>CM077166.1:49419938-50019938 GCA_039583875.1 Platanthera guangdongensis
AATATTTATTCTTAATATATCTTTCACTCTTATATAGAAAACTTGCTTTGGTGCACAACTTCAAAAATGACAATTATACTCTCATTTTTAAATTTTAATGACTTGATATATATTACAATCTATTTCAAAAATAAATAAAATATAATGTCTATTCAAGTAATTAACTATTCCCAAATTTAGAGTAATGATGAAAACTCCATCAAATTCAAAAACTTTTTAGTAGAGCTCTTACACCTACTATGGTAGGCTATCATTAGATGTCAGCGGTCTATTCGAAGAAGGCTATCATTAGGCATATCAGCGGTCTATTCGAAGAGCAATGTAATTTTTTAATTAATTCAATTTAATTTTTTCATGTTTTCAAGTTAAATTTTTAATTAATTAATTTTTTATTTTATTTTATTAATGTTTTCAATTTTAAAAAACAGGCGGTTGGGGCAGGCGAAGCCCTCCATCGCAGGCCGGGTACTGTGGCGCGTGGCCATCGGGCCGAAGGCCCCTGCCTGTCACTCGTATGTATTATATATCTCTCTCCCCTCATTAATTCTCTCCATCTCTCTACCTTTTCTCTCTCCCTTAATTATATGGGCCCCACTCCAGTCTCACTTACGTCATTATTTTCTCTCTCTCCTTTCTCCACATTTTCTCTCCCCTCTTTACTTTTTTTTTAAATCCTCCCTCTCTTTATCTGTATAACGCCTCTCTCTACCCTCTCTCTTCTCTCTCTTCCCCCTCCCTCTCTCTTCTCTAGAGCTGTCACTTAAAATCGAAATCGAACCGGAACCGCCAAGGACCAACCGAACCATTTGCAAATTATTCTGGTTCCGGTTTGAATTTGGAACTGTGAACACATTTGTCCGGGTGTGGTTCTTACATATTATTATCCGACCGGCCGGAACCGGAACCGCAACATACAAGTCTCAACCGGTTTCAAGATTTTTAGACCCGATCCGAACCGGACCGAAGTAGAACCGAACCGCAACCGGTTTATTATTATTATTATATTGTTATTATTTTAAAATTTATCTATAATATTTATACTTACTATCACTAGTGAAGCTGGTGAATTTTGAACCCAACCGCAATCGCACTAAAGGGTCAATTTTGCACCGAACAAAACTTCACCGCATAAAAACCGTATGAAATGGTTTCATTGTTGCGTTTAGAGTCAATTTTTGCAATGTATTTTTTATTTTTATACAGTTATATAATATATTTTCAATTTTACTTACATATTTTTTTGAATATTTTATTTTAAAAAATATAGAAGATATACAACTACTATTTATTAGTAATCATGAAAGACAACTAATTGTATGCGGTTGTTACAGTTGAGCATGCCGACGAGACGTGCGCAAGCCAACTAAAATTCATGGCAAGTCTACACACGTAGGACGACAATTGATACAATACCACCGATCGTGGAAATTGAGCCCAAGCCCGGTTTAAACTAGGCCCGAGCCAAGCCCGTTTGGGGAAAGCCCGAGCTCGTTCGGGCCGGGCCAAGATCGGTCTGATCGGACTTTTCGCCCATGACTAAATAGTGATGAGATTTTGTTTAACAAAAATTGAAATTAGTTATAGTTGGGGCACTGTCATAGTCGAGATACTGTCATATATAGTCAGAGTACTGTCATAGTCGGGTACTGTCACCGTCGGGAAACTGTCGCAGTTGGTAGTAGGGACAGAGCCCCGTGTCTGTCACCCGTATATTAAAAGAGAAATAGCCCATTTGGCGAAACATTTAGATAATTGTTAACCGCAACCAGTCTTTGGCTAACCGCACCCCAGAATTTCAAAAAAAAACACTTATTTTACCTATGATTAACCTCAACCCGGCGGTCCTTCTTATGCCCCCACCACGCCGACTCTCCTTTCGTCCCTGCTTTTCAATCCTTCCGTCCCTGCTTTTCGCCCTTGTCCGCTCTTCCTCCACCTTCTTCTCATTGGAATTCCTTTTTTAGAGGGTATAGATTTTCGTGCAATTCTAGTGATTCCAACGGGTGAAGGATTGAAAATGAAAGGGGAAAACGCCGACATGGCTTAGGAAAGTCCGGTGACGTCTGATGATTCGAGGAAGAAGATGGGAGAATTTGCAAGGGATAAAGATTGGAATCATTTTCATAGCCCCAGGAATCTGGGGACGGGGTGTAAAGTGCAGAAGCTGTAGTTTTGGTGCAATGCAGCATCCATTGTTGTGAGTGCATCACATCTTCCGCGGAGATGCATGCACATCTAAGATCGCAATGTGATGCACTGCAGCATTCGGATTGTGCACTGCACCTCGCACAAGTACACCTAACTTCATCTTTTAGGGTTTTAATATTCCAATGGTTGAACGGTGCATACGATGATATGAGACGCATGTTTCAGCCCCCTTTTCCAATTAATTATCAAGATCCAATCCGTGTGCTCAAACACAGAACAAACAATATGGCATTTCATCAAATAGGAGTTCTTGTTGCCGGCGATGTGGGACCCGAAAATATTCAACGAGCTCCGCCTTGTCCGACTCGTGTCTGAGATAGTCGACGCAGGAGGCAGCGGAGGACAAGGGTGGCTTTGGGATTGCTGTGATTATATGCTTGTTCTCGTCAAAGAGCAAGAGGTTGAGAAAAACACAAAAATTGGGTTGCGGATAATATTTCGAGTTGCGGTTAACACCGGAATGTGGCAAGCCAAAAATAAGCTACAATTAACAATCGCCAACATTCATAATGTCAATACTACCCCCCCCCTGTTTTTTAAAGCTAATGTTATAAAATTCTTTTATTTATTTTAAAATAATTTAAATTAAATGTTTCTCTATGTAATAATGCATTTAAAGAAACAAGTTGTAAAAAATTAAATCATCAAAAGCAAATTATTAAAATTAAGTTTTCAAGTTATCGTAATTATTATATCATCTAATCATGATTACCAAATCAAATAAATAAATGTGATTTTGACAAAAGAAATAGAAGAAAAAATAGAAGAGACAGAGAGAGGGGGTTGTCATGCGTGAGGCCAAGAGTCACGGGAGTCTTCACGTCGTGTTACCATCGTCAGGGTACTGTTGCATTCACACAGAGGGACACATGTATTGTTACTCGTGTGTGCGCGCACTCACACGCATGTCGGGGCACAAAACCTAGTGCATGATTATTTGTTCAACTTTAAACAAAAATAAATTATTTTATCATGAAATAATAAAAAATGTATGGACATGTAATATGGTGAGCTCAAATAGATATATAACTTTAGGAACTATATATACATGATTTGGTTGGTATAGGCTAGAAAATCATCCATATTGGCACAAAATCTATAACATCTTGGCAAACTACAATATAGAGATGAACTCGGGGCCTTCGACAAGACCTCCACAGAATGTGACTAATTTTCTTTGATCTTCATCAGTTGATTCAATCTAGAGAATTCAAACAACTTCGTCGATCCAATCTCCATAGATGCGACTATTCCTCATCGTTAGATCTCTAATGTTCTTCCGAAATTCAAGGGTAGAATTAGTAATTGCAAACTCTGTCTTTGTCGTTTTTGATAAAACATGACCGACCGAATCAGGAGTATGCTTTAATGGAGCTTCAACAAAAACATTCTTCTCGACCAATAAGTCGATGACATCTCCTCGGACCTTCCTTAACTCTGTAATCCAAAAAACAAAATTTAACATCAGGTATTAGCAAGATAAATCATTAAGTGAAAAATAATTAAAAGAAATATAACATATACTTGAATCTTTTTATTAGTTTAACTTCTATAATCACTCAATGACTAGTTAACAATCATTACTAAAGTTATTTGGATTGTTTTAAAGAAGAAATTGTAGGACAGCAACCCTGAGATCAAGGGCATTTTGCATGCATAATCAACACATAACATGTAACATTTTAATTATATTACTATTAAGATGGTTTTTTTCTACTCGAGCTTTAACTCAACCTCTCCCTCATGCAAACCCACCAAAGCCCTCTTTACAAAAAATGCCCCAACTGCCCCGCTCACATCCTTCGCCTCAGTAGCAGCCATCTAATCGCACCATGTCTCGACTTGTCTCGCATGTGTAACACCCCGCCCATATTTGCCATATAGTATGAGTACGGTCAGGACTCGCAATATTCAACTTATACAAATGAGATATTAAAAGATGGTCAAGAATAGCCACAAGGCTCATCAGAGTATGTAATGCTCGAGCAGAAGCTTAAGTCGAAAGAGAAGATTTGTCCACTAGTCCTACTACTGTTGAAAAATAGTTCATACATTAACATGTTCAAAAATAGGGTCTTATGGCTTTATATCAATAATCAAAACAGGTCGGTGGTGAACATGGGGATGGGCGGTGGTGAAGCCAGTGTCGAATCAACAGGTCGCAGACTGCCAGAGGTTGAAGCAGGCTCCATGATCACTTTTTTTTTACTATTCTTCATGTTTATCATGTCCCTAGTCTAGCTATGAACCTCGTATATGTCTCCTAGATTACTGACATAAACATATTTGTTTCTTTCAATGCTTCCACTTGCCTGATACAAGATCCTCATATGGGGAGGGGGGTTGGTAAGGGCCACCAGAGAAATGACATGTACTTCATTGATTGTCTTCATCTTCTATTGTCGTCTATCGCTTCCACAATGACTATTTTCTCTAATTTTTTACCCACTGCCATAAGTGATCTCTGGCATCAACGTCTCGCCGACATCTTGCCGCGACAACTTATATTTTTCATTTCATATGAAGCTCTTGGGACTACCCCTACTAAAATGCTTAATCAATGTATCAGTTGTGTTAGAGCTCGTCATATTGTCATACCTTTTTTCTTACAACATTTTTGTAGCTTCTGCTCCTTTTGAATTGTTCACATTTAAAATGGTGAAAATAAATTTCATGTTAGTTTTATTTATGACTATTCTCGTTTTACCTGGCTCTATTTATTAAATATTAAATTTAATGTATTTTTAAAGTATGTTGAGTTTACTTTTATGGTAGCGGCTCAGTTTGTCGCAAAATCAAAACTCTTCATTCTGATTTTGGGAATGAATAGACATCGCACGCGTTTAAGCAATTCCTTTTATCTCAGTACTTATGTCCTCATATTCATGAACAAAATAGGATAACTGAACGACAATATCATCATTTCATGAAGGTTGTATGTTTTCGTCTCCTAACCTCATCTGTTCCTGCACAGTTTTAGGCTGAAGTTGTTTTCACAAGTGTGTTCTTGAAAAATAAAATTTCAACTCCCAACCTTCAAAACATATCCCCTTATCAACGTCTTCACAATAAAATCTTCTCATACTTTTCTTGAAAGTGTTTGGGTATACATGTTTTGTTCAACTTCCAATAATAAAACGCAACAAGTTATCACCTCATTCTGTAATATGTGTCTTCCTCAGATACAACTCGAGATACACATGATATCGATGCTACGATCTTGTCGCCAGATGTATGCACATCTCATGTAATGACATTTTTCTTGAGAATATCCTCTACTACGCTCTACCTAACACATATGTACCTCTACCATCATCTACTCCGAGGACCTAATATTTCTTGAAATCTTACTTCTATTTGCTCCTCCTCGAGCATCTGCTCCGGTCTCTCCCAATATACATGATTGCACTGAGGGTACCTTTAGTTACTCTGATTCATCTACCACATCTATTCAACAATGAGACGTTATTGAACCACCTCAATCTCTTCTTCCTCTCCGTCACTCCACCTGATCTCATAACCCAGTCTTTTCTCTTCTCTCACTGCAACTCTTCAAGCATTTCTCTTCACTATTTCCAGTCATCAGAAGCCCCAGACATACCAAGAAGTTGTATGTATACTTGTTTGGCAACGAACAGTGAAAGAAGAATTACAAGCTTTGAAAAATTCCAAAACTTGGAATCTTGTGCCACTACCTAAGGGTATTCATCGCATCAGTTGTAAATGGCTCTACAAAATACAAATATTAGTCAGTGGTACCATTGACAAATACAAGGATCGTTTAATTGCTTGAGATTTTCAACAGCAACATGATATCAACTATGATGAGATTTTTGCTCCGGTCGCCAAAATGACCATTATACGCAACATTCTTATCATAGCTTCCATCCACTCCTAGGACATTTCTCAACTGAATGTCAAAAATGTTTTTCTCCGTAGTGATCTTTCTGAAGATGTTTATATGACACCGCCACTCGGGGTCCCACACTCAGTCGGGCAAGTATGTCACCTCTGCAAGGCTCTTTATAAACTCAAACAAGCCCCTCGAGCATAGTTCTCCATGTTCACTACAGTCATCCCTGGCGGATGGATTTACAGTCCCTCAAATCCTGTATTATTCACACACACCTCAGGCACCCTCTTGTTGTTATATGTTGATGATATGATCATCACAAATGACAAATCAAGACATATCCAACAAGTCAAGCATCATCTCCAACATTAATTTGAAATGAAAGATCGTAGAATTCTTCAGTACTTTCTCGGTTTTGAAATAGATTGATCCCCTAGAGTATATATCTTATCCCAACAAAAGTTCATTCACGAGATCCTTGATAGAACCGCGTTGACTGACAAACGAACTGTTGTCACTTCTCATGAATTAAACCTCAAACTTCATTCTCAAGAAGGATAAATTCAATCGGATTCCTCCAGATACCAATAATTTGGTGGAATACTAGTTTATCTCACAATTAGTCACCTGGATATCTCACATATCGTTTGCATCATTAGTTAGTTTCAAAACCTCAGAGCACTCACTATGCAGCTCTTCTCAGCTTCATGGGCTATCTTTGTGGCACAATTAATAGATCTTTATTTTTCTCATCAAATTCATCTCTGATTCTTTGTACATACTGATGTTGATTGGGTTGCCGATGTGGTTAACCGCAAATCCACTACTTGATACCTCATCTTTCTTTGAGAATCTCTACTCTCTTGAAAATATAAGAAACAAGATGTGATATCTCGTTTCAGTGCTAAAGCTGAGTGTCATGCCATGACTAACACTATTGCTGAAGTGACTTGACTACAATGACTTTTGCAGGATCTTCATATTATAGTCTCACTGTCTCAGATGACACACCGCTCTTCTGTGACAACATCAGTGCCATAAAGATCGCTACCAATCTTGTCTTTCATGAACACACCAAGCATATTAAGATTAATTGTCATTATGTCCGTCAACAATTCCTGAGCAAGATCATCTAGCTTCCTCAAGTCTCTTCATCTTTTCAGACTGCGGACTTCTTTACCAAGTCTAATATAATTCAGATATTTGAGTTCCTGATTCGACAACTCTCTCTGATTGATGATTCCAAAGCATTCTGTGGAATATAACAACTTATCTTTTCCAATCTCATACTTCACCACTATGAGTTTGAGGAGGGTTTTGAATATAATACTCATGTGTAAACAAAACTAAGCATGTAAAGCCTATTATGTAAAATCCATTATCTTTTCTTTAGTCCTACATCTCCAATTGTATATTGATGTTCCTTTTTTACCTATTTATACCCCTTCAATGAATATAAAAGTTAATCTTTACGGTCTCTATCAAAATAACATGTCCATGTTATTTCTGGTCTGTTCATTTTTGTTTTTCCCTATAACATTCTTTTCATTTGGCTCTGTAGGAATTATGTTGCTATACCGTTAATAGGTGAAATTATCATGGATTTTGTGTTTTAACTGCTGATCGAAGTATCGAGAATCGGAAAAGTGGGCCAACGAGTTCAAGATTTGGGTTTGGAGAGCATCAAAGAGGGCACTAAAGAACAAAGTTAGTGTTGCAGGGGTGTTGGAGTGGAGTGACGAAGGCGGGGGAATGGTTTCTTATGACGTTCTGTTTCACGGCCAATTCAATTTCTCGGCGTTTCACCTAAAAGAGGAGGTGGTATATATTTGTGTGATAGATGATCTGGTGTTTTTATGATCCATGCAAGAAGAGATTTGGGGCGGTTCCTTATGATGGAGATAAGATTTATGCTATAACTGTTGATCCACAGACAAGTCTTAAAATCCAATAACGGCATATCCACAAACACAAATGGTTCAATACATCATCCTGGCAATTATTTTATCTAAAGTGAGAGAAAGCATGAAATTTTGAGGCTGGACATAAAGAGGCTGATTGGCATGGCATTTTTGCTTTGATGAGTTTGGAAGAAAAAAACATCACCATTATACAATGTGTTTGACATAACAACTTTATGAACGTCACCAGGAAAACAACTAGTTTTGAGCATAAAAGTAGATGGAGTTTCTCATGTGAGGTCGGGTGTTCACGAACAACAATTCATAATTTGCCTAAAGTGGGAGAAAGCATGAAATTTTTAGGCAGGACATAAAGGGGCTGATTGGCACAACATTTTTCTCCCATGAGTTTGGGGAAAAAACATCACCGCCATACAATGTGTTTAACATAACAACGTTATGACCGCCACCAAGAAAAAAAACTAATTTTGAATATAAAAGTGGATGAAATTTCTCATGTAAGGTCAGACGTTCACGAACGATAGTTCATAATCACCGTGTTCATGACCACCACCACCATGACAAACGAACCCAAATTCTTGTAATATTAGCAGTCTCATTTTCATTTGCATGCATGCTCTCAAAGCTAATTGTTTTTTTCAAAAAAATAAAGATCATCAAATTTAGGACACAAGCATGTCATTACCCTTCTCCAGATCAGATATAATTATATCTTCCCTACAACAAAATGCTTTCAAAAAACTTTTTCTAGCTCAATCTCAAATGTGTAGGTTAGGATGGAGGTGATCAAGGAGAAGAGCCAATAAGGAGGATGTACATGTTGAAATTCAAGGTATCCATAGGCAATCAATCAGCTGAAATGGGTATTGGGTGTACTGATTTGAATATCTGAACGAAGAAATGGTCATGGATGTTGTTTGGATTATTTTACACACACACACACACACACACACATATATATATATAAGGGCAGCTCGGTGCACAAAGCATCCATGCGCAACGACGGTCTGGGGAAGGGTCCCACACTCCCACCACAAGGGTGAAATGTAGGCAAACCTTACCCTGCATTTTTGCAAGAGGATGCTTCCAGGACTCGAACCCGTGACCTCAAGGTCACACAACGACACCTTAACCGGTGCGCCAAGGCTCCCCTTCCATTAAAATTATATATATAGATACATTTTTTTAAAAAAATAGATAGAATGACACGTAACATAAACAAATTCATGTTTAACAGGCACATAAACAAATTCATGTTTAACAGGCATGAAAACAATCAATTTAAAACATTCAATAAACATTCACAAAATGGTCAAAAGAAATAAAATTTAAGCCCATGTGATGCCAAGAATGATAAATCACTTGCTGACAATCAATCATAAATACTAACAGAATAGAATAAGATTAAAATAATAGAAAATTAAAATTTTTTTCAATAGACATGCATATGCGTCGGAAGATAAATTGGCCGTGAATCAAGTGTGAAACCATTTTCTATTTAATTGTTAATTATTTTATAGCCTAGGGTTCGAAATTAAAGAAAAAGAGTAAATTGATGATAACCTCCTTATATTTTTTGCTTCATTGTCATTAACTCCCTTAATCTTTAAAAATAATTGAATAACCCACTTATCTTTGCTTGTTGAAACCTACGAGGGGTTATGCGCTTATTTCTAAAAATTAGGGGATATCAATAATTTGATTTAACACTATTTAAACATCATTAATTATATGACCATTAAAAATTGATTAAATTAGAAGAGTATAAGTGGCTTTTTATGAATATATTTAGCAATTTTGTTAAAAGAATACTGTTTTATATCATTTTATACAGTCAAATTATGTCAACATTTAGCAACTTTGCCAAAAAACAATAAACTATAAAATGTATTCAATTAATGGCATAAAATGATCATGCATGATTGAAATTTATCATTGTTACATTTTTTCAAGTTTATCATGATGGGGATCAAGAACTTGAGCCAGCATTCAAAGCTTACATGTAATGTCTTAAGAAGAAATCAGGTCTACATGTAGACTCAATGTGCTTTTCAAATTCATAACCCTGCTTAAACTCTTCTTATTTACTCAATTTCTAATGATATGTTGATTATGTTTTTTTATATCAATCATACATGCATGCACTCAAATCCTCTGCGATGCACATTTTATACGTCTACGTAATTTTATACTTACTTGATTAATTCTCTAAGGGTAGGTAAGTGGGAAGTCAGTGCAACATTTTATTTCATCTCCAAAAATCTATTTTCATATACTTACAGATGTTAATGGTGTTAAGTCAAATTATTGATACCCCCCCCCACATTTTTAGAAATTGATACATAACTTTTCATAAATTTCAACAAGTAAAGAAAAGCATACAGAGGCTATTGACAATGACAAAAAAGGTATATGAGGGTTGTTAACAATTTACTTTAAAAAATGGAAATGAAAATTTGATGCTAGTTAGAAGAAGGCATTGAAAACCTGCATCTCCATGAGCATAAGTGCAGTGATCGCCGTACGGGCAATCCCCGGAAGTTGACCACTTGTGGCAAAGCCTCGTCTTCCAACACGAAAATTTCGAATTGGAAACGAAGTTGTTATCCTGAAGCGAACCTGGTTCTACATGAGCAAAGCTGCACCTGACTCCATAATGGCAGATCTCGCCATTATAGTATTTCCTGCAAATTTTGTAGTTCTGCTGCTTTTGCTCCTCGCCCTGGCCTAATCTTTCTGAAACAAAGACAATGAGTATTTGAGTGAATCAAACTCCCGATTCATGCAAAAACAGAAGCAGCGATTACAGGTACCACTAAATGTTCTTTGAATATGTGCACTCCTTGCTCGGAGTTCATCAATGCTGTGGGCGAAGTTGCAGTTGCTGCCTTTGGGGCACAAACCAGACATGAATCTCGTGCATAAGCGGGTCTTGAAATACGCCGATTGTGATCTGTTGGAAAGATTGTTCGTTGGATTGGAAGCTGAATTAGGGAAGAATGCTGGCATTGGGGGTTGATTCAAGGCGATTTCTGCAGAGATTTTCTGCTGGCGTGTAGCCGAAGAATCGAATGGGAGCGTTAAATCAAAGGGATTAGCCATGGTGAAAAGTGAAAAAAAAACACTTCAAAACACCGACGAAACGCCAGTAGTAGACGCAACGGGGAATTTGGGGGAGAAATCAAGCGCGAATATCATAGGAAGAGTGGAATCCATACTGAAAAATCAACAATGCATCATACCAAAAAGCCCCGAATCGAATAAATATATGTATACATGAGAAGCAGTAGAAATCAAACGGCGGTGGAGAAGAGTGAAGAGTCGGGATTTTTTGTGCAAGAACAGAAACCCTAGAATCGGCGGGGGCAGACACTTACCACAACAGGGAAATTTAGGGTTCATCAACGCAGCAAATAAGCGAGGATTTTAATCCGTTGTTGCCTAAAAAACAGCCATCTCTGCGCGCGCGATTTCAACTTCTGAAAAGCTATACGGAATCCGAACGGGCGGTAATACGGCCATCGATGTAGAGTGGGGACCACCGGGATCAGGGATCGCCGATCACAGCAGTTTCATGTTTGGTGGGACTTATCTAAAATTGGCGGTGTGCTGCTCCTAAAACGCCCCGCCAAACAGAACCTAAATATATTAAACAATTTGGGGGTTTTGGCGCTTTGCAACTTCAAGGGAGCACCATGCACTCCAAAAATGACAATGTGCATCATTTAATTACTTATTTTTGACATTTTGTATCTCCAAAAATGCTTATTTTGACACTCTGCATTTCAAATTATTGGTATTGCCCGAACCTAAATATCATTGAATGAGCATTTTTTGTGCTTCTCGGATTGAAGTACTCTTAAAATTTTGGTCTGAGATGCAAAGAGCAGAAATCGATACTTTAAGGATGTAAAGTGTCATATCAGTAATTTAAGAGCGCAAAGCGTCAATTTTAAAGATTTATAGTGAAAAATATGAGCTCAAAGTGCCAAAAGCCCAACAATTTGTAAAAGTAAAGATTTTTTAAATTTGGTGATTACTTGATATAAATAACTAAAATATTTAAGATGGAGATAAATATAGGAGATTTATATTAGCAATTTCATGATTGATATTCACAGCCAACTATAAGTATACATGTTAGGGATTGCTCCAGGCTCTGGTAGGCCAAAATAAATTGGACTGTCTTAGTCCGGGGGTGATCGAGCGTACCAACAGTAACAATAAGTAAAAAATTGGAAAAAAAATTTAACGTGGAAAACTCGTCAACTTGGTGAAAACTCCCATGACCGGATCTGTGCCAGCCAAACCTCTCATATTAGCTTGCTGATATACAGAACTTTCTTGAATAACTCGAGAGCGAGAGATCATCTCTTGTTTCAATTATGGAGAGAGAATGACAAGAACTCGGAGGGTGACATACCACCACTCACTGAGCTATTTTTGCTTCCGATATAGTTGGGAGCTTTACGCTGTGGAGGCTTAGGATTCCTTGACGTTAGCTTAAAGGCAGGAGCAGTTTGTTGCGTTTATAGGTCTGAGGCTTGAAAGTTCAGGTGACGCGCTTCGCGCGCCTAGTCCTCTATGGCTTGTCTTCTATTATGCTTAGAGGAGTCTGAAGTGACAGACTTGTCGTCGTCCGACGAGCTTGCTGTTGAGTCGAGGGCGTTGGGAATTCTGAGCGTTCGGTGCATTGGGCTGTAGTTGAGCGGTCTTTGGCGGTCTCTGAAGTTGCTCATGTAAACTGCTAGTTGTGCGGGACACACAAACTTCGGGTGCTCCGGCGGGCTTGGTCTGATGACACTGTGGAGACTTGGTGGTTCTGGCAAAGCGTGCAGCGACGCGCTTGGAACAGATTGGATGGCAGAGCGCGCGGAGGCGCGCTTGGAACGATCTCGGCGATGGGGCGCGCAGAGCCGCACTTGAACGGTCTTGATGGCGGGGCGCGCAAAGGCGCGCTAGGACGGTTTTGACGGCGGAGTGTGCAGAGGCGTACTTGGATGGTCTTGACAAGTGAGAGCTTGGTGAAGGAGAGCGCGCAGAGTGCTAGCTGTCGGAGAGCGCGCAGAGCACTAGCTGGTGGAGAGCGCGCGGGAGCGCTAGCTGGTGGAGCACGCGCAGGGAGTTTGCTGGAGGAGAGCGCGCAAGGCCCTTGCTAGAGGAGAGCGCGGGGGGGGGGGGGGGGGGGTGGGCTTTGTGGAGGAGAGAGCACGGGGCGCTTGCAAGGAAGAGGCGCGCACGTGAGCGCGCGCAGAAGAGGCGCCCGAACGAGCGCGTGCGTAAGAAGCGCGCGAGAGCCCATAAGGAAGGGGAGAGCGCAAGGAAACGCGTGTAGGAGCAAGCACGAAAGAGGCGAGCGCGGGAGCGCATGCGGAACAAGCGCGCAGGAGCGCGTAAGGAATTGACGCGTGCAGACCAATAACCACCGACCAGACCAATAGAATCATCCAAAAAGTGGCACACGAATAGCCGTATTTACACAAATGACGAGACTACCCCTGGATGAAAAATAACTGCCCTCGCTAGAAAATAACTGTTCCTCCCACGGGGGGAGGAGCGACAGGCGACGCCGACGGTCGGAGAGGGTCGGAGGCTGAGGTGGGGCGGGCAATTGGGTCGCCTGGACTAGGCGAAGAAGAGGGCGCCCCTAATTAGGGGAGGCAACGACAAATGGGTGGCCAGTTGGCCACCCGTTTTTGAATACTGGGAGGCCTCCCCTAGAAGGGACGGCAGTGGCGAACGAGCAACCAAATGGCCGCCCGTTTCCGACCATATGGAGGCCACCCCTGGAAGGTGCTGTGATAACTATTTCTGGCTTTGGGGAGGCCGCCACGGGAAGGGGCAACATCGGCGAACAGGCAGCCAAATGGCCGCCCGTTTGCAGTAGCAGGGTGGCTGTCCAAGAGGAGGGTGGCTGAGTCACCGCTCGCCTCTTACAAAGAGTTGCCCCCTTCGATGGTAGCGGCAGAAGCCGTGTTGCCTTACGGTGTCTTGGGGGCACCAACCAATGAATGGTCGGCCGCTTACGTCGGCAGATACACTTCAGGCGGGTACACCTTGGCGGTCGCACCTCGAGTGGTTCCATGTGGTTCGATGAGTTTTGTTGAACCGGTTCGGGGGAACCCTTCATTTGCCCCCTCCCCCAAGTCCCCATATCCTAGAGCTGAAGCGAATGA
This sequence comes from Platanthera guangdongensis, assembly GCA_039583875.1. Classification (NCBI taxonomy): domain Eukaryota; kingdom Viridiplantae; phylum Streptophyta; class Magnoliopsida; order Asparagales; family Orchidaceae; genus Platanthera; species Platanthera guangdongensis. The sequence continues at coordinate 49,434,098 of CM077166.1, forward strand.
GAGACAAGGAATTTTGACTGAATACTGAGCTATACGCATGGTATTTTGTGGTGATGCTTGCATTATGAAATGCCACATGTGTTGCATGCATGGAGCGTAGTGTGCGTAGTGTATGCGCATGGCGCAATATGCACCCTGTGTACAAGGTGCAAAGTGTGCGATGTGCGCTATGCGGTGGGGTGCAATTGCACCGTACATGCAAGGTATAATGTGCACGATGCACACTATGTTCGCGTGAGAGGCAATGGGCACCGTGCGTGTAAGGTCTAATGTGTGTGAGGCGCACTATGTTCGCGTGGGGGGCAATGTGCACTGAATGTGCATTGCGCGTAATGTGCACGTGGGGCGTAATGTGCAACGTATGTGCAAGGTGCTACACGCACCGGGCACACTGCGCACTGAAGATTAAGAGATATTTACAAGATTGGAGGCGACTTTCCTTTGCATGATGGCGTGGGCGTGCGATTGCGGTGTAGCCGAATTTGGTACTAGAGAACTTTGATGGGAGCGGGAGCTCCGACGTTGATGCGGATTAGGTAAAGTTCTGTCATTATTGTACATTTGTACATTTGCATCATATAGTGATTTTGTACTGTGTTTGCGGCCCCTTGGATGCTCTATAAGCATTGCTTGATTGTTTGTAAACTGTTTTAGCTTTGAGTACTTGTTCGCGATGATGATCAAGTTTTAGCGGTGTTGGAACCATCACTCTGTGTAAGCAAACATGTTTTGTTTTTTAGATGTTATCATTCGTGGGCGAGGTCCAAACGACACCCAGACCACTACCTGGCTGAAAGGAGGATGGCATTCTATGAGAGTGAGTGTTTCGTTGCTTATCTTGGTTTTGACGACCTTTCTGAGAATGAGTGTGCCCAGCTTGACGTTGGCGAGGAGGAGCAGACTCCTTAGTTCATTGTACCTATTAATGTCATGTATACTTGTTGTTTTGGTGGCATTCTTGTACTTTTGTTGTGTGTTAGCTTGCGAGCTACTGCTTCTCTTTGCAGTTCGGTGTTGGCTTTATGCTTTCGTTATCGCTTTGCCTTCTGCGATTCTCCGACACATTCCTTCAAAGTTTATGGTTGGGGCTTGGCCCTTTGTTGTTTCACACTTCTCTTGTGAGATTTGTAATGCCAGCCCCATCGTGGGCAACTTTGAGGTACTCCTCTGAGGTTGACTATAACGATCCCGATTTTTTGATATTTATTTTAATTCTTTTAATAACGTATTTATGACGTCAGAGCGTTATGTTGAGGCGTAGTTGGCAGGTATCGTTGTCGGAGTGTGGTTTTCTGCTCATAGGTATCTGAGTTTTTGATTTGGGGTTTCTAGTTTGGCTATTTTCTTGTGAGTTTCTGGAATTTCCCACGTGATCCGGATTTGTTTTGGAACTCGGTGGATCCTTTTCGGGATATTTGTCGTTTTTGACTTTCGGGAGTTTTTACCCGAGTTTGGTTTGTTGGATTTCGATTTTGACTTCGTCATTGGATTCGTAACGTCGATATTTAGCTACAGTGCGAATTTCATAAGATTTTGTGTTTCTTTGAGTTTCGTGTTGTTTGGACGTTTATTTAGTAATTAATATATATATATATATATATATATATATATATATATATATATATATATATATATTATATATACCTTTGTGTCAAATCCCAACCCTATTCATCATCTTCTACCCGAGTCCGTCGTCTGTTTTGCAAAAGACGAGAGGCCGACGTTATCGCGTGCTTTCAGCCGCCAATCGTGAGCGTTTGGGTGGTCGGTTTCGCCAGGAGGAGTAGAGATTTGGAAAGCTCTCGCCGAGATCTACGCGTTTGTGCTAAGTATTTCTCGTTTCTTGGATTTTTGGGTGTTAGGTTATGCGATTTTGACTTCCTTTTTTCCTGTAAAGTTTTAGCAATCATTGCCTAGGAGATATTGAGGTTGATCCTTGTCGCGGAGAGTTCGGAGTGTAGGATTTTCAGAGCTTTGAGGTAAGTGGTGAATCTTCCCCTTGCTATGTTTCTTGCTGTTCTTTTCGCTCCTTTCTTTTCTCCTTAGAATGTAGGGGTAGTGTAGGGTGCGACCATGTAGGATCTATAGTCGTTGTGTAAGTTTTCGGCCAGATTTTGTCGAATATAGGTAAGATTAACCAAGGGAAATTCATTGATTATGGGGTACAGTTAAGTCGAAATTCGTCGCGTAGAAGTTAGAATTCGTCGAGTATCCGCCGAAATTTGTCAGGTACGATTTATAATTTAAGGCAAATTCATTGAGTATCATTGGTCATGACGCTGAGAGAAGGCAAATTCGTCGAGTATCGTTGGTCATGGCATTGAGTGAAGGCAAATTCGTCGAGTATGGCTTAGGCTTAGAAATCATTGAGTGATCGGGTCGCTAAGTCCTTTTCGCTGAGTATATACGCTGAATCGAATCATGTTCATCGAGTATCGCCGGGTGTAGCCTTTTATCGCCCAGTCTAATTCGTCGAGTGTTCCTTGGTTTTGTCGGGTATATTCGACAAATTTAGTTGGACTTAGGACATTTTCGTCATTTTGTCAATTTACCGAGTATGAGTCTTAGGGTAAATTTTTGGGTTGTTCTCTCCTCTTATCATGAAAGTATTTTAGTGTTAGGTTTGGGGTTTTATTGGAGTTTTGGAGGTGTTTTTATGGCGTGTTTGGCAGTGGATAAAGGACCACCAACATGATGTCGTTTCGTGAATTGCACTTGGTGGGTTTTTGTCTCTTCTTATGCATTGTTGGGTTGTGCTAGATAATGTGGCCACCACCGCAGTGCCTTTTTGAGATGTTTTTGGGTCTGTTAGTTTGTGTTGGACAATGTGGCCACCAACTCAGAACCGTGGTTTTTGTCAGTTGATGAGTACAATTATGATAAGCTTTTTACTATCATAATTGTAATTATGTCCACTATTTTCTTCCTCTCTATGCAGTAATTTCGCGAGAATAGTTATGAATTTGCTTTATCATTAGTAGAAGAGGACAGTTAGGAGTTTTTATTATTTCATGTATTAAGCTGTCTATTTATTCCTTTATTTTTCTAATGCAGGTATTGCTAACCAGTGGAGCTAGAAGTCTTGGAGCAAACAGAAGAGTTCACGGATTCAACATGGCTGTTGACAGGACAAGAATGGGGCACACAGGTAGGCACACACCCGTGTTCCCCACCCGTATCCTAACCGGGATGGAACGGAAGAAATGGAAGGAAAAAGATAGAGCACCACATGAGTAGGAACACACCCGTGTTCCTACCCGTGTCCTTTTCAGCATAAATCCAACTTCGGCTGCCAACCAACCCGTGTGTGAAGAACACGAATAACAACACGGTCGTATCTGTACCCGTGTCATCTGACACGGCCCACTACCAGACATGCCTATTCGTGTGGAACCGCCCTTGAACCGTCCACACGGCCTGTGACACGACCGTGTTGGAACCCGTATCCGACCCTGTTTGCTAGGAGACTATAAAAAACCTGTAGAAAAATTAGAAGGGACTTTTGGATCATTTTCATTAGGAGAACTTCTGGAGCACCAAAGTTGAGCATCCAAGAGAAGGAGGATTTGAATGAGATTTTTGTATGTGTTTAATCTTTCATGTATCTCTCTTAATATTTCCTTTCTCTTGGTGATCTAACTTTATTTATCTTTTATTTCACATGAAACTTTAATTTGAACAATTTGGTAATCATGTATCGTATTGTTTTCATCAAATTTGTGGTATTTTATTCGTATGTAGATCTTCAAACAAAGAGAATTATCCTAGTTTTGAAGTTATTATTTGCTTTACTTGAATCCCAACTTTTTAGATTGAGAAATTGGAAAGTTGTGATGATGTTCATATGTTCATATTTAGGTGCTATTTCTCTTTACATTTCAATTTACATGATCGAGAGATATGTCGATTGAATAATTGTAGTACGGATAAATGAATTCATGATATTTTAGAGATAAGATTTCATGAATTTATGTATTAGATAGGGTACTTTACTTTAATGCAAATTTGAGTGTTGTAAATTGTTCGAGAGAAAATTTACTAACTTAGGTTTAGATTTTGAATTGCTCGAGAGAGAATTTGATAAATGTTTAACCCTTACAATATACAAATTTCATAATTTTATTATTACCTGATTACATACAATTGAATTAATGAGTGGTTGTATTCATGTGAATGCTCTTAGATTTTCGGCTTTTTATCATCTTTAATATTCCAGTATTTATTTATCCAAGTAGTCATAGTTAGTTTAATTTATGTTAAAAATCAGTTTTAATTATAGGTATGATAATAGAGTGAGGGTGAGTACGAGTATTTGAAAGGACCCTGTGGAATACGACATGAGATGTAGATTTCTCCTATACTATGATAGATAGGTACACTTGCCTGAAAGTTAAATAAATCTAGCTTATGCCTCATCTACATAGTTTATACTAGAGTGTAGAATGAATCTGCATCAAGTTATTACTTGTTACAAAAATAATCATCAAGTTTTTGGCGCCATTGACGGGGAACGTTTTCATTATTTTGAAAGCCTAAACTTTATTAATCTACCAATTTTTGTTTATTAACATATAACTGTAAATTAGTTTATGGAATAATTATATCGCTTAATCTCTGTTTTGTAGTCTATTAGTCTATGACCAGGAGAAGAAATTCTGGGCTAGCACCATTTCACCCTGACCTAGAGTGAATTATTCATAACACTAACCAAAGGGACGTGGGAATTAATACTACTGATAGCTCAAACGGACTTTCGGAAGAGGAAACAGTAAACCAATGAGAGCATCATCCAGAAAATTTAGATACCATGGCAAACAAGAACGGGCAAATCTTGTCTGACTTTGCTAGACCTAATCTCCAAGGAACTGGGTCGAGCATTGTTAGGCCACCAATAGTCACCAATAATTTCGAATTGAAGCCTAGTGTTATACAGATGGTTCAACAGTATGCCCAATATGATGGCTTGCAAGATGATGATCCTAACACACACTTAGCCGGATTCTTGGAGATATGTGACACATTCAAGATCAATGGCATTTCCAATGATGCCATTCTATTGAGATTGTTCATGTTTTTACTAAGGCATAAGACAAAGGAGTGGTGGAACTCATTACCTAGGGGGTCGATTACTACTTGGGATATGATGGTTGAGAAGTTTTTTAAGAAGTATTTTCCACCAGCGAAGACTGCAAAGCTAAGGAATGACATCTCTACGTATGTTTAATTGGAATCTGGATTGTTGTACGACACATGGGAATGATTCAAGGACCTTTTAAGGAGATGTCCCCACCATGCTCTACCTTCATGGCTTTAGATTCAAACTTTTTACAATGGTCTCAATCCAGCCACTAAACAGATGATCGATGTGGCTAGTGGAGGCACCGTAAACAACAAGACACCTGAAGCGGCTCAGCAGTTGATAGAAGATATGGTTATGAACAACTATCAATGGACTACCGTGGGACAAAAGCCTAATAAGCCTACAGGAATGTATGAAGTATATGTTGTTACTGCCTTATCCATTCAAGTGGAGAAGCTTCACCAAAAGATGGATAACCTTTCCTTAGCATCACCCTCTATGGTACCTCAACAATGGGACCCTTCATTTAGTGGAATGTCGGGTTGTGAACCTCAAGTGCAAGAACATGTTGAATATATGGGCAACAACATCAGACCTCATTTTAACCAAGCAAATAACCCGTATAATTCTACATACAATCCTGGATGGAGGAACCACCCCAATTTCTCTTGTGGAGGACAAGGAAATCAAGGCAAACAACCTGCGTTGGGATAACCACAACAACCGGAGCCAAGGAAGCCAACATTGGAAGATGTACTTACCAAGTTCATGCAAACTACCGATGTAGCCTTCCGGAATCAAGAGGGTTAAATTCCTAATTTGGAGAATCAGATTGGTCAGCTCGCAAGGATGGTATCTGAAAGGCAACAAGGAACACTTCCGAGAAATACTGAGACAAACCTGAGGGAGCATGCAAAAGTCATTCAATTGAGGAGCGGAAAGGAATTACAAGACCAAAGGCCTACGAAAGGAACACCCTAAGAGGAGTCTAGCAGTGAAGGACCGAGCGAGATGAACGTGCAACCAATGAAGTATCAACCGGCAATACCATATCCAGCAAAGCTTAACAAGGAGCACATGGATGCGCAGTATGGTAAATTTTTATCTATGTTTAAATAATTACATGTCAATTTACCTTTTTCTGAAATCATTCAAATGCCTAAGTATGCTAAATTTCTTAAGGATTTAATCTCAAATAAAAGAAAAATAGAGGAATTATCTTTAGTAACACTTAGTGAAGAATGTTCTGCTATTTTGCAAAATAAATTACCACAAAAACATAAGGATCCCAGTTCATTTTCAATTTCATGTTTAATCAGTGATTTACAAGTAAATAAAGCTTTAGCGGATTTAGGAGCTAGTATAAATTTAATGCCTTACAAACTATATTTGAAATTAGGTCTAGGAGAACTTAGCCTAACTAGAATGAGTATTCAACTAGCAGATCGATCGGTTAAGTACCCTAATGGAATAGTAGAGGATGTATTGGTTAAGGTAGATAAGTTTATATTTCCTGCCGATTTTGTTATTCTAGATATGGATGAAAATATCGAAGTACCACTCATACTAGGTTGTCCATTCTTAGCTACATCAAGAGCTCTTATTGATGTTTTTGATGATAAGTTAGTTTTGCGAGTAGGGGAAGATGAAATCACTTTTCGAATAGGCAATACTATGAAACAATCCTTAGATAATGATGATTATTGCTATTTTTCTCATGGTATTGATAATTTTATGACTTCTATGCATTCCAATTTATATTATAGAGATCCTTTAGAAATTTGCATCACTAACTATTATCTAGAAGATGAAAAAAATGAAGACATTGTTGAACATTTATTTTTTCTAGATAATTGTGTTTCGATGAATAGAACGACTGAGTATAGTTTGATTACACAAGGAGATTGTGAAGGCCTTAAGAATAATGCTAAGAATCCACCGATAGTAGAACTAAAAAAATTACCGGATCATCTTGAGTATGCATTCTTAGGAACTAATTCTTCTTACCCAGTTATTATCTCTTTTAATCTTTCGAATATTGAAAATGCTAAATTAATAATTGTGCTAAAGAAATGTAAAGGTGCAATAACATGGCAAATATCTGATATAAAAGGTATTAATCCTAGTTTTTGCACTCACAAGATCCTTTTGCAAGAAAACTATAAACAACATATTCAACCGTAGCGTAGGCTAAACCCCAATATAAATTAGGTAGTTAAGGCTGAGATTGTTAAGTTATTAGATGCTGGTATGATATATCCTATTTCTGATAGTTCATGGGTTAGTCATGTCCAAGTCGTTCCTAGGAAGGGTAGTCTAACAGTGGTAGCTAACGATAAGAATGAGTTAATTCCAATGCGAACGGTAATAGGTTGACGTGTCTATATTGAATATAGGAAGTTAAACGATGCCACTAGGAAAGACCATTTCCCTCTTCCTTTCATTGACCAAATATTAGAACGTTTGTCAGGACATTCTTATTATTGTTTTCTAAATGAAATTTCTGGATATTTCCAAATTCCTATAACACCAAAAGACTAGGAGAAAACAACATTCGCATGCCCATTTGGTACCTTTGCCTATAGACGTATGCCTTTCGGGTTATGTAATGCACCCGCCACTTTCCAAAGGTGCATGTTAGCCATCTTTAACGAATATGTTGAAGATATTATGGAAGTGTTTATGGATGATTTTTCTGTTTTTTATGACTCGTTTGATTTGTGTTTGAATAATTTAGAGAAAGTTCTTAGGAGGTGTGACAAAATAAACCTAGCGCTTAGTTGAGAGAAGTGCCATTTCATGGTACAAGAAGGGTTAGTACTTGGCCATAAAATCTCAAGCCAAGAAATTCAAGTAGATAGAGCGAAAATTGAAACCATAGAAAAGTTATCACCACCAACCTCCGTTAAGGCAGTGAGAAGTTTTTTAGGACATGCTGGATTTTACCGCCGGTTTATTAAAGACTTTTCTAAAATCGCTAAACCACTTACGAGACTTTTAAAAAAAGACACACCTTTCATTTTTGAACAAGAGTGTCTACATGCCTTTGAGTTCTTAAAAGAAAGGTTAATTAATTCTCTGATTATGATCGCGCCCGATTTTAGTCAGCTGTTCGAGATCATGTGTGACGCTAGCAGTTTTGCAGTAGGAGTTGTTTTAGGACAATGTCGAAACAAACACTTTCACCCTATTATTATGCTAGCAAAACACTTAATAATGCGCAGGAGAATTATACAACTACAAAAAAAGAACTTCTAGCAGTGGTATTTATCTTTGATAAATTTAGATCCTATTTAACATTGTCTAAGGTGGTAGTATACACAGATCACTCCGCCCTTAGATATTTGCTAGTCAAAGCGGAAGCAAAGCCTCGTTTAATCCGTTGGGTTTTTTTATTACAAGAATTTGATTTAGAAATTATGGATAAACGAGGAGCATAAAACTTAGCGGCAGACCATCTCTCACATTTAGAAAATCCACTACGAGCAATGTTAAATGAATCTGAGATTTATGATACATTCCCTGAGGAATTGTTATTTGCCTTATCTACGAATATAAATCCTGATTATCCATAGTTTGCCGATTATGCAAACTATCTTGTGGCTAAGGTCCTTCCAAAAGAATTTTCATATCAGCAGAAAAAGAATTTTTTCTCTGACTCGAAATATTACTTCTGGGAGGACCCCTTTCTTTTTCGGATATGTGCAGATTTCGTCATATGAAGGTGTGTATCAGCAGAGGAGGGTTCGTAAATTCTGGAGCAGTATCATTCAGGTCCTGCTGGTGGTCACTATGGAGCAAATCGCTCAGCAAAAAAGGTTCTTGATTGTGGTTTTTATTGGCCCCTTCTATTCAGGGATGCCCAAAGGTATGTGCTTTCATGTGATTCTTGTGAGAAATCAGGTAATATTTCTAAATTACATGAAGTGCCGCAAAAATTTATTCTTGAAGGTGAAGTATTCGATGTGTGGGGGATTGAATTTATGGGGCCATTTCCAGTTTCTTACGAGAATAAATATATTTTGGTAGTTGTAGATTATGTATCAAAGTGGGTTAAAGCACAAGCTTTGCCTACTAATGATAGTAGAGTAGTAATCCGATTTTTGAAAACCTTATTCGCACGATTTGGCACACCACGTGCACTTATTAGCGATAGGGGTTCACATTTTTGTAATCTACAGCTAGATAAAGTATTGCAAAAATATGGAGTTACACATAGGATAGCCACTCCTTATCATCCACAAACTAGTGGTCAAGTTGAAGTTTCCAATAGATAACTTAAAAGGATCATAGAAAAGTCTATAGAAGGAAATAGGAAGCAATGGTCTAGAAAACTAAATGATTGTTTGTGGGCATATGAGACCACCTTCAAAACACCGATAGAGACCACCCCCTTTAGATTAGTCTATGGTAAATCTTGTCACCTACCTATAGAATTAGAACACAAGTCATACTGGGCAATATGCTCTTTGAATTTTGATACTAATTCTATAGGGGAGAAACAAAAACTTCAACTTAGCGAATTAGATGAGTGGAGAACCATGGCTTACGAGAACTCCCGGATTTATAAGGAGAAGACTAAACTATTCCATGACCGTCACCTTCGCAAACCCAAGACATTCCAAAAGGTGACCAAGTCCTCCTTTTTAATTCCAGACTGGATTTATTCCCAGGGAAGTTAAGGTCTAAGTGGTCCGGACCCTTCCAAGTTAAAGAAGTCTTTCCCTATGACACCCTCGAGCTAACCCACCCTGAGAAGGGAGATTTTAAAGTCAATGGGCACCGATTAAAACCTTACTACGGTGCGCTTCCTCAAGACTTCACTCGTGAAGAAACCTGCCTCCGTCTAGACTAGGATTGCGAATAATGTAGTAAATTTTGTTTTAAGTTTATAAAATTTTTAGTAAAATTTTAGTAAATGTTAATCAAAAAATTATTAAATAAAATTCACGCAGGAGGAATTTTTAAATTAGGGAAGCACACGGGTAACCACACGCCCGTGTGTGTTGCTGTGTGCACAACACACCCTTAGGCCCAGTCGTGTCAAGTATAAACCTAGGAGTAGGCAACTTACATCCCGAGCACCACACGGGTACATACATGCTCGTGTGTGTTGCCTTATCATGAGCCATTATTTTGTGATAAGCGCCAGAGCAGGATACGGGTAGACACCCGGCCGTGTTTTGTGTCGTGTACTATTCGATGAAGTGTTGCCCGAGAAGGACACGGGTAGACACCCGGTCATGTTCTGTGTCATGTCCCTGTTCGACGATGTCTATCCCGAGAAGGACACGGCTTGACACCTGGCCGTGTCAATACCCGTGTGCTGTTCGACGAAGTGTTGCCCGAGAAGGACACAGGTTGCCACCCAGCCATGTCAACACCCGTGTGCATTTTAATGCACTCTACCAGAGCAGGACACAGGTTCCTACACGACCGTGTTTTTGACCATGTCCGCCTGACACACTGCCTTCCTGTGATGTTTGACCACATGTCCCGACGAAACCCGTGTTCCATGCGGTTAAGATTCCCTAACACTGGTACACACACGGCCGTGTGCGCACCCGTGTTCGCCTTCTTTAAATATGGTCGTATGCTGGTCAACTTCATCTCTTTCCCCTGGTTTCCAAGCTTAAGTTCCTGTATAGCACTTGTCGTCAAGGCTGGTTGAGTTTTCTCCTTCAACGTGAGCGGATCCGCGTTCGAAATTCTTCTTCTTTCCTCCTAGGTAACACTTTTGGTTTATGTTTTTACTCAACTTCTTCTTTCTCTTCACTCTCCTCTCCAAATTCTTCCTCTCCCCCTTTTATTTTCCTCCCCTTTTGGTTCCAAATTCTTCTTCATCATTTTTTAAAAACAAAAATCTTTGTATTTGTCCACAGATCATGTCTTCGGGATGAGCCCAAGGCGGTCGTCGTCGTCGCCCGGAGCTCCAGGCTTTATCTACGGAGAGGCGCGACGCCGCTGTGCCACTGGTGTTCACCGATCCAGTGCATATCAACCGCTACAACCTCCTCCAGTCAAAAAAATATCAAGACATCCGATCAATTGACTGGAGCATCCTAGAAGAGATAAATCTAGCAGGAGATGTCAAAGAGTTGATATCTGTAGTTGGCTGGGAGCAATTTTTTGTTATTGAGGAGTTAGGTTTTAAGGAATTCACATTAGAGTTCATGTCATCTTTTTTACTTAAATCTTAGACCTAATCTCACTAAGCACGCACACGCGCATGAGGGGGTCATCTCTTTTCGAGTGGGGGGGGGGGGACTTTTTATACACTCACCCTTCTCCAATTCACCCAATACTTAGGGGTGTATGAGGACTCGTTCCTCTTTAGTGCCGCCTACCCCGAGCTTCATTTTGATCTCCCCACTCGCGACCTTGCCAGCAACATCTGGTCCCGGCTTTATCTTGACATTAGTCCATATGAGGCCAAGAGATCTAAGGCCTCCAAGTTGGGTTCTCCCACCCTCCACTACATTCACCACCTCCTTAGCCATACCTTGAGCGGTCGGGGCGAAAGCTCTAGCGTTGTTAGTAGGCAGGGCGTGCTATACCTATACTGCATGTCGTCTCGTTATCCCCTCCACCTGGGTTTCATGCTCGCTCAGTTTATCCTTCATCAGGCCGATAACTCCCGCATAAGGTCTATTTGTGTAGCACCCTACATTACGCGCCTGGTAAAGAATATGAACAGTTTCTCATCCCTTCCCCTAATGACAGTGGTCGCGAAGACCGTGCCTATCACGATGGCCAGTCTTCGATCCCTCCGCCTCGTCACCGCCCGTCAGGGCCGGGGAGGCATTATATATTCTCTTGCGAGTCGTGGACCACACGCGGACGACGATAATGACGACGAGGTGGATCCTAACCTCGATGAGCCTCTAGTGCCTCTGTCCCGCTCTACTTATGCTCAGGGAGAGTCTTTTGCTGCTCCTCCTCGAGCACATTCGCAGTATTTGCGGGAGTTCCAACACTTCTTTGAGACCGAGCTCTCACCACGATTACAGTGTATTTAGCAGCATTTATTTGTATCAGTGTATTATCAGAAATTATATATATATGATATCATATCAGGTCCTTTTTCATTCGTGTACTCTTCTATTTTCATGATAGCCAGTTCTTTATTTATTTGTGAAATTACTCTCTCAGCTTTTTACATTGCAATAAGGACATTGCACATTTTAAGTCTGGGGGTGGATGTTCTTTAATTCTATAATTATTGTGATAGACATGATTACAATTGGTTATACTTTTGCTATCATAATACTCAATATTGTTATACACCCCCCCCCCCCCCCCCACCCCCACCCCCACCCCCCCCCCCATCCCCCCCCCCCACATTTTTTTTATTACTCCTTTAAGTTCTTATGAATTCACTCATTTGGGATTATAACTATCTAATTTAACTTCGCACGCTGATTAAATTGAATTGATGTAGACTCATTGAGTGGTCAACTTTGTTGATTCGTAATTAAGTATAGAAATTCATTAGCCTAATTTTCTATATATAATTTATTTTTAAGATTAACCCTTTATATTATTAACTATCAATCACTCTATTTTAGAAAATATACTCATCTATAATAAATTGAGTCGATGAGTGTAACATTTTGATAATTTTGTATTAGGGAATCAAAATAAAGAATACTCTCTATTAATGTCTAGAACTTACCCTCTAACAATCCTCAAAGCTTTTGCATAAGTTAGTTAGTGAGGGCGAAAATGACTTAGGCCTCCTTTTGGATAGCTTGAGCCTTGCAAACCCAAAACCTTAAACATTATACCCTTGCACACCCAATTTGGACCTAATTCATATGCCTTTTAATACTCTACTACCAAAATTCACCAAGGCCAAATCCTTACCTATTAGCACACCTATCATTGAGATCTTCTTGGAATGAGTTTGTTCACAGTGATATGTGGCCTGAGTGCATGTATACTTGCACCTACTTGGAATGATCCCTACTATGAACAAAAAAATCATAGTGATATATGACCTGAGTGTGTGTATACTTGCACCCATTCGGAATGATCCCTACTATGACTCCTTGGTTAAGAAAAAAATAAAAATAAAGAGTTTTCATCAAAAATGTGAGAAGTATAATAATTGCAAAGTCTGGGGTGCTTTTATAATATTGATGTATGTTAAGGTATTTATAGAACAAAAGGCTCAATCGTGATTTAGGTGTGAACAAAAAAACCCATCAAATTTATCTTTGATTACCCCACCTATAATCGCCTATCCTAAGCCAAAAATGTTACACCATAATACAAGTCCTAAGGATCCAACCTCACAAATTCTAACTAGTGCCGTGGAGAGGGTGTGAAAAGGTAAGCTCATGACTATCAATGTTGGTACTTATAAGTTTTGAAATACTAATACATATCTTATTGAGATTATTATTTTCTCCTCACAATTGTTATGGATGACTATACTTCTATTTCTAAGAAAGAGTGAAAGATAGTTAACAGATATATTGGAGGAATTTTAAGATAAAATTATATTTAGAAAAGTCTGCTATACTATTTCCTAACGATTACATCATCAAAGTTCTCTTTAAATTCATAACAACCAGGGTGCGGAAGTAAAATTATTTATTGGTAACTCAAATGTTTGAATTAGTTTGCTTAGAGACAAGAAAAAATCTAAGTCTGGGGGTATTTGATGAGTACAATTATGATAGGATTTTTACTATCATAATTGTAATCATGTCCACTATTTTCTTCCTCCATATGCAGTAATTTCGCGAGAATAGTTATGAATTTGCTTTATCATGAGTAGAAGAGCACAATTAGGAGTTCCTATTATTTCATGTATTAATCTGTCTATTTATTCCTTTATTTTTCTAATGCAGGTATTGCTAACCAGTGGAGCTAGAAGTCATAGAGCAAACAGAGGAGTTCACGGATTCAACATGGCTGTTGACAGGACAAGAATGGAGCACACGGGTAGGCACACGCCCATGTTCCATACCCATGTCCTAACTGGGATGGAACAAAAGAAATGGAAGGAAAAAGACAGAGCACCACACGAGTAGGAACACGCCCATGTTCCTACCCGTGTCCTTTTCAGCATAAATCCAACTTCGGCTACCAACTATGGCTTTATGCCAAACAGGCAAGGTGAAACCGACCCGCGCCTTTTCTTAGCCGCGAGTACGTTGTACTCGATGATGGCAAGGCGATTTGAGCAACGGGAGGTGGTTGATCTGACCTGCGTTATGTCCATCCGACTTGAGGACCTGAAAGTGTGGTCTGTTGTTGCGAATAACGAGAGTCTTAGGCATGCGCGCCACGCCACCATGGGGGGCTATGGGCCAATCCTGGGTCATTAAGACTAAAGTCTCCGACTGCACGCCATGGAGAAAATGCTCGACTTTTACCGTTGGGTTTCAACCCTGATACGGTGGTGGAACCCTAGTTCGCCAGTCCACCAAGAATGTGCCCTGAGTGAACGGATCGTCGGGCCACGTGGCTGACGGTTGTGATGGAATGTTTATGCATGAGTGCACAATATGCGATGTTTATATATCTGCATATGAATTGTTATGCCTGCAGGGAAGGAATACCACTGCCCCGGGAAAGGGGTAGGGTTTTTATAAATTGGTCAGCTGAATGCTGACCGTTGCCTTGTTTGCCACCGTTGGGTGGGCTGTCCTTGTACAGGTGCTGGAGTACCGAGAGGGACGTTTAAAGGCTGAAATCCATGTTGCTGCTGCTGTTGCTGCTAGCCCTTGAAGGCTAAAATGAAAATATTATGTTTTGTTCATGTGTGGTCGGCTTGCGCGCCGATGTTTGGAAGCCACCTTTATAAAGAGCAATTGTAAGGCCCTAAGGCCAAATGACATTGTATTTGATACATTCCTATATAAATGTGGGTGTTTATAGTAGTGGACATTCATGGTTGGAGTTCAGGTTTATGTTAACAGCTTACGCTAAAATGCTATGAGTTAGGACGCGCAACTCTGATATCAACCCGTGACTTCCCCGCCTGTTTTGTAGCATATGGTGTGGGGCCCGACCAGACCTTCTATTATATGTTATACGAACGGATGGATTCGTTACATGCGGATAGTATTTTTTTATTAGGTTTTAACTATAAAATATACCTAAACCCTAAGGGTGCGGTCGTTTCGCAGGAATTGAGATGTAGGAATTGACTTTGGCCGAAAACCTACGACGCAGAGGAATTGGTTTTGGCAGAAAACCAATTCCTTTGTTCGTTTGCAGGAAGGTTTTCAGTCACAGGAATTGAAGTTTTCATTATTTCTGTTCGTTTGCAGGATGGAATTCAGTGACAGAAATTGGCCAGAATGTAACACTCAAGTATTGCAAACAGATTTTATAAAAACATATAAGCTTCAAACATTGCAAACAGATTAATGATACCACTCAAACATTCTAAACGGATTAAATAAAAACACAGCTAAATATACATGAGTTCAAGTCTGAAAATAGAAATGCATAAAGATACAATCTCCCTAAATAAGGTCCAAAAACATATAGGTCCAGACATACCAGGATTTAGAAACTACATCCTTTTAGCTTCCAGTACAAAAACATATAAGGTCCAAACTACTCGGATATATGAATGTGCAACCATCGCCTCCTAGCAATCTTCGGTAAAATCAAGAAGACCTCGCACTTTGTCACGTCAACACTGAGCAAATCTATGTCTTTTATAAGGTCATCCTCTGAAAGAATAGTCATAACAGATAATGCTTTATACACTGCTTCAATCCTCGACCTCGAAGGTGCTCCGATCGGGGCAATTTCAACTAGATTATCCATGTTCTTCGCAATATATGTGATAACACCTGCAATCATATCAATTACTGTTGTAGTTTTGGATTTCTTCTTCATTCGACCACTTTGTTCTGCCGGAACATCCTCTTTAGGAATTTCATCCACCCCAAAATCATATGATGACTCCACTCCTGTTGACGTATTACCACCATTTGCTCGATCAGTCCCACAGAGAGTTCCCAAATCGCCCCAATTTACGATTATTTTATCTTTGTAGTGTTTCAAAGATGGATGTGCCTGTATTTAATGAAAAAAAATTCTGTATTGCATTATAAATAAATAAAAAACTTTTTAAAACATCAATCTACTTATTAAAACTCAAGAAAAATAAGTACCTTGATATAATCGGTCCATACTTATTCGCTATCAACTTGTACTACAAAATCACCCCAATTTACGATTATTTTATCTTTGTAGTGTTCCAAAGATGGATGTGCATGTATTTAATGAAAAAAATTCAGTATTGCATTATAAATAAATAAAAAACTTTTTACAACATCCATCTACTTATTAAAACACAAGAAAAATAAGTACCTTGATATAATCGGTCCATACTTATTCGCTATCAACTTGTACTACATGTCGTTCCCAATCCCACAAAAAGCCACTTGTATCCAGCATTGTTGATATTTCCTGATAGTATTTATTCCACGTTTTCAATCGTGCCGCTATTTTTTCCTTGCTAATATGGACGTGACACTCATCCCATAGAGCTGTTATATCAGCCATGAATGCTACTCCTTTCCATCCATTTGAACTCTTGTTACCAAGATGTAGTTGTTCTAAAATAGAGGCAGATAGAGCATAATCCATTTCATTGGTCCAATGAATGTACAACTTCTCCTTCTCTTTTGATACTTGAGTCTTATTCTTGTCCATTTCGACACTGTAAAATTTAATAGCATAAAACTTTTATATATTCAAAATGAGAGTGATACACAATGATAACGCTACAAAATTTTATAGATGCACAATGATAGAGAAATACAAAAATATATGATACTACAAAACACGATACCACAAAACATTATACTACAAAACATATGATGTCGATACAAAAAGCGATAACTACAAAACTAAGGTGTAGGCATATTTGTAATTTGATCTTGATACTCATTAAATTTTGTTAGAGCTAAGTTATCCCTGAATGCGGTCCATTCATTTGTTGCTTGAATGGGTTCAGCTGTATCAACGTACTCAAAACTAGCCCTAGTACTATGGCTGTTAATATATCCACATCAACTTGCTCCAACAACCTGACATCAGTCAGAAGTCTCGTGTCTACCAAGAAATTATAGAGAATGCAATAATCATTAATTATTTGAACCTATGTAATAAGCATATACAATTAAAATATTTGATAATACATGATATTAGCAGACGCATATCACTTCTTTTAATGTCATACTTGTTTCTTGATATTAAAGAAAGATGTTAGGCGTAAGATAGCCCATCTTTTTTTAATAAACCAAAATGTTCTTTCGATAACGTTTCTTTTCTTTGAATGTCGGAGATTAAATAACTCCTTATAGGTAGTTGGATTGTTTCCTTGAGTTGCCCATTCATGAAGATGATAACGAGTCGACCGATAAGGAGCTAGGTATCCTGGTCCATTTGTGTAACCCGCATCGACAAGATAGTACTTACTTACAATGTTAAATTGTATGTTAGTTTTCGGGAAATACTCTTATCGTATTGAAATTGGACAAATTGAAACATTCTTACCTATGGGAACTTCAAAACAATCTTTCCTCTCCAATGCATTACGAAGCGCCCATGAATCTGATGCAAAACCCTCCCAACTGGGTAAAACATTTACGAATTTCATGTCCGTGTCGCATACTCCGAGAACATTGGTGGTAATAACTTGTTTTCAATTGTGATATCTTCCTTGGTCACTTCGTGGTACAATGACGTCAATGTGTGTGCCATCAATAGCACCAACACAATCTTTAAAGTACCCTCACCTATGTGCTTGCGATGTTTTGGGCCGTTTGATATACGTCGAACTCATCTTCAAGACTGCTCTCAACACAAGGTTGAAATGAAGACTTATGGTATCGATGGAACGTATGTACGTACCACCTAAAATCTAAAATTTTGTGTTATGCGCATGGACATGTAGGAAAAAGCTACTAATTCCTTCACCGATACATTTTGTGTCTCACTTAAAAAACCCCCATCCACTAAAACCTTACACAAGCTATAGAATGAACTCTTGTTCATCCGCAATTGGTTATAACAGTTGATATCCGTGCCATTATATAACATATTTAAAAGCGTCGATCTGAGAGTATCGCGATGTTTTGTATTACTTGACAAACTGAATCGACTATTTTTCACCAAAAGAATAACAACAATGACAGATAGAGCGGCTACGATCGCTCTCTTTTTCATGGCCATTTTTTCTTATGAAACTCGATAACAGTATCCAGCCAGTAAACATGAAAATTAAATACATAACTATAATCATACACATTAAATATGTTATACACACACAAAAACTTACAAGTACAACAACACATACACATGCATATACAGAGTAAAGTGGTGGCAAAAGATATTACTCGCTTCTGAGGCTTTGTAAATGTATATAATGAAACTACAAGGAAAGAAAAATAACTTAATTTACCTTGCCAGGCCTTTGGTATGGTAGAACACTACTAATAATTCCTTTTAACCCAGGAGTCCCAAAATCAGTCAATGCAAAAAGAAATAGTACTTGTCGAAAGGATACAATGAGAAATGTATCATTCTGTAGCTCACTTGAAGAGGAAATCAGAAAAAAATAGAAAGGGGATAGTATAAACCTCAGAAAAAATATATGGAAATCAGGAGGTTTCCCTAACCTGGCTTGAAGATGAGGAAGACGCACGAAGAGGAGGACGTTGACCGGATTAAGGAAGGCGCACAAAAACGAGTATACACCGGAAATGAGGAAGTAGGTCACGAAAAATGGTGCCTAGAAGGTGTTATATAATATCTTATATATATGGGCCATCATGGGTCATGTAGACCAAGTTCACCGTCTAAATAATTTGTCCATCCATGTGTCCCAATAAATAATGATCATAGTGGGTCTAGTCACGTTTCCACTGCGCCTTATCGAGAGTGCAGTTTAATATAAAAGTGGACTCATCATGTGTAGAACTTAAGCAAAATGAATCGTAGCCCTCCGATTTGTGAAGGGTGGATAGGGAAACAAAATATAAGACTTGGTGTGGTTCTCCTCCTAACCCTGACACCTCTTGCTCTCAAATAATCCCATCACTATAGAGCCGCGTATAAGGGTTTTTAGGGATCCGGAGAAAGAGCTTCATCCGCTTTGGTGTTCACCCACTCCGGCGATCACCCGCATCGGCTCCTCCGTCGCCTTCGTGCTCGACGGATTTCAACTACTGGCCGGCGGTATTTCCGGCACTGGATCTTCCATTTGATCCACTCAAAGCACCGCCATCACTGCATCCATGACAGCAAGTATTCAGTTTTATCCTTCATTAGTTCTGGCGATTTGATTCTCCTTATAAGTTAACAAGTGGTATCAGAGGGTCCTTGCTCAGATCAATGGATATCTTTCCTTTATTTTTCCTTTATTATTATTTTTTTCTTCCAGATCCATGTTTCATATCTAGGGTTGACTGATTTCTTTTATCCGATTTTAGTCCATTGTGTCTGATTTCTTCCAAAAAAAAATTGATATCTCAACTAAGAGAGCTGAAATACATCAGACCATGAATGGGTCTTATCTCCAGTTTCAGCTCATCAACTGGGATATCAATTTACTGAAACCATAATTCATACGAACCGAAATTTACTGGAATATCAATTTACTGAAATTCAATTTTTTCTTTAAGACTGTGTATCATACCATGTCTATCTATGTGCAGTTATTATGATTAGCCTTTGCGGATCGTTTGGTGTTCGCTTTGGGTGTGTAAACCCTCGTTTTGAAGCTCTTGATGAGCTCTTCCATTCGAGACAGTGTTTCAAATCTCAAATGAACACCCATATACATAGCATTGGCATCTAAATTAGTTCACATTTAAATTTTAGTTATTTACGCTTTCGTTTCATTTTCATATTCTTGCTCACTGCCAATTTATACACATAGATCTGTACGCATATTAAGGAGCTTTGAATGTATTTATGTCTCATGCGAGTGGTCTTCGGCCCAAAGGAAGGCTATCACTTGGCCCAGCCATAAATAGTGTCAAATGACTATTGTGAATGTCTTAATTTGGGATCCAACTTGAGGTGTAAGGATTAGCCCAAAGGAAGGCCCCCATCACTTTAAGCCCTAGATTGAAATGTTCACATCAGTTAGCTTGATAACTGAGTAAAGATTTAATTGCAAAGATTGTTTGATCCATGTGACTCGCACTCGGCCCAAAGGAAGGGTGTTGTTTTGGCCGGATCACACACTCTTATACGGTCGATATAAATATTTTAGGTTTTAGGATAAAACCCATGTGGTGACAGTCGGCCCAAAGGAAGACTTTGTTGCATAGGACCTAGGACTTAAAATGTTTGTATTGGGCCATTCCATTGTTGGCAATATAGAGACACACTTTACTCTGAGAGTCTCACTGGCTGCCCTATCAGTTTGACTAGTTTCTTATATGAGAAATTAAATGTATTAGCGGTCTCTTAATTCATATTTGCAATTCCTGTTTGATGGGATTTTCATATTTATGCAATCTTTATTATTTTTTCTCTGTCTTTAGTGAACGCTTCATGAATTTCTGCAAGCTTGAACGACATTCCAATTCTGAATGGGTCTAATTTTGATAAGTGGCAAGACCACGTAAAGATCATTCTAGGATGTATGGACTTAGACTATGCCTTAAGGACTGATGAACCCATTACTCTTCCTCCATCTAGACCAGCCGAAGAAAAGTTTGTCTATGAAAAAACATATGAGAAGTGGGAGAGGTCCAATAGGATGTGTCTTATGGTGATGAAACACTCCATTCCTGAATCCATAAGGGGTGCAATGCCTGATCAAGAAAATGCCGAACAGTTCCTTAATGAAGTAGCTAGCCGATTCACAAAATCGGATAAGGTTGAGGTCAGTACGCATCTTAACAAACTAGTGAATATGCGCTATAATGTTAAAGGGAACATAAGAGAGTACATTATGGAAATGTCCAATCTTGTTTCAAAATTGAGGGCACTTAAATTGGAATTTTCTAAAGAGATTCTAGTGCACCTCATTTTGAACTCACTCCCTACACAGTTTAATCCCTTTAAGATAAATTATAATACTAAAAGGGATAAATGGAGTCTCACTGAGCTCATTAGTCATTGTGTGCAAGAGGAAGAGAGAATGAAACATGAAAGGACAGAGAGTGCTCATTTGGTGTTTCAAGGTAATGCATGCATAAAGAAAAGGAAAATGGATGTGTCAAAAGGGAAGGAAATTGTTACCATTGCTACCACTAGTGCTGATCTAGTGATGACAAAAGTGCAATAGTTGAAGGCTAAAGTCGTCTCCTGCTTCTTTTACAAGAAATTAGTCCATGTGAAGAAGGATTGTGTCGAGTACCAAAAATGGCTCATAAATAAAGGTAATTCTCATATTTTTGTTTGCTCTAAAATTAATCTAACTGAAGTGTCACCTGATACGTGGTGGTTAGATACCGGTGCAACTATTCACATAAGTAACTTGATGCAGGTATTTCTAACATCCAGATTGCCAAATGAAAGTGAACGGTTCATCTACATGAGTGATGCAAACAAAGTTTTTTGTTGAGGCCATTGGAGTCTATAGGCTTACATTAGGGTCTGGTTTTATTTTGGATTTGGAAGAGACTATGTTTGTACTGTCGTTTAAAAGGAATTTAATTTCTATTCTACTATTAGACAGATTTGGTTTTACTGTCACTTTTGGTAATGAAGTATTTAATATCTCTTTTGATTCTATAACTATTGGAACAGACTCTTTAGTTGATGGGTTATATAAATTAGACTTGAATTCCTCATGTTATGAATCCTTGCATGTGAATTATAAAGGCACTAAATGAAAATCAATTAATGAGAACTCATATAGTTTATGGCATAGGCGATTAGGTCAAATATCGAAATAGAGAGTTGAGAGGCTTGTGTCTAGTGGATTTATAGGCCCTTTAGACTACTCAAATATTGTGATCTATACAGGTTGCACAAAGGTAAAATAGACAAACATCAGGAAGTTTGGTTCCAAAAGGAGCTTGGGCGTCTTAGAGGTGATTCATACGGACATTTTGTAGTCCATTCCCTACAGCATCTTGGGATGACCATGAATATTTTATCACCTTCATATACGACTATTCTCGATATGGGTACCTATACTTAATACACAAGAAATCACAGTCATTGGACATGTTTAAAATCTATAAAGCTGAAGTTGAAAATTAAATAAATAAGAAGATTAAAGCTGTTAGATCCGACCATGGTGGTGAATACTATGGTAAGAACGACGGTTCAGGTCAATGTCCAGGACCATTTGCCAAATTTCTAGAAGAGTGTGGCATCGTTCCTCAGTATACACAACCAGGGATCCCACGTCAGAATGGTGTTGCTGAGAGACGTAACCGCACCTTAAAGGACATGGTTAGGAGTATGATTACCATACCTCCCTACCCGATTCATTATGGGGTGAGGCCTTAAAGACCACAGTTTACGTCCTTAATAGGGTGCCCAGTAAAGCAGTACCTAAAACCCCATATGAATTATGGACTAAGAAACTTCCTAGTGTAAGGCACCTTCATGTTTGTGGTTGTCTAGCTGAAGCTCAGCCCTATAGGCCACATGAGAAGAAGCTGGACTCTAGAACCATTAGTTGCTACTTTGTTGGGCACTCTGAGAGGTCTAGTGGCTTCAAAGTTTATTGCTCTTCCACTAAAACCATACTTGAGACAGATAATGCCAAATTCCTTGAGGATGTTGAAAGTAGTGGGAGAAATTCAGTCAGAGATTTCACCTTTGAAGAAGAACATGTAATCATTCCCATGATTAATGTTGAAAGTGGTGAAGTAGATGCACCTTTGCAAAATGCCCTTTTCGTACCTTTGCATAGTACAAACACCTATCATCAAGATGTTGAGTTAAACCCTACTGATGCGGTAGAACCTGAACACCCTCAACCATAAGTGCTATTAAGGCGATCCAATAGGGAAAGGAGATCATCCATTTCAGATGACTATAAAGTATATCTTCATGAGCATGAGTTTGAAATTGGGCTGTGTAACACCTCCCCTGTAATGACCGTATAATATGGGTCCGGCCGGGGCCCCACAACATACGGACGCCACAACTTTAGTATTATAAGATGATATAACTACCCACACTCAAAACATTTTGCACAACACAGCGGAAACACAAGCAAGACTAGAAGTTATCCACTACTACAAGAGTAACAAGATGGCCTTATGGCCTTACAACACAAGAGAGTCCAAACTCACATAATACAACGTTCATGAAAGTGCCAAAGCACTCCTAGTCTACCTCGGCAAGCAAGCCGGACTACATGAGCATAAAACATATAATGTCATAAATGTAAAGCTATAACAAAAGTGGAAACACTTCATGAGGCTTAGGCCTTTCTGGCCGGCGAGCTAGCTCCTGCTTGCGATCCTTGCACTGTAAAATTTATTAGTAACGTGGGTCAGGAAAGGCTGACCTCAAACTGTGTAACCAACACATCTCCTCCCGGCCGCCCCTAACGGACCCCGGGGAACCCTCCAACCTGCAAGTCAGCACTTCATATGCAATATATAAATATAAACCAAAAATGCATTTAGAACATGCTTGGATGTCTCAAACAACATACACATTCTCTACTGGTTGAGCATATAATAAAAAGGGGCCTACTTATGCAACATGAATGAAACACCCGGGATTCACCCAAGGCACCATAAAGCGTATGCATATAGCACAACATCACATCATTTGGGTACTCACCATTTCCCCATTGGCATAAAGCCGCGAATAAAAAGGGAAACACAATTCCCCCCAACGGCACACAAGCCGCCACATGGAACTCTTGCAAAGGCCCCACCCACTCATGGTCTTAGACCCGGGCTTGCCTGCAAGCTCTGATGTCTCTTGTCAGGATTCCAACAAACATAACTGACTGATTCTGAGAAGCCTTGCTGGACCCCACCCGCTCATGGCCTCATTACCCGGGCTTGCCCCCATGCTTGGCATTCTCGTCAGTCTCACAGAAGGGGACTAGTCTCACCGGGACACTTTCCACACATGACTTGCACGTCACGGGATAGCCAGCCGACCACGGAGACACAGCCATGCCTTAGCGCATCACAATCCAAGACAATTCCACCCTAATCCCTCATTTGTACTGCAGTGTACCCGCGCACCAAGGAAACCATCTACCACTCATGCGGAGCTAACCTTGTCCACCAAGGAAACCATCTACCGCCCATGAGGAGCTAACCTTGTCCGGTTCCGACTACACGTACTTACACGAGAAAAATGGGAAAACATCACCACATCACAAATGGCATCTTGCTGCAACGGATCTCTACGAATCCCTAAAGCTCGTATGCAACATCATCGAGTCGGACTAACGGTCGTGACTACAACTTCACCCACCATGTCTAATCCACCAACGGAGCGGATCTCTAATGCAAAACATGCCGGGGACGGACTCAATCGACCCGGAGGTTCCTCTTGAACCTTGGCGACCCAAACCCCTCTCATTTGAGTGATTGGTGCCCAAAAAAATAGAAAAGAAAAGATGCTAAAACATGCATCCTAAAACCGAGAGGAGAAGTGTCGTTACCTTCTGACTCCTCTTCCTTGCCATGACAAAGTAGTCGGATGAAAACCTTCGCAAAGATCTAGCATCCACGGATCTGGACTCGGCTCGCGATTTGGAGCACCGAAGCCTCTCCAACAGCCGAATCTCTACTTCTCCTTCTTCCTTGCTCTCCCTTCTCTCTAGAACTTTAGAAAGAGAGACACTCAAAAGAAATGAGGGTTTCTAAGGGTCCAATACAGTGAATATCCCACCTGGAACAACCCCCAGCCGTTGAATCCCAACCTAAAGAAACGAACGGCCTTGATTCGGGCCTGAAATGCTAGACTTGGGTCGAACACGGCCTGGCACACGCCAGTGTCCAGGGTCGTGTCCCCATTCGCCGTCACAAATCGACGCACCTGGAACAGTACACGGGCATTCGACACGCCCGTGTTCGACCCGACACGCCCGTGTCCCGACTGACACGGTCGTGTGGTCGGTCGTGTGCCTCCATCAACACAGCCCCGAAAACAACCCGAGAACTACACGGGTACTGGACACGCCCGTGTCCTTACCCGTGTCTACCTCAACACGCCTGGGCCCCAGGCCGTGTTCACTGACTCAACACCTCGTCGAGCGAAGTTCGGCGACCAAGCGGGACATACCCTGTGACACGCCCGTGTCACAGGCCGTGTGCCCCTGACTCGACACTCATCGAGTGAACTTCGTCGACCGAAGTTCGTCAACCGACTGACACGGCCTTGTACACGCCCGTGTCCTAGGCCGTGTGCCTTGTCTCGACACATCGTCGAGCGAAAATCGTCGACTCCACGAGCCGATCGTCGACATGGCCCCGACACGCCCTGAGACACGCCCGTGTCGCAGGCCGTGTTCTCTGCTCGACGATCGTCGACTCCAGAATCGTCGACCTCACGAACAAAATGTCGACTGGAGTCTGACATGCCCTGGGACACGCCTGTGTCCCAGGCCATGTGCCCCTTGCCAAAAACCAAAATTTGGCCAAAAAACGCTAATCGACCCTCTCTCGAATTTTGGGGTGTTACAACTCCCCCCCCCTAACAGAATTTCGTCCCGAAATTACAAAGCAAAAGGAAATGCAACTTAAATGGTACCTGATTTGAAGAGTTCTGGATACTCTTCTAACATGGCTTGTTCTCTCTCCCAAGAGAGCTCCTCACGACCACAGTTGTCTCATCTGACTTTCACGAGTTTAAGCTCTTTATTTCGCAACTGTCGAGTCTCTGAATCCTCTATAGCAATTGGAAGTACTCGCATCCTCAAGTCTTCCTATATCGGCACCGATGCCGGCTCGATCACCACACTATCCTCCACCAAGGCTTTCCTCAAGACAGAGACATGGAAGACGTCGTGCAATCCACTCAGCTCTGCGGACAACGCCAACCGATAGGCTGCCTCTCCCACCCGTTCAACTACTTCAAAAGGCCCCAAAAACCTTGGACTCAACTTCTTGAGTCGACGAATCCGTGAGACGTCTTTGAACGGCTTGATCTTCAATTAGACTCAATCACCTACCGCAAATTCCAACTTCCTGTGACGAGCATTAAAGTATTTTGCTTGCCGGTCTTGCACCACCTTCATACGCTCTTGAATGGTTCGTACCAACTCACAAGCGTCAACTACCACCTCCTTTCCCAAAATGTTGGTGTCTCCCACCTCTGCCCAAGACATCGGTGTTCGACACCGTCTCCCATACAAAGCTTCGTATGGCGCCATTTTTATACTTGCTTGATAACTGTTATTGTACGCGAACTCCACCATGAAGAGGTGATCCTCCCACTTCTTGCCGAAGTCAAGAATGCACATTCTCAGCATATCCTCCATAGTCTGGTTCATTCTTTCAGTTTGCCCGTCAGTTTGAGGATGGAACGCCGTACTGAACTTTAGCTTTGTGCCAAACTCTTCTGAACCAATCTCTATTCCTTGGATGTAAACCGTCCATCTCGATCGCTGACTATGCTCTTAGTAATCTCATGCAGTCGCACAATGTTGCGAACATACAACTCCACCAGCTTCTCCACACTGTCCTCTTTCCGGTTTGAGATGAAGTGGGCCACCTTGGTTAAGCGATCCACGATTACCCAAATAGAATCATTACCCTGCTGTGATCTAGGCAGACCTTATACAAAATCCATGGAGATGTCATCAAATTTCCACTCTGTGATTGGAAGGGGCTTCAGGAACCCGCCCAGCTTCTGACACTCGACCTTCACCAAGGCGCAAGTTTGTCAACGATTCAAATACAAAGCTACGTCTCGCTTCAGCCTCGGCCACCAAAAGGATTTCTTCATATCCAAGTACATATGTGTACTGCCCGGGTGAATGGAGTACTTTATGAAATGAGCCTCAAATATCAACTCCACACGGAGTTTGTCGAACTGCAGTACACAAACCCTTCCATCCTTCCTCAAAATCTCATCATTCATTGCCCAGGCGCCGCTCTCGCCCTTTTAAGCCTCCAACACATATGGTTGCAACTCCACATCCAACAGAGTGGCTTCCCGAATGTGATCGGACAAGTCGTTTTGCACTTCAATCCAGTTCAACCGAGCCACGCTGGACTTGCCTCTCGCAACACATTCCAAGCCAAGGGAATCCCATTCCCGTACCAAACACTCATCATGAGCTTCGATCCAATTCCCTTGCCCTGAGTACTTTCTACTCAAGGCATCCGCCACCAAGTTGGCTTTTCCTGGCGTATACTGAATCGCCACCTCGTATTCTCCAAGAAACTCAACCCACCCGTGTTGCCGCATATTCAAGTCCTTTTTATCCAAGAGATACTTCGGGATTTTATGATCCGTGAAGATCTCCACCCTTGCACCATACACATAATGTCTCCAAATTTTCAACGCAAAAATTACCGCCGCCAACTCGAAATCATGGACGGGGTAATTCCTCTCATGAGGCTTCAGCTGTCTCGACCCAAAATCTATCACCTTGTCATGTTGCACCAAAACGCAACCCAAACCGCATCCTGATGCATCACTGAAGATCTGAAATCCCTCGATCCCTTGCAGTAGACTTAGGATTGGAGCCATCATAAGCCTCTCCTTCAGTGCCTCGAATGCTTGACTACACTCTTGAGTCCACACAAACTTATGATCTTTACGAGTGAGTGAGGTGAGGGGTAGAGCTATCCGCGAAAAATTCTCCACGAATCTCCTATAATACCCGGCTAGTCCAAGAAAACTTCGAACTTCCGCCACGGTTCTCAAAACCGGGCAATCTCTGATGACTTCCACTTTTGTTGGATCCACTGCCACCCCTTCCCCACTAATCACGTGGCAAAAAATGCCACCTTCTCTAACAAGAACTCGCATTTTGAGAACTTTGCATACAACTGATTCTCCCTCAACACTTGTAAGACCACTCTCAAGTGGGTCTCATGCTCCACTTTCGATTTGGAATACACCAAGATGTCATCAATGAAGACAACCACAAAAGAATCCAAGTATTCCTGAAATACTCGATTCATAAGATCCATGAACACAGATGGTGCGTTCGTCAGCCCGAACAGCATCACCGTAAACTCAATGTGTCCATACCTTGTACCAAAAGCAGTCTTGGGTATGTCCTCGTCCCGAATTCACAGCCGATAATATTCTGACTTCAAGTCCAATTTAGAATACACCACCGACCCCACCAATTGGTCGAACAAGTCGTCTATCCGAGGAATCAGATACTTATTCTTGACGGTCAATTTATTCAGCTCTCGGTAGTCTATGCATAGCCGCATACTACTGTTTTTCTTCTTTAAAAACAACATCGGCGCGCTCCACGGTGAAGAACTGGGTCTAATATACCCTTGGTCCAACAGTTCCTGTAGCTGTACTTTGAGTTCACCCAACTCCTTTGGTGCCATCCTAAACGGGGGACGTGACACCGGCCTAGCCTCCGACACTAACTCGATCGAGAAGTCGATCTCCCGCCGAGGAGGCGCTCCAGGAAGTTCATCCGAAAACACATCCTTGAACTCTGCCACTACATGCACTTCCTCAATAGATAGCTGGGAGAGACGAACCTCCAATAACGCTACAAGCGCTACACCACCCTGGTTAACCGCCCGCATCAATTGCATGGCCGAAATCAGGGAAAAGGCCACCCCACAAAGGCCCTCAAATTTGACTTTCGTCTGCCCTTTGCTCCTTAGGGTCACTACCTTAGATAGGCAGTCAATACTGGCGCGCTACTGTGCAAGCCAGTCCATGCCCAAAATGACATCAAACTCCACCAATGGTAAAATCGCTGCTACCAAAACAAAGTCAACACCGTCCAGCTCCCAACAGATGCGCCCTCTGGCCCCGGTGGTCATGGATGACCCATTGGGTATGCACACTTTCAGCTCTGTGCCCGACGAGAAAGACTCAACTCCTATTATCCGGATGAAGCTCTCTGTGAGAAAGGAGTGTGATGCTCCCGTATCAAACAATACCCTAGCGCGGTATCCGGAAACTAAAATGAAGCCTATAATAGAGACATCACACATAAAAGTCTAAAGGTATGAAGCACAAAATTTAAATTAAATTTCCTCACCCCTGTCACCGCATCGATTTGGCGGATCGCTTCCTGCTGTCCAAGGTTGTAGGCCCTTGGTTGCACCGGTTGGAACTGAGAAGCGCTAGACTCCGCCATCTTCCCTTTCTCTGCGTCACTAGGGCCGGAGCGCACAGTCTGATCCTGCCTGCCTCTTGCTCCGCTCCTCCTTGAGGACAAACACGAGCTATGTGCCCTACCTTACCATAGTTGTAGCACGTCAGCGGTCCCCTAGAGTGAGAACCTCCAGGCATCCACTTGCTCTTCTCACCGGATCTGGCAGTGTGAGGCTTTTTCCTCCACCTACTCCCTTTAGACTTTCCCTGAGATTGGGAAGGCTTCCCTTCCCCTTGCTTGGGAGTGAAACCCTTACGACATTGGGTTCGCTCCAGATCACTTTCCAATATCCTGTCAGCCTCAACTAATTCATTGAATCTCGCTCTCTTCATGGAGATGAGGGGTTGCCTCAGATTCTCCCTCAGCCCCTGGTAGAAGAGGTTATCCCTCTCTACATCATCTGCCATCGCTGTTGCCGCGTAACGACCCAAACTGGTGAACTCCTACACGTACTCGTCCACCGTCTAGTCCCGCTACATTAAGTGCAGAAACTGCCTCTGAAGTGCCAACCGTGTAGAAACGGGAATGTACCTCTTTAGAAAAGCATCCCCAAACTCCTCCACTAACGGGGTGCATCCAGGGAACTGGCGGCCGCTATGGCCCACCCACCATAACTTGGCGTC
Source organism: Platanthera guangdongensis (assembly GCA_039583875.1). NCBI lineage: Eukaryota > Viridiplantae > Streptophyta > Magnoliopsida > Asparagales > Orchidaceae > Platanthera > Platanthera guangdongensis. Next base: position 49,464,042 of record CM077166.1, read on the forward strand.
TCCTTCCAACATGAACGCTGCATACTCAGATTTCTTTTCTTCTGGCATCTCTGCCGCCCTCAAAAGCTCTTGAATTTGAACCCACCAATCCTCCGCATCCGTTGGCGTACCAACTCCCTTGAATGACGGGGGATGGAAGCTCAGGAAGTACTTCATGTGCCGGTCTCCATGTCCGACAACCACCCTTTCCGCCAAAGGCTCCACTCACCTGGCTTCTCCGCCTGGCACGGCCGTCGCCGTGTCCGGTGTAGCAGGGGTTGCTACCTGAGCTGCCGCTGCAGCTTGGGCTGCCACCATCGCTTCTGCAAGCATGCGGCAGAAGTCGGCCGGATTTACACCCGTGCCCAAAAGACCTGGAGCAGTGGCACTGCTCGCTGAGAGTTCTTCTCTTGCTCTCGACGTACCCGCCTCATTGCTTGCACTCTTTAAGAAAACAAGAAACAAGGGATCAATCTCTAATCTCATGACTGAAACATAAGGACACTCATGGTCCCGCATTACTCTTATGTGGATAACTTCTCTACGCATTGACGTTGAATCTAACCTGGCTCTGATACCAAATTGTAACACCTCCCCGGTAATGACCGTATAATATGGGTCCGACTGGGGCCCCACAACATACGGACGTCACAGCTTTAGTATTATAAGATGATATAACTACCCACACTCAAAACACTTTGCACAACACAGTGGAAACACAAGCAAGACTAGAAGTTATCCACTACTACAAGAGTAATAAGATGGTCTTATGGCCTTACAACACAAGAGAGTCCAAACTCACATAATACAACGTTCATGAAAGTGCCAAAGCACTCCTAGTCTACCCCGGCATGCAAGCAGGACTACATGAGCATAAAACATATAATGCCATAAATGTAAAGCTATAGCAAAAGTGGAAACACTTCATGAGGCTTAGGCCTTTCTGGTCGGCGAGCTAGCTCCTGCTTGCGATCCTTGCCCTGTAAAATTTATTAGTAACGTGGGTCAGCAAAGGCTGACCTCAAACTGTGTAACCAACACATCTCCTCCCAGCCGCCCCTAACGGACCCCGGGGAACCCTCCAACCTGCAAGTCAGCACTTCGTATGTAATATATAAATATAAACCAGAAATACATTTAGAACAGGCTTGGATGTCTCAAACAACATACACATTCTCTACTGGTTGAGCATATAATAAAAAGGGGCCTACTTATGCAACATGAATGCAACACCCGGGCTTCACCCAAGGCACCCTAAAGCGTATGCACCTAGCACAACATCACATCATTTGGGTACTCACCATTTCCCCATTGGCATAAACCGCAAACAAAAAGGGAAACACAATTTCCCCCAACGGCACACAAGCCGCCACATGGAACTCTTGCCAAGACCCCACCCGCTCATTATCTTAGACCCGGGCTTGCCTGCAAGCTCTGACGTCTCTTGTCAGGATTCCAACAAACACAACTGACCGATTCTGAGAAGCCTTGTTGGACCCTACCCCCTCATGGCCTCATTGCCCGGGCTTGCCCCCATGCTTGACATTCTCGTCAGTCTCACAGAAGGGGACTAGTCTCACCGGGATACTTTCCACACATGACTTGCATGTCACGGGATAGCCATCCGACCACGGAGATACAACCACGCCTTGGCACATCACAATCCAAGACAATTCCACCCTAATCCCTCATTTGCACTGCAGCGTACCCGCGTACCAAGGAAATCATCTACCACTCATGCGGAGCTAATCTTGTCCACCAAGGAAACCATCTAGCGCCCATGAGGAGCTAACCTTGTCCGGTTCCGACTACACGTACTTACTGGAGAAAAGGGGGAAAACATCACCACATCACAAACGACATCTTGCCGCAACGGATCTCTACGAATCCCTAACGCTCGTATGCAACATCACCGAGTCGGACTAACGGTCACGACTACGGCTTCACCCACCATGCCTAATCCACTAACGGAGCGGATCTCTAATGCAAAACATGTCGGGGATGGACTCAATCGACCTGTAGGTTCCTCTTGAACCTTGGCGACCCAAACCCCTCTCATTTGAGTGATTGGTGCCCAAAAAAATAGAAAAGAAAAGATGCTAAAACATTGTTGGGTACATTGGTTCTAATGTACCTGATTTGAAGAAGCCTCACCCTACTCAATGATATACATCAAAATGTATTTGATGTATTTTGAGTTTACTTGTGCAGGTTAAGTATTTGCAGGAAAGATGAAAAAGTTTCTAAGTCCATGTGTCGACACCCAGAGGGAAAGTGTCGACACTTAAGAAGACTTGTGTCGACACCCAGGCAAGCAGTGTCGACACTTGGAGTATTTGTGTCGACACCAGGGATGCAGAGTCGACACTAGACAGAAAGTGTCGACACAAGGAGCTGTGTCGACACTCAATGAAGAAAAGTCCAGTGAAGCAGTGTCGACACTTAGCAGTTGTGTCGACACCCAGTGAAACTGTGTCTACATCAGAAAGTGTCGACACTTGGAGGCTGTGTCGACACTCAGCAAAAGTCAGCAGAGTCTAAGTATAAGTGTCGACACCCAGAGCAATGTGTCGACACTCAGCAGAAGAGTCAACACTTGAAGAAAGTGTCGACACAAGAAAGAATGTGTCGACACTCAGCAGAAGACTCAACACTTGAAGAAAGTGTCGACACAAGGAGCTGTGTCGACACTTAACAAAGTTCAACAAAAATTCTAAGTACAAGTGTCGACACTAAGGGGAAGTGTCGACACTCAGCCAGAGTCTCAACAGAAGAAGATGTGTCGACACAAGGAGCAGTGTCGACACTCAGCAAGTATCAACACAGAAGGCATGTGTCGACACCAAGAAGAAGTGTCGACACTGAACAAGTTCAACACATGAAGATGTGTCGACACAAAGGAGTTGTGTCGACACTTACAAGAATTCAGCAAAATTCTGAAGAACAAGGACTTGTGTCGACACACAATATCAGTGTCGACACATGATGAAGAAGCTGTGTCGAGAAGTCAATTCTACAACACAAGGAGTTGTGTCGACACCTTGAGGGCTAGTGTCGACACTTAGTCTACTTGTGTTGACACTTGGTCTATAAGTGTCAACACTTAAAGACATACAGTCTCAACAATTTCAGACAGTTACAGTTATTTCAAGAACTGACTGGATGACTTGACAGCTGCCATTCCAACCGGTCTACTGCACCTGTCAGAGTTGTCAGAAATCAGTTAGGAACCGGACCAGCCGGTCACCATGAAGAAGGCCTATAAATAGGCTTATACTGTATACAGAAAGAGCAATGATCAAGAGATCAAGTAATTGAAAAAGAAGAAGATCTAGCTATTCTTTGAAGAATCAAGTGAAGATCTAAGTAGTTGGAGAGAGAGAGCTCCATCCAAGAAGACAACCATTGGAACCAGGCTGAGAAGAAGGATTCAGATTTCATTCTGAATCTTAAGTTGCAGAGATCAATGATCAGCTGCGGAGGAGATCAATCCTATTGTGTTCTACATTCAAGAAGCTTTAAAGAAAGCCAAGTCAGATTGATCTCAGCTGAGTTCATCCAAGAACTCATCAAGAACCTATCAACTCATCTCTCTATTCAGAGTTGTAGGTAGATACACTTTGTATTTCATATTATCTTGTAGGATCCTTAGGGATCTGAGTTTGTAAGCCTGTAATTATAAAGGCTGAGTGTAGGGCTGTTGGGTACATTGGTCAAATGTACCTGATTTGAAGAAGCCTCACCCATCTCAATGATATACATCATAATGTATTTGATGTATGTTTGAGTTACTTGTGCAGGTTAAGAAAGAACTGGACTGAAGCAAAAAGTTTCTAAGTCCATGTGTCGACACCCAGAGGGAAAGTGTCGACACTTAAGAAAGCCTGTGTCAACACCCAGACAAGCAGTGTCGACACTTGGAGTCATTGTGTCGACACCTGGGATGCAGAGTCGACACTAGACAGAAAGTGTCGACACTTGGAGCTGTGTCGACACTCAATGAAGAAAAGTGCAGACAGAAAGTGTCGACACAAGGAGCTGTGTCGACACCCAGTGAAGCAGTGTCTACACCAGAAAGTGTCGACACTTGGAGCTGTGTCGACACTCAGCAAAAGTCTGCAGAGTCTAAGTACATGTGTCGACACTCAACACAATGTGTCGACACTATGCTGAAGAGTCAGCATTTGAAGAATGTGTCGACACTCAGCACAATGTGTCGACACACTATCAGAAGAGTCAACACTTGAAGTAAGTGTCGACACCCATCACAATGTGTCGACACTTAGCTAAAGACTCAACACTTGAAGAAAGTGTCGACACAAGGAGCTGTGTCGACACTTAGCAAAGAACAGAAAGAGCAGCAAATTATTCTAAGTACAAGTGTCGACACTAAAGGAATGTGTCGACACTCAGCTGAAGTCTCAACAACAAGAAGGTGTGTCGACACAAGGAGCTGTGTCGACACTCAGCAAGATTCAAGATAGAAGACTATGTGTCGACACCAAGAAGCAGTGTCGACACTTGACAGATTCAACACAAGAAGTTGTGTCGACACAAAGGAGATGTGTCGACACATAGAAGAATTCACCAAAAGCTAAAAGAACAAGTATTTGTGTCGACACTCAAATTTAGTGTCGACACATGCAGAAGAATCTGTGTCGAGACATACAAGGAATTGTGTCGACACCTTGTAGACTTGTGTCGACACTTATACAACATGTGTCGACACTTGGACTATAAGTGTCAACACTTAAAGACAGAAAGTCTCGACACTTATAAACAGTTAGAGATTTTCAAGAAGTGACTGGTTGACATGACAGCTGCCGATCCAGCCGATCTACAGCAACTGTCAGAGATGTCAGAAGTCAGTTATGAATCGGACCAGCCGGTTACCATGAAGAAAGCCTATAAATAGGCACCCACAGTTTACAGAAACAGTGGTGAGAATAATTAAAGTAATTAATCAGATTATTCAAGTAATCTGTAAAGTGATACACAGAGTAATAAACACAAGAAGATCTTGCATTCCATCTGCAGATCTAAGAATTTATAGAGAGAGGGCTCCTTCCAAGAAATCAGCCTTAGGAACTAGGCTGAGAAGAAGGATTCAGATTCAGTTCTGGATCTTAAGTAGCAGAGGTCAAGGAACAACTGCAGAGGATTCAGCCTTATTCAGTTCAACTCAAGAAGCTTTGAAGAAAGCTAAGTCAGGGTGAATCCAGCTGAGTTCTTCCAAGAACTCATCAAGAATCTCTCAAGTCCCCTCCTTTAATTCTGAGTTGTAGAGTTATTATCTGTATTACATTTGTAACTTGTAGGATCCATTGGATCTGAGTGATTGTAAGCCTATATTTATAAAGGCTGAGGGTAGGGCTTGTTAGCCTGAGTGTAGGAGATATAGATCTCTAAGTGTAGGCCTTGGTTGGCTGAGTGTAGGCCTTGATTGGCTGAGTGTAGGCTTTGGGATAAAGCTGAGTGTAAGGCTTTGGGCCTGAGGTAGGAACCAATTTGGGTTCTGAGACAGTGGAGAAGTTAGGCTGAATCTAGTACACTGCTAGATAGGTGAAGGGGGAAAGTGGATGTACCCATATCTTGGGGAACCACTATAAAACACTGTGTGCTGTGCTGTGTTTGTGCTGTGGATGATCTGTGTTTGTTTGATTATTGCTGATTGCTGTAATAAACTAGTTAGAAATCTGTGATATAACTGTTTGGCTGCCAACAAAGTTAGAAAAGGATTAGGTCACCTATTCACCCCCCCCCCTCTAGGTGTTTAGGTACCATATCTTTCAAGTGGTATCAGATCCAGGTTCCTCAAAACAAGGACTAACAGTCTAAGGAGATCCTGTTTGGCAGAAACAGTCTAAGTCAGAAAACAGCTTCAAGAAAATCAAGAACCATGGGTTCCTTTGAAAATCATAAAGAATTGGGTTCCATGAAATTACTTATTTGCAGAAAGGAAATTTTTGGGATCTGGAAAGAAAGGGTAAGGCTATTTATGGAGGCCTCAGACCCAAGAATCTACATCACAGTTAAGGAAGGGCCCTATGTGCCCATGAAGATTTCAGTTCTAGATGCAAATCAGAGAACTCCAAAGGATTTCTCTGAGATGACTAAGGATGAAATTGTCCTAGCCACCATGGACAAGAGGGCACATAACATAATAGTGAGTGCCATTGATGATGCCACTTTTCAGAACTTAATTCATTGTAAGACAGCAAAAGAGATGTGGGACACTCTTATAGTGTATATGGAAGGATCTAAAGAAGTTAGGCAAGATAGGAAGTCCTTGCTTAATCAAGAGTATGAGAGCTTTAGGCAAGGAAAGGGAGATAGCATCACTGAATGCTACAAGAAGTTCTATAGAATAGTTAATGAACTCATGTCTTATGGAAGAGACTTCAGCAACTATGAACTGAATGACAAATTCCTAAGGTCCCTAACCAAAGATTGGGACACCAAGATCTGTGCCATAAGAGAAATGACAAAGTTGGGAGAAATTCCTCCTCCTACACTGTTTGGCAAGTTATTGTCATATGAGATGCAGCTGACAGTGAGGAAAGAGGAGGAGAAATCTACTAGGACTGAGCACAAGGAAAGGACTGTTGCTTTCAAGACAGAAGTTCCCAGAAAATGCAGGACTAAGTCATCAACTCCACCTCCAGAGGTAGTTGAATCTGAGTCAGAAGAGTCTGTCAGTACAAAGTCTACAAGCAGTGAAAGTGATGAAGACTTTGCTGCCTTCACTAGACACTTTCAGAAATTCCTGAAGAAGAAACAGTGGAGGTCCAGACCATCTACTTACAAGGGAAAAGAAGTCTTGTACCAGGAGAAAAAGCCTTCAAAGAAGGACAGGAAAAAGACAAAGACAAGCAAGGCAACTGGATCAAAGATTGTGTGCTACTGCTGCAATAGACAGGGTCATGTTATTGCAGATTGTCCTGAGAAAAGAAAAGAATCCAGTGACAGGAAAAAGACTCACTTCAAAGGGAAGAAAGAGAAGTCTTTTGTTGCCAAGAATGAGAAGACTCTTTCAGATATTTCTTCTTTAGACACTGATACTGATGCTGAAGCCTACATAGGGCTATTTGCTGAAGAAGAAGAAGAAGAATTTATGCAGATCTTGGAGTCAATTTATGAACAAGAAGACTGCCAGTGCCAAGGACTGATGGCATTGACTGAGAATACCAAAATCCTGGAGCAGCCAGGACCCAGTCAGGTACAAAGTTCAAGTTTAAATTCAGTTTCTTGTTCTAGTTCAGAATCAGATTCTTCTTCATCAAGTGATAAGAATATATCTGAGTCTGAGAAAGATATTCATCAGCTTATAAATGAATATAAGGTACTGTTGCAAGCCTATAAGAAAAGCAAGACCCTAGCTAAAAGTCAGGCAAAGGAGATTGCTGATCTCAAGGCTGTTACAACAGACTTTGAGAAGGAATTTGATCAAAAACTGAATGAGGTAGCCAGGCTGAAACACATTACTGTGATTTAGATGGGAACTATCACTTATAAGAATGATCAAATTAAGAGACTGGAGATCAATCTTCAGAAAGAGAGAGAGCTTGTTGCAAGGTTTTCAAAACCTAAATCAGTGCTGCCTTTAATTGATGAATTTGTTCATCATAAAGGCAAGGCTGGACTGGGTTTTGTTAGACCTGAAGGGACTGAGCAGTCCAAGTTTAAGTCCAAGGGCAAAGCCCCAACATTCAACAAGCCTGCTGTAGTCAAGACAGCAAAGGTTGTACCTAAGCAAAGGTACAACAAGTTTGAATGCTGGTGCTGTGGCAAGATTGGCCATTTTGCAATGGACTGTTGGAACAATGCCAGTGCCAAGGTGAGTAGCAAGTTACCTGGTGGAAAGCCAGTAGGTAGCTTTGTCAAGTTGCAAACTAACAATCACCAAGGACCCAAGATTACTTTGGGTTCTAAGGTTCATTAATTTGTTTTGCAGGTGAATCCAAGTGGCCATACCCCAACATGGTACTTGGATAGTGGATGTTCCAGACATATGACTGGAACAAGGGGACTACTGAAGGACTATATTCCAATCAAAAATGGTCCTAAAGTGACCTTTGGTGGTTCTGAAAAAGGAATCATCAAAGGGTTTGGTAACATTTCTTCAAACCTAGTTACCATTACTCAAGTGGCTTATGTTAAAGGGTTGAAACACAACCTAATAAGTATAAGTCAATTAAGTGATGTAGGGTATGACATCTCATTTGTTAAAAATGGTTGTCATATCAAGAGGTCAAGTGATCAAGAGATCATTTTGACAGGATATAGGAAGAGGAATGTCTACTGTCTAGACATTATGATTGAGAACACTGGTTCTCCAGTTTGTCTTGTAGCTGATGAGACAGTCTCTCATTTTGTCAAATGGCACAAGAGGCTTGCCCATCTTAACTACAAGACTATTAGCAAACTCTTTAGCAAAGAGTTAGTGAGGAATGGTCCTCAAGTTAAGTGTGTCAAAGATGGTATTCGCTCAGCTTGTCAAAAGGGCAAGCAGACTAAATCCACCTTTAGAAGCATAGATAACAAAGATGCTGTGAGGTGTTTATACCTCTTGCATATGGATCTAGTTGGTCCAATGCCAGTTCACAGCTTAGGTAGGAAGGTCTATACCTTTGTAGTTGTTGATGACTACTCAAGGTTTTCCTGGGTGTTCTTCTTAAGGCAGAAATCTGAAACACCTAGTGTCTTCTACAGCTTTGTCAAGCAAATTCAGAATGAACTAAATAGTATTGTGGTCAAAATTAGAAGTGATCATGGTACTGAGTTTCAGTCTGAAAGCATGACAAAACTATGTGAAGACTTTGGGATATTTCAAGAATTCTCTTCACCTAGAACACCTCAGCAAAATGACATTGCTGAAAGGAAGAATAGGACCTTGATAGAGGCTGGTAGAACCCTACTTAGTGATACATCACTGCCAGAGTATTTTTGGGCTGAAGCAGTTAACACTGCATGCCATGTGATAAATAGGGCTACCATCACTAAAAGGCTAAACAAGACCCCCTATGAAGTAGTGAAAGGCAGGAAACCAAATCTATCCTATTTTAGGATCTTTGGTTGTAAATGCTTCATACTTAACAATGGGAAGTCTTACTTAACAAAGTTTGCTGTCAAGTCCCAAGAGGGAATATTTGTTGGGTACAGCAATAATAGTAAGGCTTATAGAGTCTACAACTTGACTACACAAGTTGTAGAAGAATCAGTGCATGTAGTTTTTGATGAGACAAAACTAATTAACAATGAGTTGTCTAGCAATGTATGCAGCCCCACAGGTTTGACAAAGAAATTGGACAAGCTTACTATAGAAGAAGTACAAGCTGCAAGACAGCAAGTTGAGGAGAGTAGCTGTTGTCCAGGGGGAGAACTACATGTGCCAATAGCTGAAGAAATCCAAGTTATACAGCATGATGCAGATGCTGGAGAGGTTCAACCTGAAGCTAGGATGCCTCCAGCCCACAGGCATCTTAGAGATCATCCAGTAGAGCTGATTATTGGAGATCCAAGACAAGGAGTTCAAACCAGGAGCAGATACATGAATGCAGCAATCTACTCCAGCTTTTTGTCTCAAGTTGAACCTAAGAAATTTGAAGAAGCTATACAAGATCCACAATGGACTGAAGCTATGCAAGAAGAGCTTAATCAGTTCAAAAGGTGCAAGGTTTGAGAGCTGGTTCCAAAGCCTAAAGACCACAATGTAATAGGAACTAAGTGGATCTATAGAAATAAGATGGATGAACAAGTGGTCATCATAAAGAATAAAGCAAGACTAGTTGTAAAAGGATATATACAAGAAGAAGGTATTGATTTTGATCAAACCTTTGCCCCAGTAGCCAGACTGGAGGCCATAAGGATGTTCTTGGCCTATGCAACCTATCAAGGATTCAAGGTTTACCAGATGGATGTCAAGTCAGCATTCTTAAATGGTAATTTGAAAGAAGAAGTCTATGTGGAGCAGCCTTCAGGTTTTATTGATCCAACTCAACCTCATTATGTCTATAGACTTAGGAAAGCATTATATGGGTTAAAACAAGCTCCTAGAGCTTGGTATGAAACCCTATCTAGTTTCCTCATTGAGAACAAGTTCACAAGGGGGAAAATAGATAAGACTCTATTCCTTAGGGAATCTAGAGGCAAAGTCATACTTGTCCAAATATATGTAGATGACATTATATTTGGGTCTACTGAAAGTAGCCTTTGTAGAAAGTTTGCAAAGCTTATGCAAAGTCAGTTTGAGATGAGTAGTATGGGAGAGTTGAAGTTTTTCTTGGGTCTCCAAGTTAAACAGACTGAAAATGGTTTATCCATATGTCAGTCCAAGTTCACCCTAGAACTCATAAGGAAATATGGTATGGATTCTTCTAGTACCATGAAGACTCCAATGGGGTCAAGTATGTCTCTTAGCAAGGATGATGCAGGGAAACCTGTAGATGAAACCTTGTATAGAGGGATAGTTGGCTCCCTACTATACTTGACTGCAAGTAGGCTTGACATTATGTATGCTACATGTGTTTGTGCCAGGTTTCAAGCCTGCCCTAAAGAGTCTCACTTGACTGCAGTCAAGAGAATTTTGAGATATCTAAAGGGCACTCCCTATCTAGGCCTCTGGTACCCTAGGAATGGAGATTTTGATCTAACAGGTTATTCAGATGCAGACTTTGCAGGATGCAAAGAGGATAGAAAGAGTACTACTGGAACCTGTCAATTCCTAGGTGGGAGACTAATTTCATGGAGCAGCAAAAAGCAGACTAGTGTGGCTATCTCCACAGCTGAGTCAGAGTATGTGGCTGCAGGAAGTTGCTGTGCTCAACTTCTGTGGATTCAACATCAGCTAGAGGACTATGGATTTCAGGTAAGTAGAACTCCACTTTTCTGTGATTCTACTAGTGCTATTTCAATAGCTAATAACCCTGTATCTCATAGTAGGACAAAATATATTGAAATTAAATATCACTTTCTTAGGGAACATGTAGAAAGAAATGATATTGTACTTAAATATGTTAAAACAAATGAACAAATAGCTGATATGTTTACTAAGCCACTAGAAGAAGCTAAGTTCAATAGATTCAAAATTGAACTAGGAATGATCAACTTAGACTAAGTTTACAGAACTAGAAAATTGACTAAGTAAAAAGGTGTCGACACATAGACAAGTCTATGTCGACACAGAATAGTAGTGTCGACACTTCAGGAAAAAGGTGTCGACACATCTAGGATGTTGGTGTCGACACTTCAGAATGTTAGTGTCGACACATGACAAGTAGGTGTCGACACATCCAATATGATGTCGACACTTATGTTTTACTCAGAATTTTTCTAAGTAAAGTCTCGACAATGTGTCGAGTTATGTTGTGTTGACACATAACCAAGTGTCGACACATAAAATCTGTTGACTAAACTTGTGTCGACACATATGTGTCGAGACATTATAAGTCAGTGTCGACACTTATTGCCAGTGTCGACACATGTTTAGCTTGCTGTCCCGCCTGTTCATCTTCAAAATTCGACAGGTATAAATAGGGTTCTGTCTGTGTTTGTCGACACGCTTTCAAAGTTTCGAGACCAAAACTCCTGTGTCGACATTTCTCTTTTCTCAAGACTAATTCTCCAAACCCTAATGGCTCCCAAGCTCGAGGAGAACATTAACGAAGGCTATGAACTTGTGCGCGGCGCATTCGATGATGGAGATCAAGAAATTCAATCGATGGTAACCCTAGTCAGCGATTCTGGACTAGAATATTTGGTTTCAGAACCAACCAAGATTTGGAAGAAGGAAGTTCTTGAATTCCTTACTGGAGCTACAGTTGATGACTCTGGATATAGAATCAAATCCAGAGTGCATGGATCCAAAGTCAAGGTCTCACCAAAAAGTCTGAGGAAGGTACTCCAGCTACCTAAGACTCAAGATGAAGAAGAAGTTTCTACATCCAAGACCAGGGAAGCTCTTACCTGGTGTGGACTTGATCCAAAGCTGAAGATAGGTTCTGTCTTTAACAGGAAAGACATGAACAGTCAAGGAAAATTCCTGTCTGAAATTGTGGGAAAGGTCATTCTCAGTAAGCCTGGAGGGCATGACAGGGTGTCAGCCTCAATGTTCAATATCATGACAAGAATTATCTTCACCCTAAGAACAGATTGGTCAATGGTAATCTATGATAAGATCAAGGAAAGTCTGAAGAAGCCCAATCTGGGTAGAATTATAAGTCTCTACCTGGCTGGTACAATACCAGAGGTAATGAGCACAGCTGCTGGAAGCAAGATCAATCATATGAGAAAGATGGATATGAGGATCTTGTCTAGGTGGGAAAGGGTGCTGTCAAAGGATATGCCTACCCCTGAGAAGCAAGTTACTGAGAAAATCACTCCTCCCAGGAAGAAGAGAAAAACTGCTACTGTGGCACAAGAGTCCTCCAGCAGTTCTGAAAGTGAAGAACAGGTGGTGTTCACACCTGATGATCAGGAGGAAGAGACAGTGGTAAAGACTCCTGCTCCTCAAGATGTAGCTGAGATCCAGGGGGAGCTACCTCAAGCTAGCCCCATCTATAGGGATCACAGCCAGGGGGAGCTTCCAGTAGTAGAAGAACCATCTACTCTGGACAGTGAGCAAGCCACCATCATTATCCAAGAGGTACTCACTGACTTAAAAACTTTAGACTATATTATAGAAGATGCTAATTTGTCTGATGTCCATCAGCAAACTCAGCTAGACAAACAAGTTCCAGATGTTGTTCTAGAAGACAAATCTGCTGAACAAGTAGTGGTACCTGAGTCAGTGGTTGAAGAACAAAGACTATCTCCAGCTCCATCCCCTCATGAATATACAATGGAAGATTTGTTTCTAAATCTAGATCAAGATGATTTTGACATGGACAAGAATGCTGCTGCTGAAGATAAGAGTGCTGCTGCTGAGGGGGAGCACATGGAAGTTCTGGAAGAGCCTATTAGGCTGGAAACTGAGCAAGCACCTGTTGTGCAAACTGAGAGGCCTGAAAGCCCTAAGGACAGGGTTGATATTGCCAGCACTTCTACCTCTGAGGATGAGGAGAGTGCAAGAGCCAAGAAGAAGAAACTCTTTGTCTTCAAGAGGAGAAGCAAGAGTTATAAGAAAGCTTTGCAATCCATTGCCCCACAGCCTATAGTTCAACAAGCTCCAACAGTTGATTATAGTGCTTTGATGATTGCCATGCAGATCAAGTTGGATGAGCAAAGGAAGGCAATAGAGGCTTATGTGGATGAAGGGCACAAGTCCCTACAGTTTGATCTTGCACAGGACATAAAGTCTATAAGGTTTGAGATGAACCTTAATAAAAAGGAGATGACTGACTGCTTCCACAAGGGTGGGAATGCAGTAGTCTATTTGGCAACTCACCAGGAGAAGATCAAGGCTCAGGTAGATGATATAGCATTAAAGCAAGGGTATGTGCTGGAGAATCAGTTAAGAATGAATGATAATTTGACTGCCTCCCATAATGCTATAGTTACTGAGTTGAAGAATAAGACTGCTGAACCTTCTACATCTGCTGCTGCTGCAAAGGCTGACTTTGATAAAATATTCCAAGCTGAGATTACTGCTGTCAAAACTGCAATACAAGATTCCCAGAAAGCAATCTCTGAACAACTTACAAAGCTTAGACCTTACTTTAAAGATGGAATCAGGTACTTGGATGGTCAAATCCGATTCCAGAAGGATGATGTAAGAGATCATGTTGCCCAAGAAGTCATAAAGGGGGAGAGAGTGTTAGTCAAGGCCAGTTCTGAACATGCTAAGTGGATATCCAATTCCATCAGGGCTACACTTGGATATCCTCCCCTGTGTGATGACAATGAAGTTGCTGAATCTGGACTGAACCCTGCATATTTTGGAGGTGAGCCACAAGAAGTAGCTCAAGTCATTTATCCACCTCCCAATTTTGAAATGATTCAAGCAGAGGTGAGCACAATGTATAGCCCATCTGAGGGCAAGGACAATGTCCATTTAGAAAAGGTTGTTCAACCTATAACAGCAGCTATGCAAGAGGCCTTAGACAAAGAAGAAGAGGCAAGGTTGTCAAAGAAGAGGTTTAGGGAACAAGCTGAACTAAAGCCAGACTTTGAACAATGGAGTCCTACCTCTAGAAACATAATTCTTACTGCCTGGAAAGCTGCTAAAGACAACACTACTGATAGAAACAAGTGGTTCTCTGAAGCAGAATGGAGGAAGCATGAGATCAGGCAAGAAGCCATTGTTCAGCACAAAAGGAAGGCTAAAATGGGAAAGCTACCTCCTACAGCTGTGGAGCCTAGCAAGTACTTTCCTAAGCCCTATCATTATTTTGAGAGACAAAAGATCAAGGCAGACAAGAAAGATCTAAAAGGCAAGAAGCCTGTTGATGGGGAGCCTACTGCTGCTGCTGCTGTCAAGGCTAAAGTCCAAGCTGGCAAAGGAATTGTTATCAAAGAACCTGATCAGAAATAGATTAGGAATTAATTTGAAGATTGTTGTAATCTTTTGTATGAGAAACATTTTTGTAAATCATTAAAGATGTATTAGAAAAATGTTAGAACAATTTATGATAAATATATTTTCATGATTGTTCTGAGTATGTGTCTATTTCTTGTTCATTCTGCAATGTTGAATGTGTATATGTGTGAAGTTTTACATGTTCATGTTAACCCTGCTGATTATAATCTGCTTTACATCATTTTGTAATTTTTAATCATGAATGGTGTATATCATTGACTAAGGGTTATGACTTCTCCAAATAGGGGTAGATTGTTGGGTACATTGGTCAAATGTACCTGATTTGAAGAAGCCTCACCCATCTCAATGATATACATCATAATGTATTTGATGTATGTTTGAGTTACTTGTGCAGGTTAAGAAAGAACTGGACTGAAGCAAAAAGTTTCTAAGTCCATGTGTCGACACCCAGAGGGAAAGTGTCGACACTTAAGAAAGCCTGTGTCGACACCCAGACAAGCAGTGTCGACACTTGGAGTCATTGTGTCGACACCTGGGATGCAGAGTCGACACCAGACAAAAAGTGTCGACACTTGGAGCTGTGTCGACACTCAGTGAAGAAAAGTGCAGACAGAAAGTGTCGACACAAGGAGCTGTGTCGACACCCAGTGAAGCAGTGTCTACACCAGAAAGTGTCGACACTTGGAGCTGTGTCGACACTCAGCAAAAGTCTGCAGAGTCTAAGTACATGTGTCGACACTCAACACAATATGTCGACACTATGCTGAAGAGTCAGCATTTGAAGAATGTGTCGACACTCAGCACAATGTGTCGACACACTATCAGAAGAGTCAACACTTGAAGTAAGTGTTGACACCCAGCACAATGTGTCGACACTTAGCTAAAGACTCAACACTTGAAGAAAGTGTCGACACAAGGAGCTGTGTCGACACTTAGCAAAGAACAGAAAGAGCAGCAAATTATTCTAAGTACAAGTGTCGACACTAAAGGAATGTGTCGACACTCAGCTGAAGTCTCAACAACAAGAAGGTGTGTCGACACAAGGAGCTGTGTCGACACTCAGCAAGATTCAAGATAGAAGACTATGTGTCGACACCAAGAAGCAGTGTCGACACTTGACAGATTCAACACAAGAAGTTGTGTCGACACAAAGGAGATGTGTCGACACATAGAAGAATTCACCAAAAGCTAAAAGAACAAGTATTTGTGTCGACACTCAATTTTAGTGTTGACACATGCAGAAGAATCTGTGTCGAGACATACAAGGAATTATGTCAACACCTTGTAGACTTGTGTCGACACTTATACAACATGTGTCGACACTTGGACTATAAGTGTCAACACTTAAAGACAGAAAGTCTCGACACTTATAAACAGTTAGAGATTTTCAAGAAGTGACTGGTTGACATGACAGCCGCCGATCCAGCCGGTCTACAGCAACTGTCAGAGATGTCAGAAGTCAGTTATGAACCAGACCAGCCGGTTACCATGAAGAAAGCCTATAAATAGGCACCCACAGTTTACAGAAACAGTGGTGAGAATAATTAAAGTAATTAATCAGATTATTCAAGTAATCTGTAAAGTGATACACAGAGTAATAAACACAAGAAGATCTTGCATTCCATCTGCAGATCTAAGAAGTTGGAGATAGAGGGCTCCTTCCAAGAAATTAGCCTTAGGAACTAGGCTGAGAAGAAGGATTCAGATTCAGTTCTGGATCTTAAGTAGCAGAGGTCAAGGAACAACTGCAGAGGATTCAGCCTTATTCAGTTCAACTCAAGAAGCTTTGAAGAAAGCTAAGTCAGGGTGAATCCAGCTGAGTTCTTCCAAGAACTCATCAAGAATCTCTCAACTCCCCTCCTTTAATTCTGAGTTGTAGAGTTATTATCTGTATTACATTTGTAACTTGTAGGATCCATTGGATCTAAGTGATTGTAAGCCTATATTTATAAAGGCTGAGGGTAGGGCTTGTTAGCCTGAGTGTAGGAGATATAGATCTCTGAGTGTAGGCCTTGGTTGGCTGAGTGTAGGCCTTGATTGGCTGAGTGTAGGCTTTGGGATAAAGCTGAGTGTAAGGCTTTGGGCCTGAGGTAGGAACCAATTTGGGTTTTGAGACAGTGGAGAAGTTAGGCCGAATCTAGTACACTGCTAGATAGGCGAAGGGGGAAAGTGGATGTACCCATATCTTGGGGAACCACTATAAAACACTGTGTGCTGTGCTGTGTTTGTGCTGTGGATGATCTGTGTTTGTTTGATTATTGCTGATTGCTGTAATAAACTAGTTAGAAATCTGTGATATAACTGTTTGGCTGCCAACAAAGTTAGAAAAGGATTAGGTCACCTATTCACCCCCCCCCCCTCTAGGTGTTTAGGTACCATATCTTTCAAGGGCCTGTGTGCCTGAGTGTAGGAGATTTGTATCTCTGAGTGTAGGCCTATTGTGGTTGAGTGTAGGCTTTGTGAAGAAGCTGAGTGTAGGTCTTTGGAGAAGACTGAGTTGTAGGGCCTTGGGCCTAAGCTGTAGGAACCTGTTTTGGGGTTCTGAGTGTAAGATCTAAGGATCTGAGATAGTGGAGGAGTTTAGCCGAATCTAGTACACTACTAGATAGGCGAAGGGGGAAAGTGGATGTACCCAAATCTTGGGGAACCACTATAAACCTTGGTGTTCACTGTGTGCATGTGTTTTGCTGTGATTGCTGATTGGTTTCTGTGATAAAGTAGTTTAAATTCTGTGATATAATCTGAATTCTGCCTAAAAAGTTAAAAAGATTTAAGTTACCTATTCACCCCCCCCCCTCTATGTGATTAGGTACAATATCTTTCAAGTGGTATCAGAGGGAGGTTGCTCAAAAAGGGACATAACTGTCTGAGTAGATCCTGTTGGCAGATTCAGTCTAAGTCAAGTAATTTGCAGAATCAAAAAAATCAAGAAACATGGGTTCAACTGAGAATCATAAGGAACTTGGATCCATGAAGCTACCCATTTGCAGAAAAGAAATATTTGGCATCTGGAAAGAAAGAGTGAGACTATTTATGAAAGCCTCAGACCCTAGAATTTACATCACAGTTAAAGAAGGGTCATATGTGCCCATGAAGGTTTCAGTCTTGGATGCAAATCAGAGAACACCTAAGG
Source organism: Platanthera guangdongensis (assembly GCA_039583875.1). Lineage (NCBI taxonomy): Eukaryota > Viridiplantae > Streptophyta > Magnoliopsida > Asparagales > Orchidaceae > Platanthera > Platanthera guangdongensis. The sequence continues at coordinate 49,481,630 of CM077166.1, forward strand.
ATTTCTCTGAAATGACAAAGGATGAGATAATTCTAGCCACAATGGACAAGAGGGCTCAAAATATCATTGTGAGTGTCATAGATGATGCAACCTTTCAAAATTTGATACACTGTAAGACATCTAAGGAGATGTGGGATACTCTTATTGTGTACATGGAGGGTTCAGAAGAGGTGAGACAGGATAGAAAATCTTTGTTAAACCAGGAATATGAAAGTTTTAGGCAAGGTAGGGCTGACAGCATAACTGAATGCTATAAGAAGTTCTATAGTATTGTGAATGAGCTAATGTCCTATGGCAGAGAATTCAGTAATTATGAATTAAATGATAAGTTTCTAAGGTCCCTAACTAAGGATTGAGACACCAAGATATGTGTCATAAGGGAAATGATAAAGTTAGCAGATATCCCTCCACCAACACTGTTTGGAAAACTGCTATCTTATGAGATGCAGTTGATGGTGAGAAAAGAATAGGAGAAATCTACAAGAAGTGAACATAAAGAAAGAACAGCAGCATTTAAAACAGAAGCCCCTAGAAAGTACAGAAGTAAGTCATCAACTCCACCTCCAAAAGTGACAGAGACTGAGTCAGATGAGTCAGCTAGCAGAAAGTCTGAGAGCAGTGAAAGTAATGAGGACTTTGCAGCCTTCACAAAACACTTTCAAAAGTTCCTAAAGAAGAAATAGTGGAGGACTAAGCCATCAACAGCACAGAGGTCATCAAAGAGTGACAGAAGAAAGCCCAAGTCAAATAGAGATTCATCATCAAAGATAGTTTGTTATTGTTGTAACAAACAAGGACATGTTGTTGCTGACTGTCCTGAGAAGAGAAAAGAATCTGTTGATAAGAAAAAGACTCAATTCAAGGGCAAGAAGGAAAGATCTTTTATTGCCAAGAAGGACAAGGGCTTGTCAGACATGTCTTCTTCATAAACTGAGTCAGATGCTGAAGCATACATATGACTATTTGTTGAGGAAGAGGAAGAAGAGTTCATTCAGATCATGAACTCTATATATGAACAAGAGGACAGTTAGTGCCAAGGACTGATGGCATTGACAGAAAGTGAAAAAATCCAGGAGCAGCCTGGACCTAGTAAGGTACAAAATTATTCTTTAAGTTCAATTTCATGGGCTAGCTCAGAATCAGATTCATCATCATCAAGTGATGAGAGTGCATCTGAGTCTGAAGAGGATATTCATCAATTGATAGATGAATATAAAGTTTTGTTGCAAGCTTTTAAGAAGAGCAAGTCCCTAGCCAAAAGTCAAGCAAAGGAAATTGCTGGTCTCAAAGTTGCTGCAACTGATTTTGAGAAAATGATTGATCAAAAACTAAATGAGATAACCAGATTGAAGCACATAACTGTGATTCAAATGGGGACTATATCATTTAAGAATGATCAAATCAAAAGTCTGGAGATTAGTCTTCAGAAGGAGAGAGATTTAGTTGCTAGGTTTTCTAAAACAAAGTCAGTTCTACCCTTAATTGATGAATTTGTTCATCAAAAAGGTAAAGCTGGACTGGGGTTTACTAAACCAGCTAGGACTGTCAAGTCCAAGTCCAAGGGAAAAGCCCCAGCTCTCAATAAGCCAGCTGTAGATAAAACAGCTAAGAATGTACCTAAGCAAAGGTATAATAAGTTTGAGTGTTGGTGCTGTGGCAAGGTAGGCCACTTTGCTATGGACTGTTGGCACAATACAAGTGCCAAAGTGAGTAGCAAACTGGCTGTTGGAAAACCTGCAGGTAGCTTTGTTAGGAGGTAAACTAACTAGTACCAAGGACCCAAGAATCCTTTGGGTTCTAAGGTTCACTAATCTGTTTTGCAGGTGAGTCCAAGTGGTCATGCCCCAATATGATACTTGGACAGTGGATGTTCCAGACACATGACTGGAACAAGGGGATTGCTAAAGGATTACACACCCATCAAGGATGGTCCAAAAGTCACCTTTGGTGGTTCTGAAAAGGGAATCATCAAGGGTTTTGGTAACATTTCTAGCTCACATATTACTATTACACAAGTGGCTTATGTTGAAGGTTTGAAACATAACCTTATTAGTATAAGTCAATTGAATGATGTAGGATATGACATCTCATTTGTCAAGGATGGTTGTCATATCAGGAGGTCAAATGATCAAGAGATCATTTTGACAGGTTATAAAAAAAGGAATGTCTAGTGCCTAGACATTATGTGTGAGACCAATGGTTCTCCAGTGTGTCTTGTAGCTGATGAGAAAGTCTCTCATTGTGTCAAATGGCACAAGAGGCTAACCCATCTCAACTACAAGACAATTGGCAAACTCTATAGCAAAGAGTTAGCGAGGAATGGTCCTCAAGTTAAGTGTATTAAAGATGGAATATGCTCAGCTTGTCAAAAGGGCAAGCAGACTAGATCCAGCTTTAATAGCATTGGAAACAAAGATGCTGTGAGGTGTTTATACCTCTTGCATATGGATCTCTTTGGTCCTATGCCAGTTCACAGCCTAGGTAGAAAGGTCTATACCTTTGTAGTTGTAGATGACTACTCAAGGTTTTCCTGGGTGTTCTTCCTTAGACAGAAATCTGAAACACCCAGTATCTTCTATAGCTTTGTCAAACAAATACAGAATGAACTAGATAGTACTGTGGTCAAAATAAGAAGTGACCATGGTACTGAATTTCAGTCTGATAGTATGGCAAAACTATGTGAAGAATTTGGGATATTTCAAGAGTTTTCTTCACCAAGAACACCTCAGCAAAATGGCATTGCTAAAAGGAAAAACAGAACCTTGATTGAGGCTGGTAGAACCCTATTAAGTGATACATCACTACCAGAATATTTCTGGGCTAAGGCAGTCAATACTGCATGCCATGTAATTAATAGAGCTACCATAACTAAAAGCCACAACAAGACCCCTATGAGATTGTGAAAGGCAGAAAACCAAACCTATCCTATTTCAGGATCTTTGGTTGTAAGTGCTTTATACTTAACAATGGTAAGTCTTACTTGACTAAGTTTGCTGCCAAGTCTTAAGAGGGGATTTTTGTTGGGTACAGCAACAATAGTAAGGCTTATAGAGTCTACAACTTTTCTACTCAAGTTGTAGAGGAGTCTGTACATGTAGTATTTGATGAAACTAGACTTATTAACAATGAGTTGTCTAGTAGTATTTGCAGCTCCACATGTATAACTAAGAAGTTGGACAAGCTCACTATTGAAGAAGGACCAAATGCAAGTTAGCAGGCAGAAGATAGTGGCTGTTGTCAAGGGGGAGTACTAAATGTACCTAATGCAGAAGAAGTTCAAGGAGTGCAGCAAGATGAAGAAACTGAAGAAGTTCAACCTGAAGCCAGGATGCCTCCAACTAATAGGCATCTAAGAGATCATCCAGCAGAGCAAATCATTGGTGATCTAAGATAAGGGGTACAGACAAGGAGCAGAAATCTGAGTGCAGTACTCTACTCCAGTTTCTTATCCCAAGTAGAGCCAAAGAAGTTTGAAGAAGCCATCCTAGACCCTCACTGGATTGAGGCAATGCAAGAAGAGCTGAATCAGTTCAAGAGATGCAAGGTCTGGGAGCTTGTTCCTAAACCAAAAGACCACAATATAATTGGAACCAAGTGGATCTTTAGGAACAAGATGGATGAACATGGAGTAATTGTCAAGAACAAAGCAAGACTGGTTGCTAAGGGATATAGGCAGGAAGAAGGTATTGACTTTGATCAAACCTTTGCTCCAGTAGCCAGACTGGAAGCCATAAGGATGTTCCTGGCCTATGCAACCTATCAAGGATTTAAAGTTTACTAAATGGATGTTAAGTCAGCCTTTCTTAATGGTAATCTAAAGTAAGAGGTCTATGTGGAACAGCCATCAGGTTTTGTTGATTCAACTCAACCTAATCATGTCTATAGACTTAGGAAAGCTTTATATAGGTAAAACAAGCCCCTAGGGCTTGGTATGAAACTCTGTCTAGTTTCCTCATTGAGAATAAATTCACAAGGGGGAAAATAGACAAGACTCTATTCCTTAGGGAATCCAGAGGCAAGATAATACTAGTCCAAATATATGTAGATGACATAATATTTGGGTCTACTGAAAGTAGTCTTTGCAAAAAGTTTACAAAACTAATGCAAGGACAATTTGAGATGAGCAGTATGGGGGAACTTAAGTTCTTCTTGGGTCTCCAAGTTAGACAGACTGAGAGTGGATTATTCATATGCCAGTCTAAGTTCACCCCAGAATTCATAAGGAAGTATGGTATGGATTCATCCAGTACCATGAAGACTCCTATGGGGTCAAGTATGTCTCTTAGCAAAGATGATGTAGGGAAACCTGTAGATGAGACTTTGTATAGAGGGATAGTTGGCTCCCTACTCTATTTGACTGCAAGTAGACCAGATATCATATATGCTATATGTGTCTGTGCTAGGTACCAAGCCTGCCCTAAAGAGTCTCATTTGACTGCAGTCAAAAGGATTCTGAGATATCTAAAGGGCACTCCTTATCTAGGCCTTTGGTACCCTAGGAATGGAGACTTTGATCTAACAGGTTATTCAGATGCAGACTTTGCAGGCTGCAAAGAAGACAGAAAAAGTACAACTGGAACCTATCAATTCTTAGGTGGAAGACTAATTTCATAGAGTAGCAAGAAGCAAACAAGTGTGGCTATCTCCACTGCAGAATCAGAATATGTGGCTGCAGGAAGTTGCTGTGCTCAACTTCTATGGATACAACATCAGCTTGAGGATTATGGAATTCAGGTAAGTAGAACTCCACTGTTTTGTGATTCTACAAGTGCTATATCAATTGCAAATAATCCTGTTTCCCATAATAGAACTAAACATATTGAAATAAAATATCATTTTCTAAGGGAACATGTAGAAAAAGAAGATATTTTACTAGAATATGTTAATACTGATAATCAACTAGCTGATATATATACTAAGCCTCTAGAAGAATCAAAGTTCAATAGGTTTAAAATTGAACTAGGTATGATAAACTTAGAATAAGTTTATAGAAATGTCTAAGTAAAATAGTGTCGACACACAGAGTTGTCTGTGTCGAGACAGAAAATTAGTGTCGACACTTCAGAGAAAAGGTGTCGACACATCTAGGAAGTTGGTGTCGACACTTCAGAATATTTGTGTCGACACATGACTAGTAGGTGTCGACACATCCAAGGTGGTGTCGACACTTAGTGTTTACTCAGAATTATCTAAGTAAAGTCTCGACTACATGTCGAGTTGTGTGGTGTCGACACATAATCAAGTGTCGACACATATATTATGTTGACTAAACATGTGTCGACACTTTGGTGTCGAGACTTTATAAGTCTGTGTCGACACTTTTCAACTGTGTCGACACAATTTTAATTCAGTTAACCCGCCCTTTCATCTTCAATACTAGAAAGGTATAAATAGGATTTTGCCATTGACTGTCGACACGCTTTCAAAAGTTTCGAGACCAAACTTGTGTGTCGACACCTCTCTTCTCTCCAGTCAAATTTCTCAAACCCTAATGGCGCCAAAGCTCGAGGAGAACGTGAACAAAGGCTATGAACTGGTGCGACATGCGTTTGATGATGCAGACCCAGAGATCAAGAATGTGGTAACCCTAATTGCAGACTCGGGGTTGGATTTTCTTGTTTCAGAGCCTACAAAGATCTGGAAGAAAGAAGTTCTAGAATTCCTGAATGGAGCTAAGGTAGATGAATCTGGACTCAACATAAAGTCTAGGGTTCATGGTGAAAAGGTGAAGGTATCACCTAAAAGTTTGAGAAAGATTCTAAACCTCCCAAGGACAAAGGAAGAAGCTGAAGTTACTGCTTCTAAAACCAGAGAAGCTTTAACATGGTGTGGACTGGATGCAAAGATAAAAATTGGATCTGTTTTCAATAGGAAGGGGATGAACAGCCAGGGGAAATTCCTCTATGAAATTGTTGGAAAGGTTATCCTGTGCAAGTCTGGAGGACATGACATGATTTTTACTTATATGTTCAGCATCATGATAAGGATTATCTTTCAACTAAATACTGATTGGTCTGCAGTATTATTTGAGAAGATTAAGGAAAGCCTGAAGAAACCCAATTTGGGTAGAATACTAAGTTTATACCTTGCTGGTAGTATACCAGAGGTTATGAGTCAAGCTGCTGGCACTAAGATCAACCATATGAGGAAGATGGACTTGAGGATATTCTCTAGGTGGGATAGAGTTTTGTCTAAGGAAATGCCAACACCTGAAAAAATAACTCCAGAGAAGGAAACCCCACTCAAGAAGAAGAAGAAGATAGCTCCAATAGCTCAAGAATCTTCAAGTAGTTCAGAAGAACAAGTTGTCTTCACTCCTGATGAAGAAGACACTAGAGATGCTGGGAAGTCTCCAGCTCAACAAGAAGTTGCTGAGAGGCAGGGGGAGTTACCTCAAGCTAGCCCCATACAAAAGGATTCAGTCCAGGGGGATCCTCTAGTTGTGGTAGAGTCAACTCCACTGGAAAGTGAACAAGCTACAAACACTATTCTTGAGGTACTCACTGAGATTAATGCTTTAGATTTCTCTATAGAGGATACTGTTTTGTCTGATTCATTAAATCATGTTAATCAGCAAACTCAGCTTGATAACCAACTCCCAGATGTTGTCATGGAGGACACATCTGTTGAAGTTCAAGTTGTATCTGATCCAGTGGTAGATGAGCCAAGAGTTACTCCAGCCCATTCTCCACAAGAATTTACTATGGAAGATCTCTTCCTCAATCTAGATCAAGCAGATCTTGAGAAGGAAAGTACAGTTGCTGAGGGGGAGAATGCTCCAGTTCAGGGGGAGCAAGTGGAAATTCTAGAAGAACCTGCAAGGCAAGAACCTGAGAAGCCCAAGGAAGTTGAGGAGCTACCTCAGGAGAGGGTAGACATAGCCAGTACATCAGCATCAGAAGATGAGGAGGCTGTCAGGGCTAAGAAAAGGAAATTTCAAGTCTTTAAAAGAAGAAGCCAGAATTATAAGAAGGCCTTGCAAACTATTGCTCCACAGCCTATATCTCAGCCAGCACCATCTATAGATTATAGTTCTCTCATGGTTGTTATGCAAATAAAACTTGATGAGCACAGGAAATCCATAGAAACATATGTGGATGAGGGGCATAAATCTTTACAGTTTGATTTGGCCCAAGACAAAAAGTCTATAAGATTTGAGATGAATCTCAATAAGAAGGAGATGACTGACTGCTTCCACAAGGGAGGGAATGCAGTAGTTTATTTAGCTACTCATCAAGAGAAAATTAAAGCTCAAGTGGATGAACTTGAAGTAAAGCAAGGCTATGTACTGGAAAATCAAATCAGAATGAATGATAACTTGACAGCTTCTCACAATGCTATTGTCACTGAGCTTAAGAACATAGCCACTGCACAGAATGCTGCCCTGACAACTGCCAAAGAGGAATTTGATAAGGAATTGCAAAAGAGTTTAACTGATGTTACTTCTGCAATTCAAAATTCTCAGAAATTGATAACTGAAAAGCTCCAAAGGTTAAAACCTTTCTTTAAAGATGGAGTAAAATATTTGGATGCCCAAGTAAGATTTCAAAAGGATGATCTAAGAGATCACATAGAAAGAGAAGTCATAAAGGGGGAGAGGGTGTTAGTCAAAGCCAGCTCTGATCATGCCAAGTGGATTTCTAATTCTATCAGAGCAACTCTTGGTTATCCTCCTTTATGTGATGATGATAATGTAGCAGAATCTGGGATACATCCTGTATATCTAGGAGGGGAGCAACCTGAAGTAGCTCAAGTAATCTACCCTCCTCCAGATTTTGATATGGTACAAGCTGAGATCCAGACTATGTATAGCCCATCTGAAGGAAAGCAAAATGTTATTCTAGAGAAGGTGGTTCAGCCAGTATCTGAGGCTATGCAAGAAGCTTTGCTGAAAGAACAAGAAGCCAGACTGTCTAAGAAGAGGTTCAGGGAGCAAGCTGAACAAAGGCCTGACTTTGAGCAGTGGAGCCCCACTTCAAGGAATATCATTCTAACTGCATGGAAAGCTGCCAAAGATAATGTTCAAGATAGAAACAAATGGTTTTTTGCACTTGAATGGAGGAAGCATGAGACAAGGCAAGAAGCCATAGTGCAATATAGAAGGAAGGTCAAGACGGGAAAGCTACCTCCTACTGCTCAGGAGCCTAGCAAGTACTTTCCCAAGCCATATCATTATTTTGAGAGGCAAAAGATTAAAGCTGAAGAGCTTAAGAAGAAGGAGCTGAAAGGGAAAAAGCCTGCTAATACTGAAGATGCTGAAGCCCCTGTGCAAGCAAAGATAAAGTCTGGGAAGGGCATAGTGATTAAGGAGGCTGAGCAGAAATAGAATTGCATTATCTTAAGTTTACTATGTAATCACTTGTATTAAAACAGTTTGTAAACTTTTGTATAATGAATATGACAAAGTTGATTAGAACAATGTGCTGTGTGATATATTTATTTCATAATTGTTCTGAGATGCTATCTGTGTATACATGTCTTGTTTGATACATGTTTATGTTTGCCCTGTTATATAATCCTGCTTTACATCATGCTGTGATTTTATTCTGTATGGTGTATATAATTGACTAAGGGTTATGACTTCTCCAAATAGGGGGAGATTGTTGGGTACATTGGTTCTAATGTACCTGATTTGAAGAAGCCTCACCCTACTCAATGATATACATCAAAATGTATTTGATGTATTTTGAGTTTACTTGTGCATGTTAAGTATTTGCAGGAAAGATGAAAAAGTTTCTAAGTACATGTGTCGACACCCAGAGGGAAAGTGTCGACACTTAAGAAGACTTGTGTCGACACCCAGGCAAGCAGTGTCGACACTTGGAGTATTTGTGTTGACACCAGGGATGTAGAGTCGAAACCAGACAGAAAGTGTCGACACAAGGAGCTGTGTCGACACTCAATGAAGAAAAGTCCAGTGAAGCAGTGTCGACACTTAGCAGTTGTGTCGACACCCAGTGAAACTGTGTCTACATCAGAAAGTGTCGACACTTGGAGGCTGTGTCGACACTTAGCAAAAGTCAGCAGAGTCTAAGTATAAGTGTCGACACCCAGAGCAATATGTCGACACTCAGCAGAAGAGTCAACACTTGAAGAAAGTGTCGACACAAGAAAGAATGTGTCGACACTCAACAGAAGACTCAACACTTGAAGAAAGTGTCGACACAAGGAGCTGTATCGACACTTAACAAAGTTCAACAAAAATTCTAAGTACAAGTGTCGACACTAAGGGGAAGTGTCGACACTCAGCCAGAGTCTCAACAGAAGAAAATGTGTCGACACAAGAAGCAGTGTCGACACTCAGCAAGTATCAAAATAGAAGGTATGTGTCGACACCAAGAAGAAGTGTCGACACTGAACAAGTTCAACACATGAAGATGTGTCGACACAAAGGAGTTGTGTCGACACTTACAAGAATTCAGCAAAATTCTGAAGAACAAGGACTTGTGTCGACACACAATATCAGTGTCGACACATGATGAAGAAGCTGTGTCGAGAAGTCAATTCTACAACACAAGGAGTTGTGTCGACACCTTAAGGGCTAGTGTCGACACTTAGTCTACTTGTGTCGACACTTGGTCTATAAGTGTCAACACTTAAAGACAGACAGTCTCAACACTTTCAGACAGTTACAGTTATTTCAAGAATTGACTGGATGACTTGACAGCTGCCATTCCAGCCGGTCTACTGCACCTGTCAGAGTTGTCAGAAATCAGTTAGGAACCGGACCAGCCGGTCACCATGAAGAAGGCCTATAAATAGGCTTATACTGTCTACAGAAAGAGCAATGATCAAGAGATCAAGTAATTGAAAAAGAAGAAGATCTAGCTATTCTTTGAATAATCAAGTGAAGATCTAAGTAGTTGGAGAGAGAGAGAGCTCCATTCAAGAAGACAGCCGTTGGAACTAGGCTGAGAAGAAGGATTCAGATTTCATTCTGAATCTTAAGTTGCAGAGATCAAGGATCAGCTGCAGAGGAGATCAATCCTATTATGTTCTACATTCAAGAAGCTTTGAAGAAAGCCAAGTCAGATTGATCTCAGCTGAGTTCATCCAAGAACTCATCAAGAACCTATCAACTCATCTCTCTATTCAGAGTTGTAGGTAGATACACTTTGTATTTCATATTATCTTGTAGGATCCTTAGGGATCTGAGTTTGTAAGCCTGTAATTATAAAGGCTGAGTGTATGGCATGTGTGCCTGAGTGTAGGAGATTTGTATCTCTGAGTGTAGGCCTGTTGTGGCTGAGTGTAGGCTTTGTGAAGAAGCTGAGTGTAGGTCTTTGGAGAAGACTGAGTTGTAGGGCCTTGGTCCTGAGCTGTAGGAACCTGTTTTGGGGTTCTGAGTGTAAGATCTAAGGATCTGAGATAGTGGAGGAGTTTAGCCGAATCTAGTACACTACTAGATAGGCGAAGGGGGAAAGTGGATGTACCCAAACCTTGGGGAACCACTATAAACCTTGGTGTTCACTGTGTGCATGTGTTTTGCTGTGATTGCTGATTGGTTGCTGTGAGAAAGTAGTTTAAATTCTGTGATATAATCTGAATTCTGCCTAAAAAGTTAAAAAGATTTAAGTTACCTATTCACCCCCCCCCCCCCCTCTAGGTGATTAGGTACAATATATTTCAAACATGCATCATAAAACCGAGCGGAGAAGTGTCGTTACCTTCTGACTCCTCTTTCTTGCCATGGCAAAGTAGCCGGATGAAAACCTTCGTAAAGATCTAGCCTCCATGGATCTAGACTGGGCTCGCAATTTGGAGCACCGAAGCCTCTCCAACAGCCGGATCTCTACTTCTCCTTCTTCCTTGCTCTCCCTTCTCTCTAGAACTTTAGAAAGAGAGACACTCAAAAGAAATGGGGGTTTCTAAGGGTCCAATCCCATGAATATCACACCTGGAACAACCCCCAGCCGTTGAATCCCAACCTAAAGAAACAAACGTCCTTGATTCGGGCCTGAAATGCTAGACTTGGGCCGAACACGGCCTGGCACACGCCCGTGTCCAAGGCAGTGTCCCCCATTCGTCATCACAAATCGATGCGCCTGGAACAGCACACGGGCATCTGACACGCCCGTGTTCGACCCGACATGCTCGTGTCCCTACTTACATGGCCGTGTGGTCGGCCGTGTGCCTCCATCGACACAGCCCCAAAAACAACCTGAGAACTACACGGGTACTGGACACGTCAGTGTCCTTACCCGTGTCTACCTCAACATGCCTGGGCCCCAGGCCGTGTTCACTAACTCGACACCTCATCGAGCGAAGTTCGTCGACCAAGCGGGACACGCCCTGTGACACACCCGTGTCACATGTCGTGTGCCCCTGACTCGACACTCGACACTCGTCGAGTGAACTTCGTCGACTGAAGTTCGTCGACCGACTGACACGGTCTTGGACACGCCCGTGTCCTAGGCCGTGTGCCTTGTCTCGACACATCGTCGAGCGAAAATCGTCGACTTCACGGGCCAATCATTGACACGGCCCCGACACGCCCTGAGACACGCCCGTGTCGCAGGCCGTATTCTCTGCTCGACGATCGTCGACTCCAGAATCGTCTTCCTCACGACCAAAACGTCGACTGGAGCCTGACACGCCCTGGGACACGCCCGTGTCCCAGGCCGTGTGCCCCCTGCCAAAAACCAAAATTTGGCCAGAAACGCTAATCGACCCTCTCTCAAATTTTGGGGTGTTACAGGCTGGAAGATGACCCGACATCTTTCAAAGAGGCCAAACTAAGTGCTCACTTTCCCAAATGGTCATATGCTATGATAGAGGAGATGAAGTCTATGAGTGACAATGATGTTTGGGATCTAATAGAATTGTCTAAAGGAAAGAAACCAATTGGTTGCAAATGGATATTTAAAACCAAGAAGGATTCTAAAGGTGATGTCGAACGATATAAATCACGACTTATTGCAAAAGGGTTCACTTAAAGGGAGGACATTGACTATAAAGAGACTTTCTCCCCAGTTTCTTTGAAAGACTCTTTTAGGGTCATGGCACTAGTGGCTCAGTACAATCTAGAGCTTCACCAAGTGGATGTTAAAATGGCTTTCCTTAACAGGAATATTCAGGAAGAAATCTATATTGTGCAACCATAGGGTTTTGAATTAAAGGGATCAGAACACCTGGTGTGCAGATTAAAGAAATCCATTTACGGTTTGAAGAAGGATCACATCAATGGTACATGAAATTTGATCAAGTCATTTTTGGTTTTGGTTTCAAAGAAAATATAGTTGATCAATGTATTTACCATAAAATTAAAGCGAGTATATTTATCTTCTTTGTTCTATATGTGGATGACATTCTATTAGCAAGCAACGATATAGAACTTTTAAATGAGACCAAGAACTTTCTTTCAAAGAACTTTGAGATGAAGAATCTTGGGGAGGCATCTTTTGTGATGGGCATTAAGATACATCGTGATAGATCACGTGGTATATTAGGTTTTTCACAAAAGGCCTATATCGATAAGGTGCTAAATAGATATGGCATGAAAGGGTGTTCACCTGGTAAAACACCTATTGCTAAGGGAGATAAATTGAGTTCACTCTGTGTCCTAAGAACGATCTTCAGGTAGAGCAAATGAAAGATATCCCTTATGCCTTAGTAGTTGAGAGTCTTATGTATGCTCAAGTTTGTACCTGTCCGAATATTGCATTCGTCGTTAGTATGCTTGGCAGGTTATTGAGCAATCCTGATATCGGCCATTGGAAGGCTGCCAAGAGGGTGATACGATACCTTCAGAGAACAAAAGATTACATGCTCACGTACAAGAGATCCTATTAGTTAGAGATGATTGGATACACAAATTTAGATTTTGTGGGTTGTCTTGACACCAAGTGGTACACATCAGGTTTCATCTTCATGATGGGAGGAGGAGCAGTTTCATGGAAAAGTGTCAAGCAAACACTTATTGCTTTGTCCACCATAGAGGCAGAGTTTATCACACGTAATGGGGCATCTAATCAAGTGATATGGCTTCAAAATTTTATTTTCAGGATTCAAGTAGTGGACATAGTTGAGAAACCGTTAAAGCTCTATTGTGATAACAAAGCTGCAGAGCTTTATTCAAACAACGACAAGAGTTCAGCATGGTCAAGACACATTGATATAAAGTTTCTCGTCGTTAAGGAAAGGGTTCAGAATCGTCTAATGTCTGTTGAGTATATTCACACTAAACTCATGATTGCAGATCCACTCACTAAGGGCTTGCCACCTAAAGTCTTTCTGGAGCATGTTTCTTGTATGGGTGTGACAAGTCCTTCTGATATGCTGGTTTAGTGGGAGTTTGTAATTTTCTTTACTTAATTAGTTCAACAGACATTTGTGTGCACATTCCATTTGATGATTCTGAGATAAAGTTATGTTTGTCTTCTTTATTATTTAGTAGTACATATTTGTTTAAAGTTGGCAGAATTCATTGTTGGACTCATTGAAGTCATAAAGAAGAACCAGTTGGAAATAGGCATATACGATCATATAGTATGTAATTTCTATGCTACACATTCTCATTTGATCTATGTCGTTGAGAGTACTAACATCTGTGATTTGGAAGGTCTTGTCACGAATGGAAGTGATAATGTCCTCCATGTCCGGTGTTGGTGGTTTTAATGGACCAGATTGTTTCAACAGTGGTCAATTTTGACGGTGCTATTATAATTTGACGTCATAAAGTTTACATGGTCTATATTTAGTATGACCTATTTGGCCCAAGTGGCAGATTGTTAGATAATATCTTATATATATGGGTCATCACGGGTCATGTAGACCAAGTTCACTGTCTAAATAATTTGGCCATCCATGTGACCCAATAAATAATGATCATAGTGGGTCTAGTCACGTTTCCACTGCACCTTATCGAGGTTGCAGTTTAATATAAATGTGGACTCATCATGTGTAGAACTTAAGCAAAATGAATTGTAGCCCTCCAATCTGTGATGGGTTAATAGGGAAACGATATATAAGACTTGGTGTGGTTCTCCTCCTAACCCTAACACCTCTTGATCTCAAATAATCCGGTCACTAGAGAGCCGTGTATAAGGGTTTTTAGGGATCCGGAGAAAGAGCTTCATTCGCTCCGGCGTTCACCAGCTCCGGCGATCACCCGCATTGGCTCCTCCGCCGCCTTCATGCTCGACGAAGTCAACTACTGGACGGCGGTATTTCCGACACTGGATCGTCCAGTTGATCCACTCAAAGCACCGCCATCACTTCATCCATGGGAGCAGGAATTCAGTTTTATCCTTCATTAGATGTGGCAATTTGATTCTCCTTACAAGTTAACAGAAGGAAGATGGGTCAGAAACAGGAGACGTTTCTTGGAGAGAGGAAGAGAGCTTTGCTTGTAGAGGAGAAAACACACCTCTGTAATCAACACAGTGCTAGAGAAAGGAAGATGATGGCGCGGGGAATGTAGGGCAAAAGGATGCGGCTGTGGGAGTCGTCCAACGTTCTTTCCGAAACACTGGGAAAACCGATGGGGGGGTTAGGTTTTGAGGGTAGCGATTTTTTTTATTTTTGAAAACCCATGGATTTTCCAGTAATTCCAATTCCTCTCTTAAAATTGACAAAAAAATAGCGGAATTGGAAATGGGATTATCAATTCCACTTCCTTCCCTCAATTCCAGGGAAACGAACGCACTGTAAGTCTTTCTCTTATCCCGGCCAACTCGCCCCCTCTCGCTCTCTCTCTCTCTCTCTTGCGATTTCTGTGTACGCGTCGTCAGCCTGGATTGAGAACGAGTAAGATCGCATCTCTCCCCCCTCTCGATCCACCTCTTTGTCTTGTGCGTTGCTTGGAAAGGTGGAAAGGATGCTCGATCTCTCTCCTTCTCTCTCGACATGCTTCCCTCTCACGGGTGTCAACTGGAAGGAGGTAGATATCCTCCATTTTTCCCACATTACAGCTGTCGGAGAACACATGCATGCCAGTCTGTGAGGAGGTCGAACTCTTGCAGTTGACAACCTCCCTTTTGTTAGATTTGGATAGTTGAATCATTTCTCATTTCTCATTTTGTGCAGGAGGAAAAAACGGGAAAAACAGAATCAAAGAAGCAGAGCAAACTTAATAAGATTCATATGTAAAACAAGCAGGTGCCATGGGTTATATAGTATTCCAGGCAGAGATACATTTAATGAGGGTTTTGGGAAATGGAAAGACACATAATAATTACTTGTTTTATTACATCAACCATCTTTTACTGCAGATTAATGCCTAGACTGGGCTCAAGATTCACCGGGCTCAAGGTTCATGCATTCCAATACCCCCTCTTGAACTGATGGTGAGGTTAGTTTCATTTTGTCTCTGAGTTCTATGAATCGGTGCCGCCCTAAGGCTTTGGTAAAAATGTCAGCAATCTGCTCAAGGGTTGGGCAGTATTCAATCTTCACCTTCTTCTTCTCAATCTTCTCACGAATAAAATGGAACTTGATTTCAATATGTTTTGTTTTATTGTGAAAAATGAGATTTTTAGAGAGTGTAATTGCTGAGACACTATCACTTTTTATCAAGATTTCCTCATTCTCTAATTCTCCCAATTCTTCAAGCATTCTTTGCAACCACAGTCCTTCACATACAACAACATTGATGGCCATGTATTCGGCCTCAGTAGTTGATAACACGGCTGTTTGTTGCTTCCTTGAGCTCCATGAAATTGGGTTGTTGCCAAAGTAGAAAATATATCCCCCGATACTCCTTCTATCATCCATGGAGCCTCCCCGGTCAGAATCAAAAAAACCTGTGAGCTTTAGGTTCAGATCCTAGGTGAAAAGGAGACCGTAATGTAGAGTCCCTTTGATGTAACTAAGGATACGCTTAGCAGTATTCATGTGGCATTTAGAGGGCATGCACACAAATCTTAATAGCATATTTACTGCATACTCAAGGTCGGGCCTGGTGTTTGTGAGGTATATGAGAGACCCAATTAAACTCCTATACACCCCTTCATCTGCTCTTTATTCCCCTTCTTTTGTTTTACACAGTTTCTCACTTGTGCACTTGGGTGTTAAACATGGATTACAATCACTCATTCCATATTTTCTTAGCAATTCTTTAGCATAGTGCTCTTGGGAGATATAATATGAACTGGAAATATATTGGACTTGCATGCCTAAGAAAAATTTCAAAGGGCCAAGGTCTGTCATCTCATATCTTTACTGCATTTTATGTTTGAAGCTGTTGATTAAGTCCAAACTTCCTCCAGTGATTATAAGATCATCCACATATAGACATACGAGTAGTTATTGCCTATTTGATTCAGTTTTGATGAAAAGAGATGGTTCATTTTTGCTTGCTTCTAGGCCTTCTTTGCTGAAAAATTCTATAATATTGTAGTACCAGGCACGGGGAGCCTGTTTTAGACCGTAAAGAGCTTTGTGTAATTTGAGAACATAATCTTCCTTCCCATTTTTGATGTACCCTTCAGGTTGCACCACAAATACTTCTTCTGATATAAGCCATTTAGAAACGTCGACTTAACATCAAGGTGGTAGATAGGATAGTTGTTTTTTGTGGCTATGGCAAGAACCAGGCGTACAGTATTCATTCGTGCCACTGGAGCAAAAATTTCTTCATAGTCTCTTCCAAACTTCTGACAATAGCCTTTGGCCATGATTCTTGCTTTGTGTTTAATGATTTCTCCTTCAACATTGCACTTAAGTTTGTACACCCATTTTAACCCTATAACTTCTTTGTTTACTGGTCTTGGGGTCAAACTCCATGTACCATTCTTTTCTACCAAAGCTATTTATTCATTCATAGCCTTTTTCAAGTCTTCATTTGCAGCAGCTTCAGTATAGCAAGTTGGTGTTGAGTTGAATAAGACAAAGTGAGAGTTCTCATAAATCTCCTGAAGTGATCTTGTTTTTGGGGGCAGTGATGACTGAGGTGAGGCATTCTGAGAAAGATCATTGTTTTTGCTATCATCAGTTTCAGCAGTCTCCTGGAAGGAGTTTCCAGTGAGCTCAACCGAGATGCTGGAAGGTTGATCATCAACAACAAAGTTTGAGCCTCAATCCCAAGAATCATCCTCATGAAACACAACATCTCTGGAGATAATAAGTCTCCTAGAAGTGGGTTCCAACAACCTATATGTTTTTCTATCCCTGATATAGCCAAGGAAGATGCATTTTGTGCTTGATGCCTCAAGCTTGTCCCTCTTTTCTTTCAAGATTTGTGAATAGCCTATGTAGCCAAAAGTTTTGAGGTGCCCCGAGGAAGGCTTCCTGTTATGGAGGGCTTCATAAGGTGTTGCATCATTCAGTGCCTTTGTTGGAACTCTATTCAATATGTAAACTGCAGTGCTTGCATCTTCAGCCCATAGAAACTTTGGTACCTTCTTGTGATGACGCATAGAGTGCCCCATCTCCATCACTGTTCGATTATGTCTCTCTACCACCCCATTTTGTTGGGGTGATCCAGGGACTGTCAGCTCATGTTTGATGCCACTGACCTTGCATAAATGCTTGAATGCATGTGATGTGAATTCACCACCATTATCAGTTTGAATGTTTTCACATTCTTCTCTAGCTATTTTTCTACTTCTCTTTTCCAGTCAAAAAACAAGAAAACACATCAGATTTATTTTCTAGGAAATGAATCCACATATATCTGTTGTAGTCATCAACAAGGAGGAAATAATACTTCTTTCCACTCAGAGATTTAGCAGTACTGGGCCCCACAGATCACAATACACAAGCTCAAGAGTCTGTGAGCTTTTGTGATCAGAATTAGGGAAAGGTTGTATGTGAGATTTGTAGCTTGCACATGATTCACAGTGGTTGTGATGAACCTCCATATTTGGCAATCCATGAGCTAGCTTTCCTTCAATGAGAGTCTCCATGGATCTATAATTGAGGTGTCCCAAACGATAGTGCCAAGAGATACCAAGATCAGTAATGCAACCCATTGTGGAGAGGGCAGCCTGATCTAGGGAGCATAGGGATAAAGTAAACACATGGTTTTGGGACATTTCAACCATGGCAGACACCATACCATTTGCATCAATTATTTTGCAAGAGTTTGATTGAAAGGTGACTGAGTAGCCTTTTGTTAAGAACTGCCCAATACTTAATAGGTTTTGAGCCATGTTGGGAACATATTGAACATCATCTATTTCCTTCAGCTTCCTAGTTGAGTCTTTAAAAGAATCATCAAATTTTGAAAAAAAGATTTCGGTTGTTTGTCATGTGACTGGAACATCTAGTTTCAATGAACCAATGTGAGTTTGGATCAGTGGCTTCATTACTAGAGGCAAGAAAAAGCTTTTCTTCAGCCTCTTTTGAAATTTCAGTGAATTTCACCGCTTCTTTTGTCTTAAACCAACAGTCCTTATCGAAGTGTGTTGGTTTTTGCATCTTTTGCATTTGTAGTAGCATTTTGTCATGTGTGCCTTTCTTACAGAGAGTGCAGTATACACCACTATTTGCACTATTTCTTATAGCTTCAGATTGTTTTTGAAAGGTTTTGATTTGTTGGCTTTGATTTTGTTGTGTGGATGGCCCTCCTTTCTGAGTAAAGGACTTTTCAAAGTGTTTGCGCCTTTTATCATTTTGTTTTCCAAGATGCATTTTAGTTTGCAAGGCTTGGTCAAGAGAAAATGAACACCTTTTTAGTCGTTCCTCATGGGACTGTATCTTCCCGGTGAGGGCTCCAATAAAGAGAATTTCCAAATCATTACTCTCTTCGATTGCAGTCGCTATATGATCATAAGACATTGGTAAACTTCTAAGAATTTTGAGGACAATTTCATTGTCTGGTATTGGCGCCCCAAGATTACTCAACTGATTTGTAAGATTGGTAATCTTTGGCAGGTAATCAAAGATTGACTCGTCATCTTTCATATTGATAAAGTCAAATTGTCTTCTCAAAATTTGTCTATGGATGGTGATTACCTTTTTGTCGCCTTGATAAGCCTCCAATGTATTCCATGCCTCTTTTGTTGTCTTGGCTCCCATGATGCGAGGAAAAATGTTTGGGGTGACGGCTTGTTGGATCAAAATCAGTGCCAAGGAGTTTTTTGTTTTTCTTCCTTGGGTATGCTTGCCTTCTCTCCCTCTTTAGCCTTCCCAGTGACAGTTTCCTTAGGCCCCTTCTCAACGATCTCCCAAAGATCTTGAGAGTCAAAAAATGTTTGCATTCTGATGGCCCAATAGTCATACATCTCCCCATTGAAGATTGGGACAGATGCATGACCCAAAGGAATAGAGCTGGTGCCGGTAGATGATGAGCTCATGATGCCAAGAACAGATTTGTTCAGGATCGAAACCTCCCTCTGATGCCACTATTAGATTTGGATAGTTGAATCATTTCTCATTTCTCATTTTGTGCAGGAGGAAAAAACGGGAAAAACAGAATCAAGAGAAGCAGATCAAACTTAATAAGATTCATATGCAAAACAAGCAGGTGCCATGGGTTATATAGTATCACGGGCAGAGATACATTTAATGAGGGTGTTGGTCAATGAAAAGACACATAATAACTACTTGTTTTATTACATCAACCATCTTTTACTGGAGATTAATGCCTACACCGGGCTCAAGATTCACCGGGCTCAAGGTTCATGCATTCCAATACCTTTTCCTGTGTAGAACCACTGAGATCCACTATTATCGTCACTGTCTTGGATTAAAATCTACTGGTGTAGCTAGCATGCCTGCTGCCTTACCATGAACTATCTTTTGTCCTAGCTCCCTTAGCCAGCCACATTGTTGAAATTTTGTCATTGTGAGGACAGTTGACCCTCTTATGGTCATCTTATTCAGTCTTTGTCATCGAGGGTTGTTTATGTTGGTATGTTGGTTGGCTTGGTGAAAGAGAAACCTTGCAGAGAGGGTAGCTTGTTGAAGTATGTTGTGAAAGAGCTGATACGAGCTTGATTTGCTGCGGGAGGTCAGATCTTTGGGAGTTCAACCATCTTGTTTGTTCTTTATGGGTCAACAACAAAATGCAAGGGTAAAGACCCTTTTCTTGGGTCTTAGGACCATTATATTTTTCTATACGTGCATTTGTGATGTTATTTATGCAATGAGAGTCCCCTCATGTCATTCTGGTTGAGGATAGGGACTCTACCAGGCAGTGGGATCGCCACCCGTGCGTATATTTGTGTGAGTTGCATGTATACTCCCTCTTCCGCTACGTGGTGGAGAGCGAGGATTCCGCCAGGGCATGGGATTTAGACCCAGTAGTCCTCTTTGCCTTTATTATTGCTTAAGAGGTCCACCCATCTCCAATTGGATGCAACATGTGTTTACCTCGGTTCATTACAAACCACCAGTCGATTGTGTACATCACCAACATAAATATGCATTAGAAATCTGACACGTGAGTCTCGGTTTAGGCATGTTGTGTGAAGCCTACCCATGACAATAAACCTTAATCGGTGATGATTCTGTGATCTGTATTGCGATTAGCCCTAGGTACATGAATATGAATGTATTGAACTATTCATCTTAGTGATTGCAGGATTTTGTGAGCTTTTATTCATGAATGTCTCATTTCTAGGCGGGCATGTGTTTTGCCCGGTGGAATGACATTTTGTGGGCTTTTGTGGGATAGGTAGATCATTGTCCTTGTGTAGATTATGCCTTCCTAAATTAGTCCTCTGCCACTCCAAAATGGCAGTTAAAGGTCGTATCTCTTTTGAGCCAGTCCTCTGCCACTTTAAAAAATGGGCAGTTGCAGCCTGTAGGTTGCCTCCTGACAAGTCCTCTATCACATCAAAAGGCAGTTGTTAGTCATGCATCTCCTGACCAGCCCTCTGACACTTCAAAAGGGGTAGTTGTAGGTCGTTTATTCCAAACCGGACCTCTGTCCATTTTACAGGACAACTGTAGATTTTGGTCCTTTCTGTCGCTATGATTGATCAAATCGTGGTTGTACTACTTTATATAGCATTGAAGTTTAGATAGAGCATTTCCAAGGTGTTAATGATATGTGCAGGATAGTTTGAAAGATAACGCTTAGCGTGTCCCTTGGCCCTTTGCCCTTTGTTCCTTGTTTGCATATTTAGGGTTATTGTGCGTACTTGCAGGAAAGCGGTGTACATGCCTTGGAGTGCCCTAGGATAGTCGGGGGGAGGGGTCATTATGTTGTGTTGGTCATCCCCATGCTGACCTTTGTTTTTTACCCGTTTGTTCTTAGTTTTATGTGGCGTGGCTTGTAACAAAGCATAGTGAGCTGCGACCCATGTATTGTTGAGGAGCAGGAGACCCTTCTCTCCTCTATTTTGAGCTCCCTTTTAGTGTGTTTATATTTCTTTTTAAAGGCCACATAAGGCTTTAAGGTCGTATACTTTCAGTATTGCATTCATTTTAGTAGTGGACTTATGGTTCTTTTTTGTTTGGGAATTTTATGAGCTTTCGTTGTAGTTTTGAACTCAGAGTAATTTAGTTTTCCTGCTATCAATTAATAAATTTTTAGGTTTGTGGACTTTATATGTCATGGGGCCCCGGCTGTACCCATGTTATATACTATTTGCAAGCCAAGGATGTTATAATTGGTGTCATACTTTATGTTTCGTGATCCGATAGGCATTAGGATTCAGGACAAAACTTTTTTTTTTACTGGGTGGTGAGCACATGCAGTGCAAGAGCCTAAATGACTAATTTTTAAGCATAATGTCTACTTAAGAATGGCAGAAAGCATGTGTTTACATTGTTTTGGGGAACTTTAACATTCCAAATTCTTTAAATTGCCGAATTTAGACCTCTAAATGATGAATTTTTGTGTGTTTTGGCAATTAAAAGTGGTGTGGGCCCTTCCCATAACGTCGTAGACAGCATTACTTATGGTTCTCCTACTACTAGTATGTCTTCTGCTGAGATGATTAGGATAATCACAGAGGCAGTACTTGCTGCTTTGGATGCGAGACAAGTTGGTTTGGTACCAAATGTCGCACCGCCCGCACCTACCACTCTCGAAGTGGCCCCCATACCCGCTACTATTGTGGTTTGGTACCAATACCAAATGTCGCACCGCCCGCAAAAATCTTGTGTATGCTTAATAAGTGTGTACTCATTAAGATTTGTATTGGTATTTAATCATCCGGCGAGAACATTGTTCGACACTGGTGTGTAACACTCCTTTTTATCGGAAGAATTTGTTGTGCGCGTTAGTGTCTTGCATGATGGCAGAAGAGAAGTTGGACGTGCTCCTACCGAATGGGTACTTAATGAGTACGAAGAGGAAAAGCCGTGTGAAGTTTTGTATTGGAGAACAAGACTTTGAATTGGAGGCCACGCTGCTATCACTATCAGAGTTTGACGCCATATTTACTATGGATTGATTGACAAAGCAAGGCACATGTATTGATTACAAATAAAAGAAGTCTTGTTGGGCGGAAATTGTGGAGGAGGAACTCATTTTACTGGTCTGCAGGGTGCAAGCAAATCCCTGAATACCGCCCTCCAAGTAGTGAAAGCAACTCGAAAAGGTACAAAGTTATTTTTCGCATTAATAGAGGCTTTAGAACATAAGCATAAGCTGTGTGAGGTGCCAATTATAGCAGAATTTATGGATGTATTTCTAGATGAGCTTCCTAGGGCCCTGCCCCAGAGGGATATTGACTTTTATATTGAGCTTATTTCAGGTGTCAAACCCGTGTCGTGCTCGCCCTATTATATGGCGCTAAAGGAGATGACAGAGTTGAATGTGCAATTGCAGGAATTACTTGGCCATGGATATATATGTCTGAGTTTGTCACTGTGGAGTGCACCGGTCCTTTTCGTGAAGAAGCATGACAATAGTTTGCCCTTGTGCATAAATTATAGGGAGCTGAATAAATTAATGGAAAATAATAAGTATTTGATTCCCCATATTGATGATCTGTTTGATCAGTTGGTAAGATCTACGGTATACTTGAAACTGGATTCTAAGTTTGGATACTCTCAGCTCAGGATACGGGAGCCTGACTTCCCAAAGACTGTTTTTAAGACATATTATGGACACTATGAGTTCACAGTGATGCACTTTGGGCTCACAAAAGACATTATTTATCTTTATGAATTTGATAAATAGAGATTTTTGGGAGTACCTGGATCTGTTTGTTATCATCTTCATTGATGATATTCTTGTGTAGTCGCAGTCCATGAAGGAGCATGTTGACCACCTTCATACTATTTTGACAGTCAAGAGGAGGCATCAGTTATATACAAAATTCTCCAAGTGCGAGTTTTGGCTACCATTTGTGACATTTTTGGTGCATATTGTCAGTGGAGAGGGTATTGCAGTAGATCTGAGAAAAGTTGTGGTGATCCGAGAGTGACCTAAGTTGAGGTGTGCGGCAGAAGTCTGAAGATTTTTGGGGCTTGCCAATTATTATAGGTGTTTTGTTGAGAACTTTTCGCGAATTACACTTCCCTTACTATATTGATTAGGAAGGATCAGAGGTTCGTCTAGATGTCAGAGTGTGCTCGAGCTTTTGAGGAGCTGAAGAACCAACTAATTTTTGCCCCAATTTTATGTTTGCCTTGTTGGATTGATGGGTACCAGGTGTAGAGTGACACCTCGGGTAGTGGTCTGGGTTACATCATAGGTCAATTTAGTAAAGTTATTGCTTACGGTTCGCTCCACCTAAAGTGTATGAGAGCAACTACCCGATCCATGATTTAGAGATGGTGGTCATGATGTTTGCTCTAAAGTTGCTGAGACGCTACATGTATGGAGTGAAGATTGAAATCTTCACGGACCATAAGAGCATGAGGTACCTTCTAGATCGGAAAGATCTAAATATGCATCAGAGGAGATGGATGAAGTTTCTGGGGTACAACACATTTAATATACTTTATACCTCTGGGAAGGGTAATGTGGTAGCATACACTCTGAGTCGTCAAGCACCAGCATAAGCAAGTTGGATTTTGGCTCACAATGAGCATTTAACACGTGAGTTGGTTGACTTAGAGATCTCCTATGTGGATTGAGGATAAGATTCCACTATAATTCTGAGTTGGATGGAAGTGCAGTATAACATTGGTGACCGTATGAGAGATACCTTGGAATTCAATCTGAGCACGCAATGCTATTTAGCGAAGTCCGTTGAGGGGCCGAATGCTGAGTTTCTCTTTGATGATGTGCTATTACGGAAGAAAGATAGACTTTATATTCCTAATTATGAGAAACCGTGAGATGAATTATTGTACGAGGCACATTTCACCAAGTACTTGATTCATCCGGGGAGTACCAAAATATATCAAGACATGAAAACATTGTTCTGGTGACCCGACATGAAGAAGGAGATAGCCATTTTCTTGGCAAAGTATCAAACATGCGCATTACTGAATGTTGAGTATCAACGGCTAGGAGGATTCTTTAAGTCATTGCTAATCCCACAGTGGAAATTTGATGATATTTTCATGAACTTTGTACGTGGGTTACCAAAGTCGCTACAAAAAATGACTCGATCTAGGTGATAGTTGATCGGTTGACTACAGTTGCCCATTTTATCCCGAACCATAAAAGTGATTCAGTGGAGAAGCTAACAAAGATATATGTGGAGAATATTGTTCGATAACATTACATCCCTTGCAGTATTATTAGATAGAAATTGTGATGGACGTTTTACATCCTGCGATTGGAAGCATGTTCATCGTTTGTTAGGCACAAAGCTCAAGTTTAGCACAACCTTCCATCCGCAAATGAATGGCATGCCGAAATGATAATTCAGATGATGAAGGATATTTTTCACATGTGCATTTTGGATTTCAAATAGTGTTTGGAAGATCACATTTACATGGTAGAGTTTGCCTATAACAATAGTTATCAGGTGAGCATTCAGATGACTTCGTTTGAAGCATTATATGATAGGAGGTGTCGTACTCCTTTAGCATGGGTAGAGACCGGTAATACCAAACTAATGAAGTGTAAGAAGGTTAACAAGGTGAATGAGTCAATGTGAACCATTTGAGAGAGGTTGTTGACTTCCCAAGGTCGTCGGGCAAAGTATTACAATGCCAAGCATTGGAATGTGGAGTTCGTGGTTGGAGATTAGGTGTACTTAAAGATAAAGCCTTTCAAGAGAGTGTCAAGAGTTTGACGCTTGAAAAGGCTGAGTTTGAGATATTTAGGGTCACTCGAGACCAATGAAAGCATCATCAAGGCATCTATCTACTTGCTTTATCAATGAAGCTGAGTGGGTTGCACGACGTCTTCCATATTTCTGCGTTGAGGAAGGCAATGCATGCGCCTAATCCTGAGTTGGAGGCCGATAATGTGCTGGTGGATAGTGGCATATCTATCAAGGTGACACTGATTTGCATTATCGATGCCGACATTCAGCAGTTGTGGAGAAAGGCCATCAAGATAGTGAGAGTCCGTTGGAACAACTGTGGCCGCGAGGAGCTCTCTTAGGATCCAAAAGAGATCATGTGTGAGGAGTACCCCGACCTGTTTACTCAGGTATGCCGAATTCATTTGGTTGATCATGTTTTAAATTTCGAGATGAAATTTCGCCAAGGGAGAAAGATTTGTAATGCCCTAGTCTAATTAAAACTAACTGTGTGGTGCGAATAGGCGGACTTGGTTTGCCGATAGTATTTATGATATTGATATAGTTATTGAGAAAGACTGTCATAATTGAATCCAATTATCATGCATGTATATTGCAACATTAATGATCATGTATCCATAATGATCATTGTTGAAGCCGGGAAAATCCATACTCCAAAATTCAGATCAAGGCAGCCTAAAGTTACTGATCCTGCAATCAGGCTTGATGGCTTGACGAGCGAAGACTAAGGAGCTTAGACAACACTAAGAGGATACCAAGTACTGCGACAGGGAGGTCTCACAACGTACCCAGATGTTTAGAAGAAGCTCCTCCTTCACAACCAAAGATGACCGAGCAGGGTACAACAGGGACAATAGCTGGCGACTTGTCTCTTTGAAAAAAGGATCCAAAGGCTCAACTAAAAGTCCAAGGAAAGAGTTGGTCAAGATCTTTTTCAAGATTTTGAAGTTCATATTATAGTACCCATAGGGTCCTATTTATAGACAAATCCTGGGAGGAGGGGGTCTCTAGGCGAGGAGACCAAGTCCTGCGAATACTAGCTGTATCCTTCTAGTGATTTGACTCGGTTGTTGGCGAGTATCGGCTGGAGACTATCGGCGATGCTCGACACGCTTGGCGTAGTGACTGATCGGAGGTAGCTAGCTAGGTGAGTATTACTGTTGCTCGCCACTATTGTTACTCAGAACTCACATGGATGGAATGGTTTTTAAAGCTCGCTCGCGCTGTTGGGTGGTCACGCGACCTAGCGAGTATGATTCTCACCTAGATCCAAGGATCGCCTTGCTCTCCCTGCTGGTCATTGACTGATGATCGTGTCTTCATATTGTAACATCTCTATCAGTCATGTAGAATATAACAGAAGGTCCGGCTGGGGCCCCATACCGTATTCCACGGACAGTCAGTGGAGTTACACATTGCATACCAAAACATAACTCGGAGCTGCATTCTAGAAAAAGCATTTTAATTACTTGAGAACCTAACACCAGAAATGTCCACTAACCAAACAAAGGAATATTATAGAAATAAACAATCTGTTAGACCTTAAAGCCTTACAAACGGTTTCCTTCACATATATGTCTTACAAATATCGGCACACAGGCTGGTCATACATGAAAATAATAATAAACTCTTCGCTTAGCCTTCGAGGGTCAACATAGCACAACCTGCTAATTCCTGCTCGGCTCTCTTGCACCTATATAAGTATAATCGACCAAGACGTGGCAAATAAGGCAACGGTCATCTTTAGCGGACCAATTTATAACGACCTCATCCCTCACTCGGGGCGACAATGCTCCTACCTTGCAGGTACGCAACATGTATATATATAGATATAATAAAGTGCAATTTAAGCACCATTCATCACCAATGGTAGCATGCACGACCACACGCTTTGTGCTCACAAAGCACTCTTTCCTTCGGCGTGCTGAGATTCAAGCCCCACCACTTTGAGCAATACTTCGGTGTGCTGAGATTCAAGCCCCACCACTTTAAGAAATATTGTTTTAGTATGCTGAGATTCAAGCCTCGCCACTTTGAGCAATACTAGTCTTTTCGGCCCATAACCTAAGACTCTCTCTTATGATACGACAAAGTCAAAGACACTCTATTACAGTGAGATTCAAGCCAGTGACTACTCCAAGTCGATCGACATAGGGCGTGTATAGTTCCACTTAGGCTTTGTTTGGCGCGGCATTTTCAGAGCAGCCTACCGCTGTTTTTAGAAACACCGTGTCAAACAAATTTTCCCCGCTCCGGCAGGATAAGCCACCACTCCATAATCGCAAAAAAAGAGCGATTTCGAGTCGTGTTTTTTCCACGACTCATGAATCGTGATCCATGTGATTTGAGATTTCTGGTCGTCCTCACTCGCAAATCGCCTCCTCCTCCTTCTCCTCGGTGGTCGGCAACGTTGAAGAAAATGTTGTCGAGGCCGACTCCGGCATACAGGATCATCTTCTCCGCCGGGCGTCCTCTCTGTGCTCAATCTCAAGGGTCGGGCAGCAGCTCTTTCCCTCCTCCAGGTAGCCTTCTATTTCTTCTTCTTCCTCCTCTTCCATTTCTGTTTTCCTCTATTTTTCTTGATGTGCGAGTAATCGACAGGAACAACCACTCATCTTCCTCCTCTTCTTCTATTTTTGTTTTCTTCAAATTCTTCTCGTTTTTCCCGTGATTCCATCCCTTCTCGTTCTTCCTCTTCCTCTATTGATTTCTTTAGGTTTGCTCATTATAAAAAAAACATGTGTACATGTACAGTAGGTTGTCCATCCACTTCTTCTTGATTTTTTTCGGGGAAAAATCTTTGCAAAATTGCATGTTATTTTGTTTCATGTTCAAGTCGGAGCACTTTTTTTGTTGTTTAATAGCTTCTCTGTTTGAAACAGCACTGCAAGAGCTCTTCTTCCAAGTAGATTCATAGATTCTGTCACAACTCTGCAAAACAGCTGATTATTCCACTACTGCTTCCCACCACTGCTTCTCCAGTCGCTACAACCATGCCAAATAGAGACTAAGCTGGTTTCTCAAATCATCATGCCCACCGACACGACCTGAGTTACTTCTCTTTGCCCGTTCACATATACATATCCACGTTATGTTCCAAGGCTGTCATTTACGGCCACCATAGCCGGGTAATCCATGCTCATAGCTCAATATGTTAGCCCCAAAGTCTCCAATATATAGGCCTCACAAACATAGCTCTCTAAGATCTACCGCCAACATTAGCACTACCGTTGGGCGGTATCAGACAGAACAATGATTCTATCCACTTTTTCGGATGTTTCATAGAGTTAGCCTCCAAGACTCCCTACAACACTCTATAACACTCAGAACTCAAAATAGCATACTCATCACAGAGTGTTCTCCGGCAAGCAATCAATAAGATAACCATCACCAATCCATACCAACTTGTCTGGATGGGCTTCACTCAGCATGTCTATTTTATACTTCGATTCCGGATTCTATATGCATGTTTACTACCAGGAATATCATGGATCAACCCGTTGGAAACTTCCCATTCTCCACCAATTGGTGAGGGTGTCTATGCACATGCCAAATATGGACTTCACTTGTCAAACAAGGAAGATTGTTACCCTTGTAGATCACTTAGGAGTCATGAAATTGCAAGAGATTCAGATGGAAGCATTCACGGCACCTTCCTCTCTACAGATCTAGCTTCGGCTCAAAACTTTAACCACAAGAGCTCCTTCAATGGCTGAGTTCAGCTTTCCAAAAGCTACCACCATGCTCACCTTTCTTCTTCCCCCTTCTTTCTTAAGGTTCAAGAGAAAGTAAGAGAGATAAAGTGAAAGAGAAATGACTATTCCCTTCCTACAGTCCTCTGGTTAAGATACACAAGAGTAATCTTGGCCTTAGGATCCTCATGCCAAAACACATGGATGGCCCGATTTAATCGAACATTCTTTTTAAATTCACTACCGTCGCGCGGTAGTACGCTATTGCCTGGCGGTAGCTTTGGTGGTGGCGGTCGTCTTATCCATCACCACTTTGGCGCTTAACGGCCGCCTCAACATCACTCGACACATGGCATATTATTGCCAGCAGTATCGTTATCTCCTGGTGGTAGCAACTCGACGCCATTGGATGTTCTCGACTCCATCAACTCGATGCCACTGGTTGTTCTCGACGCCATCAACTCAATGCCCTCTATCACCTGCGGTATCTTGTTATCGTCAGGCAGTAGCTTCTAGTAACCAGAAAATTTGTTGTTTTCATCATAAATGGGAAACCCGGGGTGTTACAAATATTCTACCTTTAAGAAATTTCATCCTGAAATTGAAACGGTTCAGAAAACAGCAAAGAAATATAAAATATCCAAAATGTAACTCAACGGAAAAGTTCATGGAACTCCTCAATCATGGTTTGCTCGCGCTCCCACGATAGTTCCTCATGACCATAATTGTCCAAAAGGACCTTAACCATTCTGATCGACTTGTTCTACAGCTACTTGACCTTCGTGTCTTCGATTCGAATGGGCTTGACTCTCATTGTCAACCCACTATCGACTGACACCATATTTATAGTAACCACACGCATAGGCTATTGCAACGCCTTCAGCAGTACTGATATGTGAAAGAAACACATCGTGCAAACCACTTAGCCCTGTTGAAAGAGCAAACCAATAAGCAACTTCAGCAATTTGTTCAAAAATTTCAAATGGCCCAAGGTTTATCGAACAAAGATTCTTCAAGCGGTGAATCCTAGATACACCTTTGAATGGATTGATCTTGAGATAGACCCAATCGTCAACTGCAAACTCATCATTTTGGTGCTTGACATTATAATACTTTGCTTGTCTATCCTGAGCAACCAACAGTCCCTCCCAAATCAAACCTATCGTTGAAGTCGCATCTTCGATATCTTTAAGCTTATATAGCTTCGATTCACCAGTTTCTACCCAAGACAACGGAGTACGACACTTCATACCGTATAAGTCCTTGAAAGGCACCATGTTAATACTCATTTGGTAGTTATTGTTATAGGTGAACTGGATCATACAAAGATGATCCTCCCACCTCTTCCTGAAATCTAAGGCGCACATCTAAAGCATATCCTTCATTATCATGTTTACCCTCTTAGTCTGACCATCCGTTTGAGGATGAAAGGTCGTGCTAAACTTTAGCTTGGTACCTAATAGTTGATGGATTAGCCTCCAATTTTTTGAAGTGAAATGCTCATCTCGGTCACTGACAATGCTACGGGGCACACCGTGTAATCGTACTGTGTTGTCAACATAGAGCTTTACTAATTTTTCAACTAAATCGTCCATCCTGTTCGGAATGAAGTGTGACACCTTTGTCAATCAGTCAACGATCACCCAAACAACATCATTCCCACTCTGCGATCTCGGCAAATCATGCACGAAATTTATAGATATTTCGTAAAACTTCCACTCCGGTGTCGGCAATGACTTTAGGAAACCACCAGGGTTCTGACATTCTGCCTTCACTATGGCGCAAGTTTGACTCTTCGCCACATAAAGAGCTATGTCCTTCTTCATACCTTGCCACCAGAACAACTTTTTCATGTCCTTGAAATTCTTTGTGTTCTCGGGGTAGATGAGTACTTTGTAAAGTGTGCCTCATACAACAATTAATCTCATAATTTACCCATATTCGGGAGTCGGGACACACAACCGACTGTCCTTCCACAAAAGACCTTCGTCAATAGAAAATTGGGCATTTGACCAATCCATAGTCTCTGGCAATTAGCATTTCATGCTGCCATCCAGCTTCAACGCTTGTTAAATCCAATCCGCAAGGTCATATTGAACCTCCATCCAGTTTAAACATGCATTTGCACTAGAGCTCACACCAACACAAGAGATCTCCATGGTATCCAAGTCTCGAATAAGACGCCTATCAGGCATCTGGATCCAATTGTCCTGGAATCTCCATCAACACTAAGAGCATAGTTGTATTTGATGTTGTTTAAGCTCATCATGTGCAGGATGTTCCATAGAACAAGTCTAGACAAGTTATCTAAGTGATGATGTGACAGGTGGTCACAAAGTCACAAAGTGAAGATGCTGGAAAGGCAGGAAGTAGCCTAAGTGGCCAAGTCAGGATGTTTGATGGAACAAGTCGAGATAGGTGGTCAAAGTGATGTGATGGGTGGTCACAAAGTGAAGATGCTGGAAAGGCAGGAAGTAGCCTAAGTGGCCAAGTCAGGTAAACTCTTACCTATGTTGTGGGCTAAAAGAAATCTTTTAAGTCCACAGGCATTGAGTGATGAAGATACACTCAACACCATACAGCAAAAGGCTATAAAGTTGAACTTAGTCTAGCTTAGTTCAAATTTCGTCTAACTAAGTTCAGAGATAGTCGGGCTGAGCTCACCATTCGTCGAGCTAAGATCACAGCAAAAAGGCTGTGAGTTGAACTTAGTCGAACTTCAAAATTCATCGATCTAAGTTCAGAGTTCGTCGAGCTGAGCTCACCATTCGTCGATCTAAGTGATGACTAGTTTTAGTCATCGGTTTTTTGGGTTAGTTTAGCATAAAAATTCCTAGGTTTAATTATATTTTTATGTACTTTATGTTTGTTATGTTTTAATTTCTATTTTTGATGTTATGTTTTAATCCCTTATTTTATGTTTTGTATGCATCCTATTATGTTTTAATTATAATATTTTGTATGCATCCTATTATGCATCCTATTAGGTTTAATTATAAAGTTTTCTATTATGTTTTGTATGCATCATATTGTTTGTCTTATTTTATATGTTTGTTATGTTATATTAAATAACTAATATTATGTTCTATTCTATTTGTTTGTAGGTGCAGCCCGATCCACTTCATTGATGCGACCCGGCTTCGTTGAAGCAGCCCTCCTTCAAGTGCAGCCGGCTCCCACCATGCATCCCTCCTTCAAGTGATACCCGAGCCCATGGTGCAGCTCTAGCCCTTGTTGCAGCCCCCACCATGCAGCCCACATGATACCCAAGCCCTCTACTCAAGTGCATGTAGCCCTCCCCCACCATGCAGCTCCTTGATGCAGCTCGGCCCTCCTCCGTGATGCAGCCCGAGCTCCTCTTCAAGCCCATATAATGAAGCCCATCATGCATGGCCGGCTCCTTCTCTCCCCATACATGCATGGTTGGCACCCTCATTCATCCCCTCATTCATCCCCTCTCTCTCCCCTTTATTATTTTCTCTTCTCTTTATTCCTCATTCACCCCCCTTCTATTTTCTATTTTTCTATTTTTATTCCCTTAAATAAAACACATTGAACCTCTCCTCCTCTCTCCCCCTCATTAAATTCAATTCATGCATCTTCCACCATGTATGGCCGGCCACCCCCTTTTCCCCCTTCATCTCCACTTCCCTCTAGAACCTTCCCCCTCACCTATAAGAGGAGTCATTGCCTCAAGCTTTAGAGAAGTTGGATTTTGGAGAGCAAGTGAGAGTGCTAGTGCAAGTTCTTTTCTTTCCTTGTTGCTAAGTAGTTTTCAATATTGTAATCTTTTTATTAGTATAATCTTGTCTCTTTTTATTACTATTATTGTGTACTCCCTTTTTTATTAATTAATGAAAATTAATTTTCTTCATCTTATTTTTGTTTCCTTTTTAATCATGCGTAGCTAATTTTCCATTAGTGTTCGATCATGAGTATCCATGAAACGAGATGATGTTATTTTTACTTCTTAGTTTTATTTTTGTTAAATTATTCTCGATCCTTCTTTGATTTCTCTCGTGTCGACTCCATATTTCCGGTATACGGTAGTAGGCAATTTGATCTCATTTCATAGTAGTCGAGAGACTCATTGATTTAAAAGATCACTCAAAAAAGGAAGGAGTTGCACTCAATCCTAGAGATAGGATGACGTAAATCCTCTGGATTGGAGTCAAATCCAATAGTGCGGGTCATTTTGATAATGTAACTTTAGGCCTTTTTGATTTGCAAAGAGATTTCGGTCAAAACGTCTACAAGTTAGGAGATTTAATGTTCTAGTGAGATTATTTCTTATTTTTGGATCCGCCACGGTCGAGTTTGATTTGCAATTATAAAACTTTATTTTTTATCCTTCTTATCTCTTTTCATGGTGAATCATTGATCGAATGCTATTTTTTTTACCTAAGTCTTCGTTTTAATATTATCCTTAGTTTATTTTAAAATACCTTAAAACACCCCACAATCGTACGGTAGGATAATAGTAGAAGCGTGAGTAATAGTAATTGACAACCCCGGGTTTTTAAATACGACCTTGGTACTATAATTCGATAGGTGCACTTTCCTTTTCGGGTTGATAGACATTCAATTCACCAAGTTTTTGGCACCGTTGTCGGGGAGTTTTTTCATCAATATTAGGAAAACGCTTTCGCTATTACTTCTGCAAAAATCAAAAATAAATTATTATCTTTTTCTTCAAGTTTCTATTTTCGTTCTTCTCTTTTTCTTTCCTCCATTCTCCTTTTATTTTTTTTCTTAGTGCATGACCCGCACTAATCTGTTGCTACTTGTTGACCTGGACACAGAAATCGAATGCTCCTTTCGGAGAAACTTGCGATTCGGGGGTTCCACTTCTCAAATAGCGGTTGAGGATTCTGACGGTGATTGCAACTTCAACTCTGAAATGGGAGAACCCAACCCAGTGTTTGCCCAGCAAAGGACAATGTCCGATTATGCTCGGCCCAACATGGAGGGTACAAAAACAAGTATTGTTCGACCTGCAATTGCAAACAATAACTTTGAGCTTAAGCCTAACATCATACAAATGGTGCAACAATATGTACAGTTCGATGGATTATAAGATGAAGATTCGAACTTGCATATTGCTAGTTTTCTCAAGATCTGTGACACCTTCAAAATCAATGGTGTCTCAGATGATGCAATTATGCTAAGACTCTTCCCCTTCGCCTTACGAACAAAAGCCAAACAGTGGTTGAGTTCTCTTCCAAGAGGATCAATCACCACTTGGAATATTTTAACAGATACATTTCTCGCTAGATATCCCCCCCCCCCCCCCCGCTAAAACTGCAAAACTCCGAAATGATATTACTTCTTTTTCTCAAATTACTTCTGAGACCCTCTATGACACTTGGGAGAGGTTCAAGGAAATTTTGAGACGCTGCCCTCATCATGCTCTGCATGTATGGTTATAGGTCCAGACATTCTATAATGGACTAAATCAAGAGACCAAGCAGATGATAGATGCCGCTTCTGATGGGTCTTTGGACCGTAAAACTCCAGAGGCCTCTCTTGAGCTTATTGAGGACATGACAATGAACACCTATCAGTGGAACTCGTCTAGGACTTGCCCAAATAAACCTGCAGGTATCTACGAAGTGGACTCTGTGTCCCAATTGGCGCTTTAAGTGGAGATGCTGAACAAGAAAGTAGCAGAGATGACTACTGCCTCCGCCCCTCAGGTATATGAAAATGCAAATGCCGCTGCCGAGCAGGTGGATTATCTGGGGAACATACTCAGGCCTGCTCAAAACAATTTTTCTAGTTTTTCTAATTTTTCTAGTTTTTCTGCTCCTCCTGGTTTTAATAATGCTTCTAACTCGTATCACCCTGGATGGCGTAACAATCCAAATTTTTCGTGGAGTAGCCCCGCAAATGCCATACGTCCACCACACAATTTTACTCCACCACCACCACCACCACATCAAACTCAAATTTAAAACCAAAATTTTCAAAAACCTCCCTCTTTAGAGGAAATGTTTTCAAGATATATAAGCACGAATGAGGCGACCATCAGAAATTTAACAGGATCGATGAAAAATTTTGAAAACACGGTCAGGCAACTCGCTAAGGTTATCTCTGAGAGGCCACTTGGGACTCTTCCCTCAAATACTGAACCCGTCCCAAGGGAGCACGCAAAAGTGATTTCCCTTCAGAGCAGTAAGGTAATCCACGAGCCCACCACCAGGGAAGAGCCAAATGTGATTGCCCCTCCTGCTGAATAAACCATCGTTACGAAAACGAATGATAATAATTTTGACAAAGAAAAAGAAAAACTTGTTTTTGAAAAATAAAATGAAAACTTTCAAAATGATGCTCCGGTGATTATAAAAAAAATTTTGCCACCTCCCTATCCCGCTAAGCTTAGGAAAGACAAATTAGATGATCAGTACAAACGCTTTCTCGAGATGTTCAAATAAATTCATATTAATCTGCTGTTTCATGAAGCTATTAGTCAAATGCCTAAGTACGCTAAATATTTAAGGATTTGTTGACTAATAAAAAGAAATTGGAAAATCAATCTCATGTAACTTTGAACGAAGAGTGCTCGGCGGTCATTAATAATTCTAATCTTCATAAAAAAATAAACGATCCGGGTAGTTTTTCTATTCCTTGTGTTTTTGGTAATCTTTTCGTAAAGCACGCATTAGCAGATTTAGGTGCGAGCATCAACTTGATGTCGTTTTCATTATTTAAGAAGCTAGGATTGTGCACTCTCAGCCTTACACGTATGATTATCCAGTTAGCTGATCGCTCAATCAAGTATCTGTTAGGTATTGTACAGGACGTGCTAGTGAAGGTTAACAAATTCATCTTCCCGGTGGATTTTGTTATTCTTGATATTGAAGAGGACGTCGAGGTCCCTTTTATCCTTGGTCGTCCCTTCCTAGCCATCTCTCGGCCAGTCATTGATGTGAGTAATGAGAAGCTCTTTCTTCGTGTGGGAGATGACGAGGTCACTTTTTCTATAAATCAATCTATGAAAAACTCTTTGAAAAATGACGACTCTTGTTTTTTCTTGATGTGTTAAATGAAGACTCCTCTCTTTCTCTTTCCAATGTTTCTTCAAATGATTTTTCCTCTTCTTTTTCTGAAATTTCTACAAATATTTTTGAAGACACGGTTATGTCCGTGCAATCCAATTTTGAAAATGAAGCTGTTTTTAGACAAAAAAATTATGAAAATCTTATTTTTGAAAAAGAAAAAAAAATTGAAAAACTCTTACAATGAACCACCCAACCTTGAATTAAAACCACTCCCAGAACATCTTAAATATGCTTTTCTTGAAAAAAAATTCTAAATTGCCCGTTATAATCTCGGCCTTTCTTTCTCAAATCAAGAATGATCAATTGATTGAAGTACTACAAAAGCATCGCCGAGCTATAGCATGTCAAATTTCTGATATTTCTGGCAAAAGCCCCTCTTTTTGCACCCATAAAATATTTTTTGAAAATAATTCTAAAAGTGTAGTTCAACCACAACGTCATCTTAATCTAAACATGAAAGAGGCCGTGAAAGGAGAGGTGCTTAAATTATTAGATGCGGGGATAATCCACCTAATTTCTGATAGTAAGTGGGTAAGTCCGGTACAGGTTGTACCTAAGAAGGGTGGGATCACGGTAGTGACGAATGAGAACAACGAGTTAATTCCAACTAGGACGGTAACGGGATGGAGGATGTGCATCGACTACCGTAAGGTAAACGATGTCACTTGTAAAGATCACTTCCCCCTCCCCTTTATCGATCAGATTTTAGAACGTTTATCCGGGCATAGTTTTTATTGCTTTCTCGACAGTATCTCGGGGTATTTCCAAATCCCTATCGCACCCGAGGACCAAGAGAAGACAACATTCACTTGCCCCTACGAAACGTTTTCCTACCGTAGGATACCTTTCGGTCTTTGTAATGCGCCAGCTACATTTCAGCGATGTATGCTAGCTATTTTTGATAAATATGTAGAAAATATTATGAAAGTATTTATGGACGATTTTTCGGTTTTTGGCGACTCTTTTGATTTATGTTTAAAAAATTTCGGAAAAGTTTTACAACGCTGTGAAGAAACCACCTTAGTTTTAAATTGGGAGAAGTGCCAATTTATGGTGCGTGAAGGCTTAGTCTTTGGTCATAAGATTTCCGCTAAGGGAATTGAAGTGGACAAGGCAAAAATTGAAGTAATTGAAAAGCTACCGCCGCCTACGAATATCAAAGCAATTAGAAGTTTTCTAAACCATGCGGGGTTTTATAGGCGCTTCATTAAAAATTTTTCTAAAATCACAAAGCCTCTAACCCAACTTCTGGAAAAAGACACCTATTTTAATTTTGACGAATCATGTCTAGCTGCTTTTGAATTAATAAAATCTAAACTTATTAATGCTCCAATTATGATCGCCCCTGTTTGGGATTTGCCTTTCAAAATAATGTGCGATGCGAGTAGTTTTGCGGTCGGTGCGGTGCTAGGACAAAGAATATGTAACACCTCCCCTGTAATGACCGTATAATATGGGTCCTGCCGGGGCCCCACAACATACGAACGCCACAGCTTTAGTATTATAAGTTGATATAGCTACCCAAACTCAAAACACTTGCACAACACAGCGGAAACAAAGCACAACTAGAAGTTATCCACTAACCAAAAGAGTAACAACTAAGGCCTTAAGGCCTACCACAAAAGTCCATACTCAAGTAAAATTACAAACATGAATGTGCATAGCACTCCTAGTCTACCTCGACATGCAAGCCGGACAAAAGAGTCTCAAACAAACATCATCATAAATGTAGTGCTACAAAAGAGGGAAAAACACTTCATGGGGCTTAGGCCTTTTTGGCCGGCGTGCTAGCTCCTACATGCGATCCTTGCCCTGTAAAAATTGTTAGTAACGTGGGTCAGCAAAGGCTGACCTCAAACTGTGTAACAACACATCTCCTCCCGGCCGCCCCTAACGGACCCCGGGGAACCCTCCAACCTGCAAGTCAGCACTTCATATGCAATATAAATAGCTATAAACAGAAGAACATTAAAACAGGCTTGGATGTCTCAATCATCAAACATGTTCTCTATTGGTTGAGCATATAAAGAAAGGGCCTACTACGCAACATGAATGCAACACCCGGGCTTCACCCAAGGTACCCTACTGTGCATGCATCTAGCACAACATCACATCATTTGGGTACTCACATTTCCCCATTGGCATAAAGCCGCAAACACTAAGGGAGACACCTCTCCCTCAAACGGCGCACAGGCCGCCACAAGGAATTCTTGCCAAGGCCCCACCCGCTCGTGGGCTTAGCCCCGGGCTTGCCTGCAAGCTCTGACGTCTCATGTCAGGATTCCAACAAACACAGACCGACCGATTCTAAGAAGCCTTGCTGGACCCCACCCGCTCATGGCCTCTTTGCCCGGGCTTGTCCCAAGCTTGGCATTCTCGTCAGTCTCACAGAAGGGGACTAGTCTCGCCGAGACACTCTCCACACATGACGCATATGTCACGGGATAGCCAGCCGACCACAGAGACATAGCCACGCCTTGGCACATCACAATCCAAGACTAAATACATCATAATCCCTCATTGTACTGCAGCGTTCCCGCGCACCAAGGAAACCATCTCCAACTCGTGCGGAGCTAACCTTGTCCACCAAGGAAACTATCTCCAACTCATATGGAGCTAACCTTGTCCCTCAAGGAAACCATCTACCGCCACGAGGAGCTAACCTTGTCCGGTTCCGACTACACGTACTTTTCCAAACAAAAGGGAAATCACCATCACAACACAAACGGCATCTTGCAGCAACGGAATTTCTACGAATCCCTAAGTTTGTATGCAACATCACCGAGTCGGACTAACGGTCGCGACTACGGCTTCACCCACCATGCCTAATCCACTAGCGAAGCGGATCTCTAATGCAAAATATGCTGGGGACGGACTCAATCGACCCGGAGGTTCCTCTTGAACCTTGGCAAACCAAAACCCCTCTCATTTGAGAGTTTGGTGCCCAAAAATTAGAAAGAAAGAAAATAAATGATGCTAAGACATGCATCCTAAGGACTGAGAGGAGAGATATCGTTACCTTCCGACTCCTCTTCCTTGTCATGGCAAAAGTAGCCGGTTGGAAACCTTCGCAACGATCTAAGCTCCACGGATCTGGACTCGGTTCGCGATTTGGAGCACTGAAACCCTTCCTACAGCCCAAGACCTTCTTCTCCTTCCTCCTTGCTCTAGCTTCTCTCAAGAACTTAGAAAGAGAAGACTTGGAAAACAAATGAGGGTTTCCAATCCTAAAATCGTACTTAACTTCCCAGGAGATGGCCTGAACCGTTAGATCCCAAAACCAGGAAAAGAATGGCCGCGATTCGCCTGGAAAATAGAAAATCTGGGCCGAACACGGCCTGGCACACGCCCATGTCCAGGGCCGCGTGCCTCATTCGCCGTCTCAAATCGACGCCACTGGAATCGCACACGGGCATCTGACACGCCCGTGTTCAATCCGACACACCCGTGTCCCCAGTGACACGGCTGTGTGGCCGGCCGTGTGCCTCCAACAACACGGCCCCGAAACCAACCCGAGAGGTGACACGGCCTGGGACACGCCCGTGTCCCAAGCCGTGTGCCAAGTCTCGACACCCATCGACAGGCTTTGTGTCGACACCGCGGAAAAACGTCGAGTGAAGATCGTCGACCAAGCGGGACACGCCATGTGACACGCCCGTGTCACAGGCTGTATGCCCCAGTCTCGACACCCTGTCGAGCGAAAGTGTCGACACTTGGGCCGAGTGTCGACACGGCCTCGACACGCCCGTATCGCAGGCCGTGTGCCCCACTCTCGACACTTTGTCGAGCGAAGGTGTCGACACTTGGGCCGAGTGTCGACACGGCCTCGACACGCCCTGCGACACGCCCGTGTCGCAGGCTGTGTGCCCCACTCTCGACACTTTGTCGAGCGAAGGTGTCGACACTTGGGCCGAGTGTCGACACGGCCTCGACACGCCCTACGACACGCCCGTGTCGCAGGCCGTGTGCCTCCTGCCAGAAACCCAAAAATTTTCCAGAACTGCAGACTGAACCTCTTGCAAAACTGGGGCGTTACAACTCTCCCCCACTTAACAGAATTTCGTCCCGAAATTTCAAAACAAAAGGGTACAAAACTTAAATTGTACCTGACATGAAGAGTTCTGGATAATCTTCTAGCATGGCCTGTTCTCGTTCCCAAGAGAACTCCTCACGACCGCAGTTGTCCCATCGAACTTTTACGAGTTTAACTTCTTTATTCCGTAACTGCCGAGTCTCTGAATCCTCTATAGCAATTGGACGGACTCGCGTCCTCAAGTCTTCCTCAATCGGCACCGATGCCGGCTCAATCACTACGCTAGCCTCCACCAAGGCTTTCCTCAAAACGGAGATGTGGAAGACGTCATGCAATCCACTCAAATCCGCGGACAGCGCCAACCGATAAGCTGCTTCTCCTACCCGCTCAACTACTTCAAAAGGCCCCAAAAACCTTGGACTCAACTTCTTGAGCCGGCGAATACGTGAGACGCCTTTGAACGGCTTGATCTTCAAGTAGACCCAATCGCCTACCGCGAACTCCACCTTCCGGTGACGAGCATTAAAATATTTAGCTTGACGGTCCTGCGCCACCTTCATACATTCTTGGATGGTTCGTACCAACTCACAAGCGTCAACTACCGCATCCTTTCCCAAAAGTTTGGTGTCTCCCGCCTCTGCCCAAGACATTGGCGTTCGACACCGCTGAAAGATATGGTACCTAAACACCTAGAGGGGGGGGGTGAATAGGTGACCAAAACCTTTTTAAAACTTTGTTGGCAGCACAACAGTTTATAACACAGATTTCTGAATAAGTTCTCACAGCAAACACAGCAATTCACAACACAGCACAATCACAGCACAGAATACACAAGATTTTATAGTGGTTCCCCAATCTTTGGGTACATCCACTTTCCCCCTTCGCCTATCTAGCAGTGTACTAGATTCGGCCAAACTTCTCCACTAGCTCAGAACCCAACTAGGTTCCTACACCTCAGGCCCAAAGCCTTACACTCAGCCACCAAGGCCTACACTCAGCCACCCAGGCCTACACTCAGCCAATTAAGGCCTACACTCAGAGTTCTTCAACTCCTACACTCAGGCAATCAAGCCCTACCCTCAGCCTTTATAATATAGGCTTACAATTCTCTCAGATCCAATGGATCCTACAAGTTAAAGTAGAAATACAATTGCTAACTCTACAACTCAGAAAATAAGAGAGGAGTTGAGAGTTTCTTGAAGAGTTCTTGGAAGAACTCAGTTAGATCCAAACTGACTTAGCTTCCTTCAAAGCTTCTTGAGTTAGAACTGAATTAGTCTGAATCTTCTGCAGTTGTTCCTTGACCTCTGCTTCTTGAGATCCAGATGTTTCTGAATCCTTCTTCTCAGCCTTAGTTCCAAAGACTGAATTCTTGATTGGAGCTCTCTCTCTCCAACTTCTTAGATCTGCAGTTGGACTGACAGATCTTCTTGTGTTGATCCTCTGTATATGACTTTTCTGATTTCTTGAAGAATCTGATCAACCACTTTAAGTATTCTTCACAACTACTTGTAACCAACAACAATCAATCACTTTCTGTAAACAATGGGTGCCTATTTATAGGCTTCCTTCATGGTAACCGGCTGATCCGGTTCATAACAGACTTCTGATTCCTCTGACAGTTGCAGTAGACCGGCTGGATCGGCAGCTGTCATGTCAACCAGTCACTTCTTGAAATTCTCTAACTGTCAGATAGTGTCGAGACTTTCTGTTCTTAAGTGTCGACACTTATAGACTAAGTGTCGACACATGTTGTGTAAGTGTCGACACAAGTCTACAAGGTGTCGACACAATTCCTTGTATGTCTCGACACAGATTCTTCTGCATGTGTCGACACTGAAATTGAGTGTCGACACAAGTCTTGTTCTTCATTCTTTAACTGTATTCTTCTAAGTGTCGACACATGTTCTTTGTGTCGACACATCTTCATGTGTTGAAACTGTCAAGTGTCGACACTGCTTCTTGGTGTCGACACAAGTCTTCACTTATGTTTCTTCAGCTGAGTGTCGACATATTCCTTTAGTGTCGACATTGTACTTAGAATATTTTGTAACTTTTCTGTTCTTTGCTAAGTGTCGACACAGCTCCTTGTGTCGACACTTTCTTCAAGTGTAGAGTCTACAATTAAGTGTCGACACATTGTGCTGAGTGTCGACACTTTCTTCAAGTGTTGACTCTCCTGGTTGTGTGTCGACACATTGTGCTGAGTGTCGACACTTTCATCAAATACTGACTCTTCAGCATAGTGTCGACACGTTGTGTTGAGTGTCGACACTTACTTCAAATACTGACTCTTCAGCATAGTGTCGACACATTGTGTTGAGTGTCGACACTTACTTCAAATACTGACTCTTCAGCATAGTGTCGACACATTGTGTTGAGTGTCGACACTTTCACTTAGATTCTGCAGACTTTTGCTAAGTGTCGACACATCTTCAAGTGTCGACACTTTCTGGTGTAGACTTAGCTCTTCTAGGTGTCGACACTTCTGCTAAGTGTCGACACTGCTTTTCTGCATACTTCTTCACTGAGTGTCGACACAGCTCCAAGTGTCGACACTTTCTGTCTGGTGTAGACTCTTCATCCCAGGTGTCGACACAATGACTCCAAGTGTCGACACTGCTTGTCTGGGTGTCGACACAAGCTTTCTCAAGTGTCGACACTTTCCCTCTGGGTGTCGACACATGGACTTAGAAACTTTTAGCTTCAGTCTAGTGAATACCTAACCTGCACAAGTAACTCAAACAAACATCAAATACATTATGATGCATATCATTGAGTTAGGTGAGGCTTCTTCAAATCAGGTACATTTGACCAATGTACCCAACAATCTCCCCCTATTTGGAGAAGTCATAACCCTTAGTCAATGATATACATCACTCATAATTAAAAATTAGAGAATGATGTAAAGCAGGTATATATCAACAGGGTATACTTAAACATGTAATAAAGCACACATGTATACTCATTCAGCATTACAGAATAACCAAGAATTAGACACATTCTACTGAATCAATCATGAAATATATTTATCAAAAACTGTCCAAACATTGTGTTCAATACATTGTCAATGATTTATAAAGATATTTAGATGTAACAAATTACAACATTCTTCAGTCTAATCTTAATCTAATTCTGCTCTGGTTCTTTTATAACTATGCCTTTCCCAGCTTGTATTTTGGCTTTTACAGCAGCAGCAGCAGCAGGCTCAGTATCAGCAACCTTCTTCCCTTTGGAGTCCTTCTTCTTAAGTTCTTCAGCCTTGATTTTCTGCCTTTCAAAATAATGATAGGGCTTAGGAAAGTACTTGCTAGGCTCCACAGCTGTAGGAGGTAGCTTTCCTAACTTAGCCTTCCTTCTATGCTGGACAATGGCTTCCTGCCTACTCTCATGCTTCCTCCATTCTGCCTTTGAGAACCACTTGTTCCTCTCATGTGCATTGTCCTTGGCTGCTTTCCAGGCTGTGAGAATGATGTTCCTAGAAGTAGGGCTCCACTGTTCAAAATCTGGTTTTTGCTCAGCAAGTTCCCTGAACTTCTTCTTTGACAGCCTTGTCTCTTCTTCTTT
Organism: Platanthera guangdongensis; assembly: GCA_039583875.1. Taxonomy (NCBI): domain Eukaryota; kingdom Viridiplantae; phylum Streptophyta; class Magnoliopsida; order Asparagales; family Orchidaceae; genus Platanthera; species Platanthera guangdongensis. The sequence goes on from CM077166.1 coordinate 49,524,990, forward strand.
GTCCATAGCCTCTTGCATGGCTGCTGTAATAAGTTGAACAACCTTTTCCAGAATAACATTTGGCTTGCCAGCAGTTGGGCTATACATTGTGCTTATCTCAGCATGAACCATGTCAAAATCTGGAGGTGGATAGATCACCTGAGCTACTTCCTGTTGCTCTCCTCCAAGATATGCACTTTGAATACCAGATTCAGCTACATTGTCATCATCACACAGGGGAGGATAGCCCAGTGTAGCTCTGATGGAATTAGAAATCCATTTGGCATGGTCAGAGCTAGCTTTGACTAACACCCTCTCCCCCTTTATGACTTCTTGTGCTACATGATCTCGCACATCATCTTTCTGGAACCTGATTTGGCTGTCCAAATACCATATGCCATCCTTAAAGAAAGGTCTAAGCTTTGTAAGCTGTTCAGAAATGACCTTCTGTGAATCTTTAATTGCAGTCTTTACAGCAGCAATTTCTTCCTGAAATACTTTATCAAATTCAGCTTTGGCAGCAGCAGATGATGTTGAAGGTTCAGCAGACTTACTCTTCAGTTCAGTGACTATTGCATTGTGAGAAGCTGTCAGATTATCATTCATTCTCAATTGATTTTCCAGCACATAGCCTTGCTTCTGTGCTATATCATCTACTTGAGACTTTATTTTCTCTTGATGGGTTGCCAGATAGACCACTGCATTACCACCCTTGTGGAAGCAGTCAGTCATTTCCTTCTTATTCAAATTCATTTCAAACCTTATTGATTTGATATCTTGAGCTAGATCAAATTGTAGGGACTTGTGGCCTTCATCAATATATGTCTCTATAGCCCTTCTTTGCTCATCCAGCTTAACTTGCATTGCTACCATTAAGCTACTGTAGTCTGTTGATGGAGCTTGTTGAATTAGAGAGTGTTGAGCAACTGTTTGTAGAGCCTTCTTGTAGCTCTGACTCCTTCTTTTAAAAACAAAGAATTGTTTCTTCTTAGCTTGCTCAGTTTCATCATCCTCAGACTCTGAAGTACTGGCTATATCCACCCTATCCTTAGGGCTTGATGGTTTTTCAGCTTGCACATCTTGTGCCTTCTCAGTGTCTAGCCTTATAGGCTCTTCCTGAACATCCAAGTTCTCCCCCTCAATAGCAGCACTCTTCTCTTCATCACCAGCAGTCTTGTCCATGTCAAAATCCTCTTGTTCTAGATTCAGAAACAGATCTTCCATTGTGTATTCAGGAGGAGACTGTGCAGGAGATGTACTGGGTTCATCAACCACTTTATCAGGAATCACTACAGATGTGTCTGGAAGAACAACATCTGGTTCTTGTGTGCTTGCTGATTTTGCTGATGGACATCAGACAAATCAGAATCAATTATAGAAAAATCTAAAGTATTGAGGTCAGAAAGTACCTCTAGGATAATAAGAGTAGCTTGCTCACTCTCCAGTGTAGAGGGTTGTTCTACAGCTGGAGGCTCCCCCTGGATGTCAGCTGGCTCTTGAGGAGCAGGTGACTTCTCTGCAGCCTCATCCTCATGATTATTAGGAGTGAAAACCACATGTTCTTCACTACCTGAGCTGCTGGAGGACTCCTGAGTCACAGCAGCTATCTTCATCTTCTTCTGTAGGGGTGAATCTTTCGTAGAAGCTTGTTTCTCAGGGGTGGTCAATTCCTTTGACAGCACCCTTTCCCACCTGGAGAAGATCCTCATGTCCATCCTTCTCATGTGGTTGATTTTGCTACCTGCAGCAGAGCTCATTACCTCTGGTATTGTACCAGCCAGGTAGAGACTAAGTATCCTGCCCAGATTGGGCTTCTTCAGACTTTCCTTTACTTTCTCATATACAACCATAGACCAGTCTGTTTTGAGATTGAAAATGATTCTAGTCATAATACTGAACATGGAGGCTGACACCCTGTCATGCCCTCCAGTCTTGCTGAGGAGTACTTTGCCCATAATTTCTGACAGAAACTTTCCTTGAGTATTCATTCCTCTCCTGTTGAATACTGATCCTATCTTTAGCTTAGGATCTAGTCCACACCAGGTAAGTGCTTCCCTGGTCTTAGATGTTGTTACTTCCTCTTCTTCCTGAACTTTAGGTAGCTGAAGTACCTTTCTCAGAGACTTGGGTGAAATCTTGACCTTGGCGCCATGCACCCTTGACTTGATTCTGTAGCCTGAGTCATCTACAGACGCTCCAGTAAGAAATTCAATAACTTCCTTCTTCCAAATTTTGGTTGGTTCTGAAACCAAGAACTCTAATCCTGAATCGGTGACTAGGGTTACCACCGACTTGATTTCTTGATCGCCATCGTCAAAAGCACCTCGCACGAGCTCATACCCTTCGTTAACATTCTCCTCGAGCTTGGGAGACATTAGGGTTTGAAGATTTAGTCTTGAGAAGAGAGAAATGTCGACACAAGAGTTTTGGTCTCGAAACTTTTGAAAGCGTGTCGACAAACAAAGACAGAATCATATTTATACCTTTCTGGTTTGAAGACGAACAGGCGGGATGGATTACTAAAGATGTGTCGACACTGGCAATAAGTGTCGACACTGACTGATAATGTCTCGACACTCATGTGTCGACACAAGTTTAAGTCAACAGATTTTATGTGTCGACACTTGGTTAAGTGTCGACACCACACTACTCGACATGTAGTCGAGACTTTACTTAGAAAATTCTGAGTAAAACTTAAGTGTCGACACCTTATTGAATGTGTCGACACCAACTCGACATGTGTCGACACTAGCATTCTGAAGTGTCAACACCAACTTCCTAGATGTGTCGACACCATTTTCCTGAAGTGTCGACACTTACTATTCTGTGTCGACATAGACTTGTCTATGTGTCGACACCTTTTTACTTAGCCAATTTTTAGTTCTGTAAACTTAGTCTAAGTTTATCATACCTAGTTCAATTTTGAACCTATTGAACTTAGCTTCTTCTAAGGGCTTAGTAAACATATCTGCTATCTGATTATCAGTTTTAACATATTCAAGTGCAATATCATTTCTTTCTACATGCTCCCTAAGAAAGTGATATTTAATTTCAATATATTTTGTCCATACCATATTTCCTTATGAGTTCTAGGGTGAACTTGGACTGACATATGGATAGACCATTTTCAGTCTGTTTAACTTGGAGACCCAAGAAAAACTTCAACTCTCCCATACTACTCATCTCAAACTGACTTTGCATAAGCTTTGCAAACTTTCTACAAAGGCTACTTTCAGTAGACCCAAATATAATGTCATCTACATATATTTGGACAAGTATGACTTTGCCTCTAGATTCCCTAAGGAATAGAGTCTTATCTATTTTCCCCCTTGAGAACTTGTTCTCAATGAGGAAACTAGATAGGGTTTCATACCAAGCTCTAGGTGCTTGTTTTAACCCATATAATGCTTTCCTAAGTCTATAGACATAATGTGGAAGAGTAGGATCAACAAAACCTGAAGGCTGCTCCACATATACTTCTTCTTTCAAATTACCATTTAGGAATGCTGACTTCACATCCATTTGGTATACCTTGAATCCTTGATAAGTTGCATAGGCCAAGAACATCCTTATGGCCTCCAGTCTGGCTACTGGGGCAAAGGTTTGATCAAAATCAATACCTTCTTCTTGCCTATATCCTTTTGCAACCAGTCTTGCTTTATTCTTTATGATGACCCCTTGTTCATCTAACTTATTTCTGTAGATCCACTTAGTTCCTATAACATTGTGGTCTTTAGGCTTTGGAACCAGCTCCCAAACCTTGCACCTTTTGAACTGATTAAGTTCTTCTTGCATAGCTTCAGTCCACTGTGGATCTTGTATAGCTTCTTCAAATTTCTTTGGTTCTATTTGAGACAGAAAACTTGAATATACTACAGCATTCTGATTTCTGCTCCTTGTCTGAACACCTTGTCTTGGATCTCCAATTATCAGCTCTACTGGATGATCTCTTAGATGCCTGTTGGCTGGAGGCATCCTTACTTCTGGTTGTACTTCTTCAGCATCTTCATCATGCTGAGTTCCTTGTACTTCTTCAGCTCCTGGTACATGTAGTTCTCCCCCTGGACATAAGCCATCTTCTTCTACTTGCTGTCTTGCAGCAGGTACATCTTCTATGGCTAGCTTGTCCATCTTCTTAGTAAGACCTGTGGGGCTGCATACATTGCTAGACAACTCATTGATAATTAGTTGTGTCTCATCAAAAACTACATGCACAGACTCCTCTACAACTTGTGTAGTCAAGTTGTAGACTCTATAAGCCTTACTATTATTGCTGTACCCAACAAACAATCCCTCTTGGGACTTGGCAGCAAACTTAGTTAAGTAAGACTTTCCATTGTTAAGTATGAAGCATTTGCAACCAAAAATCCTGAAATAGGATAGGTTTGGTTTCCTGCCTTTCACAACTTCATAGGGGGTCTTGTTTAACCTTTTAGTGATGGTAGCCCTATTTATCACATGGCATGCAGTGTTAACTGCTTCAGCCCAGAAATATTCTGGCAGTGATGAATCACTTAATAGGGTTCTACCAGCCTCTATCAAGGTCCTATTTTTCCTTTCAGCAATGCCATTTTGCTGAGGTGTTCTAGGTGAAGAGAATTCTTGAAATATCCCATAGTCTTCACACAGCTTTGTCATGCTTTCAGACTGAAACTCAGTACCATGGTCACTTCTAATTTTGACCACTGTACAGTTCAATTCATTCTGAATTTGCTTAACAAAACTATAGAAGACACTAGGTGTTTCAGATTTCTGCTTTAAGAAGAACACCCAGGAAAACCTTGAGTAGTCATCAACAACTACAAAGGTGTAGACCTTCCTACCTAAGCTGTGAACTGGCATTGGACCAAAGAGATCCATATGCAAGAGGTATAAGCACCTCACAGCATCTTTGTTCTCAATGCTTTTAAAGGTGGATTTGGTCTGCTTGCCCTTTTGACAAGCTGAGCAAATGCCCTCTTTAACACACTTAACTTGAGGACCATTCCTCACTAACTCTTTGCTAAAGAGTTTGCAAATAGTCTTATAGTTAAGATGAGCTAGCCTCTTGTGCCACTTGACACAATGAGAGACTGTCTCATCAGCTACAAGACAAACAGGAGAACCATTGTTCTCAATCATGATGTCTAGACAGTAGACATTCCTCTTTCTATATCCTGTCAAAATGATCTCTTGATCACTTGACCTTTTGATATGACAACCATTTTTAACAAATGTGATGTCATACCCTACATCACTTAACTGACTTATACTAATGAGGTTGTGTTTCAACCCTTTAACATAAGCCACTTGAGTAATGGTAACAAGGTTTGAAGAGATGTTACCAAACCCTTTGATGATTCCTTTTTCAGAACCACCAAAAGTCACTTTAGGACCATTTTTGATTGGAATGTAGTCCTTCAGTAGTCCCCTTGTTCCAGTCATATGTCTGGAACATCCACTATCCAAGTACCATGTTGGGGTATGGCCACTTGGATTCACCTGCAAAACAAATTAATGAACCTTAGAACCCAAAGTAAACTTGGGTCCTTGGTGATTGTTAGTTTGCAACTTGACATAGCTACCTACTGGCTTTCCATCAGGTAACTTGCTACTCAACTTGGCACTGGCATTGTGCCAACAATCCAAGGCAAAGTGGCCAACCTTGCCACAGCACCAGCATTCAAACTTGTTGTACCTTTGCTTAGATACAACCTTTGCTGTCTTGACTACAGCAGGCTTGTTGAATGTTGGGGCTTTACCCTTGGACTTGAACTTGGACTGTACAGTCCCTGCAGATCTAACAAAACCTAGTCCAGCTTTGCCTTTTTGATGAACAAATTCATCAATTAATGGTAATACTGATTTAGGTTTTGAAAACCTGGCAGCAAGTTCTTTTTCCTTCTGGAGATTGATCTCCAGTCTCTTAATTTGATCATTCTTAAATGTAATAGTACCCATCTGAATCACTGTAATGTGTTTCAGCCTGGCTACTTCATTCAGTTTTTGATCATACTGTTTTTCAAAATCTGTTGCAGCTGCCTTGAGATCAGCAATCTCCTTTGCCTGACTTTTGGCAAGGGACTTGCTTTTCTTATAGGCTTGCAACAGTACTTTATATTCATCTAAGAGCTGATGAATATCTCCCTCAGATTCAGAAACACTTCCATCACTTGATGAAGATGAATCTGACTCAGAACTAGAACTGGAATCAGAACTTTGAGTTGGACTTTGTACCTGACTAGGTCCTGGCTGCTCCAGGATTTTGGTACTTTCAGTCAATGCCACCAGTCCTTGGCACTGACACTCTTCTTGTTCATAGATTGATTCCATGATCTGCATAAACTCTTCTTCTTCTTCAGCAAATAGCCCTATGTAGGCTTCAGCATCTGTCTCAGTGTCTGAAGAAGAAATGTCTGAAAGAGTCTTCTCATTCTTTGCAACAAAGGACTTCTCCTTCTTTCCTTTGAAGTGAGTCTTCTTTTTGTCACTGGATTCTTTTCTTCTCTCAGGACAATCTGCAATAACATGCCCCTGTCTATTGCAGCAGTAACATACTATCTTAGACCCAGTTGCCTTGCTAGTCTTTGTCTTTTTCTTGTCCTTCTTTGAAGGCTTCTTCTCCTGATACTGAACTTCTTTCCCTTTGGAAAATGAAGGTCTGGACCTCCACTGTTTCTTCTTCAGGAATTTCTGAAAATGTCTGGTGAATGCAGCAAAGTCTTCATCACTTTCACTGCTTGTAGACTTTGTACTAACAGACTCATCTGATTCTGATTCAACTACCTCTGGAGGAGGAGTTGATGACTTAGTCCTGCCCTTTCTAGGTACTTCTGACTTGAAGGCAACAGTCCTTTCCCTGTGCTCAGTCCTTGTTGATTTTTCTTCCTCTTTTCTCACTGACAGCTGCATCTCATAAGACAACAACTTCCCAAACAGTGTGGGAGGAGGAATTTCTCCCAACTTTGCCATTTCTCTGATGGCACAGATCTTAGTGTCCCAATCTTTGGTTAGGGACCTTAAGAACTTATCATTCAATTCATAGTTAGTGAACTCTCTTCCATAGGACATGAGTTCATTAACAATTCTATAGAACTTTTTGTAGCATTCAGTGATGCTATCTCCTCTTCCTTGCCTAAAGCTCTCATACTCTTGATTAAGCAAGGACTTTCTATCTTGCCTTACTTCTTCAGAACCTTCCATATAGACTATAAGAGTGTCCCACATCTCTTTTGCTGTCTTACAGTGAATTAAGTTCTGGAAGGTGACATCATCAATGGCACTTACTATTATGTTTTGTGCCCTTTTGTCCATAGTGGCTAGGACAATTTCATCCTTGGTCATCTCAGAGAAATCCTTAGGAGTCCTCTGATTTGCATCCAATACTGAGATCTTCATGGGCACATAGGGCCCCTCTTTGACTGTGATGTAGATTCTAGGGTCTGAGGCCTCCATAAATAGCCTAACCCTTTCTTTCCAGATTCCAAAAATCTCCTTCCTGCATATGGGTAACTTCATGGAACCCAACTCTTTGTGATTCTCATAAGAACTCATGTTTCTTGAAGTTCTTGAATTTCTTGAATCTGTTTTCTGACTTAGACTGTTTCTGCCAAACAGGATCTCCTTAGACTGTTAGTCCTTGTTTTGAGGAACCTCGCTCTGATACCACTTAAAAGATATGGTACCTAAACACCTAGAGGGGGGGGTGAATAGGTGACCAAAACCTTTTTAAAACTTTGTTGGCAGCACAACAGTTTATAACACAGATTTCTGAATAAGTTCTCACAGCAAACACAACAATTCACAACACAGCACAATCACAGCACAGAATACACAAGATTTTATAGTGGTTCCCCAATCTTTGGGTACATCCACTTTCCCCCTTCGCCTATCTAGCAGTGTACTAGATTCGGCCAAACTTCTCCACTAGCTCAGAACCCAACTAGGTTCCTACACCTCAGGCCCAAAGCCTGACACTCAGCCACCAAGGCCTACACTCAGCCACCCAGGCCTACACTCAGCCAATTAAGGCCTACACTCAGAGTTCTTCAACTCCTACACTCAAGCAATCAAGCCCTACCCTCAGCCTTTATAATATAGGCTTACAATTCTCTCAGATCTAATGGATCCTACAAGTTAAAGTAGAAATACAATTGCTAACTCTACAACTCAGAAAATAAGAGAGGAGTTGAGAGTTTCTTGAAGAGTTCTTGGAAGAACTCAGTTAGATCCAAACTGACTTAGCTTCCTTCAAAGCTTCTTGAGTTAGAACTGAATTAGTCTGAATCTTCTGCAGTTGTTCCTTGACCTCTGCTTCTTGAGATCCAGATGTTTCTGAATCCTTCTTCTCAGCCTTAGTTCCAAAAACTGAATTCTTGATTGGAGCTCTCTCTCTCCAACTTCTTAGATCTGCAGTTGGACTGACAGATCTTCTTGTGTTGATCCTCTGTATATGACTTTTCTGATTTCTTGAAGAATCTGATCAACCACTTTAAGTATTCTTCACAACTACTTGTAACCAACAACAATCAATCACTTTCTGTAAACAATGGGTGCCTATTTATAGGCTTCCTTCATGGTAACCGGCTGATCCGGTTCATAACAGACTTCTGATTCCTCTGACAGTTGCAGTAGACCGGCTGGATCGGCAGCTGTCATGTCAACCAGTCACTTCTTGAAATTCTCTAACTGTCAGATAGTGTCGAGACTTTCTGTTCTTAAGTATCGACACTTATAGACTAAGTGTCGACACATGTTGTGTAAGTGTCGACACAAGTCTACAAGGTGTCGACACAATTCCTTGTATGTCTCGACACAGATTCTTCTGCATGTGTCGACACTGAAATTGAGTGTCGACACAAGTCTTGTTCTTCATTCTTTAACTGTATTCTTCTAAGTGTCGACACATGTTCTTTGTGTCGACACATCTTCATGTGTTGAAACTGTCAAGTGTCGACACTGCTTCTTGGTGTCGACACAAGTCTTCACTTATGTTTCTTCAGCTGAGTGTCGATACATTCCTTTAGTGTCGACATTTGTACTTAGAATATTTTGTAACTTTTCTGTTCTTTGCTAAGTGTCGACACAGCTCCTTGTGTCGACACTTTCTTCAAGTGTAGAGTCTACAATTAAGTGTCGACACATTGTGCTGAGTGTCGACACTTTCTTCAAGTGTTGACTCTCCTGGTTGTGTGTCGACACATTGTGCTGAGTGTCGACACTTTCATCAAATACTGACTCTTCAGCATAGTGTCGACACGTTGTGTTGAGTGTCGACACTTACTTCAAATACTGACTCTTCAGCATAGTGTCGACACATTGTGTTGAGTGTCGACACTTACTTCAAATACTGACTCTTCAGCATAGTGTCGACACATTGTGTTGAGTGTCGACACTTTCACTTAGATTCTGCAGACTTTTGCTAAGTGTCGACACATCTTCAAGTGTCGACACTTTCTGGTGTAGACTTAGCTCTTCTAGGTGTCGACACTTCTGCTAAGTGTCGACACTGCTTTTCTGCATACTTCTTCACTGAGTGTCGACACAGCTCCAAGTGTCGACACTTTCTGTCTGGTGTCGACTCTTCATCCCAGGTGTCGACACAATGACTCCAAGTGTCGACACTGCTTGTCTGGGTGTCGACACAAGCTTTCTCAAGTGTCGACACTTTCCCTCTGGGTGTCGACACATGGACTTAGAAACTTTTAGCTTCAGTCTAGTGAATACCTAACCTGCACAAGTAACTCAAACAAACATCAAATACATTATGATGCATATCATTGAGTTAGGTGAGGCTTCTTCAAATCAGGTACATTTGACCAATGTACCCAACAACCGCTTCCCATACAAAGCTTCGTATGGCACCATCTTTATACTAGCTTGAAAACTGTTATTGTACGCAAATTCTACCATGAAGAGGTGATCCTCCCACTTCTTGCCGAAATCAAGAACGCACATTCTCAACATATCCTCCATAGTACGGTTCGTTCTCTCCGTTTGCCCATCAGTTTGAGGATGGAACGCCGTACTGAACTTTAGCTTCGTGCCCAAGCTCTTCTGAACCAATCTCCAGTCCTTAGACGTAAACCGTCCATCTCGATCACTGACTATGCTCTTAGGAATTCCGTGCAGTCGCACAATGTTGCGAACATACAACTCCACCAGCTTCTCCACGTTGTCCTCTTTCCGATTTGGGATGAAGTGAGTCACCTTGGTTAGGCGATCCACGATCACCCAAATAGCATCATTACCATGCTGCGATCTAGACAAACCATGCACAAAGTCCATGGAGATGTCCTCAAATTTCCACTCAGGAATTGGAAGGGGCTTCAGGAACCCACCCGGTTTCTGACATTCGGCTTTCACCAAGGTACATGTTTGGCAACGATTCACATACAAAGCTACATCTCGCTTCAACCCCGGCCACCAAAAGGATTTCTTCATATCCAAGTACATCTTTGTACTGCCCGGGTGAATGGAGTACTTTGAGAAGTGAGCCTCAAATATCAACTCCTTACGGAGATTGCCAAACTGCGGTACACAAACCCTTCCATCCTTTCTCAAGATTCCACCAATCATCTCCCAGGCGCTGCTCTCGCCCTTTTGAGCCTCCAACACAAAAAGTTGAAACTCCACATCCAATCGAGTCGCTTCCCGAATACGATCAGACAAGTCATTTTGCACTTCAATCCAGTTCAACCGAGCCACGCTAGACTCACCTCTCGCAACACATTCCAATCCAAGGGACTCCCATTCCCGTATCAACCGCTCATCATGAGCTTCGATCCAATTTTCTTGCCCCGGGTACTTTCTACTCAAAGCGTACGCCACCACATTGGCTTTACCCGGCGTATACTGAATCGCCACTTCATAGTCTCCAAGAAACTCAACCCATCTGCATTGCCGCATGTTCAAGTCCTTCTGATCCAAGAGATACTTCAGGCTTTTATGGTCCGTGAAGATCTCCACACTTGCGCCATACACATAGTGTCGCCATATTTTCAACGCGAAGATTATCGCCGCCAACTCCAAGTCATGGACGGGGTAATTCCTCTCATGAGGTTTCAGCTGTCTAGACCCAAAAGCTATCACCTTGCCATGTTGCACCAACACGCAACCCAAACCGCATCCCGATGCGTCACTGAAAATCTGAGATCCATCGGTCCCTTGCGGTAAACTCAGGATTGGAGCCATCATAAGCCTCTCCTTCAGGGTCTCAAATGCTTGACTGCACTCTTGGGTCCACACAAACTTATGGTCTTTGCGAGTGAGTGAGGTGAGGGGTAGAGCTATCTTCGAGAAATTCTCCACGAATCTCCTATAGTACCCGGCTAGTCCAAGAAAACTTCGGACTTCCGCCATGGTCCTCAATACCGGCCAATCTCTGATGGCCTCCACTTTCGCTGGATCCACTGCCACCCCATCACCACAAATCACGTGGCCCAAAAACGCCACCTTGGCTAACCAGAACTCGCACTTTGAGAACTTCGCAAACAACTGGTTCTCCCTCAACACTTGCAGGACCACTCTCAAGTGGGTCTCATGCTCCACTTCAGACTTGGAGTACACCAAGATGTCATCAATGAAGACAACCACAAACGAATCCAAGTAATCCTGAAATACTCGATTCATCAGATCCATAAACACCGATGGTGCGTTCGTCAACCCGAACGGCATCACCGTAAACTCAAAGTGTCCGTACCTTGTCCCAAAAGCAGTCTTGGGTATGTCCTCGTCCCGAATTCGTAGCTGATCGTAGCCTGACTTCAAGTCCAGCTTCGAATATACCACTGACCCCACCAATTGGTCGAACAAATCATCTATCTGAGGGATCAGATACTTATTCTTGATGGTCAATTTATTCAGCTCTCGGTAGTCTATGCATAGGCGCATGCTACCGTCTTTCTTCTTTACAAACAACACCGGTGTGCTCCACGGTGAAGAACTGGGTCTAATATACCCTTGCTCCAACAGTTCCTGTAACTGTACCTTAAGTTCCGCCAACTCCTTTGGTGCCATCCTAAATGGAGGACGCGACACCGGTCTAGCCTCCGGCACTAACTCGATTGAGAAGTCGATCTCCCGCCGAGGAGGCGCTCCAGGAAGTTCATCTGGAAACACATCCTTGAACTCTGCCACCACAGGCACTTCCTTAATAGATAGCTGGGAGAGACGAACCTCCAACAACGCTACCAGCGCCATACCTCCCTGGTTAACCGCCCGCATCATTTGCATGGCCGTAATTAGGGAATGGGCTACTCCACAAAGGCCCACAAAATTGACTTCCGCTGGCCCCTTACTCTTTAGGGTCACTACCTTGGATAAACAATCAATGCTGGCGCGCTGCTCTACAAGTCAGTCCATGCCCAAAATGACATCGAACTCTACTAACGGCAACACTGCCGCTTCCAAAACGAAGTCAACTCTGTCTAGCTCCCAACAGATGCGCCCCTTAGCCCCGGTGGTCATAGATGACCCATTGGGCATGCGCACTTTCAGTTCCGCGTCCGCCGAGAAAGACTCGACTCCTACCCTTCAGATGAAACTCTCCACAAGAAAAGAGTGCGAAGCCCCCATATCGAACAATACCCTAGCGGGGTATCCAGAAACTAACACGAAGCCTACAACAAGACAACACACGGAAAGGGGGTCTAAAAGTATGAAGCACAAATGCAAACTTAAATTTTCTTCATACCTGTCACCACATCGGTTTGACGGATCGCTTATTGCTGTCCAAGGTTGTAAGCCCTTGGTTGCACCGGTTGGAACCGAGAAGCGCTCGACTCCGCCATCTTTCCTTTCTCTGCAGCACTGGGGCCCGAGCGCACAGACTGCTCCTGCTTTGCATCTTGCCCCACTCCCCCTTGCTGACAAGCACGGGCTATGTGCCCAACCTTCTCGCAGTTGTAACACATCGGCGGTCCCCTAGAGTGAGAACCCCCAGGCGTCCAAGTGCTCCTCTCACCTGACCTAGAAGTGTGAGGCTTTCTCCTCCACCTACTCCCATCAGACTTTACATGAGATTGGGAGGGCTTCCCTTCCCCATGCTTGGGAGTAAAACCCTTTCGACGCTGGGTTCACTCCAGATCATTCTCCAAACTCCTGGCGGCTTCAACTAGCTCATTAAATCCCGCCCTCTTCATGGAGATGAGGGGCTGTCTCAGATTCTCCCTCAACCCTTGGTAGAAGAGGTTATCCCTCTCTACATCATCCGCCATTATCGTTCTCGCATAACGACCCAAACGGGTGAACTCTTGCACGTACTCATCCACTGTCCTGTCTCGCTGCATTAGATGCAGAAACTGCCTCTGCAGGGCCAACCGCGTAGAAACTGGAATATATCTCTTTAGAAAAGCGTCCCCAAATTCCTCCACCGACGGCGTGCGTCCACGGAACTGGCGGCCACTAAGGCTCACCCACCACAACTTGGCGTCTCCTTCCGACATGAACTCCGCATACTCAGATTTCTTTTCCTCTGGCGTCTCCGCCGCCCTCAAAAGTTCTTGAATACGAACCCACCAATCCTCCGCATCCGTTGGCGTTCCAACACCCTTGAAAGACGGGGGATGGAAACTCAGGAAATACTTCATGTTTCGGTCTCCATGTCCTACCACCACCCTTTCTGCCAAAGGCTCCACTCGCCTGGCTTCTCCGCCTGGCACGGCCGTCGCTGTGTCCGGTGTAGCAGGGGTTGCTACCTGGGCTGCAGCCGCCGCTTGCGCTGCCACCATCGCTTCTACAAGCATACGGCAGAAGTCGGCCGGGTTTACACCCGTGCCCAAAAGACCTGGAGCAGTGGCACTGCTCGCCGAGAGATCATCCCTTGCTCTTGAAGTGCCCGCCTCGTTGCTTGCACTCTTCAGGAAAACAAGAAATAAGGGATTAGTCTCCAATCTCAAGACTAAAACATAAGGACACTCACGGTCCTGCGTTACTCTTATGTGGATAACTTCTCTACGCACTGACCTTGAATCTAACCTGGCTCTGATACCAAATTGTAACACCTCCCCTATAATGACCGTATAATATGGGTCCGGCCGGGGCCCCACAACATACGAACGCCACAGCTTTAGTATTATAAGTTGATATAGCTACCCAAACTCAAAACACTTGCACAACACAGCGGAAACAAAGCACAACTAGAAGTTATCCACTAACCAAAAGAGTAACAACTAAGGCCTTAAGGCCTACCACAAAAGTCCATACTCAAGTAAAATTACAAACATGAATGTGTATAGCACTCCTAGTCTACCTCGGCATGCAAGCCGGACAAAAGAGTCTCAAACAAACATCATCATAAATGTAGTGCTACAAAAGATGGAAAAACACTTTATGGGGCTTAGGCCTTTTTGTCCGGCGTGCTAGCTCCTGCATGCGATCCTTGCCCTGTAAAAATTGTTAGTAACGTGGGTCAGCAAAGGCTGACCTCAAACTGTGTAACAACACATCTCCTCCCGGCCGCCCCTAACGGACCCCGGGGAACCCTCCAACCTGCAAGTCAGCACTTCATATGCAATATAAATAGCTATAAACAGAAGAACATTAAAACAGGCTTGGATGTCTCAATCATCAAACATGTTCTCTATTGGCTGAGCATATAAAGAAAGGGCCTACTATTCAACATGAATGCAACACCCGGGCTTCACCCAAGGTACCCTACTGCGCATGCATCTAGCACAACATCACATCATTTGGGTACTCACATTTCCCCATTGGCATAAAGCCGCAAACACTAAGGGAGACACCTCTCCCTCAAACGGCGCACAGGCCGCCACAAGGAATTCTTGCCAAGGCCCCACCCGCTCGTGGGCTTAGCCCCGGGCTTGCCTGCAAGCTCTAACATCTCATGTCAGGATTCCAACAAACACAGACCGACCAATTCTAAGAAGCCTTGTTGGACCCCACCCGCTCATGGCCTCTTTGCCCGGGCTTGCCCCAAGCTTGGCATTCTCGTCAGTCTCACAGAAGGGGACTAGTCTCGTCGGGACACTCTCCACACATGACGCACATGTCACGGGATAGCCAGCCGACCATAGAGACATAGCCACGCCTTGGCACATCACAATCCAAGACTAAATACATCATAATCCCTCATTGTACTGCAGCGTTCCCGCGCACCAAGGAAACCATCTCCAACTCGTGCGGAGCTAACCTTGTCCACCAAGGAAACCATCTCCAACTCATATGGAGCTAACCTTGTCCCTCAAGGAAACCATCTACTGCCACGAGGAGCTAACCTTGTCTGGTTCCGACTACACGTACTTTTCCAAACAAAAGGGAAATCACCATCACAACAAAAACGGCATCTTGCCGCAACGGAATTTCTACGAATCCCTAAGTTCGTATGCAACATCACCGAGTCGGACTAACGGTCGCGACTACGGCTTCACCCACCATGCCTAATCCACTAGCGAAGCGGATCTCTAATGCAAAATATGCCGGGGACGGACTCAATCGACCCGGAGGTTCCTCTTGAACCTTGGCAAACCAAAACCCCTCTCATTTGAGAGTTTGGTGCCCAAAAATTAGAAAGAAAGAAAATAAATGATGCTAAGACATGCATCCTAAGGACCGAGAGAAGAGATGTCGTTACCTTCCGACTCCTCTTCCTTGCCATGGCAAAAATAGCCGGTTGGAAACCTTCGCAACGATCTAAGCTCCACGGATCTGGACTCGGTTCGCGATTTGGAGCACCGAAACCCTTCCTACAGCCCAAGACCTTCTTCTCCTTCCTCCTTGCTCTAGCTTCTCTCAAGAACTTAGAAAGAGAAGACTTGGAAAACAAATGAGGGTTTCCAACCCTAAAATCGGACTTAACTTCCCAGGAGATGGCCTGAACCGTTAGATCCCAAAACCAGGAAAAGAATGGCCGCGATTCGCCTGGAAAATAGAAAATCTAGGCCGAACACGGCCTGGCACACGCCCGTGTCCAGGGCCGTGTGCCTCATTCGCCGTCTCAAATCGACGCTCCTGGAATCGCACACGGGCATCTGACACGCCCGTGTTCAATCCGACACGCCCGTGTCCCCAGTGACACGGCCGTGTGGCCGGCCGTGTTGCCGGTCGTGTGCCTCCAACAACACGGCCCCAAAACCAACCCGAGAGGTGACACGGCCTGGGACACGCCCGTGTCCCAAGCCGTATGCCAAGTCTTGACACCCGTCGACAGGCTTTGTGTCGACACCACGGAAAAACGTCAAGCGAAGATCGTCGACCAAGCGGGACACGCCCTGTGACACGCCCGTGTCACAGGCCGTGTGCCCCAGTCTCGACACCCTGTCGAGCGAAAGTGTCGACACTTGGGCCGAGTGTCGACACGGCCTCGACACGCCCGTGTCACAGGCCGTGTGCCCCACTCTCGACACTTTGTCGAGCGAAGGTGTCGACACTTGGGCCGAGTGTCGACACGGCCTCGACACGCCCTGCGACACGCCCGTGTCACAGGCCGTGTGCTCCACTCTCAACACTTTGTCGAGAGAAGGTGTCGACACTTGGGCCGAGTGTCGACACAGCCTCGACACGCCCTGCGACACGCCCGTGTCGCAGGCCGTGTGCGTCCTGCCAGAAACCCAAAAAATTTCCAGAACTGCAGACTGAACCTCTTGCAAAACTGGGGTGTTACAGAATAGCTAAGAATTACCACCCAATTTATTACGCAAGTAAAATGCTTAATTCGGCGCAGAAAAACTACACCACAACCGAAAAGGAACTCTTAGCTGTTATTTTCGCATTCGATAAATTTCGACCGTACATTACTCTTTCTAAAGTTATCGTTTTTACGAATCATTCTGCTTTGAGTACCTCCTTTCTAAACCGGACGCTAAGCCGCGTCTTATTCGTTGGATTCTCTTACTTCAAGAATTCGACTTGGAGATTCGGGATAAGAAGGAGCAGAAAACCTAGCGGCTGATCATCTTTCTCGCCTCGAAAATCCTAAAATCGGTATTTAAAATGAAAATTTTATTAATGATTCTTTTCTGGATGATCGAATTTTAAACATTTCTTCTTCTACCCTCTGGTTTGCCGATCTGGCCAATTATCTCGTGGCCCAGGTCCTTCCAAAAGAGTACTCTTCTCAGCAAAAGAAGAAATTCTTTTCTGAGTTGAAGTATTATTTTTGGGAGGACCCCTTTCTATTCCGCATTTGTGCGGACCAGGTGGTAAGAAGATGTGTTTCCCGGGAAGAAGGTCAACAAATTTTTAAGCATGTTCATGAAGGTCCGACTGGCGGGCATTTTCAAGCGAACTGCACCTCCCACAAAGTGCTTAGTGCTGGCTTTTATTAGCCAAGCATATTTAAGGATGCACAAATCTTTGTGAGCGGGTGTGATCGGTGCCAGCGGACTGAAAACATATCCAATAAAAATGAAATTGAACAAAATTATTTTCTTGAGTGTGAAGTTTTTGATTTGTAGGGCATCGACTTTGTAGGCCCGTTTCCCTCAAGCTTCGGTAATAAATATATTTTAGTCGTCGTAGATTATGTTTCTAGGTGGGCGGAGGGCCAAGCTTTACCCAGTAACGATGCTCGAGTCGTTGTTTCTTTTCTAAAAAAATTATTTTCTCGTTTTGGTTTTCCTCGAGCGATTGTTAGTGATAGGGGGAGTCATTTCTGCAACGCTCAGCTCGCTAAAGTTTTAACTAAATACGGCGTTATGCATAAACTATCCACCGCGTATCACCCCCAAACGAACGTTCAGGTCAAGGTAGTCAATCGTGAACTTAAAAGAATTTTGGAAAAAACTGTTTCAACTTCTCGTAAAGATTGGTCATTAAAGTTAGACGATGCTCTTTGGTCATATCGGACAGCGTACAAGACCATTATTGGTTATACTCCTTTCTGATTGGTCTATGGAAAATCGTGTCATCTCCCGGTAGAAGTAGAACATTGTGCGTACTGGGCACTAAAGTTTTTTAATTTCGATCCGCACTCGGTCAGTGAGAACAGAAAAAATCAATTAAATGAACTCGATGAGTAGCGAGCGAACGCTTATGAGAACAACAAAATTTATAAAGAACGCATGAAATTTTATCACGATAAGAACTTGCGCCACCCTAAAATGTTTAAACCAGGCGATCAGGTTCTTCTTTTTAATTTGCGTATACGTCTTTTCCCTGGAAAGCTCAAATCTCGATGTTCTAGACCGTTTACGGTCAAGCAAGTTTATTTTTATCGAACTGTGTTGCTCTCGCACCCGGATAAGGGTGACTTTAAAGTGAATGGTCATAGACTAAAGTTATATTTTTCAAATGATTCTGTATCTCCTGCAAAAGAGCATCTTATTTTTGTCTCTTAATATTTATTTCCATGTGGAACTCTTTTTCTTATTTTGGACTTCTTATTATTATCAAACTTTTTATTTGAACTTTATATTGTTAAATAAAGAGCACTCTTGGGAGCCTGCCTAAGGATTTTTCTGCTTTTATTTTTTTTTTATTTTGCTCTTTCTCCCGGTGGCCATACAAGTGCAAGTTCGTGATTGCCACTCCAACGTTGCTGATTTCAAGAAGGATCAAGTCCAGCCTGCTGGTGATCGAGGGAATTAAAGCGCAAGCATGGGGGAGCGACATCCGCTTTCGGCCTCACAAACCCGGGGAAGTCCTGTTCTTTTTCTTATTTTTACTTTACTGCATTCTCTATCCCCCCCCCCCCCATTTCTCCTTCTCTTTCTCGTTTTTTTTTTCATTGAGGGCAATGAAAAATCTAAGCATGGGGGAGAGTTTCGTTATTTTCTTTCTTTTTCTTTCCTTTCTACAAAAGCTTCCAAACAAAAATTTTATAATTATATTAAGCCTCTTAGGAGAAATATTTTTTTCTTTAACTTTATCAAAAATCCAAAAAAACCCAGAAAATACAAAACTCAAAAAAAAAAAAAAAAAATCAAAAAATTTCTAAAATCTATTTGAAGATCAGAATCAAAAATTATTTTTTATCTTTATTTTTATATTTCTTCTAGTAGTGTGTATGCCCCTGCGGTTCTTTAGTTCTAAGTAGAATTTCTTTGATTTGATTTTCTAAATCTATTATTTTAACATAGCTTAGTTTTACTATTTTCTAGTTCTTAAATATAGGCATCTGTTTTTTATGTTGTAAGTTAGCAAATTGTAGTTTTTTCTTTTTATTCGGTTAAATTGTGTATGAATGGTTGCTAGATAACGTTGTCACTTTTTTCATTTTGGGATAATTCTTTATTGGTGTCTAGAACTTGTCTCTAGCGACTCTCGAAGCATTTGTGCCATTTTTCACGTACTTTAGAAATGATTTAGGCCACCCTTTGATCCGTTTGAGCCTTTTTGCCCACCGAAATATTTCACCATTGCAAAACTAACTTTGGGCCTTTTTTCATTTTTCTTTGTTTAGCTCCACCTTTCATTTTTCACCAAAGCCAAAATGCCCTTCCTATTTCACACTAAACTTTGAGCTTTATTTAATTTCATTAATGTGATGGGTTATCATCTTTGAAAAAATGAAATGGACATCTTAAGCTTACATTTGGAGCTCTCCTATAAAAAGAGAAAAAATTATTATTATCCAAAAATTTGAAATAAAAAAGAGAGAAAAACAAGAAGTTTATTTTTGGCCAATTATGTGAAAAAATACATGGCCTAGTTCTTTTCTTTAGTTTGGATTGAGAAAATGACGTACTTGTTATTTCTCATTTTTGCGTTTTTATGTTTATTTAAAGCTCATCTTTGGTTTACTGTGTTTTAACCGTCATTTTTATCCTTAGTTTTCTATTCCTAAATCATGTACCTAAGCCAAGTCTTTACGCCTATAAAAGTCCTTTTGATCTTTAGAACGTGACTCAAACCTGCAGTTGAGAGAGTGTGAAGAGACAAGTCTATGTCCACCATCATTGATGGATTTCTTTGGAGGTTATCTTGAGATGATTTAGGGGTAATTGTTATTCTAGCAACCTAGTAGTTTGTTCAATGCGTCGTTTATTTAGAATCTCTATTTTTGTTTTTTCTTATTTTCCTAAATTTTGGATGCCTTGTTTTAGGGATTTAGAAATGTGTAACTCTTCTTTATATTCTAATGATATTTTTAGGTCTCTATTTTCAAGTTTTCTATTGTGGACTTCTCACCCCACTAGTTATTAACATAGAACTTAGGATAGTTTAATTTTTCATATTTTGGTTTTCTTAATGATGAAACTTAAAATTGCTTTGTTTACTTTTAATTCCTCTTCCCTACTTTTTAAATTCCATTTGCTTGAGGGCAAGCAAATACTTAAGCATGGGGGAATTTGATGACTAGTTTTAGTCATTGGTTTTTTGGGTTAGTTTAGCATAAAAATTCCTAGGTTTAATTATATTTTTTTGTATTTTATGTTTGTTATGTTTTAATTTCTATTTTTTTGATGTTATGTTTTAATTCCTTATTTTTTTGTTTTGTATGCATCATATTATGTTTTAATTATAATATTTTGTATGTAGCCTATTATGCATCCTATTATGTTTAATTATAAAGTGTTCTATTATGTTTTGTATGCACCTTATTGTTTGTCTTATTTTATATGTTAGTTATGTTATATAACATAACTAATATTATGCTCTATTCTATTTGTTTGTAGGTGCAGCCCGAGCCACTTCATTGATGCAACCCGGCTTCGTTGATACAGCCCTCCTTCAAGTGCAGTCGGCCCCCACCATGCAGCCCTCCTTCAAGTGATACCCGAGCCCATGGTGCAACTCCAGCACTTGTTGCATCCCCCACCATGCAGCCCACATGATACCCGAGCCCTTTACTCAAGTGCATGCGACCCTCCCCCACCATGCAGCTCCTTGATGCAGCCCGGCCCTCCTCCATGATGCAGCCCGAGCTCCTCTTCAAGCCTACATAATGAAGCCCATCATGCATGGTCGGCTCCTTCTCTCCCCATACATGCATGGTCGGCCCCCTCATTCATCCCCTCATTCGTCCCCTCTCTCTCCCCTTTATTATTTTCTCTTCTCTTTATTCCTCATTCAACCCCCTTCTATTTTCTATTTTTCTATTTTTATTCCCTTAAATAAAATACATTGAACCTCTCCTCCTCTCTCCCCCTCATTAAATTCAATTCATGCATCTTCCACCATGCATGGCCGGCCACCCCCTTTTCCCCCTTCATCTCCACTTCCCTCTAGAACCTTCCCCCTCACCTATAAAAGGAGCTCTTACCTCAAGCTTTAGAGAAGTTGAATTTTGGAGAGCAAGTGAGAGTGCTAGTGCAAGTTCTTTTCTTTCTTTGTTGCTAAGTAGTTTTCATTATTGTAATTTTTTTATTAGTATAATCTTGTCTCTTTTTATTACTATTATTGTGTACTCCTTTTTTATTAATTAATGAAAATGAATTTTCTTCATCTTAGTTTTTGTTTCCTTTTCAACCATGCGTGGCTAATTTTCCATTAGTGTTCGATCATGAGGATCCATGAAACGAGATGAGGTTATTTTTACTTCTTAGTTTTATTTTTGTTAAATTATTCTCGATCCTTCTTTGATTTCTCTCGTGTCGACTCCGTATTTTTGGTATACGGTAGTAGGCAATTTGATCTCATTTCATATTAGTCGAGAGACTCGTTGATTTGAAAGATCACTCAAAGAAGGAAAGAGTTGCACGCAATACTAGAGATAGGACGACGTAAATCCTCTGGATTGGAGTCAAATCCAATAGTGCAGGTCATTTCAATAATGTAACTTTAGGCCTTTTTTATTTGCAAAGAGATTTCGGTCAAAACATCTACAAGTTAGGAGATTTAATGCACTGGCGAGATTATTTCTTATTTTCGGATCTGCCACGGTTGAGTTTGATTTGCAATTATAAAACTTTATTTTTTTTTATCTTTCTTATCTCTTTTCATGGTAAATCATTGATCGAATGCTATTTTTCTTTACCTAAGTCTTTGTTTTAATATTATCCTTAGTTTATTTTAAAATTCATTAAAACACCCCACAATCATACGATGGGATAATAGTAGAAGCGTGAGTAATAGTAATTACCAACCATGAGTTTTTAAATACGACCTTGGTACTACAATTCGATATGTGCACTTGCCTTTTCGGGTTGATAGACATTCAATTCACCACTAAGATCACAACAAAAAGGCTGAGAGTTGAACTTAGTCGAACTTCAAAATTCATCGATCTAATTTCAGAGTTCGTCGAGCTGAGCTCACCATTTATCGAGCTAAGATCAGAGTGTGAGATTCTGGATTCGTCGAGCTCAGCTCAGAATTCGTTGAACTGAGTTCAAAGTTCATTGAGCTCAGTTTATCATTCGTCGAACTCAGTTCAGAGTATGGCAGGCTGAGTCAGTCAATGCCTAAAGTTAAGAGGAAGATTTTGCCTAAGGCAAAAGTGTCGAGACAGCTGAGACAGCTGAGAAGCTCAATGCAAAGTGCTGGGAGAAATGTTGGTCTCAACAAAACCATTGAGACAGGAATTTGTCTCAGCATAACTACTTAGACAAGTATTTATCTCAGCGTAACCGCTGAGACATTTGTCTCAGCAGAGAACAAGAAAGCGCTGAGACAGTTTAGCCTGTGTTTTTAAACACAGAAATATGGTTAAGGTAAAAATCGTTGAGTGTGGCATGCTCACTGAACGCCCTCAACGCCTAAGATGTTGTAGAGGCAGAAAATCGTCTAAGGCAAAAGGCATTGAGAGAGGAATGCTCACTCAATGCTCTCAACGCCAAAGCAGTAGAAAGAATTTGGCTAAGGCAAATGGCATTGAGTGAGGCTTGCTCACTCAACTCTCTCAACGCCTTGATAGACAGAAATCTATCTAAGTGTTTTGGTGTTGAGTGATGATTACTCTCTCAACACCTTTGCTAATGTTGCTTGGTTTTTGGCTAAGTCCACAGCTGATGATGTCATCAAGTCAACGAGTCAACATATTTCAAATTAGTGGCGGGATGGCTACAGTACGCAACAAATGTTGTCGCAAAGCAATTGTACGACAATTGGCTTTAAAGCAAAGTTGTTGCTGGACATTAAATGTGTGGGGCCCACTGCTCAAGCTTGCTGTCAGCCATTAAATGTGTGGGGCCCACTGCTCAAGAGCCATTGGGGTTCAAAATCAACAAAAGGAAAAAGGCATACTAAGGAAGAGCCTTCAGAGAAAAGAAAAGAGATAGTACTTCTTCTTCGCCATTGTTGCTGAGGTGAAGAACAAGAAGCTCAAGTAAGCAAGACGAAGAGCAAAGTTAGTTGTTGATATCAACATCATCAGCAGCTAGATAGCTGGTATGATCTTCATCTGCACCAGCAAGCAAGTCCAAAGTATTTCTCTAAGGAAATAGGTAGCAGCTAAGGGCCGACCCTTGCTGCAAGTTCTTCACAGTTCCAGCTGTACAAGCATCCTGAAGATCTTAATCTGGAAGCTGTGAAGAGAAGAAGCTTGAAGAAGTAGAGATCTGAAAGAAGACTCAAGGGACTATTCCTCAGAAGTCAAAGTCAGGGATGAATCACCACATCCCAGGAAAGGAAGAAGAGACAGAGCTATCCTAGTCTGCAAAGTTAGAGCTGAGATTTTCTCAGCTCAGGTTATAACAATTAGCTGCAGTAACTTCCCTGACTAGCAAGAAAGATCCCTGGTGCTGTGAAGTAGTAGTTAGGACTGAGCTACAGGCCCAGTTCAGAGAGAGGCAGAATATTGCTCTGTAAGTCACTTCCAGCTCAAGTAAATACTTGTTATTGTGGAAGTAGTTAGGACTAAGTACTTCTTAGTTCAGTGGAGGTAGACTTAGCAAATAATTTCTTGTAGTCATTGTTGGGCTGAGTCTATCTCAGTCAAGAAGCTTGACGCAGAGAAACATCTTTTATGTCAATAATATCCACCAACCTACCTTCATCCTGTAGGATCCAAGTGTGGATCTGAATTATAGGGCTTAATTATCTGAGGTAGGAGAGTGCTGCTCTCTGAGTGTAGGGCATTTGTGCCTGAGGTAGGTGACCAGTTTGTCACTGAGCTGTAGGTGCCTAGAGGGGCACTAAGTTAGGTACTTAGAGGGGTACTGAGTTGTAGGAGTGTTGCAGCACTATGAGAGTAGGGTCTTGTGCCTGAAGTTATGGGGCTGAAAAGCCTGAGCTGTAGGCCTTAGTGATAAGGCTGAGGTAGGTGTCTTGTGGGTCACTGAGTGTAGGAGCACTACAGAGCACTGAGGTAGGATCCTGTGTGGATCTAAGGTAGGGTTGTCCTCCTAGCCTGAGTGTAGGGCTTAACATCCTGAGGTAGGTGGTCTGCTGACCACTGAGTTGTAGGCCTTTATGGTTGAGAAGTAAGTCTTGGAGGAGACTTATAGATCGTAAGGGATCTGAGGTGTAATCCCTTATGAGCAGTTTGGAGGAGTTTGTGCATAGTGCAACAAGATAGTTAGATATGTGGGAGGGAAAGTGGATGTACCCAATTGAGGAACCACTATAAATCACAGTGTGTTTTTTTCTTTTTTGTTTTCATTATGCAGGTTATGTATATCTTAAAAGCATAAAATAACTAAAAGTTATAGCTCTTAAAGAAGAAACATAAAAGAATTTAGAATAGACAAATAACCTATTCACCCCCCCCTCTAGGTGATTTAGTTATCCTTGAATTAAATACTTTCAAGTGGTATCAGAGGAAGGTTACTCAAAAAGGACCTAACCGTCTAAGTTGACCTCCAAGGATAGCTAAAAGGGTTATACTTGTGGGTTCAAAGAGAACCACAAGGAATGGAGCTCCAAGACTACAGAAAGGAGAACTTTGGGACCTGGAAAGAAAGGGTCAAGCAAATCATGGAAGCCTCTGATCCTAGGGTCCTTGCAATAGTTCAAGAAGGAACTTTCATCCCCATGAAGGTCTCTGTCTTAGATGCAGAAGTCCAAACTCCAAAGAGTTATGCATAAATGACTAAAGATGAAATCATCTTAATATCTATGGACAAGAGGGCACTACACATCATGATGAGTGTCATGGATGACTCAACCCTCATGAGAGTAGTTCACTGTCAGACAACCAAAGAAATGTGGGACTCTCTTACTGCCTACATGGAAGATGCGGAGGAGAAAAGAGATGATAGCAACGTCAGTCTATCTGACAGTGAATCAGAGCCGGAAGAAGAAGCCCTTATTGGGCTACATGCTGCTATTGCAGATGAAGATGAAGACCATCCAGATACCAGGATAAATATCATGGCCCTCTATCACACTAAAAAGTGATACTGAGATGGATGAAGATATCAGTGGTTGCTGTGAAGGGATGGCTTTGCCAGAATAAGAATCCTGCCAGGATCATCCTGGTCAAGATCAGGTACAACCTCTATCTAGCTGCTAAGGTCATGAGACTAGTCTAGATTCTAATGCACCCTCATCTAGTGATGAAGATGGCTCTGAATTTGAGATAGATGTCAATCAGTTAATTGACAAGTATGGTCAAATTTTGGATGCTTTGAGAAAAATCAAGATAGTGGCCAAGATGCATGCTGAGGAGATTATCTCTCTTCAACTAGTTGCTGCCCAGCAGTCTGAAACAGCGTCCATGCTGGATCAGAAAATGAGGGAAGTCCACCAACTAAAGGCTATCTCAATCATCCAAAATGAGACCATAAGCCAGAAGAATAAGATCATTTTGGATCTTGAAGAGAAACTCTTAAAGGAGAGAATGGTTGTGGCTGAATTCAGCAAGCCCAAGGTTGTGTTGCCGTTGATAAATTCCTTTTCTTCCCAAAAGGGTAAGAAGGAGTTAGCAGCCAAGAAAAGCACAAAAGTTGTCATTTCCAAAGGGAAAGGAAAAGCTCTGGTAGTGCCACAGTCAACATTTCACAAGGTAATCCTCCCCTCTCATAGGTATAACCAAGGTTGCATGCATGGTCACTGGGAGAATGAGAATTCTTCTTGTAAGAGTACACGAGTATCTTCCAATGGAAGAAGAAATGGTAGGGGAATGAGTGCCTTTAAGGCTCCCCATGAAAAAGTATAAATGGCCCAAGCTGGATCATTTATATTTGGTTTCTCAGCCCCAACTCACAAGGAAAGGCAGTGGATTTCACTCAAGCCCATCCAACAAGGACTGAGACAAAGGGTCAGTCTACCAGTAAGCCTAACTTGGCTAGTTCTGATGATATAAATAGCATGTCATCTGCAAAGAAGACATATGTAAATACCATTCAGGGCAAGCAAAGAAATCCTGCTGGAAGAATAGCCTTCAGTCAGATCCTTGCTGAAAGGAACCTGAAGAAAGTTGTTGCTCCTCTTCCTTCTATAAAGTCAGCAGTTAACCACACTACAAGCCCTGGTCAGAAAAGAAGTTATAATATCCATGAGTGTTGGTGTTGTGGCAAGGTGGGGCATTTTGCCCTAGATTGCTGGCACAATCCTTCTATGTCTAGAGCAAGAGTTATCCTACCTGTCAAAAATTCTGCAGGTATGCAAGTTAGATTTCAGTCTAATCAGAACCTAGGACCTAATACCTATTGGGGTCCTAAGGTAAGATAATTCTGTTTTGCAGATTAGTCTAAGTGTCAATCCCCCATGTGGTACTCGGATAGAAGATGTTTGAGAACTTGGACTGGAACAAGGAAGTTGTCCTATGGATCATTCTCCAAGCATAAGGATGTTGTGTACATTCTTGAAGAAGGGTACAAGTGGTATCAAGTGGCATGGAAGAGTTGGGTCAGTTGTATCTACTCTAGAGATAAACTCTCTAGTCAAGTGGTACAATAACTATGGGAGTGGTAAATGGCCATGATCATGGATGAAGGCCAGTTGGATCCAGCCAGCAGGAATGTCTGGTTGAACAAAGTCTTGCTGCCACACTAGCAAATCTGGAAAGGACAAGTAGGTTGTACTCATCTCTGAGGAAAGCACAGGTAGCTCTTTTGAGAGCAGCAAGGAAGGAGCACATAATGCTAAGCTGAAAAGTTTCTCAAGTGGTATCATCAGCTGTTAAAATCTTCAGAGGAAACTTGAAGCGAAATGTATGCTCAGGATTTAATATCAACTGAACCTGCAGTAAGGTATGTCCATGTCAGTGGGGTTTATGGATGGGTTTATGGATGATTCATGGAAAGATCATTCAAGGCTCAAATGGTATCAAAGTCCAGCAGCTGCAGGAGTACATTAGGCCTCATGAGAAGTGAAAGTTGGCAGTTGTACCATTAGTATCAGTTGCAATCAGCTAGGGGGAGAAAAGAATCAAAGACTTTCAAGTGGTATCAGAGGTATCATCTGCAATCAGCTAGGGGAGAAGAGAATCAAAACAGACCAGCTCCTCACTATCTATTCAGAAACCAAGAAGGGATTGATCAAGTGGTGATCAAGTGTGGTACTCAGTGGGATGAACACTCTTGTGCTGCTAATCTAAAAACTGAAGCCTAAGGCAAGTCTGTTATTAAAGAAAGGGAGAAGATCTTGCTCAGCAAAAAGAGACTGTGCAAGGTGCAAGGGAGTTGTTGTGCACAGTGGCTGTAAATCAAGTATCAGCTCCATGGAAGATTAGTTTTAATATAATATCAAGACTATAAAGATCATCAAGTGGTATCCAAGACTGGCATAGACTAAAATGTCTACCATGAATCTGACAAAGGATGCCTCAGTTGAGGGGGAGCAGGCAGTTGTTGTAGTAGATCAGCTGTCACAACTGTTGATCAGTTTGTCTTAAGGACAATGCATAGACTAAAGGGGAGATCATGAGAAGAAAGACAGCTACCAGCTAGCTCAAGTGGATCTATGGTTCACTCAAGTGTCAAGGGGATGCAGTGATGTGGTGTATCAATGATATCACCACAGGTGGATGCTGATTTTGTAGATACAATATCAGCAAGTGGAACTATGTGTGCAGTAAGTTCAGGTAATGCAGTGTTATGTTGCTTCAAGGTATCAACACAAAAGGTATGACTCATAATCTAGTAGTTTGATCACTAGGAAAATTTCCTTAGTGTTATCAACATAGGACTCTGACTAGGATGAAGAGATAATCTCTCCAATGATCCTTCTCCTCTCTCAATAGATATACCTTTTGAAGAATACAGAATGGGGGAGATGTGTGGCAATACATAAGGAGGAGATATAGAATCTATACAAGACATGATCATGTCATGTTGAGTCAATGCTTCTAGTGGTGCTCCATTTAAATATTAAGTGATATAAAGGAGAGTTCATATTACTTGAGTAATTGCTCAAGTAGTATGAGGATGCATTGACCTAACTTATTAAGTCAATACAATTAATTTGAGCACATTGTATTAATATAGCATAAGCTAGCAGGTATGTAGCAATATCATAATCTACAGCTACATGAATTTATTCTGCCTATTATGGTAATGCCTCTTAGTATTGCTGGGTGTTCTGCCTTATTCAAATAGGGGGAGATTGTTATATCCATTGACCACAATGTTCCCTAGATTGGATTTGAAGAGGAATCTCCATCAACACTAAGAGCATAGTTGTATTTGATGTTGTTTAAGCTCATCATGTGCAGGATGTTCCATGGAACAAGTCTAGACAGGTTGTCTAAGTGATGTGACAGGTGGTCACAAAGTCACAAAGTGAAGATGCTGGAAAGGAAGGAAGTAGCCTAAGTGGCCAAGTCAGGATGTTCCATGGAACAAGTCTAGACAGGTGGTCTAAGTGATGTGACAGGTGGTCACAAAGTGAAGATGCTGGAAAGGCAGGAAGTAGCCTAAGTGGCCAAGTCAGGTAAACTCTTACCTATGTTGTGGGCTGACAGAAATTTGTCTAAGTCCACAGGCATTGAGTGATGAAGACACATTCAACTCCATACAGCAAAAGGCTGTAAACTTGAACTTAGCCGAGCTTAGTTCAAAATTCATCGAACTAAGTTCAGAGATCGTCGAGCTGAGCTCACCATTCGTCGAGCTAAGATCACCGCAAAAAGGATGTGAGTTGAACCTAGTCGAACTTCAAAATTTGTCGATCTAAGTTCAGAGTTCGCCGAGCTGGGCTCACCATTTGTCGAGCTAAGATCACAGCAAAAAGGCTGAGAGTTGAACTTAGTCGAACTTCAAAATTTGTCGATCTAAGTTCAGAGTTCGTCGAGCTGAGCTCATCATTCATCGAGCTAAGATCAGAGTGTGAGATTCTGGGTTCGTCGAGATCAGCTCAAAATTCGTCGAACTGAGTTTAGAGTTCGTTGAGCTCAGTTCACCATTCGTCGAACTCAGTTCATAGTATGTCAGGCTGAGTCAGTCAATGCCTAGAGTTAAGAGGAAGATTTTGCCTGAGGTAAATGAGTCGAGACAGCTGAGAAGCTCAATGCAAAAGCGCTGAGAGAAATATTGGTCTCAACAAAACTGTTGAGACAGGAGTTTGTCTCAGCATAACCGCTGAAATAAGTCTTTGTCTCAGGAGATAAGAAGAAAGCGATGAGACAGTTTAGCTAGTGTTTTTAAACACAGAAATATGACTAAGGCAAAAAGCGTTGAGTGAGGCATGCTCATTTAACGTTCTCAACGCCTAAGATGATGTAGAGGCAGAAAATCACCTAAGGCAAAAAATGTTGAGTGATGCATGCTCACTCAACGCTCTCAATGCAAGAGCAGCAGAAAGAATTTGGCTAAGGCAAATGGTGTTGAGTGGGGCTTGCTCAATCAACGCTCTCAACACCTTGATAGACAAAAATCTATCTAAGTGTTTTGGCGTTGAGTGATGATTACTCACTCAATGCCTATGCTAATGTTGCTTGATTTTTGTCTAAGTCCACCGCTGATGAGGTCAGCAAGTCAACAAGTCAACATATTTCAAATCAGTGGCGGGATGGCTACAGTACGCGACAAATGTTGTTGCATACCTACTGTACGACATTTGGCGTTAAAGCAAAGTTGTTGCTGGACATTAAATGTGTGGGGCCCACTGCTCAAGCTTGTTGCCAACCATTAAATGTGTGGGGCCCACTGCTCAAGAGTCGTTGGGGGGTCAAAATCAACAAAAGGAAATAGGTGTACTGAGGAAGAGCCTTCGGAGAAAAGAAAAGAGATAGTTCTTATTCTCTGCCATTGTTGCTGAGGTGAAGAATAGGAAGCTCAAGTCAGCAAGATGAAGAGCAAAGTTAGTTGTTGATATCAACATCATCAACAACAAGATAGCTGGTGTGATCTTTATCTGCACCAGCAAGCAAGTCCAAAGTATTTCTCTGAGGAAAGAGGTAGCAGCTAAGGGCTGACCCTTGCTGCAAGTTCTTCACAGTTCCAGTTGTACAAGCATCCTGAAGATCTTAATCTGGAAGCTGTGAAGAGAAAAAGCTTGAAGAAGCAGAGATCTAAAAGAAGACTCAGGGGACTATTACTCAGAAGTCAAAGTCAGGGCTAAATCACCACAACTCAGGAAAGGAAGAAGAGGTAGAGCTATCCTAGAGCTGAGATTTTCTCAGCTCAGGTTGTAACAATTAGCTGCAGTAACTTCACTGACCAGCAGGAAAGATCTCTGGTGTTGTGAAGTAGTAGTTAGGACTGAGCTTCAGGCCCAGTTCAGAGAGAGGCAGAATATTGCTCTGCAAGTCACTTCCAGCTCAAGTAAATACTTGTTGTTGTGGAAGTAGTTTGGACTAAGTACTTCTTAGTTCAGTGAAGGTAGACTTAAGAAATAATTTCTTATAGTCATCATTGGGTTGAGTATATCTCAGTCAAGAAGCTTGACATATTGAAACATCTCTTGTGTCAAGAATATCCACCAACCCACCTTCATCCTGTAGGATCAAAGTGTGGATCTGAGTTGTAGGGCTTAATTACCTGAGGTAGGAGAGTGCTGCTCTCTGAGTGTAAGGCCTTTGTGCCTGAGGTAGGTGACAAGTTTGTCACTGAGCTATAGGTGCTTGGAGGGTCATTAAACTAAGTACTTGGAGGGGTACTGAGTTGTAGGAGTTCTGTCGCACTCTGAGAGTAGGGCCTTGTGCCTGAAGTTGTAGGGCTGAAAAGCCTGGGCTATAGGCCTTAGTGATAAGGCTGAGGTAGGTGGCTTGCGGGTCACTGAGTGTAGGAGCACTGTAGAGATCTGAGGTAGGATCCTTTGTAGATCTGAGGTAGGCTGTCCTCCCAACTTGAGTGTAGGGCTTAACAGCCTGAGGTAGGTGGTCTACTAACCACTGAGTTGTAGGCCTTTGTGGCTGAGAAGTAAGTCTTGGAGGAGGCTTAGAGATCCTGAGGGATCTGAGGTGTAAGCTCTTAGGAGAAATTTGGAGGATTTTGTGCCTAGTACAACGAGATAGTTGGATGGGTGGGAGGGAAAGTGGATGTACCTAATTGGGAAACCACTATAAATCACTGTGTTTTTTTGTGTTGTTTTCATTATGTAGGTTATGTATATCTTGAAAGCATAAAACAACAAAAAGTTATAGCTCTTAATGAAAAAAAAACATAAAAGAATTTAAAAGAGACCAATAACTTATTCACCCCCCCCCCTCTAGGTGATTTAGCTATCCTTGAATTAAAGACTTTCAACTTCTAGTCTTGCTACTGGGGCAAAGGTTTGATCAAAGTCAATACCTTCATCCTGTCTATACACTCGAGCTACCGTTCTAGCTTTTTTCTTGGTTATAATGTCATTTTCATCAAGTTTATTCCAATAGATACACTTGGTTCAAATGACATTATGTCCTTGTGGTCTGGGAACCAGCTTCCAGACCATACACATCTTAAACTGGTTCAATTCTTCTTACATAGCTACAATCCAAAACTGATCTATGTTTGCCTCTTCAAACTTTTTTGGCTCTACTTGATAGGAAACTAGAGTACATTGATGTGTTGATACATCTGCTTCTTATCACTATACCTTGACTTGCATCACCAATGATCTGGTGGCCTGGATGATCCTTCAAATGTCTGACTGCTAGAGGCAATCTTCCTTCAATATTCTGTGATTCAAAGTCTTCATCTTGTTGAATATCATCCACTTCATGTGTGCCTTGTGCTTCCTCTGGAATGCACACACTTTCATCTTTGTCTTGAACTATAGGTTCAGCTTCCTTAATAGTCAGCTTATCCATCATCACTTTTGTACCTGTAGGACAAGAAGAGGAGCTTGACAGCTCATTGTTAATCATATTTGACTCATCAAACACTACATTAACTGACTCCTCTACAACTTGACTTGTCAAGTTATAGATCTTATAAACCTTATTATTGAAAGTTATTCAGTTGTTTACCTAAATCACCTAGAGGGGGTGAATAAGTGAGTTGTGCGTCTTTTTGCGGAATAAAAATTTAGAGATCTATGCACATAAAAATCTACCAAGCATTCACAGACGACAAGAGATTTATAGTGGTTTCCCAACCTTGGGTACATCTACTTCCCTCACTGATCTAGCAAAGCACTAGAATCGTCTACTCCATTATCTCAGATTGAAAACCAATCATACGCCTCAGAACAAAGTTCCTACAATCTCGATCCACATCATGGATCTACACTCGGAAGATAAAAACTTCCTACAACTCGGAGACAAAAGATCCTACACTCGGAGAAGAATCTGCTACAAAAATAAATGGAGAAAATTTGAAATACAAACAGAATATTTTTCTTAGATCTGGAAACTGTCGGTCGAAGTCTTCTTCTTTGATCTTTGCGGCTTTTTCAAAAATAGCTGAAGAAGAGGCTCGGCAAGATCTGGATCTGGAATATCTTTGACTCACATGATCTGAGAGATGATGAGGAGTTGAAGAACAATCTCGATCTGTAATTCAACTTTGTTCTGAATCTTCTTGCATGAAAACCCTAGCCATTTTGCACGATGAAGAGGGCGGCGACTTCCGTTTTTAGAAAGAGAGAATAGGATTCAGATTTCTTAGAATAATACTTGACAGCTTGTTGTTAGGGTTAATCGATTTGACAAGACCTTATATAAGATCTCCCTAATGGTCATAATTATCATTAATGACGAACACGTGGACCAATCACATCATGACATTTGAAAATCCCGTCGGATATGGACTTAGCAAATTCTAGAAAATCTGACTGAATTACTCGAGTGAGATATAAGCTACTCGAATACTATATGATTACTCGAGAGGATAGAAACGGACTACTAGAGTAGAAGTCCTTGAGAAAATTCATAATAGGATGAGTAATCACTCGAGTACACAAAGACTTACTCGAGTGCTAGAAACTTTACACGAGACGTGGAGATGAACTACTCGAGTACTAGAAATAAACTACTCGAGAAAAAGACTTAGCGAATTTTCTGGGAGAAGAATTCTAGTTACTCGAGTATTGGAACTGGACTACTCGATAAGTAGATAGACTACTCGAGAAGTAGATTAACTACTCGAGTATATGAATATTACTACTCGAGTATGGGACTTCGAAAAATTCTGAGAGATAAAAATTTGATCACTCGAGTATTAGAGCTGGACTACTCTGGTAGTAGAAAGACTACTCAAGTACATGAATTGAACTACTCGAGTGGGGTAAAATAATATGAGAATCTGTCTTTTTGTAACTCAATACAGAAGACTTATCTACTCGAGTAGTTAACATGACTACTCGAGTAAATGACTTAGAAATTTTCTGAGAGGAAAATCTGTTAACTCAAGAATAAGAGAAAGTCTACTCGAGTAATGGACTTGGCTACTCGAGAGCTATATTCAGACTACTTGAGATCCATTTCCTTTACTCGAGTACAGATAGATTTACTCGAATAATTATCAAGTATTCAACTCGAGTGTATAAACTACTACTCGAGTAAAATACTTAGCAAAATTTTCTTCAACAGAATTTTCTCTTCTTCAATAAACTCAGCAACACTTCTTTCTTCAATAAACTCAGCAACACTTCTTTCTTCAATCAATCCCAGTGCTTGAAACATGAAGTGTATCCCAATAAAGAGGCTACACATGAGTCAATACCATGGATCACACAATGAGGGATTACATCGTATGGTCCTGTGTTTGGTGACCCATTGTAGACTGACATTGGTCTACACTTGGCAATATAGTCATTCAAACACATAACTCAAACAAGACATCAAATACAACTTAATTCATCTTAGTTCAAGGGTGACTTCATCAAATCTGGGTAATTGTGGTATAATACCCAACAATCTCTCCCTATTTATAGAAGTCAGAACTCTCTACACTAAGGTGAATTATATAAACAAAGATAGAACTAGATAATCAAGAGAGAAAGTAGTGTAACAAGCATAAAGATTAAAATCAAAGAGCAGAGGATCAAAATTAAGAATTATATAACTAAGATTGTCCAAAACTCATTTCTACACAATTCATATCCCCACTCTCATATCTCTCTTCATGCTTAGACTTGAGGTTGTTGTTTGTCCTTCTTCTCTTGTTGTCTTCTCTGGTAACTGTAAGGCTTAGGATAGTACTTTGGAGGCTTTGGAGGAGCAACAGGGTTGTTTCTTCCATGTTCTTTGACATATAGTCTTCTTTTAGTCATAGACTTCTCATACAGATCCCATTCTTGGGTGTTGTAATGATCATGTCTATTTTCATTAAAATCCATGACAAGCTTGAGAGTATCCAGAATGAGTGACTTAGAAGTAGGAGACCAAATCTCTGCAAATTCTGGAGCTTTTCTTTTCTCTGAATCTGGTACTTGAATAAATCTGCTTGTAGAGGCTCCGTCACCATATCTTCTCTTCTTTGGAATGTGAATTTCAGGAGGAGCTTGGAAAAATATGTCTGCTGGATCAGCCTCCCAAACCTGAGTATAAGAATCTGGAGGAGGGCCTTCAAAGCCTTCAGGTCTTGGAGAGAAGGAAGGTTGAGGAACTGGAGCTGGAGCTAGGGGATTAAAATTATGAGGAATGACATTTGGATCAGCTGGAAAGTCAGGGAGTATCTAATTATGCATCCACACTGCTGTATCATAAGTATGAAACTTTACACTTTGAATCTGACCCAACACATCATCATGAATTTCTTTCATCTTTGCTTCCCAAAGAATTTGCTTGTTGGCATTTGATTTCTCTAAGTTTTCCTTGACCAAATTCTCCCCCTATCTGACTTCTATAGTCAGAGTATTGATAGCATCTTCTTTGAATGTGCCAACCTCTTCACAGATCTTGAAAGTGTGAGCTTGAGCATTCTTTTCAAGCTGTATCTGATTATTGGCCGGAGTAACAACTTGATCCATGACATGACCAACACTGGTGATTATATGGTCTAGAGCTTTGCCACCTATCGGGAATAGCTGTCTTAATTGATCAGTATTATGCTGAATCTCAGCAAATCCTCTGCTTATCTCTTTCTCAAGAGCAGTTACTTTCTCAGTGACAGCTTTGAATGAAACATCAAAATTGTTCTTGGAGCAGTTGTACAAACTTACTCATAAGATCAGTGGCAGCAGGAGGAGTAGTAATAGATGTAAAAGGAACTGGAGGAGGAGGAGCAAACCATGGGGCAATTTATTCAACAACCACAGAGCTCTCAGCTCTGGTAGTGTGAATCAGGACATCCCCTTCTTCAATGATGAAGGAGGGGATAAGGAAATCCAAGTTCTTCGAAGGAGCTTCAACAGGTTCTGGAGAAGTTTCTTTGTCAACAGGAATCAAAATGGTCTCAACCTGCTCTTTGATAACAGCAGGAGAGTGGTGAATAGGGGATTGGGGAGATGGAAGGGGAGATCTGGGAGGAGTACGAGTGGTAGAAGGTACTGGAGTTTGTTGTTTTTATGGTTCGGAAGTTTGTTCTTTTTGAAGTGGGGGAAGAGGTTCTTCAGAAGTTAACTCTTCGATCATCTCATTGATGGCTGCTTCAGTGGAGACAAGGGTTTCTTGGATCTGAGCATCTGTTAGAACTTCTTCATGAGTGGATGGAGGGAGAGAAGTGGTATCTAGTGGATTAGGGACTCTGTCTTCTAGAATAGAAGGAGCAGGCTCCCCCTTAATATTTTCACCAAATGTGTTGGCAATATGAGGTGGAGAGGGAGATGGGGTCCTGTCCTCTATAGATGGCTGATCATGAGCTCTGGCAGATTGGGCAGGGTTCTGTAACTTTAACTCCCACCTCTAAATGGAGGATATGGAGACTTTCTTCATATGATGAAGTATTGTACCTTTGGAAAAGTTGAACACCTCAGGATTGATCTCATGTAGCAGTAGAGAGATAATCCTTGCACAATTTGGTGTCTTAATGCTTTTTCTGATTTTGTCTAGAATTAACATACCAAACTGATATCTCTTCCTGCAGATAATAGCTTGCATGATGTCAAACATGATGAGATAAATATCTCTGATTGAGCTGGTCTTGCATAGAACAATCTTACCAATAATGTCCACCAAGAGTTTGCCTTCTGGATTGAGTTCTGATCGGCGGATGGTGAGGACATCTAGAGAGACACCACAGAACATACATGTTCTGTCAGAATCCTCAGGACCTAGGTCATCTTCTTCATCAACCACTGGCAGTCGAAGAAGAGTTAAAACTGACGTTTTGGAGAACTTAATATTGATTCCCTTTACTTAGGACTTAAGAACGGTGCCATTTATCTTTACCTTAATGTTCTTGAAGAATTCCTCGACCTCTGGAAATAAAATCTTACACGGTTGATGTGGAATGAATGTTAGGCCGACGGTGTCGAGGAGGATGAGGAGATTGCAGAAATCGTCGGATAAATCGGCAATCCCTGCGGGGACGAGTTCTGAGCCGATTCCAATCTTGGAAGAAGGTGTCATGATCTTGAGATTTGAGAAAACTCTGATGTGGGGAATAAGAAGGCGCGGGCTCTGCAACTGTAGGTGGAAGGCGAAGAGTCTTTCGGCTTACTCGAGTGAGAGGATTTTGATTCATGTAGAAAAAGAAATCTGGACTTTTCTATTTATATAACCCTAATTTATGATGATTAAGAAAGTAAATTAAGCTTAACATACCTTGGAAAGGGC
Organism: Platanthera guangdongensis; assembly: GCA_039583875.1. Classification (NCBI taxonomy): domain Eukaryota; kingdom Viridiplantae; phylum Streptophyta; class Magnoliopsida; order Asparagales; family Orchidaceae; genus Platanthera; species Platanthera guangdongensis. Next base: position 49,561,756 of record CM077166.1, read on the forward strand.
GGCATAAGCCTCGAGTTGCGAATAAAGAAATTTGAATTGAAGTTGAGAAAGAGTCTTCTTAGTACTCGAATGAATCGAAGGTACTCGAGTGAAATGATGATAGTGCTCGACTGAAGAAATGGAAATACTCGAGTCATCTGTCATTATACGTCTCGAGTGGCAACTTAGTACTTGAGTTGGTTGAGGAAGTACTCGAGTAGGTTTACTCGAGTAGCTGAACAAGTATTCGAGTGAAAGTCGGAGTACTCGAGTAGGCTGAAGTACTACTCGAGTAGCCTTTGTCTTACTCGATTCATAAAGTCTAAACTCTGAAAAATTTTGCCTTTTGACTGATTTCTTGATCTATGAGCCTTTTTGTGAGTCCACCTTCTCTAATCTTCTTTGTTAAGCATTCCAAGTTCTGTTTTGAAGAACAAGAACTTGGTCTCGTCCAGCGGCTTCGTGAAAATGTCTGCAATCTGCCTGTCTATTGAGACATACTGTAGATCAATGTCACCATGCTCCACATGCTCCCGGATGAAGTGGTACCGCAGCTCTATGTGCTTTGTCCGGTTGTGAGAGACTGGGTTGTTGGCTATTATAATTGCGCTGGAAGAGTTGAAAAATAATGAAATGTTCTGAAACTTCATGTTATAATCTTCAAACTGGTTCTTTATCCATAGCAACTGTGCACAACAACTGCCTGCAGAGATATACTCTGACTCAGTCGTTGAAATTGCAACACAGTTCTGCTTCTTAGTACTCCAGAAAATGAGCCTTCTTCCAAGGAATTGGCAAGTCCCGGAAGTATTTTTCCCGTCGTATTTGCTACCGGCAAAATCTGCATCTGAAAAACCAATTAGCTCGCTATCATTACTTCTTGGGTACCATAAGCCAAGATTTGGTGTACCTTTAAGGTATCTCAAAATCTGCTTTGCAGCAGCGTAGTGAGATTCCTTAGAGTTCACTTGAAATCTAGCACAGACACTTATTGAGAACATTATGTCTGATCTACTGGCAGTAAGGTAGAGCAAGGATCCAATTATGCTTCTGTACTTGGTTTCATCAAAAGGTTTCCATTTCTCATCCTTGTCCAGAGACACAGTTGAACCCATTGGAGTCCTCATAGAGGTTCTCCATTCTGAATTTCTTAATTAGCTCTTTGGTGAACTTAGTCTGCGAGATGAAAATTCCATCTTCAGATTGTTTCACCTGAAGCCCTAAGAAATACTTCAGCTTACCCATACTGATCATTTCAAACTTCCCTTGCATAAGTTTAAAAAATTTCTTGCAGAGGTTATCGTCAGTAGAGCCAAAAATAATGTCATCGACATAGATTTGCACTAGCAAAATCTTGCCTTTTTTCTCTAAGAAATAATGTCTTATCTATCTTTCCCCTTGTGAACTTGTTCTCAAGAAGAAAGCTAGACAACGTCTCATACCAAGCTCGAGGAGCTTGTTTCAAACCATATATTGCTTTATGTAATAAATAAACATAATCGAAAAAGTTAGAATAAACGAAACCTGGAGGTTGTTCCACATACACCTCTTCCTTTATGTCACCATTAAAGAAGGTAGACTTCACATCCATCTAATAGACAGTGAAGCCCTTGAGAGTGGCATATGCTAGGAATAACTTGATGGCCTCCAGCCTTGCCACTAGAGTGTACGTCTGGTCAAAGTTGATCCTTCTTCTTGACGATATCCTTTGGCAATGAGTCTGGCCTTGTTCTTTATGATCGTTCCATTCTCGTCCATCTTGTTCCTGTAGACCAATTTTGTCCCAATGACATTCTTATCTTTGGGTCTGGGAATAAGTTTCCATACTTAACAGTGCTTGAACTGGTTTAGTTATTCTTCCATCGTCATTATCCAAGACGCGTCTGAGTTTGCTTCCTTAAACTTTTTCGGTTCAACCTGTGATAGAAAACTCAATATAAATTCTCATTAGTTGTACCTCTACGAGTTATGACACCATCCTAGGGATCTTCTATGATTTGGTCCATTGGATGATCCTTCAGATGTCTAAGCTCTAAAGTTCTTGCATCTGGAACTTCTTCTTCAATCACCGAAGTGACTTTATCAACTTGGACAATTTCTTCATTTTGATCATCAACCTCTCCAATAGGGGTTGGAGTGGTGATCTTGATGAACTTTTCACATTTTTCTTCAGTCGGTTCTTCCAAGTTAAGTTCATTCAACTTTGTACCTGCATCTTCAATGAACACACTAGAAGAGTTGTCTTGCAGCAAGCTCGTCTCATCAAATACAATATGTATGGATTCTTCTATGACTAGAGTTTTTCTATTAAATATCATATATACCTTACTATGGCTACTATATCCTACAAAAATACATTCAAAACTCTTTTTGCTAAATTTGGTAGTATGATACTTGTCATTGTTAAGCACGAAGCATTTATAACCAAAAATTCTAAAATATGATACAGTCGGTTTCCCGCCCTTTAGAAATTCATAAGGTGTCTTATTATGGTTCTTATTTATGAGTGCTCTATTTTGCACGTGGCATGCAGTGTTGATGGCTTCAGCCCAGAAGTATTCCGGAAGTGAAGCATCACTCAACATGGTCCTACATGCCTCTATGAGTGTTCTATTCCTTCTCTCAGCTACTCTATTTTGTTGAGGAGTTCGAGGAGAGGAAAACTCAAGAAAGATACCTAGGCTCTCACAGAATTTTGTCATGGCCCTAAACTTGAACTATGTTCCATTGTCACTTCTGATTTTGACTACAGAATAGTTGTATTCATTCTGGACCTGCTTGACAAAATTTGTAAAGATGTCAAAAGTATCTGACTTGTGTTTTAGAAAGAACACCCACGCAAAGCGCGAGTAATCATCAACAATAACCAGTGTATAATCCTTACCTCCCAAACTTCTAACTTATAGTGGACCGAACAAGTCCATATGAAGCAGATGTAAACATCTATTAGAATCTTTGACGATAATGCTTTTAAAGGTAGCCCTTGTTTGCTTGTCTTTTACGCATGCATGGCAAGGTTTATCTTTGATGAACTTGACGTTTGGGGCATCACGTACTAAATTCAGTGAAAATAATTTATTAATGGTTTTGAAATTAATATGTGCTAGTCTCTTGTGTCATTGGTCACCAAGAGACGCAGTATCTTTTGCTAAAAAGCACACTAGTGTAGAAGAGTCTATACAAATGAAGTTTAAATAAAATATATTTCTGCTTCGAGTGCCTGATAGAATCGTCTCCATATTGTCAACCGATTTTATCAAGCACTTATCAGCATAAAATTCAACAATATATCCTTTATCGCAGAGTTGGCTTAAGCTTATGAGATTGTGTTCCAATCCTTCAACATAAGCCACATCTGAGAAGGATACTCTACCGTTAGAGATCATACCATAGACTTTAGTAATTCCTCGGTTTGAACCTCCAAATATGACCTTTGGCCCGTTCAAGACTGGATAATAGTTCTGAAGTATGGTTCTTGTCCCGGTCATGTGTCGAGAGCATCCACTGTCCAAATACCAGATAGGCATTTTGGTGGCCTTTGGACATACCTGCAATTATAAATCAGTTTGCCTTAGTAACCAAAACACATTTAGGTCCTTGGTCTCTTGTTAGAACACTCCCCCGACGAGTATTAGCATTATGAGTGGTCTTTCTCATATTGCCAACTTGAGGAGTTGAAAAATTCCTGGGATTAAACCAGCGGTCGATGGCAAAGTGAACAATCTTGCCACAGCACCAACAGTCAAACCTGTTATATCTTTGCCTTATGTTCTCCTGCTTGACCTTTTGAGTTAGTGGTCTAGCAGGGGCAGCATTCTTGGAGGAATAAGCTTCATGTTGATGGTAATCACATGATTTTTTCTCCTTCAGTGGATTTTCCACAATAGGCTTTACCTTTGGTACTTTCTTGAAGTTATGACCATGATTATAAGGGTCATAGCTCTGAAGAATGACTTCTTCATAAGGTTCCTTAAAGACACTCTCACCAAAGTTTCTGGGGCGAGTCCATCCTTAGTAACGAGACTTGAGCTCTATATAAGTAGGCCTAGCGAAGTGACCATATGATGAGTCAAGATCAAACTCATTTGTTGGAAATATAACTTTCTTGAAAGAAGTCTGATTTTGAGGGGCTTTCCCCTTCTCTTTGGCCAAAGCCTTCTTGGCCGCCTTATTCTTTCTCTGAGCCTTATTCCTCCTAGAAGATTTACTAGGAGCTTCGACATGGCCTAGCTCAGCACCCTTGACCTTAGTTGAGAATTTAGGAACGAAAGGAAGAACAGTCTTCGACTTCGAGAAACTTTCAACAAGTTTCTTTTCGGCTTCAAGTTATGCTTCCAGTTCTTTTATGATTTTCTCCTTAAGGTCTAGGCGCTCGAGAGCCTTGTTATATTCTTTAATGGCAGCATTGATTTTTTCTCTGAGTGAGTCTTAGCGACTTCCTCTCTCAAAGTGCTCTCTTCAGCTTTTAGAGACTTTATCTGTTTAGCTTGAGTTTTCACGACTCGTCGACATTTATCGTAAGCCTTGATTAACTCCTTGTACTGGGTCATGAGTTCAGACTCATCGTCGGAAGAGCTGTCCTCATGATCATACTCAGAAACATCAGAATCGGAAAGAGGAGTGTGAGAGTTTACCTTCCCAGTGAACTGGGGCTCTTGTTCATGATTAGTCTGAGCCATAAGCCCAAAGTAGGCTGCTTCTTATTCACTCGACTCGGATGAGTCGGAGTCACTAAGAGTCTTGCTCTTCTTGGCTTTTAAGCTCTTTTCTATTTTCTTCTTATTGTAAGAAGATTTTTTTTCTTCTCTTCTTCTACCATCCTTCTTCTTGTAGGGGCAGTCAGCGATGACATGACCTGGCTTATTATAGCAATAACAAACGATATCAGTAGAAATATGTTTGTTCGGTTTAGAAGTATACTTGCCATGGCTGCTTGAGCCTTTTCTGTGTCGATCACCATCATGTCGTGATCTTCTATCGGAGACATCCTTGCATTTCCATTGCTTCTTTTTGTTCAAGAATTTCTTGAACTGTCGTGAGAGTAAAGAGAACTCTACTTCAGATAGCTCTGAGCCTGAGGTACTTAGCTCCGAGATTTCTTCTTCACTAACTTCTTGTGCTGGGGCAGGAGAGGCAGTCTTGGACTTCCTTGAGGTGTCTGCCTTGAGAGCAACAGACTTCTCCTTGGATGAGGACCTGCTCTTCTCTTCTTCAGCTTTTCTTGTATTGAGTTGCAGCTCTTATGACATGAGCTTCCTGAAGAGATTCTGTGGGTCTGTCTCAGCTAGCTTTCCAAATTCTCGGATAGCACAAACATTGTTATCGCATTCCTTAGTTAGGGATCTCAAGAACTTATCATTTAGTTCTCCGTTTGTGAAGACTCAGCCATAGACCCTTAGGTCGTTGACTATCCTGAAGAAGTTTTCAAAAGTGTCAGCAATGGTGTCCTTGTGTCCTTGTCGGAAGGCTTCGTATTTCTGATTCAGAAGGGATCTTCTATCATCCCTAACTTCTTCTATACCTTCCATCAAGGTGATGAGGGACTGCCACATCTCCTTAGCAGACTGGCAATAGATCAGGTTCTACAACATGGAGTCATCAACTGCACTTGTTATTATATTCTTAGCCTTCTTATCTAAAGACACAAGTGCAATCTTATCTTTGTCTAGATCCATAAATTTTTTTGGGAACTTTCTTAGTTGGATCTATAGTGGAGACGGTCATGGGAATGTAAGGACCTTCTTCAACGATCATGAAGATCCTTGGATCCACAGCTTCCATGAAAAATCTGATTCTTTCTTTCCACATGTGAAAGTTATTCTTTATGCACAATGGAGGCTTGGCAAAATTTTTAGCCTTGTCCATGCTTGGATATTCTCAAAAGACAACTTAAGTCAGATTTGATCAAGGTGTTAACCTTTTAGTGATAAACCTCGCTCTGATACCAATTGAAAGTTATTCAGTTGTCTACCAAAATCACCTAGAGGGGGTGAATAGGTGAGTTGTGCGTCTTTTTTGCGGAATAAAAATTTAGAGATCTATGCACATAAAAATCTACCAAGCATTCACAGTCGACAAGAGATTTATAGTGGTTCCCCAACCTTGGGTACATTCACTTCTCTCACCGATCTAGCAAAGCACTAGACTCGGCTACTCCACTATCTCGGATTGAAAATCAATCCTGCGCCTCGGAACAAAGTTCCTTCAATCTCGATCCACAACACGGATCTACACTTGGAAGGTAAAAACTTCCTACAACTCAGATACAAAAGCTCCTACACTCAGAGAAGAATCTCCTACAAAAATAAATGGAGAAAATTTGAAATACAAACAGAATGTTTTTCTCAGATATGGAAACTGTCGGTCGAAGTGTTCTTCTTTGATCTTTGCGGCTTTTTCAGAAATAGCTGAAGAAGAGGCTCGGCAAGATCTGGATCTGGAATATCTTTGACTCACACGATCTGAGATATGATGAGGAGTTGAAGAACAATCTCGATCTGTAAGTCAACTTTGTTCTGAATCTTCTAGCATGAAAACCCTAACCGATTTGCACGATGAAGAGGGTGGCGGCTTCCTTTTTTAGAAAGAGAGAATAGGATTCAGATTTTTTAGAATAATACTTGACAGCTTGTTGGGGTTAATCGATTTGATAAGACCTTATATAAGATCTCCCTAACGGTCATAATTATCATTAATGATGTACATGTGGAACAATAACATCGCGGCATTTGAAAATCCCGCCGGATATGGACTTAGCAAATTCTGGAAAATCTGACTGAATTACTCGAGTGAGATATAAGCTACTCGAGTACTAGTATGATTACTCGAGAGGATAGAAACAGACTATTCAAGTAGTCTTTGAGAAAATTCAGAATAGGATGAGTAATCACTCGAGTACACAAAGACTTACTCGAGTGCTAGAAAATTTACATGAGACTTGGAGATGAACTACTCGAGTACTAGAAATAAACTACTCGAGAAAAATACTTAGCAATTTTCTGGGAGAAGAATTCTGGTTACTCGAGTATTGGAACTGGACTACTCGAGAAGTAGATAGACTACTCGAGAAGTAGATTAACTACTCGAGTATATGAATATTACTACTCGATTATGGGACTTAGAAAAATTCTGAGAGATAAAAATCTGATCACTCGAGTATTAGAGCTGGACTACTCGAGTAGTATAAAGACTACTCGAGTACATGAACTGAACTACTCGAGTGGGGTAAAATAACACGAGAATCTGTCTTTCTGTAACTCGAGACAAAAGACTTATCTACTAGAGTAATTAACATGACTACTCGAGTAAATGACTTAGAAAATTTTCTGAGGGGAAAATCTGTTAACTCGAGAATAAGAGAAAGTCTACTCGAGTAATGGACTTGGCTACTCGAGAGCTATATTCAGACTACTCGAGAGTCATTTCCCTTACTCGAGTACAGATAGATTTACTCGAATAATTACCAAGTATTCAACTCGAGTGTATAAAATACTACTCGAGTAAAAGACTTAGCAAAATTTTCTTCAACAGAATTTTCTCTTCTTCAATAAACTCAGCAACACTTCTTTCTTCAATCAATCCTAGTGCTTGAAACATGAAGTGTATCCTAATAGAGAGGCTACACATGAGTCAACACCATGGATCACACAGTGAGGGATTATATTGTATGGTCCTGTATTTGGTAACCCATTGTAAGCTTACATTGGTCTACACTTGGAAATATAGTCCTGCAAACACATAACTCAAACAAGACATCAAATACAACTAAATTCATCTTAGTTCAAGGGTGACTTCATTAAATCTGGGTTATTGTGGATATAATACCCAACAATTATGATTGTTGTAACTAACAAAGATCCCTTCATAGGACTTGGCAGCAAACTTAGTTATATAGGATTTCTCATTGTTAAGCATATAACATTTGCTCCCAAAAATTCTGAGATATGCAAGGTTTGGTTTTTTGCCCTTCAATATATCATAAGGAGTCTTTTTAAGGCTCTTGGTGATAGAATCCCTGTTGAGGACATGGCAAGTAGTGTTTACTGCCCCAGCCCAAAAATATTCTAGGAGAGTTGCGACATTCAGTAATGTCCTTGCAGCTTTTATGAGAGTCATATTCTTCCTCTCAGCAATCCCATTTTGTTGGGGTATTCTTGGAGAGGAAAACTCTTGATGAATCTCAAGTTCTTCACAAAACTTTATCATGCATTCAGATTGAAACTCAGTTCCATGATCACTTCTGATTCTAACCATAGAATTGTTCAATTCATTCTGTATTTGTTTGACAAATTTCTTGAAGACATCAGGGGTTTCAGACTTTTTCCTTAAAAAGAAAACCCAAGTAAATCTGGAAAAGTCATCAGCAATCACAAAGGTATAAAATTTCCTACCAAGTCTATGAACTGGCATAGGATCAAACAAGTCCAGATGTAGAAGTTGTAAACACCTCATAGAGTCTTTAGTCACAATGCTTATAAAAGAAGCTTTGATCTGCTTGCCCTTTTGGCATGAAAAGCAAATGCCTTCCTTAGTGCATACCATTTTAGATCTATTTTTAACTAGCTCTTTACTGAAGAGCTTGACTATGGTCCTATAGTTCAAATGAGCTAGCCTCTTATGCCATTTGACACACTGTGAGGCTTTCTCATTTGCAACTAGGTATATGGAAGTGTCTGAATTTAGATAAAGAAACTTTAAACAATACACATTCCCACTCCTAGTGTCTGTCAAGATGACCTATTGGTTATGTGACTTCTTTATGTGACACTCATCCTTATGGAATGAAATGTCACGGCCAAAATCACAAAGTTGGCTTATGCTTATAAGGTTGTGTTGCAACCCTTCCACATAAGCTACTTTTATAAAAGTGACTAAGTCATTTGAGATCTTATAATAACCTCTAGTAATCCCTTTATCTGATCCACCCAAGAGAACCTTTGGTTTATCCTTCACTGGAATGAACTCCCTCAAATTGCTCTTTGTTCCAGTTATGTTCCTAGAACAACCACTATCCAAGTACCATATAGGGGTATGGAAACTTGGACTAACCTGCAAAATATATTTAATTTACCTTAGTACCATAATATTTATTTGGTCCTAGGTGCTTGTTAGTCTCAAAGTGAACATGTCTACCAGTAGTTTTTCTAACTAGTAGACTTACTTTAGCTCTGGGCACACCTAAATTATACCAACAATCAATGGCAAAATGTCCTATCTTGCCAGAGCACCAGCACTCATGAAGGTTATACCTTCTTTTCTGAGCTGGTTTAGTGACTGTGTTAACAACAATAACCTTTCTAGAAGGAACAGTAGTAGTCTTCTTCAGATTTCTTTCAGCAATTATCTAGCGGAAGGAAAGACTTTTAGCAGCTTTATTTAGCTTTTTCTGAGAGTCATCGTGTAACACCCCCATCCGTCGCATGGCATATAACAGAAGGTCCAGCTGGAACCCGACGCCATATACCACAGACAGTCGGAAGGGTTACTAAATGAATAATCAAACCAACCAATTAAGACTACTCGTCCTAATCACAGAGCATTCTAGCAGAAGATTTTTAAAGTTGAAAGAAACCAAAAATAAATCCATCAAAATGAATGTCCACAGCTACAACAACAGGAATGAAACCCCAAATACACAGAAACAGGTACATGGCCTTATGGCCTTACAAATGTTCACTTCATAAATAGTGTTTTACATACATCGGCTCGCAGGCCGGCCACACATGAAATATATAAATAAAACTATTCTACGGCCTTCTAGGGCCAGCACAGCAACATGGGCTCCAGCCCGCTATTTGGCGCTCGGCTCCGCAGCACCTGCAAGCACATACCACCGCACGGTGGCAAATAAAGCAACGGTCAGCTAAAAGCCGACCAAATTATAACGACCCCGCCCCTTACTCGGGACGGCGGTGCTCTTTCCCTGCATAACATTAGCCCAACAATATATATATAGCGCAATTATAATTCGCCACAGGTGTAGGCTCGCACGGCCAAACACCCCGTGCACTCAGGGCACATTCATGGTGAACCCTGACCCATCAGTGCATTCACCACCACCCCCAGGATGGCAACAACATGTGAGCATTTAGCCTTTCTGACCACCGTCTAAGGCTCTGACTATGCCAACGGCCAGTCCCCGTCTTCGGGTCTCTCGCACCGAACCACATAGCCTAGGTCCAATTCCACTTGCCCGTTGCTCACGCCGCATGTCCAATTTAAGGAACTTTGCGCGGGCCAAGCTTCTCTCGGATTCCAAATTTTCCAAAACAATCTCATAACCCAGTTATGATCAAGGCCGGTTCCCAGACCGCCAAGTTAGCAGAACACGTTTCCGCTCAATTTTTCGGGTGCGCCTTGAAGCTAACCTTCAAGGATCCCTGCTGCAATCTACCGCGTGGAAACCCGAAAAATCTGAAGCACGGAGTCTTCTCCGGCAAAACCACCTCAAATGCAACATCACCGATCCAGACAAAACACGTCCTGGTAGGCTTCACACACAATGCCTATGCCCGTACTTACGATTCCGGGCTCTACATGCAACACAAGGGGGGCTATTCCCGTCAACCCCAAGGAACACCACGCACTCACCGCATACTCGCGGGAGCGGGATTCCCTATGCAGAAAGAAAGAGCTTCAAGCGCTCGAGTTGAGAATCGTTACCCTTGTAGTCCGTTTTGGCGTCATGGAAAAACTACGCGGTTAGAACTCTTCGCAATGACCTTCCCTCCACGGATCCGCTATCCGATCTCGAAACGGTACTCCGATGCTCCGCCGGCGGCCGGAAACCTCCTTCTTCTTCCTCTCCTCTCTCACTTTGGAAGGGGAGAACTTTGGAGAGAAAAATGAGGGAATAACTCCCTATTCCCGTCCTTAACAGAGCAGGGTTAAATCTGGGCCATCGGATCCTAATTAAAGAAAATGAATGGCTCGGATCTGCACAAAATTCCCCAGACCTGGGCCGTACACGGCTTGGCACACGGCCGTGTCCATGGCCGTGTGCCTCGATCCAGGCACGATCGTCGAACTGAGAAACGCACACGGGCCAAGACACGCCCGTGTCTGACCTGACACGCCCGTGTCGGGTTCCTCGACACGCCCGTGTTCGTGGGCGTGACACGCATAACCGCCACGGCAATGGACACGACCCATCAGGACACGGGTAGGAACACGGGTTGACACACGCCCGTGTCGGATGACACGCCCGTGTCATCTGGCCGTGTTCCTGGCCGTGTCCTTCTCGGGTTGAAAACGACCAAAAAATCACCAGCCAGACACGGCCTTGGACACGCCCGTGTCCTAGGCCGTGTACCCCTACAGGCACCAAAAACTCTTTTTTTCCGCGACCAACTCGCACACAAAATTCGGGGCGTTACAAATCTCCCCCACTTAAGGAATTTAGTCCCGAAATTAAGCAAAGGTACACAAAAGCTAACTGATACCTGAGTGGAATAACTCGGGGTATTCCTCCAACATAGCTTGCTCTCGCTCCCAAGAAAGCTCCTCATGTCCGCAATTATCCCAACGGACTTTAACCATTCGGACCTCCTTGTTGTGGAGTCGTTTGACTGCAACATCTTCAATTCGCACTGGCTTGACCCTTGTTGTTAACTCATAGTCAACCGGTACCTGATTGTCCGCAACGATCTGCGAAGGCTCTTGCACTGCCTTACGCAACACCGATACGTGGAATACATCATGCAGCCCACTCAACTCCGTCGACAGCTTTAATCTATACGCCGCCTCGCCAACACGCTCCAGGATTTCAAATGGTCCAAGGTATCTCGGACTCAGCTTCTTCAAGCGTCGAACCCGCGATACACCCTTGAACGGCTTGATCTTCAAATATACCATGTCGCCAACGTTGAATTCTACATTTCTATGTTTGGCATTGTAATACTTTGACTGTCTATCCTGAGCAATCTTCAGCCTTTCCTGAATTGTCCGTATCATTGAAGTGGCATCTTCCACCGCTTGACGTTTATACAACTTTGATTCGCCTGCCTCCAACCAAGACAATGGCGTACGACACTTCCTTCCGTACAAGGCTTCGAAAGGCGCCATTCCAATGCTTGCCTGAAAGCTGTTGTTGTAAGCAAACTCCACCATGTACAGGTGATCCTCCCAATGCTTCCCGAAATCTAGGACGCACATGCGAAGCATGTCCTCCATAGTCCTGTTGACTCTCTCGGTTTGGCCATCTGTCTGCGGGTGAAATGCTGTGCTGAACTTTAGCTTAGTACCCAACATACCATGCACCAACCTCCAGTCATTTGACATGAAGCGTCCATCTCGATCACTAACAATACTTCTAGGCACACCATGCAATCGTACAATATTATCCACGTAGAGTTTGGCTAACTTTTCCACTGGATCCTCCTTTCTCACTGGGATAAAGTGCGACACCTTTGTCAATCTATCTACGACCACCCAAATGGCGTCATTTCCTTTCTGCGACTTCGGCAAACCGTGCACAAAATCCATAGATATATCGTCGAACTTCCATTCTGGGATAGGAAGGGATTTCAAGAAACCTCCGGGCTTCTGGCATTCCGCCTTCACCAATGCACAAGTACGGCACTTGGCCACATAAAGTGCCACATCCTTCTTCAAACCCGGCCACCAGAATAATTTCTTCATGTCTCTATACATCTTAGTGCTTCCCGGGTGGATTGAGTACTTGGTATGATGAGCCTCATACATCAACTCCTCCCGAATATTATCCGCACTAGGAACGCATAGACGACTGTCCTTCCTTAGCAACCCATCTTCAACCACAAACTGGGAATTTGACCCATCCAAAGCTTCATCCAAGATTTGCTTCATGCTGCTATCCTGAACCAAAGCCCTCCGAACTCTATCCGCTAGGTCACATTGCACCTCTGTCCAAAACAGTTTTGCCTCGTCACTTGACTGCTTATCGACGCAAGATATTTCCAATGCCTCCAACTCTTGGACCAATCTCTCATCATGTACTGATAACCAATTGGCTTGTGCGGGAATCTTACGACTCAACGCATCCGCCACTGCATTTCCCTTCCCAGGCACATAGTGTATCTTGAAGGTGTAGTCCCCTAAGAACTCCATCCACCTCCTCTGCATCATGTTCAAATCCTTTTGGTCCAATAGGTACTTCAAACTCTTATGATCGGTGTAAATATCGACCTTCACACCGTACAGATAGTGCCTCCAAAGCTTAAGAGCAAATATCACGGCCGCTAACTCTAAGTCGTGGACCGGATAATTCCTCTCATGAACCTTCAGTTGTCATGAACCATAAGCTATCACTCTCCCATGCTGTAGCAGAACACAGCCCAAACCACTGCCCGAAGCATTACTATAGATCTCGAACCCTTCGGTTCCACTTGGCGAACATAAAATGGGCGCTGTAGTCAACCGCCTCTTCAATTCTTCAAAAGCCTGTTCGCACTCCGGAGACCACACAAACTTCTGATCATTTCTTGTCAACGTCGTGAGTGGTAGTGCTATCCGCGAGAAGTTCTCTACGAAGCGCCTGTAGTAGCCAGCAAGCCCCAGAAAACTCCGGACCTCTGCCACCGTAGTCAAAGTAGGCCACTCTCGTATCGCCACTATCTTCGCCGGATCCACAGCTATTCCTTCTCCACTGACAACATGACCAAGGAACGCTATCGAGGATAACCAGAACTCACACTTGGAGAACTTTGCATACAACTGACTTTTCCTCAATGTCTCCAACACCATGTGTAAATGCTTGTAATGATCCTCCTCGCACCGCGAATACACCAGGATATCATCGATAAATACTATCACAAACTGATCCAGGTATTCTCTGAACGTCCTATTCATCAGATCCATAAATACGGATGGCGCATTCGTCAACCCAAACGGCATAACCGTGAACTCGTAATGCCCAAACCGCGTACTAAATGCTGTCTTTGGGATGTCGCTCTCCCTTATCCTCAACTGATAGTAACCGGACTTCAAATCTAACTTCGAATATACAGTTGATCCAACCAGCTGATCAAATAGATCGTCAATCCTCGGGATTGGATATTTGTTCTTCTCCGTAAGTTTGTTCAATTCCCGATAATCGATACAAAGCCGCAAGCTCCCATCTTTCTTCTTAACAAAGAGAACTGGTGCGCTCCAAGGCGACGAACTTGGACGCACATAACCTTGCTCTAGCAACTCTTGCAGTTGCACCTTCAACTCTGCCATTTCTCTTGGGGCTATCCTATAGGGGGAGCGTGACACCGGTTTGGCACCCGGTACCAGCTCTATAGTAAAGTCTATCTCCCGCTGAGGAGGGGCTCCTGGGAGATCATCTGGAAACACATCAGGATACTCGGACACAACTGGGATGTTGCCCAAACTAGGTTTAGGTGTCGCAGTCTGCACTAGAGTGACATACAGTTCTGCCCCAGACCGAACTTCCTTGAACACCTGAAGGGCCGATATCTGAACTTTCCCTGACCCCTTCATGCCCGCAAAAGTAGTCTCCCGTTCAGTGTCCAGACCCAACTTGACTTCTTTACGGTTACAATCAATACATGCACTTTGCTCCGAGAGCCAATCCATACCGAAAATTACGTCGAACTCCACTAATGGTAGAACCAACGCCCGCAAATCAAACTCCCGGTCTCCAATCCGAATCTTCACAACACAAATCCTATCCGCACGCATTGAGCACCCATTAGGCAACAACACATCCAACTTGTTTTCTGTCATCGAGAACGGAACTCCGATGCGCGATATAAACTTTTCAGACAAGAAGGAATGTGATGCCCCCGTATCAAAAAGGGCTCTCGCCAGAAACCCAAAGATCACCACAAAGCCTAGCACTAACAAACGTAAGCTAACAAATACGAAGGTAACAACTATAAAAGTTAAACCACTGTAATTTAACTCATACCTGTCACCACGTCTGCTTGCTTAATGGCCTCATGTAGGCCAAGGTTGTAGACTTTAGGCTGGGCTGGAGCATGATGGGATGCGGTTGACTCCACCGTCTTCCCCTTCTCCTCATAAGTCGCTCCAGGTCTCCTCTCGGACTTTGGACGTCCGCTCCAACACTCTCGAGCAAAATGCCCCGTCTTCCCGCAGTTGTAGCAAGCCCTGGGGACTCGACTTGTAGTTGCCCCCGATGCATCAGCCGAAGGGGCTGAGTTTGAAGTCCTCCGCTTCTTGTTCCATCTGCGGAAACCTGTCTTGTTACTTGGCACCTTGAACTCGGTCTTCCTTTCTCCTGGGTCCCTCTTCTCTTGAACCTTCTTGGCAACCTTTTCCAACGATCGGGCTGAATTGACCAAGGCTAGGAAGCCCTGCGCCTTAGGCCCAGCAAGGAGTAACTGTAAATTGCCGCGAAGACCCTCATAGAATCGGTTGGTCTTCCTCTCTTCTTCTGAAAACATAGCACCAGCATAACGACCCAACCATGTGAACTCATGCAGATATTCGTCCACGCTTCTGGATCCCTGAGTCAACCCAAGAAATTGATTCTCCATATCCAACCTCTGAGCAGAAGGTACAAATCTGGCTAGGAACAATCTTGAAAATTCCTCCATCGGCACATCCGCAAGCTGCCTTTCCACTAGAAGATGAAACTCCAACTCGTCCCACCACATCCTCGCTTCTCCTTCCAAAAGAAAAGTCGCTATGGTGGTCTTCTGCCACTCCTCAGTCATTGTGGCCGTCAACACCCTCTTTATGGAAGAGAGCCAGTCCTCAGCTTGAGTTGGTGTTCCAACCCCATTAAACCTCGGAGGATTAAAGCCCATCACGTGCTTTAGCTGCCTCTCCGTAGTTCTCCTCGGCTCTACTAACTCAACTGCCGCGCGTTCCACCACTCTCGGCTCTGCCGCCCTAACCGGTTCTTGCTCATTTGCAGGAGGTGCGCGATGCATTTGCCCTGCAGGTTGGGCATTTATCATTGCGAACACGGCTTCAGCCACCATCCTGATGGTTTCCGCTGAAGGAGGTGTAGCAGGCACGTCCCTTGGTGCACTACTTTCCGCTGATTGCGGACGCTCTGACTGACCAGCACCGCTCCCAGCTGCCTAAATTAGCAAAGACACACGATTAGACAACAAACAAATTGCTAAAAGCAATCATTGGAACACTCAGGTTCCACCAAACAAGTGTATTTTTCATTCCTAAGTGGACATTCATGGGTTCTTTTTGATGTTATAACGATGACGCACACATGTGCTCACCACCTCTTAAAAGAATTCGCCCACGAATTCATTTAAGCTTGACCGTAACCAGAAGTCTGATACCAAATTGTAACACCCCCATCCGTCGCATGGCATATAACAGAAGGTCCAGCTGGAACCCGACGCCATATACCACAGACAGTCGGAAGGGTTACTAAATGAATAATCAAACCAACCAATTAAGACTACTCATCCTAATCACAGAGCATTCTAGCGGAAGATTTTTAAAGTTGAAAGAACCCAAAAATAAATCCATCAAAATGAATGTTCACAGCTACAACAACAGGAATGAAACCCCAAATACACAGAAACATGTACATGGCCTTATGGCCTTACAAATGTTCACTTCATAAATAGTGTTTTACATACATCGGCTCGCAGGCCGGCCACACATGAAATATATAAATAAAACTATTCTACGGCCTTCTAGGGCCAGCACAGCAACATGGGCTCTAGCCCGCTATTTGGCGCTCGGCTCCACAGCACCTGCAAGCACATACCACCGCACGGTGGCAAATAAAGCAACGGTCAGCTAAAAGCCGACCAAATTATAACGACCCCGCCCCTTACTCGGGACGGCGGTGCTCTTTCCCTGCATAACATTAGCCCAACAATATATATATAACGCAATTATAATTCGCCACAGGTGTAGGCTCGCACGGCCAAACACCCCGTGCACTCAGGGCACATTCATGGTGAACCCTGACCCATCAATGCATTCACCACCACCCCCAGGATGGCAACAACATGTGAGCATTTAGCCTTTCTGACCACCGTCTAAGGCTCCGACTATGCCAACGGCCAGTCCCCGTCTTCGGGTCTCTCGCACTGAACCACATAGCCTAGGTCCAATTCCACTTGCCCGTTGCTCACGCCGCATGTCCAATTTAAGGAACTTTGTGCGGGCCAAGCTTCTCTCGGATCCCAAATTTTCCAAAACAATCTCATAACCCAGTTATGATCAAGGCCGGTTCCCAGACCGCCAAGTTAGCAGAACACGTTTCCGCTCAATTTTTCGGGTGCGCCTTGAAGCTAACCTTCAAGGATCCCTGCTGCAATCTACCGCGTGGAAACCCGAAAAATCTGAAGCACGGAGTCTTCTCCGGCAAAACCACCTCAAATGCAACATCACCGATCCAGACAAAACACGTCCGGGTAGGCTTCACACACAATGCCTATGCCCGTACTTACGATTCCGGGCTCTACATGCAACACAAGGGGGACTATTCCCATCAACCCCAAGGAACACCACGCACTCACCGCATACTCGCGGGAGCGGGATTCCTATGCAGAAAGAAAGAGCTTCAAGCGCTCGAGTTGAGAATCGTTACCCTTGTAGTCCGTTTTGGCGCCATGGAAAAACTACGCAGTTAGAACTCTTCGCAATGACCTTCCCTCCACGGATCCGCTCTCCGATCTCGAAACGGTACTCCGATGCTCCGCCAGCGGCCGGAAACCTCCTTCTTCTTCCTCTCCTCTCTCACTTTGGAAGGGGAGAACTTTGGAGAGAAAAATGAGGGAATAACTCCCTATTCCCGGCCTTAACAGAGCAGGGTTAAATCTGGGCCATCGGATCCTAATTAAAGAAAATGAATGGCTCGGATCTGCACAAAATTCCCCAGACCTGGGCCGCACACGGCTTGGCACACGGCCGTGTCCATGGCCGTGTGCCTCGATCCAGGCACGATCGTCGAACTGAGAAATGCACACGGGCCAAGACACGCCCGTGTCTGACCTGACACGCCCGTGTCGGGTTCCTCGACACGCCCGTGTTCGTGGGCGTGTCACGCATAACCGCCACGGCAACGGACACGACCCATCAGGACACGGGTAGGGACACGGGTTGACACACGCCCGTGTTGGATGACACGCCCGTGTCATCTGGCCGTGTTCCTGGCCGTGTCCTTCTCGGGTTGAAAACGACCAAAAAATCACCAGCCCGACACGGCCTTGGACACGCCCGTGTCCTAGGCCGTGTACCCCTACAGGCACCAAAAACTCTTTTTTTCCACGACCAACTCGCACACAAAATTCGGGGCGTTACACATCGGCAGCAGGTTTCTTTATAGAAATCATGGTCCTGATAGCATCAGAAACACCTAAATCAGGCTTGCTATAAAACTGACCTTTAGTCTGAGTCTTTATTGATTGAGTCTGAGGTTTGGCCACTGCCCCATTCTTAAGAGTTGGAGTTGGAACACCAAAAACAAATGCTCCAGGATGGGTCATTTGTATTTCTTCATGAGCAGCCTTGAAGGCACTCATTCCCATTCCTCTTCTCCTTACATTAGAAGATACATTAGTATACTTACAGGAAGAATTCTCATTCTTCCAGTTACCATACATGGAGTGCTGGTCATACCTGTTAGTATGGAGTATTACCCTTTTTAAAGGAATGTGTGGCTTAGCTGGAGTTTTCCCCTTTCTTTTAAAAGAGGCGGCTCTGGTGTTTATCTAGAATCCAACTCCTCTCTTATTTTTTTGAGAGGTGAAGGACTCAATAATGGGCAACACTAAATTGAGCTTAGAAGAACCGTCCACAATTCTCTTCTCCCTTTGGATCTTTTCTTCTAGATCCTGAATAAGGTCATTCTTATACTTTATGTTGTCTATCTGTATAATAGTAATAGTCTTCAACTGACTGACTTCCCTAATTTTCTGTTCCAGCATGATTGTTGTCTCAGAGTGCTGGGAAACAGTAAGCTTTAGAGATGTTATTTTTAGATTCTGTTGTTTAACCAGTTGCTTACTTCTTTTGAATGCTTCCAGAAGTTCACCATACTTATCATTCACTTGATTGATATCTTCCTTGGACTCAAAATCACCTATTTCCTAGATGAGGATGCTTCTGAACTGCAACCAGTCTTATAACTTGACTTAGATGGAGAGCTGAATGGAGAGTGTACCTTAGATGGACCAGGTTGATCCTGTCAAGATTCCTCATCTAATCTAGTCATCAGCTCAATGTAGGCTTCATCTTCATTATCTGACTCTAATAAGGATGAGTCAGTCCAGCTTTTCTCCTTCTTAGCAATGAAGGTTTTCTCCTTCTTGCCCTTCTTATTGTGATGATATTTCTCATCAGCCTCCTTCTTCTTCACAGGACATTCAGTCATAACATGCCATGACTTACCACAGCAAAAATAGATAATCTTATTAGTAACATGTTTACTAGGTTTTAAGTCATACATGCCTTCCTTGGAAGGCTTCTTCTTGGTTCTATAGTAGTCCTATTTATTTTGTAAGGAAGAAGAAGGTATGCTCCTCCACCCCTTCTTCTTCATCAACGTCATGAACTGCCTTGATAAAGCAGTAAATTTCGCATCAGACATATTGCATTTTGATATAACTTGATCAGAATCTTTAGACTCATCTGACCTTCTTAGAAGAGAAGGATTCTTCTCTTTGCTCCTCTTGGAACTATCTGACTTGAAGGCCACAGTTGATTCTTTGGCCTGAGCTTTTCTAGTGTTCTCTTTCTCCTTCCTTGCAATCAGCTGCATTTCATATAACAACAACTTCCCAAACAAAGTGGATGGTGGAGTATCTGCCAGCTTTTTCACTTCTCTAATGACACATATCTTAGTGTCCCAGTCTCTAGTAAGAGACCTAAGAAACTTATCAATTAGCTCATGGTTACTAAAGACTCGACCATAGGTCCTTAGCTCATTTATAGTTCTGAAAAACCTTTCATAGCAACTAGCTATTGTATCCTCCTTGATCTACCTGAAAGCCTCATAATCTTGATTGAGCATAGACTTCCTATCATCTTTAACTTCTTCAGTACCCTCCATGTATATCACCAGAGTGTCTCACATTTCCTTTGAGTTCTTGCAGTGCACTAGGTTTTGAAAAGTAGAGTCATCTATGACACTAACTATAATATTTTATGCCCTCTTATCCATTATAGCCAAGATGATTTCATCTTTAATCATATTTGCGTAACTCTTAGGAGTCTTGACATTTGCATCAAGAACAGACACCTTCAATGGGATGAATGGTCCTTCTAGTACTGTAACATAAATCGTAGGGTCTGATGCTTCCATAAACAATCTGACCCTTTCTTTCCAGATTCCAAAGTTTTCTTTCCTGCATAGAGGAATCTTCATAGAACCTGGTTCCTTATGGTTCTCTCCTGAACCCATACTTATCTTTTCTCAGCTACCCTTTGAGATCTACTCAGACTGTTAAGCCTTTCTTGAGCAACCTCACTATGATACCACTTGAAAGTCTTTGAATACAAGGTTAGTTAATCACCTAGAGGGGGGTGAATAGGTTATTAAGGTCTTTTTTTCATTCTCTTTAAGTTCTTTAAGCCTTTAACTGATTTAGGCCATGTTGTGATTGATTAGTTCAGCATTCAAGATATTCACACACAGCACACCATAGTTTTATAGTGGTTCCCTAGTATATGGGTACATCCACTGTCCCTCCCTCCTTTCTAACTGAATGTTAGACAAGGTACTTCTCCAATAACTTGGCTCCTTAAAGATTACAATGCGATCCCACAGGATCACACAATCTCCACAGAGACTTACAACACAGGCACACAGCCCAACCACTCAGTAATCACCGGATCACTTACCACAGGCACAAATGCCCAACAACATAGGCTAAGAAAACAGCTCCATCACATAGATCCAAGACTGGATCCTACAACTCAGCCTTTATAATTTAGTCTTACAACACATATCTTAAATAGATCCTACAGAAATGAATTTGATATTGATATAGATTAGACTCCAGAGATTGATTCTCTGAGTCTACAGCTTATTGAACTGAGAGAATCTCAGCCCAATTTTCTTCTCAACAACAAGGATGAAGCTGATGCTTGTGCTGGAATCGACTCAGAAATGAATTTTGATCGTGCTGATGAAGAGAGAAGATCAAGAAAGATGGTCTTCAATCTGCTAACCTGTTTTGGCAGAAATTGAACTGCTCTGCCTCTCCTTCTGTCCTGAGAAAAGCCTGAACAGATTTCTTCTTCACCGATCCTGAAATTGATCTTCAGATTAGGCTCTACTTGGATCGAGAAGTCACTACAGCTAGGGAAAGCCTTGGCTATTTCTTCTTCCTCGGAGAATGTCTTTGATCTTGCTGCAGCAGATGTTGAACATCGCAGCTAACTCAGAAAATCCTCAGAATTGTTGAAACAATCTTCTTGTCTCTACAACAATGGAGAGAGAATAAGATGAAGTCAAGCACAACTTTTTCGTAATGAATTGATCCCTCTAAAACTTCATTCGATCCAAATCTCATCTTCTATTTATAATCCTCTTATCCAGCGAGATGATTGACATGTGTCATTGCTTTAATGGCTGGTTATATCCTTAGTTTTACATAATGAGACTGACATCGACGTTAGTGATGAGTTGTAGCTCTTACATGATCATTTTAGAATTTTGTTGACTTTTGTTGACTTTACTGACGTCGTCAGTTATGGACTTAGCTGATTTCACAAAATCACTCTAGGCGTTGAGAGCGTTGAGTGAATGGACTTCACTCAACGATTCTGGACTTAGTCAATTATTTAGCTTGTCCAGGCATTGAGAGCATTGAGTGTACAAGTTTCACTCAACGCCTTTTGCCTTAGCTTGATCTTCAACTTTTCTGCATCCTTGGCATTGAGAGCGTTGAGTGAACTGGCTTCACTCAATGATTCTGAACTTATAATAATTTTCAGCTATTTATATAACTATGGCGTTGAGTGAACTGGCTTCACTCAACGATTCTGGACTTAGAATAATTTTGCTCTGCATGAAGACATTGAGAGGGTTGAGTGGATAAGCTTCACTCAACGCTTTTATACTTAGCTAACATTCTATATCCTTCCGTCTGAAAGCGTTGAGAGCGTTGAGTGGATAAGCTTGACTCAACGCTTTTATACTTAGCCAAAACTCCTTCTGTCTGAAGGCGTTGAGTGAGCTGGCCTCACTCAACGCTTTCTGTCTTTGCCTCTAAAATCTGACATTGCGTGCGTTGAGTGAACTGGCTTCACTCAACACTTCTAGACTTAGCTGATTTCTCTGTTTCCTCTTAGGCTGATTGCATTAGCTTTACTCAAATCTTTTTAATCTTGGCATTGAGTGAACTGGCTTCACTCAACGCTTCTGGAATTAGTTGATTTTATGTCTCCTTGTCCTTTGGCTTTGACAGAAACAGCATGGAGTTGAGAGATCAAGCTTCACTCAACGCTTCTGGCTATATGGCGTTTAGTGAGTTGACTTCACTCAGCGCCTGTAAACTTAGCCACTTTTCTGCCTTACCAAAACTTAAAACTTTGACTGCCCGCCCTTTCTCAGCGTTGTTAGCTGTATGGCGTTGAGTGAACTGGCTTCACTCAATGCCTATGGACATGGCTGCTTTTCTGCCTTTGTCATTATCTATCCTTGACTTCTGTCATTGAGTGTGCTTGCTTCACTCAACTCCTATGGACTTAATGGAATTTCTCTGTCTAGCTTCCTTTTTTAAGACAATAGGCGTTGAGTGAGCATGCTTCACTCAACGCCTATGGACTTAGATATAATTTCTGTCTCTCCAATAAGCTTCTTTGAGTCCACCTGTCCATGTCACTTGGACCACCTGTCCAATCAATATGACATAGACCAACCTGTATGCATGAATTTAAACATACATCAAATACAACTATGTGTATATTATTGACTTGTTTGACTTCTTACAAATCTGGTACATTTGGGATCAATGGACCCAACATCTCGTACCCCACTAATCGATGCAGATCACAATAAAGGGGAATCTTCTCTGCTTTGTTCCTTACTAGTTGGTTCCTCCTGTGATGTCTATTCCCTTGCTAGGAAATGTTCATCGCCTCCTCTCGGGCTTCTCCATGCCTCATCTCCGGCTAGTTGTCAATCCTCATGTCCTGATTCTGGGGTCTTCCCGTCGGCCTCCACTTGGATCGGTTCACGGGATACTGAAACCATCGTGCTTCTTCCCTTCTCTTCAGAGCTGCCACAGGCCTCCTCTCCTCCTTTTTGTGAGGACTCTCATGCCTCCTCGACTCTTCCAACCTCCTGGGCTCTTCCCTTCTTCTTGGCTCCACTCTCCTTCTCTCTTCCTACCTCTCTGACACTACTCTGGCTCTCACCTCTGAAGCTCCTCCTCTTTCTCTGCCTTCCAGGTTCTCTCCATCTAGTTTGGCTAAGAAGTCGATGTTCTTCTCTTCCCTATACATGAATCTGTTCGCCTTTTTGATCAAATCTTCATAGGATCTAGGGGGTTTCAAGTCTATATCCATACAGAAGAGACCTTTCTTCAAACCAAGCGTCATGTACAGCTGCATGGTAAAGTCATCCACTTCTTTAACTTTGAGCACCTCCTTCTGGAAATGGTCAATATAGTGGCCCAACCTTTGATATTTTCCATGTTGGATCTTGAAGAGCGCGGTCACCTCCTTCTTTATCCTCTTGGACGTTGCAAACCTCACCATCAGACCCCTGACATTAGTCCTCGAAGCAATAGATGAAACCTCCTGACAGTTGGTGGAACCAATTTTTTGCCTCCTCCACGAAGGTGATGGAGAAGAACCTGCACTTGAACACATCTGTCGTATTTTGGATAGACAGTACACCCTCGAACCATTGGAGATGCCTGACAGGGTCATCTCTGTCGGAGTATTAGCTCAAGACGGGCTTTCTAAAACCTTCGGGATCTAGGGATGCTAATAACTCATCGCAGAAGGGGCACCTCCCTCCTAGTTGATGATGGACCTAGTACGGGAGAGTATCACCTCCATACTAGCCACCCAACCGAGTATCATGATACCTCATTGACTACTCCACATATCTGAACTGATCCCCTGACAACTCGCTAGGAAGAACTGTGACTGTACTAGTCGCTCCTGCCCCTTTTCTACTTGCTCTTTCCCAGGTCGCCTAGACGGCTTACCTTTCTCCGACGGTGTCACGCGACGATGTGATGTCACTGTGACATCAGGGCGAGAAAGGAACCCTATCATGATAATCCTCTCAATCCTCCTCGTGAACTCCTCAAATACTACCACTGTCACAAAGCCTCCTCCTCCAGCTGAGTTGCCGACTATCTCCCCATTCTCGTCTTCATCCACCATCTTGCCTACTCATGAGACTTTCCTCTTTATCTATGATCCACGCTCACCTCATCAAAGTGTTGAATTCGAGAAAATTTATACTCCAAAATTCGGATCAAGACAGCTTATGGTTACTGATTCTGTGATCGGACATGAGAGCTTGACGGGAGAAGACTAAGGAGCTTCGGCAACACTAAGTGGACCCTGGGCGCTGCGCTAGGGAGGTCCCACCACATACCAGGATGCTTAGAAGAAGTTTCTCCTTCACAACCAAAGATGTTCGAGTAGGGTATAAGGGGGAAAATAGCTGGTGACTTGTCTTTTTAAAGAAAGGACCCAAAGGCTCAGCTAAAAGTCCAAGGAAAGAGGTGGTCAAGATCTTTTTCAAGATTTAGAAGTCCATATTCTTGTACCCCTAGGTCCTATTTATAGACAAATCTTGGGGGAAGGGGTCTCTAGGTGAGGAGACACAGCCCTACGAATACCGACTGCATCCCTTTGTGACTTCACTTGGTTTTTGGCGAGTATCGGCTAGCGAGTATCGGCTAGCGAGTATCGGTGATGCTCGACACACTTGGCGTAGTGACTGGTCGAAGGTCGCCAGCTAGGTGGGTATTACTGCTGCTTACCACTGTTGTTACTCATAACTCACCTGGATGGAATGGTATTTAAAGCTCTCTTGCGCTACTTGGAGGTCGTGCAACCTGGCGAGTATGATTCTCGCTTATATCCAAGGATCCCCTAGCGCCCCTTGTTGGCCATTGACTGCTGATCGAGTCTTCATATGTTGGTGTTGCTTGTTGACTTATTGATTGTTGAGCGTTGACTACTAACCCTTGACGAATAGGGGTTGTACAATCATCACCCATTATATCTATTGCATCTATGATATGCGAAGAAATGTAAAATGGTGTTTGATTTTAGACTTCCTTTATAAAGTTGCATCTAGTATTCATTGCTTTTATTGCATCCTTTTCATATTTGTATTTAATGATTTTTGTTCAAACATCAAGACATGCTAAAATCATGAATGATCTCTCTTCATTGATTTGTAATCCTTCATGAATTTCTTCCAGCTCAAATCGTTCGAAGGTTGCCTAAAATGAAAGAAGAAACAAGATCCATTATCAACGCCCAAGAGAAACGATGGGCGTCATTACGATTCTGATCGAGGTAGGGGGCACCGACTGTTGAAATTTGTGAAGTGTAAGTGGTTGACGGGATAGGCCGGGCGGCCTGGGCGGACAGCATTGGCGGACTAGGCGGACTGGGCAGACTGTGATGTGCGGCCTTGTGTAAGGTCTAGTGGAAAGCCGGCTGTCTTCTAAGCGGGTTGTTGCATGAAGTCCGCGGACTGTGCGGCCTGGTATCTGCGG
Organism: Platanthera guangdongensis; assembly: GCA_039583875.1. Classification (NCBI taxonomy): domain Eukaryota; kingdom Viridiplantae; phylum Streptophyta; class Magnoliopsida; order Asparagales; family Orchidaceae; genus Platanthera; species Platanthera guangdongensis. The sequence goes on from CM077166.1 coordinate 49,587,372, forward strand.
ATAAGGCATTGGCTTTGGTTTAGCCAAGGAGCGGCCTGAGCGGATAGAGGCTTGCGGACTGGTGCATTGCTCAGTAGTCATATTGCAAGCTTGTGATGACTGGCGGTTTGGCTCATGTCTGCGGGAAGCGTGCGGACTGGTGAGTTCGCGATATTGGCTGTTGCGGACTGGGCTTAGAGCTTGGTTGAGACCTTGTCGAGCTCTGGTGTTACAGCAGGTGCCTTGCTGTGGAAGTTGATTGGCGGACTGGTGTGTTGAAGTCCAGGAGACTGCTGCGTTGGGCAGGTGTGCGAGGAGCCCGCGGACTGCTGATGGTCTGTGCTTAGGTGTTTGGCAGATGGGAGTTTATGTCCGCCATGCTCGCATTGGCCTTTGATGGTTTTGGCCTTGGTCACATTCTGTGCCAAGACCATGGTGTCCGCAGTATCCGCCAAGTCCGTTGTTGACCGGGCGGACTGATACTGTGCCTTTGGTCGTGGACCTGTGGCGGATTGAGGTTTGAGTCTTGCGGACTGCCTCGGGTTGTGCGGACTGCCATTGAAGGGGGATTGCTGTCCTGCAGTGGTTGGTGGCTTTGCGGGCTGATGCCTTGTCCGCATAGCTTGGGCGGACTGGAGAGGGTTCGCCAATGTTGCCTTGCTAATGGCGGTTTTCCATGGTATCCGGCTAAGTCCTTGCGGACTCGGCGGACGGTGCTTTTGCTATCGCATGGGCTAGGGCGGTGTCGCTATCTCTAGGGCGGTGACCACACTCCTCACCTCGCCTATAAATAGGACCCCTAGAAGGTCTACAGTAACTTGAGTGAACAGTAAGTTGGGCTGGGTCAGGGTTGCGGTCTCAGTTTGTCTGTCCACGCGGATTGATTCAGGGCTGACAGTTTGCTGTGTGCAGGTCGCGCGGGTAGCTTCAAGGAGCCAGGAGTTTGGCTTTGACTTCGGTCGTGCTTGGAAGTGTGCGGACTTTGCGGATTCAGCAGGAGGTCGTTTTGCGGCCTGTCAGCATTGTTTCATCTTTTCCAGCTTCAATAACCTGTCCACCGGCTTCAGGCGGGTAGGGGGTGTTCCTCAGTTCAGCTTCAGTAGGAGACGAATAACAGTGTGTCTGCACGGCCTCGCGGCTTCGGCGGACTTCGGTGCTATTCGGCGGATTGCAGCTTAGTTCGGGCGATCTCAGCGGACTCGGCGACCTCGGCGGTCTCGGCGGACTCCGGTGCTGTCCGCCCGGCTTGTTTTTTGGTGCTTTCTGTTTACAGCTGTTTATACTAGCGAAATTATGTCTCGCTATGTATGCCTCGTGTTGTAAAGAAGTGAATGTATAAAAGATCTGCTTGTGCTTCCATTGTCTGTTGGGATTAGCCTTTGTTCCTCGGTTTTCCGCTGGTTCAGAGTGTGAACTGGGTAGTGCCGAAGATATTAATTTGGTGTTTGGGCTACCTTGCTGATCACTTTGAGAAATTTCAACATGGTATCAGAGCAAGGTTCAGTTGCATGAGCGGAAGTCAACCAGTGTTGTTACTCAGTGATTGAGTGGTGTTCAACCTGTGTTGTTGCTCGGAGCTGCTGAAAGGTTGCCAACAGGTGTTGCAATGGAAGGGAGCTTGGCAAGGGGTCTTGGCATTGAACTCTTAACACCGACTAACTTTAAGAAGTGGAAGTCGTGCATGAAGAGTTATCTTCTTGGCGAGGAGCTGTGGGAAGTCCTCGGTGGTGACGACAGGCAGGAAGTCACGGCTGCATTCGGTACTGCTGAGCAGGTAAGGCTCTGGAGAAGAACAAATGCTAAGGCGGAGTTCATTCTGAAGAGAGCCGTGTCGCCAGAACTGTTTGATCACATCATTGGATGTGAGTCGGCTGCTGATATTTGAATAACCATTGATGAGTTGTTCAATAGGAAGAATGTGGCGCGGCTGCAGTTTCTGGAGAATGAGTTGGCTAGAACAACTCAGGGCGACCTTTCCATCTCGAAGTACTTCTTAAAGATGAAGAGCTTGTGTGCTGAGCTGTCGGCACTTGATCCTGATGAGCCGATCTCTGAGGTAAAGATGAAAAGGCACATTATCCGCGGCTTGCGGAAGGAGTATGTGGCCTTTGTTACATCTGTTCATGGTTGGGCTACTCAGCCCTCTCTGCTAGAGCTTGAGAACCTGCTGGCATCTCAGGAGAGCTTGGCAAGGCAGATGGCTGGAGTGAATATCAATCAGGAAGGCAGCGAAGCTCTCTTCTCAGGAAAGAAGAAAGGATGGGAAGGGAAGAAGAAGAAGAAGGTGCAGGTCGTTGGTGAGAAGGAGACTTCATTTTCATATCAGCCGGAGAGGAGCAATGCTCATAAAGACTGGAAGAAGAATTTGAAGTGCTACCGGTGTCAGCAGCGAGGGCACTTCAAGTGGGACTGCAAGGTCAAACTGCAACCTGGGCATGCTGCGGGAAAGGAGGAAGCTTGCTCAAGAAGTGAAGAAGCAGAATGGGGTGGAGCTTTCATGACGGGCACTTGTGTCCGGGCCTTGTCTGCTGAGGACTTCAACAGCGAGTGGATCGTGGACTCTGGGTGTGGTCATCACCTGACCGGAGACAAGTCCAAGTTCACCTCCATGCAGGCTTACTCAGGTAATGAAGATATTATCACTGCTGATAATATTGTTTATGCAGTTGAGAAAGAGGGGGTAGTGTCCTTGGGTAGTGATCAGGGGCCACTCACATTAAGGAGTGTGTATCACGTGCCGGGCATGAAGAAAAACCTCTTCTCAGTGACCAACGCGGTGGACGCTGGGTATCACGTTCTGTTTGGGCCAACAGACGTGAGGTTCCTTCGCAACGTATCAGCGGTTAAGGCTAATGTTGCTTATGTTGGAAGGAGGGTGAAGAACTTGTTTGTTCTTTCCACCAATGCATATGCTGATAGAATGAGGGCTAATGATAGCGCTGCTATCTGGCATGAGCGGCTGGGGCATGTTGGCATGGACAAGCTGAAGGCGATGGCTAGTAGAAGTTTGGTGAGGGGGTTGCCTAAGTTGTCCTCCTTTAGTGACGGGCATGTTTGCGCGGACTGTCAATACAGTAAGGCACATCGCCTTTTGTTTGATAAATCACAAACAAGGAGCAAGAAACCATTGGAGTGTATTCACGGCGACCTGATGGGACCGACGGTTACTGTCAGCCTTGGTGGAAGCAAATACATGCTAGTGTTGATTGATGACTACTCGAGGTATACTTGGGTGTACTTCTTGAAGGAGAAGGCAGAAGCTTTCCGGTTGTTCGTGGAGTTCAAGGAGTTGGTGGAAGGCCGGCTTGGCTTGCGGATTAAGAAGCTTAGAACTGATAACGGGGGTGAGTTTGTTTCCTCCGAGTTTTCTAACTTCTGCAGGAAGCACGGGATCCAATGAGAACTTACTTGTGCTCACACTCCACAACAAAATGGAGTAGCGGAGCAGAAGATCCGTCATTTGACGGAGACCTGCAAATACTGGCTTCATGCGAAAGAGATCCCAAGGTCCTTTTGGGTGGAGGGGATGTCTTGTGCTTCCTATGTCATCAATCGGATGCCGCTTAGCCCTATCAACATGAAGACTCCTGTTGAGCTGTTGCTGAAGGAGAAGCCGAGTGTGGGACACCTTAGGGTGTTCGGTTCAACTTGCTACGTGCATGTCCCGGATGCTTCACGGACAAAGCTTGATGCGAAGGCAAGGAAACTTGTCTTTATTGGCTATGATGAGCGGAAGAAGGGATGGAAATGCATGGACCCTGTGACGAAGAAGTTCGTGGTGTCAAGAGACGTTGTCTTTGACGAGCTGACGTTATATGGAGGTGGCTCGGTTGAGCTAACCGGAAGTGGCAAGGTTGATGAAGCACCGGTGGTGGCTGCTGAAGGCTTGGAAGAGGAGCTTGTTGTTTCACCAGCAGCTCCTGTTGCTTCTAACTCCGAGGCTGAGCCTTCTGGCTCAGGAAGCAGGGGGAGCACTGTTCAATGCTTGCCCCAGGTAGGAGTTGAGGTTGAAGAGGCAACAGAAGTAGTGAGCAAGGAGCCGACCCTTCGGAGATCGAAGAGGGTTGTGAAGCCACCGGCTCGGTACTGTGATGGGAATGCAGTGAGCTTTGTCTCCTGCTTCTTTGTGGGTCCTCTGGATGAGCGAGAGCCTACAAACTTCAACGAGGCCACTGGAGTGAAGGAGTGGGAAGATGCCATGAAGGAAGAGATTAATGCTCTGAAGAAGAATGAAACCTGGGACCTTGTGCCCAAGGTTGATGGCATTACTCCGGTTACTTGCAAGTGGGTGTATAACTTGAAGAAGAAGGCTAATGGGAGCATTGATAGGTTCAAGGCTCGCCTGGTCGCTAGAGGATTCTCACAGCAGTATGGAGAAGACTATGAGGAGACGTTTAGTCTAGTGGCGAAGATGACTTCAGTTAGAGTGGTGATCGCCTTGGCTGCAAGCAAGGGATGGAGGTTGTGGCAACTCGATGTGAAGAATGTCTTTCTTTACGGAGAGATTGACAAGGACATCTTCATGGATCAGCCGCTTGGGTTTATTTCTGAAGATCATCCGGACTACGTCTGCAAACTCAGGAAAGCTCTCTATGGGTTGAAGCAAGCTCCTAGAGCTTGGTATGGGAAGATTGCAGAGTACTTGCAATTCTGTGGATACCTTGCTTCCAACTCGGATTCAAGCTTGTTCGTCAAGAAGAAGGGGGAGCTACAAGTCTTGATCCTGCTGTATGTAGATGACATGATCATCACAGGGAATTCGGAGGGGGAAGTAGCAAGGCTCAGGGCTGAGCTTGCTATACGCTTTGAGATGAAAGAATTGGGAGAGTTGCATCACTTTCTCGGTCTTGAAGTAGAGAGGAAGGAGTGTGGGATTCTCATTAGCCAGAAAGGGAATATAGATCGCATTGTGAAGCGGTTCGGCATGGGCGAAGGGAAAAAGTGATCTACTCCACTATAACCTGGGCTAAAGCTTCGACGAGATGAGGGAAGGGTTCTTCTTGATCCCTTGGTGTTCAGGGCTCTTGTTGGGAGCTTGATTTACCTGACGATTCAAGGCCGGATATTGCTTATGTTGTTGGTCGAGTAAGTCGGTTTATGGCTGAACCAAGGAAGACTCATCTGGTGGCGGCAAGGAGTATTCTGAAGTATGTCAAGTCAACTTCTGAGATGTGACTCCTCTATGGAAGGGACTCGGATTTTGCCTTGCTTGGGTACACGGATGCTGACTATGGCGGTGATTCAGATGATCGAAGGTCCACTTCAGGTTATGTGTTCACTTGCAGTTCAGCTAGCATCTCGTGGTGTAGCAAGAAGCACGACTCGGTGTCGGTTTCAACCACGGAGGTGGAGTATAAGGCTTCGGCCTTGGCTGCTCGGGAAGCCGTTTGGTTGAGGAGGTTTATAGAGGATGTTCATGAAGAAGTGCAAGGGCCTACTTTACTCCGGGGTGACAATGAGAGTGCTCTCAAACTGGTTAACAATCCAGTGTTGAAAGTCCACCTAGTGTCAACTATCTTCACCTATGGGGGGGAATAGGTGACGTGCAGCGTTTTTGCGGAATTTAAATTGTACCTGCACACGAAAATAAAACAACACAGCACAATAGAGTACACCAGCTATTTATAGTGGTTCCCCGATTTGGGTACATCCACTTTCCCCCTTCGACCTATCTCCCAACCAGGGACGACTCGGTCACTTCTCCAACAGGATTGAAATCCAATCCTTGCACTATCGGAAGGAACCCTTCCACACGTAGGAGTCAACACTCTCACAAACCGGGTTGCACCCAACCCTTACAACTAGGAACCAACGTTCCTTTATAACAAAAATAAAATAGAATGTACAATAAATACAAACTATGTTTGGAGACTACGGTGTCCCTCTTCGTTGACGACGTGTTCTTGAAGTCCACGAAGAGTCCACAACCCTAGATCTCTCTTGGAGAGAATCTCCCCGGAACCGGCGGCGGCAAGATGGGCGACGGCTAGGTTCACGGGATCGGCGGCGACAACGATGTGCGGCTGCTGTTCTTTGGAGATCCAAACTTCGTAGCGAAGCTAGCTAGGTCTACTAATGGTCACTCTAGGATCGATCGTCTCGATCGATTCGGACGGGGAAGTTTTCCCGATCAACAAATCGAGAGACAAGGGATCTCTGGATAGACGCGTGAGACTCTAAGCTTGGCTAAGCTTCTGTCGCCGGAAGATCACGAAGAAATCTCGATCAAGAGCGGCGACCAACTAGCGCGAGCGGCGACGGCGGCGGCGGAGCAGCTTCGCGATTTTAGGTCAAGATGGTCGCTCGGCTTCTTTCTGTGTGTCTGTCTACTGTTCAAAAATACCCGTATATATATACACAAGTAAACACCTTAAAGACCGTTGTGGGTCCCACAAGAAGAAACCCGAAATCCGGCTCAAAATAGTGCCAGCGGTAGAATCCGGTCCAGCTGTTTCCAGAAAAACTGCCAAGTCAAAATCAGCGAGAATCACCTGTGATTCTCGCCGAATCGTCGAGAATCAGGGGTGATTCTCGACGATTCGGCGAGAATCACAAAGTGATTCCCGACGATTCGTCGAGAATCACAAAGTGATTCTCGTCGAATTTGACTTGATTGCACTCTGATTTAGCCGGCGAGAATCAGCCAGTGATTCTCGACGATTCGGCGAGAATCACTAGTGATTCTCGCCGAATCGGCGAGAATCACTTGGTGATTCTCGTCGATTCTTACTTAGATGATTTTTCGTCTTACGCCTCTGAGCTGCTCTTTGACTCATCCTTGCTCCTTGTCTGCTCTTGCATAAACACGGCCCTGTACTTGAAAGTAAGTGCACTCCAATAGAGAGAGTACACGTAGGCCAACACACTGATCTGCTCAACGAGGGATTACGTCGTGCAGACCCGTGTATATTGACCTACTGCACCCTGACATTGGTGTGCACTTAGCGTGGAATAACTGCAAGCACAACTTGAAATATTTTGTCAAAAACATTGCCTATTTACCTTAGCTTGTTCAGGGGCTTCTTCAAATCAGGTACGTTGTGGATACAATACCCAATAATCTCCCCCTATTTGAAGAAGCCTAAACCTTACAAGCTAAGGTGAATAAAGCGTATGGGAATGAAAATCATAACCTTGAAATTAAGTTGAGAGAGATATTCATTACCGATACCAATTTCGTGCGAGCAAACTTTGGAGCCACCTTAGCCTTAGCCGAGAGGGTAATCTCCCCCTTTTCGGCTTCTGCAAATCTGGGTCTGTAGCATTTGACCCCTTGCTCCCCCTCAGTTCTTGCATCTGTGCGCACACTTGAGTCCCTTGCTCCCCCTCAGTTCTTGCACGAGCCTGGAGCTTCTGTAGTCTTCACTCCTCATAGTTTAGCATTCCCAATTCAGTTTTGAAAAGACTGAACTTGGCTTCGTCTAAGGGCTTTGTGAATATATCTGCAATCTGCTTGTCCGTGGGGACATAACAGAGAGAGATGTCCTTGTTCTCCACGTGCTCCCGAATGAAGTGGTAGCGCACTTCAATATGCTTCGTTCTGCTGTGTGATACCGGATTGTTGGCAATCGCAATAGCACTGGAGGAGTCGCAGTACATCGGCACTTCCTTGAACTGAAGGTCGTAGTCGGCTAACTGGTTTCTGATCCATAGGAGTTGTGCGCAACAACTGCCAGCCGAGATGTACTCAGACTCTGTTGTGGAGGTAGCTACACAATTCTGCTTCTTGCTGTTCCAAGAGATAAGCCTTCTTCCGAGGAATTGACACGTCCCGGAAGTGCTTTTCCTGTCATCCCTACTCCCTGCAAAATCAGCATCTGAAAAGCCTATTAGCTCGACATCATTGTTTCTCGGGTACCACAAGCCAAGATTGGGAGTACCTTTAAGGTATCTTAGAATTCGCTTTGCAGCGACATAGTGAGATTCCTTAGTGTTCACCTGATACCGGGCACAAACACATGTGGAGAACATAATATCCGGTCTACTGGCAGTAAGGTAGAGCAGGGATCCAATGATGCTTCTGTATTTGGTTTCATCGAAAGGTTTACCTTTCTCATCCTTATCCAGAGATATAGTGGATCCCATTGGAGTCCTCATAGAGGTTGCATTCTCCATGCCGAATTTCTTAAGGAGTTCATTTGTGAACTTCGTCTGAGAGATGAAGATTCCATCCTCAGAATGTTTTACTTGAAGTCCCAGGAAATACTTGAGCTCTCTCATACTGCTCATTTCAAACTTTCCTTGCATAAGTTTAGAAAACTTTTTGCAAAGATTGTTGTCCGTTGAGTCGAATATAATGTCATCGACATAGATTTGCACCAGCAAAATCTTGCCTTTGACTTCCCTGAGAAACAATGTCTTATCTATTTTACCTCTAGAGAACTTGTTCTCAAGAAGAAAACTAGATAAAGTCTCATACCAAGCTCGTGGAGCTTGTTTTAAACCATATAAAGCTTTATTAAGAAAATAAACATGATTGGGATAAGTAGGATTGACAAAACCTGGGGGTTGAGCGACGTATACTTCCTCTTTCAGGTCTCCATTCAAGAATGCTGATTTCACATCCATTTGATAGACTGTGAATCCTTTGTGCGAAGCATACGCCAGGAACAATCTGATTGCCTCGAGCCTTGCTACCGGTGCAAAGGTCTGGTCGAAGTCAATCCCCTCCTCCTGTCTGTAACCTTGAGCCACCAGCCTGGCCTTGTTCTTTATGATGACACCATGTTCATCCAGTTTGTTTCTGAAGATATACTTGGTGTCAATCACATTCTGCTTGTGTGGTCTGGGAACCAGCGTCCAAACGTTTCATCGTTCGAATTGATGTAGTTCATCTTGCATGGCCAAAATCCATGCCGCGTCTTTGTTCGCTTCGTCGAACTTCTTTGGCTCAACCTGTGATAGGAAGCTAAGATGCAAAATTTCATTAATAGTACCTCTTCGAGTTCTGACACCGACACGAGGATCTCCGATGATCTGATCTCTAGGATGATCCCTCACGTGCCGGAGCTCTAGAAGTCTGGCGTCTGGAGCTTCGACTACTTCTTGGGCTTCTCCTTCTTCTAAGAGATTTGTTCCATTTTGATCTTCAACATTCCCAGATGACGTGGAGGTGGAAACTTTGACGTACTTAGGAGTTTCATCTTTAGCGGTCTCATTGAGACTCAGCTGTTCAAGTCGTGCACCTGCATCTTCAAGAATACCACTGGAAGAATTGCTGTTAAGCAAACTTCCTTCATCAAATACAACATTAATTGATTCTTCTACCACTAGGGTTTTCTTATTGAAGACCCTATATGCCCGACTGTGGGAACTATAGCCCATGAATATGCCTTCGAAGCATTTTTCACCAAATTTAGTATGCGGGTACTTCCCATTATTCAGTACATAGCATCTGCAACCAAAGATCCTCAAGTAGGACATGGTTGGTTTCCTGCCTTTCAGTAGCTCGTAAGGCGTCTTACGATGATTCTTGTTGATCAATGCTCGGTTTTGTACATGACAAGCTGTGTTGACAGCCTCTGCCCAGAAGTATTCTGGGAGAGAAGCGTCTTTCAACATTGTCGTGCAGGCTTCAATGAGAGTTCTATTTCTCCTCTCCGCAACTCCATTTTGTTGAGGAGTGCGCGGGGAGGAAAACTCATGAAAGATACCTTGTTCTTCACAAAACTCTGTTATAGCACCAGATTCTAATTCTTTTCCATGGTCACTTCTGATTTTGACCACTGGGCAGTTAAATTCGTTCTGAACCTACTTGACAAAACTAGTGAAGATGTCAAACATATCCGACTTTCGTTTTAAGAAGAACACCCATGTAAACCGAGAATGATCATCAACTATCACTAGCGTATAGGACTTGCCTCCCAAGCTATGAACTTGCATTGGACCAAACAAGTCCATATGTAGAAGGTAAAGACATCGGGAAGAGTCTTTGTCTGCAATGCTCTTAAAGGTAGCCCGAGTCTGTTTGCCCATCTGGCATGCAGGACAGGGGCTATCTTTGATGCACTTGATAACAGGAGCATCCCTTACTAAGTTTTTAGAAAACAGCATACTAATTGTTTTGAAATTAATATGTATCAATCTCTTGTGCCATTGTTCACAAAGAGATGCACTGCCTATTGTCACAAGGCATACGGGGGTAGATGAATCTAAACTGAGAAAATCTAAGCAGAAGATATTTCTGCTCCTAATGTCTGATAATACCGTCTCAGAAGAGATACGTGAAATTATCAGACATTTATCCTTGCAGAACTTAACGTCATAGTCTTTGTCACATAACTGACTTACACTGATCAGGTTATGGTTTAACCCTTCAACATAAACCACGTCGGTGATAGAGATTATACCGTTGGAAATCATACCATAACCTCTGGTGACTCCTCGATCTGACCCTCCAAAGATGACTTTGGGTCCATTCTCGACTGGAGTGTAATCACGCAGCAGGCTTCTTGTCCTAGTCATATGCCGGGAGCATCCACTGTCCAAATACCAGATCGGCGTTTTGGTGTCCTTTGGACATTCCTGCAAAACAAAATTAATTTCCCTTAGGAACCCAATCGAACTTGGGTCCTAGATTCCTGGTTAGCATACTCCCCCTCGGTTGGTTAACCCTACGAGTGGTCGGCCTCGCTTTGCTAACATAGGGAGTCTCGTGATACCTTGGATTAAACCAACAATCCACGGCAAAGTGACCGACTTTGCCACAGCACCAACAGTCAAATCTGTTGTACATCTTCCTAGGCTCCTGCCTTACCCTGGGAACGGTGGGTACAGCCGGGGCTTTGGATCTGGAGGTGGGGGCCTCACAGTGATTGCAGTCACAAGACTTCTTCACCTTCTGTATAACAGGCTTGGCTTTTGGTGCCTGCTTTCCATTATGGCCGCTAGAGAATTGACCATAATTTCTCATGTGGATTTCCTCATAAGGTGCCTTGAAGGCACTCTCACCGAAGTTCCGGGGAAAGGTCCAACTGTCATATCGGCTCATTGGCTTTGCAACCGAGGGCCGGAAATGATGACCAAAAGTTGATTCAAAGTCATGTTGGTTGCAAGGAAAGCCAGGCTTTCTGAACGCAACAGGACTGAGCGGAGCCTTTCCCTTTTCAGCGGCAGAGGCCTTCTTGGCGGCCTTATTCTTCCTCTGGTTCCTATTTCTCCTGGATGAGGAACCAGATACCCCTACATGCCTCAATCCAGCTCCTTTGACCTGAGCAGAGAAGGTATCAACAACTGGAAGAACTGTTTTTGGCATAGAAAAGCTCTTGACGATCTTCCTTTCTGCCGCAAGTTGTTCTTCCAACTTGTCGACTTCCTCCTGCTTAAGATCAAGGAGCTTAAGAGACTCTGAATGCTTTGAGGTCAGGTCAAGGTGCTCCTGTCGGAGAGAGATCAAACTGGTGACCTCTTCCCTTCGGGAAACACACTCACCCTTAAGGAATTTTACTTCCTTTTTCTCAGCCTTCAATCTCTTACGGCACTCCTCGAAAGTGTTGAGCAGAAGCTCATACTTCTCGAGGAGCTCAGCTTCACGGGCCGAAAGGCTATCCTCAGGTTCATCATCCTGAGACTCAGGATCAGAGTCAGAGTCGGAGAGAGGGGTGTGAGCTTTTACCTTCCCAGTAAATGGGGGCATTCTCCTTCTGAGTCGGAGCGACCCACCAGCCCGAAGTAGGCTTCATCATCATCACTGGAGTCTGAGGAATCAGACTCACTAAGTGTCTTTGGCCTTTTGGCGATGTAGCTCCGCTCTTTTTTCTTATCTCTAGAGGATTTGTGCTCCTCTCCTTTCCCTTTTTCTCTCTTGCCTTGATAGCAGTCGGCCACGACGTGTCCTGGCTTATTGCATCCAAAGCAAATAATGTCGGAGGAGCGATGTTTGTTCGGTTTAGAAGCATACCTGTCAGAAGAATAATTTTTCTTCTGATGCCTGGAGGAGGAGCTGTCTTTCTTTCTTTGATTCCTCATCTTGAGGAACTTCTTGAACTCTCGGGTGATGAGGGATAAATCCTCCTCCGACAGCTCTGAGCTGGAGGAGCATGGCTCGGAGTCCTCCTCCTCATCCTTATTCCTGGCACGGTATGAAACCGCACCCTTGCCTTTTCTGGAGTGACTGTCTTTTAGAGCCACAGTCTTTTCTTTGGCTGCAGCCTTCTCTGCTTCTTCTTCTGCTTTCCTGGTGTTCAGTTGAAGCTCATAGGACATTAGCTTCCCAAACAGAATTTGCGGGTCTGTTTCAGCTAGTCTGCCAAACTCTCGGATGGCGCAGATCTTTGTGTCCCATTCCTTAGTAAGGGACCTAAGGAATTTATCATTGAGTTCACCATTAGTGAACACTCTTCCGTATCCTTTGAGGGCGTTGACAATCTTGAGGAAGTTCTCGTAGGTGACTCTGATCTCTTCCTTAGGCCCTTGTCTGAAGGCCTCATATTTCTGGTTCAGGAGGGATCTCTGATCATCCCTCACTTCATCAGTCCCCTCCATTCGGATGATCAGGCAATGCCAGATCTCCTGTGCTGTCCTGCAGTTGCAGAAGTTCTGCATCATTGAGTCATCAACTGCGCTGACCAGAATGTTCTGCGCCTTCTTGTCAAGTCCCACTAGCACCATCTCGTCCTTGTCCATTTCAGAAAGTTTCTTCGGCACTTTCTTGGTAGGATCAATGGTGGAGACCTTAGTGGGGACATAAGGTCCCTCCTCCACGATCATGAAGAGTCGAGGATCAACTGCTTCCATGTAGAACCTGATCCTTTCCTTCCAGATAGGAAAGTTTAGCCTGGTGCACACTGGGATCTTGCCTGTGAACTTGAGCCCGTCCATAGTAGATGTTTGCCTTCTTCTTGACACTGGTGGCAGGATTCAACTCAAGGTGTTAACCTTTTTGATGAGTAACCTCTCTTTGATACCACTTGAAAGTCCACCTAGTGTCAACTATCTTCACCTATGGGGGGGAAATAGGTGACGTGCAGCGTTTTTGCGGAATTTAAATTGTACCTGCACACGAAAATAAAACAACACAGCACAACAGAGTACACAAGCTATTTATAGTGGTTCCCCGATTTGGGTACATCCACTTTCCCCCTTCGACCTATCTCCCAACCAGGGACGACTCGGTCACTTCTCCAACAGGATTGAAATCCAATCCTTGCACTATCGGAAGGAACCCTTCCACACGTAGGAGTCAACACTCCCACAAACCGGGTTTCACCCAACCCTTACAACTAGGAACCAACGTTCCTTTACAACAAAAATAAAATAGAATGTACAAGAAATACAAACTACGTTTGGAGACTACGGTGTCCCTCTTTGTTGACGACGTGTTCTTGAAGTCCACGAATAGTCCACAACCCTAGATCTCTCTTGGAGAGAATCTCCCCGGAACCGGCGGCGGCAAGATGGGCGGCGGCTAGGTTCACGGGATCGGCGGCGACAACGATGTGCGGCTGCTGTTCTTTGGAGATCCAAACTTCGTAGCGAAGCTAGCTAGGTCTACCAACGGTCACTCTAGGATCGATCGTCTCGATCGATTCGGACGGGGAAGTTTTTCCCGATCAACAAATCGAGAGACAAGGGATCTCTGGATAGACGCGTGAGACTCTAAGCTTGGCTAAGCTTCTGTCGCCGGAAGATCACGAAGAAATCTCGATCAAGAGCGGCGACCAACTAGCGCGAGCGGCGACGGCGGCGACGGAGCAGTTTCGCGATTTTAGGTCAAGATGGTTGCTCGACTTCTTTCTGTGTGTCTGTCTACTGTTCAAAAATACCCGCATATATATACACAAGTAAACACCTTAAAGACCGTTGTGGGTCCCACAAGAAGAAACCCGAAATCCGGTTCAAAATAGTGCCAGCGGCAGAATCCGGTCCAGCTGTTTCCAGAAAAACTGCCAAGTCAAAATCGGCGAGAATCACCTGTGATTCTCGCCGAATCGTCGAGAATCAGGGGTGATTCTCGACGATTCGGCGAGAATCGCAAAGTGATTCCCGACGATTCGGCGAGAATCGCAAAGTGATTCCCGACGATTCGGCGAGAATCACAAAGTGATTCCCGACGATTCGGCGAGAATCACAAAGTGATTCTCGTCGAATTTGACTTGATTGCACTCTGATTTAGCCGGCGAGAATCAGCCAGTGATTCTCGACGATTCGGCGAGAATCACTAGTGATTCTCGTTGATTCTTACTTAGATGATTTTTCGTCTTACGTCTGTGAGCTGCTCTTTGACTCATCCTTGCTCCTTGTCTGCTCTTGCATAAACACGGCCCTGTACTTGAAAGTAAGTGCACTCCAATAGAGAGAGTACACGTAGGCCAACACACTGATCTGCTCAACGAGGGATTACGTCGTGCAGACCCATGTATATTGACCTACTGCACCCTAACATTGGTGTGCACTTAGCGTGGAATAACAGCAAGCACAACTTGAAATATTTTGTCAAAAACATTGCCTATTTACCTTAGCTTGTTCAGGGGCTTCTTCAAATCAGGTACGTTGTGGATACAATACCCAACAAGTGTGTCACGCCAGGACCAAGCATATAGAGATTGATCACCACTTCATCAGGGAGAGGTGTTGGAGGGGTCTCTGCTGGTCGGGCATGTTCGGAGTGAAGATAATCTTGCTGACATCTTCACGAAGCCACTGTCGAAGGGGCCCTTTGAGCGCTTGCGCAGCTTGCTGGGCTTGGTCACCACTTCCCACTTCAAGGGGGAGTGTTGAAATTTGTGAAGTGGAAGTGGTTGACGGGACAGGCCGGGCGGCCTGGGCGGACAGCATTGGCGGACTATGCGTACAGGGCGGACTGTGATGTGTGGCCTGGTGGAAGGTCTAGTGGAAAGCCGGATGTCTTCTGAGCGGGTTGTTGCATGAAGTCCGTGGACTGTGCGGCCTGGTATCTGCGGATAAGGCGTTGGCTTTGGTTTAGCCAAGGAGCGGCCTGAGCGGATAGAGGCTTGCGGACTGGTGCATTGCTCAGCGGTCGTAGTGCAAGCTTGTGCTGACTGGCGGTTTGGCTCATGTCCGCGGGAAGCGTGCGGACTGGTGAGTTCGCGGTATTGGCTGTTGCAGACTGGGCTTAGAGCTTGGATGAGGCCTTGTCGATCTCTGGTGTTACAGCAGGTGCCTTGCTGTGGAAGTTGATTGGCGGACTGGTGTGTTGAAGTCCAGGAGACTGCTGCGTTGGGCAGGTGTGCGAGGAGCCCGCGGACTGCTGGTGGTCTGTGCTTGGGTATTTGGCGGACGGGTGTTTATGTCCGTCATGCTCGCATTGGCCTTTGATGGTTTTGGCCTTGGTCATATTCTGTGCCAAGACCATGGTGTCTGCAGTATCCGCCAAGTCCGTTGTTGACCAGGCGGACTGATACTGTGCCTTTGGTCGTGGACCTGTGGCGGATTGAGGTTTGAGTCTTGCGGACTGCCTCGGGTTGTGCGGACTGCCATTGAAGGGGGATTGCTGTCCTGCAGTGGTTGGTGGCTTTGCGGGCTGATGCCTTGTCCGCATAGCTTGGGCGGACTGGAGAGGGTTCGCCAATGTTGTCTTGCTCCTGGCGGTTTTTCTTGGTATCCGGCTAAGTCCTTGCGGACTCGGCGGACGGTGTTTTTGCTATCGCGTGGGCTAGGGCGGTGTCGCTATCTCTAGGGCGGTGACCACACTCCTCACCTCGCCTATAAATAGGACCCCCCTGGAAGGTCTACAGTAACTTGAGTGAACAGTAAGTTGGGCTGGGTCAGGGCTGCGGTCTCAGTTTGTCTGTCCGCGCGGATTGATTCAGGGCTGACAGTTTGCTGTGTGCAGGTCGCGCGGGTAGCTTCAAGGAGCCAGGAGTTTGGCTTTGACTTCGGTCGTGCTTGTAAGTGTGCGGACTTTGCGGATTCAGTAGAAGGTCGCTTTGCGGCCTATCAGCGTTGTTTCATCTTTGCCAGCTTCAATAACCTGTCCGCCGGCTTCAGGCGGGTAGGGGGTGTTCCTCAGTTCAGCTTCAGCAGGAGACGAATAACGGTGTGTCCGCGCGGCCTCGCGGCTTCGGCGGACTCCGGTGCTATTCGGCGGATTGCAGCTTAGGTCGGGCGATCTCAGCGGACTCGGCAACCTCGGCGACCTCGGCGGTCTCGGCGGACTCCGGTGTTGTCCGTCCGGCTTGTTTTTTGGTGCTTTCTGTTTACAGCTGTTTATACTAGCGAAATCATGTCTCGCTATGTATGCCTTGTGTTGTAACGAAGTGAATGTATAAAAGATCTGCTTGTGCTTCCATTGTTTGTTGGGATTAGCCTTTGTTCCTCGGTTTTCCGCTGGTTCAGAGTGTGAACTGGGTAGTGTCGAAGATATTAATTTGGTGTTTGGGCTACCTTGCTGATCACTTTGAGAAATTTCAACACCGACAACATCAGAGCTTCACCACTCTCAATACCTATCGAGCAAATGTGTTTCTTGCTATCAGCAACAACAATGCCTTCCGGAGGTCATGGCCTCTTCCCCCAAACATAGGAAACCAGTTGTAATATTGAGTCTTCCACTACGGACGTGGGCACAAGACCAAATATTTCACTTGACTGAGATAAGAGATCGAGTGTCTCGTCCATCAAGGGATCCTTGGAGAATTTCTGAAAACGTCGGTGTTGGGATGTGCATTCTTGAAAAGGCCCGGGGGCAATCTTGAAAATGATCATCTCAGGCAGGAGGATTCCTTCCCACACCTGCAACACGGAGAACATGCGCCGCATCTATCATTATATGCAATTTCCCTATTTTTATGTTTTCTTTGCTTTCAAGACAATTAGACGCAATTCTAAATTTGCACGCAAATTTATAACTAATTATTGGTGTTTCCAACTTCATATGTCATGCCTGTCACACGAAACAAATCAACGAAAGGTAATTCACAACCTCCAGTAGAAGAGGGGCTTGCCTCCCTCTACGACCGAGCGCGAACCGGGTTGCTAGTACATCAACTTCACTCGTCAGGCAACGCACTCACAACAAATGTTGTCGTCGGGCTGCGTGCTCACAATAGCTACCCTCACCAGGCTGTGCGCTCCCAGTAGCTGCCCTTGTCGGGTTGCGCGCTCACAACAACTACCCCTTGTACCAACACCGTGTAGTGCTTTAACGATTGCAACAAGCTCGATAACCCTCAATAAGGGTGGACAAAAGTCCCTCTACGCCATATCTGAGCATCGACCTTCGACACTAACGTCGAGCGATGAACTCTGAAGCTAATCTCGAGCAACACATTGACCAACCCCCAGTACCGACACCAGGTAGCACACTAATGATTACAACAGGCTCAACAACCCTCGATAAGGGAGGACATAAGTCCCTCAATGCCACGCCCGAACATCAACCTATGACACTAACCCCGAGCGACAACCTCCAAAGCCAATCCTGAGCAACAAGCTCGTCAACCTTCAATAAGCTCGCCAACCTTCAACAAGCTCGCCAACCTTCAACAAGCTCGCCAACCTAAGCCGCATCCGAGTGTCGACCTCCGACACTAACTTTGAGTTACGATCTCCGAATTCAATCCAAAACGACAAGTTTTCCAACCCTTGGTAAGGGCGCATGGAGGTTCTTCTACACTACATCCGAGTGTAGAACAACAAATTAACCAACCCTCGGAAAAGGTGGACAAAGATCCTTATACACTGCATCCGAGCAGTGACCTCCGACACAAATGTTGAGGGGCGACCTCAGATGCTAACGCCGAGCAACGAGATCATAATCGAACGAAGACCTCCGGTGCTCACGCCAAACATCAAGCTCGTAATCAAGTGACGACCTCCAGTGCTAATACCAGGTAACACACGCACAATTGCAGCAGTGACCCATGGCGCCAATGCCAAATAGCAAGCTCAGAACAAAATATCGGCTTCCAGTATCCACGCAAAGCGACAAGATTATGGTCTAGCTAAACACGACGATTCACTTAAGTAAACTTGTAAAACGAGTTGTCCATAAAATGGTAGTTAAGCAAGCAAACTTGCCTCAAAATGGAGGAGAGAGTGGAGCCATCTTCCGCATGAAAGCAGTTCTAGAAGTAGTTGGGGTTAATATATCTCCCTTTTCATTTTGATATCAAGATACCTTTTTTAGTAAGAATTACTCGGAAAGAGAGACATAAAGACTCTAGAAAGATGCTTATGAGATGTTCAAATTGGAGGAGGGTATGAGACAATTGGGGATTTGATGGGCCAGCTAAAAGTACTTAGGATAACTATTTGATTAGCATTGCTGATTAGTCTACATCCTTCTAACATTGTCTTTCTTTCCCTGAAGTGATGGAAGAATGAGGTGAGAAATACACGCTCAAAATCATGGTGCAAAGAAATCAAAGTATTTCAATGACTTTAAGGATCCGTTTGGCATGATGGTGACGGTCATGAACATGCGGGTTAAATTGTCATTCGTTAACATTCATCTAAGAAACTTCATTCACTTTTATGTTTAAACGGATGTTGTTTGTTAGGTGATCCTTAATGAATGATGGTTTAACCCATGCATTTACAACTGTCACAACCGTGCCAAACGAAACCTAAAACTTTAAATTTACATTCATTTGAATCACAAATGTAATCCTCAATCTAAATTGAACAAAAGAGACAGTTGTAGGCAGGTCGGTTGGAAAAAAAATATATTCAAGAATTAGCTTTGAGAGTATGGAAATCAATACGGTTGTTCGGATGAATGATTTTCGGACGTATTTAGTTTTTGAGTTCAAAGCCATCGATATTGAAATAAGTCTACAAAACTCTCAATTGAATGTTTAGCTCTCACCATAGATTTTTAGATTGAGTATTCCAGAACTGCAAACTCACACGAACGTGTGTTTTCACATCGGCGCTCGTTTTTGCCCGGACACATTTTCTCCCGGGCGTGTTTTTGTCCGGTCGTGTTTTTTTAGTTGAGCGCGCAAAATTTTCCCAAGCTCACAAAATTCGCCGGACTTGTATTTTCAGCAAGGACGCGCTTTTTTCACCCCGAGCACACAATTTCCACCCATGCGAGTATTTTTTTCGCTCAAGCACTCATTTTCCGCTTGGACGTGCATTTTCCGCCCGGGCGTCCATTTTCTCGCCTGAGACTGCATTTTTCTTGCCCGCGGGAGTATTTTCCACCCGGGCGTCATTTTTCGCCCAGACACGCATTTTCCGCCCAAGTGCATTTTTTTGCCCGGGGCGCATTTTCTGCCCATGCGAGCATTTTCTGCCCGAGCGCTGTTTTTTCTCCCAAGCACAAATTTTCTGCACATGCGCACTTGCAATTTTTCTACACGGGGGCGTATTTTCCGTTCGAGCACGTATTTTCCACCCGGGCGTGCATTTACCGCCCTGACAAGGATTTTCTGCCATGTCGTCTATTTTTTTTTTGCCCAGGGAGCATTTCCTGCCCAGGAGAGCAATTTGCGCTCTGCAGCGCATTTTCTTTCCAAGAGCGAATTTTTCTGCCCGCACACTAATTTTCCCCCTGCGCGCGCATTTTCCCCCGGGGCGATCATTTTCCGCCCATGCGTATATTTTTCTACCCGAGCTCACATTTTCCGCCCGGATGCGCATATTCTGCTTGAGCACATTTTTTTTTCTCCAGCGTATATTTTTTGCTCGAGCTCATTTTTTGCCCGAGCGTGGATTTTCTGCCAGAGCACGGATTTTCTACCCGGGTGTATATTTTTTGCATGAGTGCTATTTTTTTGCATGGGCTGAGATTTTAAGTGTGCGCATGCATTTTTCGCTTGGGTGCACATTTTCGGTTAGTACGAGCATTTTCCACCCGAAAGCATTTTTCCACCCCAGGCCCGCATTTTCCGCTCGGGAGCGAATTTTCTTCCCGGCCACACAATTTTGTCAGAGTGCGTATTTTCGCCAGGGTGCTCATTTTCCGCCCGCGTGCGCATTTTTCGGTCAGGAGCGCATTTTCCTCTCAGACGCATATTTTTTGCCCGGGGGCGCATTTTTTTGCCCGGCCACACATTTTTGCATGTGCATGTATTGTGGCCCGGGCGCGCATTTTCCACCCGGACGCACATTTTTCGCCCGGGTGCCCATTATTCGTGTCGGGCCGACAGGCAAGCTTTTTTTGTTCGGGCGCGCATTTTCCACCCAGGGCGCGAATTTTCTACCCGTGCACACATTTTTTGGCTCTGATGCGCATTTTCCGACCGGACTCGCATTTTTCAGCTGTGCGCGTATTTTTCAACAGGGTGCACATTTTTTGCCCAGGCAAGCAGTTTTTTCCTGAGCACGCATGCTCGGGCACTCAAATTTTGCGTCGGCGTCCATTTTTTTGCTCAAACACGCATATTCTGTAAGTGCATGCATATTCTGCAAGTGCGCGCATTTTTCGCCCAGCGCCCTTTTGTCACCCAAGCGCTCATTTCTTTATTAACACCCACCTATGATGGTGGTTACGCCGGTGGTTATGTGGGTGGTTACCCATGTAATAAATGACGACGATTGTGAGAGGGTGATCATACGACGGAGAGGGGTCCGCCGTCGGCGATTTCTGGGCGGCAAGCCCCCGACGACGGTTAGGTGTCGGGGACGAGGGCATGTCACGACCAGCCACAATGCCGACCGCAGGCGCGCCGGACGGGGAGGTCAAGCATGACACCAACCGCGCCTTGCGGCTGTGGCCTTTCTGCTGTGCCCTTGCAGCCACAAGGTGCGACCACAACTTTACGACCACGAGGCGCGACCGCGGACGTCCGGGGAGGCCAGCCCCCGGAAATCGGTGGTACGCGTGATGATGGATGGATCGCGAGCGCCGATCGCACATGGATCGAGCGCGCGGATCTCATGCAGGGTGGTTATTCCCATAACCCCCCTCCCACCCCCCCCCCCCCCCACCCCACACACACACTACATTAGTGGGGGTTATGAGATTTTGGTTAATTGCAGATCAATTTTCTTATAAATTATGTCAGAACCTGTGAAGTCCAGTTATCACAAATAGCATTTTCTCATTATTAAAATAATATCAGAGTGAGAGAAAATATGCGATCGTGATGTCACGTCATGAAGGGGACAACTACAGACGTTCAGGAAACCATGTCCTTTCATTTATTTTTATAAAAAGACTTCTGAATTATGTTTTAAAACATAGTTATATTATTAGGTTTACTGACCGTGTCCCTCGGTCTGGTAGATCAACTAGTGCACGAGTGAGAAAGTATAGGTTTACACAGCGGAAAATTATTAAGTTTAATTCATTTGTTATCCTATGTGAGAATGAAGACTTTGCATATAAAGCAATGAATATGTGACTTCTAGATTTTTTTTATAAGTAGGAATGTATTTTTGTAGCTCTTAAAATAGTAGTTTGTCATTTTAAAAGCATGCTATGGAACTACACTAAAAATGCTACTATTATAGTTAAAAATAACTAACATGCATCCTAACATAAAACATTCACAGAGAGAAAGTATAAAACTAACAGTAAGTAACAGCAATACAACTAGCAAGTAGCTAACATTATGGGCGTCAAACAAACTGACACGAACTCATAAGAAACCAATCTAATCTGAAAAAAAAGGTAGCTACATCACAAACAGGAAGTGAAACAAATGGCTGCAACCACCCGCAATACTAGAAACACAAGCTCTAACTGTCAAACTTGCTACTGCTCTGAACCTGAGGCATTCAAAAAATAACACCACAAAAGCAAGTTACAAGTGGTGCAGAAAGAAGTAAAAGAACCTGACAAACCTCCAATTAGATTGGAATCAACAGACAAACTAACAACAAAAGTCAGTACGAATCAACAGAAATAGAGCAAAAGATCTAGCTACACAGTAAAATCTAAGCAACAAAGGTCCAAACAGTAATATAGTACCAAGTGTCATACGGTCATGTTTATCTTTCTTTAAATATTATGATTATCCAAATTCATATGAGATTGATCAGCTCAAAAAGGACATCAAAATAGCGGACAAACATGTCACTGATGCGGTGGCTCTCAGTCCAACACGAACCATCTGTACAAACATAGGGCATGGGTGTATGATCTACAAACAGAAGATGTACTGTGCCGAGGGATTTACCCCAACGCGCACAGACCCAACAAACAAGGCACTATGCCGAGGGATTTACCCCAACGCTCATAACCCAACAAACATTTCGTATTCATTATTTTATATGAATTCCATCATAACTTCCAGGTTATTCGGTCAATAACACACTGACTAAAATCTTAACGCATCCGACAAAAATTTCAAAGGGTCACTGTTGAAACCGAAAATCGGTCTCGGTGGAGTTCGCCCGCGGGGAAGGGGTGATCGCGCGCCTACTTCACTCCTGCAAACAAAACAACAAAAGAGACAAGGGAAGAACCGACCCAAGGGCTCGGCGGGGAGGACCCACCATACACCCGGAAGATCTGAGAGCGCTTCCCTTCCTTAGTCAAAGGCCGAGCTAAGGTACCCTCAGAAATCACTTGAAAGCTAGAGCAAAAGAGCACAGGAAGCCTGCATTCTGGGGTACCCCTTGGGTCCTATTTATAGTTTTCAGAATCTGAACTGCCAATAAACAAAACGAACTGACCTGAAGTTACCAAAAAACCCTTGGTTGGGTCTGCCAACAGCCAAACTCCGCTGTTCTGAAGGGCTATGGGCAGACCAGCGGGGGAAAAATAGTAAAAATACCTCATGGATCCAGGAGAGCTGGGGAGCCTGGCCACCTTGGCAGATCCGGCTCGCCCACTGTTGCCGAGCTCCGTTGTGAGAGTGCGACCTGGGACGGCGAGCAGGCCCATCCGTCTACTTCCATTAGTTGATCTCTGCCCAATGAATCTTGCCTTAGCTCGGCGAGTACCGAGCTCGCGGTCGACGAATGCCGAGCTCGGGCTTGGGTTTTCTCTATCGAGCTCGCATGGGACCTGGATGATCTGAGCTGGTCGGTCTGGTTCTTGGCTCTCCCCACTCGCCGGATACGGGGTTGTACACAATCTTCGCTCTTTTTGAGCTTGGCAAAGCTCGGAAAGAAACATCCAACCTCAAGTGTTCGGCGAGTGTGGGGCGGACTGGAGGGAATCTTCGGGTGGGGTCCACCTGTGGCTATATATATGCACCTGTATACCTGCCTGACTCTTGCCATTCCATTTGCTCTAATCCTGTTAAGATGTCGATCCCCAAGGAGATTCAAGAGCGGCTTATGCGCGCCCTCCAGGCCTCAGCTGCTCGCGTAGCCGCCTTGACAGCGGTCCCAGCCGCTGTGCCGCAGTTAGGCCTTGTCAAGCCTAACTTCAAAAAGATGAAAACATTCCCTCAGGCGGCCGAGCCCATTTATGAAGACCTTAGGACCACCTTGGAGCACGGGAGCAGCTCCTCCACTCTGCCTGCCCATGAAAAGGGGAGGAACATTGTTGAGGTCTGCGGTGGCCCAGACAGCCACCCTGATGGCGCGGAGGACGTCGTATCGCGAGACACCACCCTGCGGGCCAAGACCACTCTTGGGGACTCGCGGTTCATGACTCCGGAGAACCATCCTTGGGACCTGTCCCCTCCTTTTGGGACCTTGGGGGTGAGCTCGCATAGGCCGAGCTCACCTGTGCACGCCAGCTCTCCTCAGCAAGCTGTCGTGTCCTCGGGGGCGGGTCTAGAAACCATCCACATCCAGGGATTCGAGCTCCTCTCACAGGGAACGCGCGGCCCAGGTCGCGGGAAGGATCAGAGGTTTATCCCTCCCCGCATTTCCTTTGAGTTGTCGAGCTCGTCAGGTAAACTTTGTCTGGATTCCTGCCTCATGCAATTTTCCAGCACCTCCTTTTGCTGATGTTTGCCTCCACAGTTCCCCCCAGCCAATCCACTGCTGAGGTATCTTTGCGAGCTGCCCATTACTCTCCCCTCCCCTCCGCCATCTCGCTGGACTCTTACCTGGGCTCTGAAGTGGATCAAGGCGAGCTGGCGAGGAGGGAGGTTAAGCTTTTAAAGAAATTGGTGTGCGGGGTCCGCGAGGTGCAGGAGGTCAATGAGGAGCTGCAATGCGACTACGCGCGTCTTGCTGACGAGGTGCGGAGCGGCCAGGCTGGCGATTTGACGTCCCCTTCCCGGCTTCTGGATGAGATAGACGATGGCCTCTCGGTGGCGTAGAGGAATTCGGGGAGGAACCGCAAGCTGCTCCGCGCGCGGCAGTCTGGGGGTGGGAGCTGCGAGACCGGGGTAGATAAGAGGCGGCTCCTTTGTCGAGCCGACCGGTGCTCGCCTCCTGATATTCCCCCTGCTCACGCGCCGCGCTTTCATATTCCTGCACTTGGTCTTTGTAATAATTAACCTTAAAATATTCTTAGTCATGCGGCATCTAAATAATATATTGCTTTTCATTGACTTAGCCTTTGTTGGAATGCGCCGGAAGTCGGCGAGCTGAGGGTTGGCGAGCTGGGTCGATTGGACAGCTTTGGTGGTTGGAACACGTCGGAAGCCGACGAGCTGGGGGTTGGCGAGCTGGGCCGATTGGACAGCTTGGCAACCTAATTACTTTTTCTATAAATAGCCCCCTCCCCCACCAACCCCCGTACTACGGCCTTAACTGCTTGCTTCTCTTTCTCTCCCTGTACTTTCTCCCTTTTCTGTTCGCGCTCCATCCCTTTTTCTGCGAGAATGGGAAAGGCCAACCCTGACGTCGACGGCCGCACCAAGTGCGCCCTGCACTTCACCGATTACTGCTTCTTCGAGGGGAGCACCACCGAGGAGGTGCTCGCGTAATTTGTTGGCGACCACGTTTCGCCGAGCTTCGAGGCGCGCCGCCCAAGGCAGGGGGAGTCCATCAATACCTTCTATAACGACGAGCTCACCTTCCCCATCCCTCACTTTGAGGTGGGGTTGCGCCTCCCCTTTTGGCCGGAGATCCGGCAGATTCTGAAATATTATGGCGCGGTGCCCGTGCAGTCGAACTCCAACGCCATCGCCATGATGGTGGCATTCGCAAGCTATCTCCAGCGAGAGAGGATTGAGTTCAACCTGACAGTATTCAGGAAACTCTTCTCTTACAAGTCGACACCGAACGGGATCGCCTACTTTGGCATCTCGCTGATCAAAGTTCGCGAGATCGCGAATGAGCACTACAACCGGATGAGCAAGATCGCCTTTATCAAGTGCGATCTCGGCAATATCCCATACTCTCCGTAGCAGAAGGGCAAGGAAGTCTACCGCCCCCCAGCTATGTCTGGCAACGATGTCGACCTCCATAAGTTTTTCCTCCACAAGGACTTCGAGGTCGCCTTCCTGCGAAGGGGCCTCGACGCGCTTCTCCCCGTCCTACCCGGCGAAGGTATTGTTCCCTTCGCATTTGCCAAGCTCGCCCGGTCGCCGAGCTCGCCACATTGCTGTTGAAGATCTAACTTTTTCCAAGTTTTTCCTTGCATGGGAGCGGCTAATTCTGCTGAACCCGCCGTACGGGGACTCAGGGTTGTACCCGGACCCCCTTGCTCGCGAGAAGGCGGCGGAGGCAGCCTGCCGAGATGAGGCTGTCTTCTCCCAACCCTCTTCCGACAAGAGGCGGTCTGAGGATGTGGGATCGAACCCGCCACACCGCCAGCCATTACCAGAAAAGATGAAGAAGGTCATGCTCGCTCCGCGGGGGAAACAACATCAATCCAGCCCCAAGTACATAAGCTCGCCCGAGACCATCCCCTACGCGTCACCGGAGAGCCCGCTGAAGGAGATCACCAGCAAGGGGCGGAAGGGCCGCGAGGCTCCTGCTCCCTTTGTGGTGATCTCTCCACCTCCTTCGGTGAAGAGGATGGCTCGCGAGCGCGGGGTGCCGAAACTGCACACCCTCTACAACTTTGGGGGCGGTGGAAAGATTCGGCGGGCGAGCCCATGGTGCAGTGGGATGAGCTGGCCCACCGGGTTTACATCTTCACCCTGCACCCTTCCTGGCATGACCGCGAGCCCGCCACCGGTCATGCTTACGTCCTCGGCTTCGGCCTTTATGGCCGGGAGGATGTCGAGGCCTACAAGAATATGACCATGCGGCATCTTGGCCATGAGGGCATGCAGGCCCATCTGCGGGCTATGGAGCTTCACCACATGTTGACCCGCCGCAGCTTCGCCCTCAGCAACCAACTCCAAAAATTCGAGCAAGCCCGCGACGTCGCCAAAGGCAAGGTCGTTGATCAGGAGAGGCGGCTCGGCATCGTCGAGGGTCTTCTCGCCCAGGCCGCCGGCGGGTTGGTGAGTATCGGGCTTCCTCTTCCCTCTTTTACTTGAAATATTTTGCACTGCCACTAATGAACTCTTCTTCTGTCAGGATGCCAAGGCCGTCGGGGAGCTGCAGGCTCGCAATGCCGAGCAGGAGGAGGAGATCGGCCTGCTTCGCGTCCAGCTTGCCGAGCTCGAGGGGGCGAATGCGAAGCTGAAAGAGGAGAATTAGCACCTCAACCGCGAGGTCTGCCGCTAGGCGGAGATCTTCTTCCCGCCCAGCGGCGCCGATCCTACCCTCCCCTACAAGAGGCCAAGGATTTTTGGCGAGGCCGACCTCGTCGAGAGGCTGCGGATCAACTCCATCCAGGCCGCCGAATGCACCCTTCAGATGATGAAGGACACTGGAGTGTTGGCGGAGGGATGCGAGGAGATCTCGGCCCGTGACCTGATGTCGAGCTTGTTCCCAGCGACGCCTCCCAGCGAGAAGGAAGGCAGTCTGGACGTGTTGTTTGGGAAGGGCTTCCCGGACCAGTCAGGCGAAGGGGAGGACCACCAATCTGGCGGGGGGGCGAGGTCTAAGTGCATATACTTTCTTTTGTTTCCTCGCTGAGGCGAGCTCTACCTATAAACATCACTGTTTAATGAAATAGATTTTTGATTATAGTCAAGCCATTCTCCTCTTTCTTCTTTTTTCTATTTTATGTCCTTGCTGCATTCTGCCTGTTCGCGAGCCCTTCCTCAGGCGACCTCGCGTAGATAGACTTCGAGCAGAATAATTGCTAGGACTCCTTCCTGAGAGCACCTTTTGAGAGTTCGGCAATCCCCAGGGCTCGCCACAGCTTGCTCGCGAGCTGTCCATGGCCTTATTTCAACGAAAATTCAAGTTCACTATGATTTCTCTAAGTAAAATAACGTGGGTGCGGGGCGTCTTGGCGGGATTCGCCTCCCCTTAGCGAGGTCCAACGGCCTAGCTCGCCAATTCTGGTGATTCGCCTCAACTCGCTTGCGGGCAGCCCATAATCTTACCAATCGGGAAACCAAATTCACCAAATTTTCCTGGGTGAAACACAGTGGGGGACGAGGCGGCCTGGAGAGACCCACCTCCTCCTAGCGAGGTCCCGGGTCCTAGCTTGCCACCCTTCTGCCGAGACTGGGGTGAATTGGCGAGCCCGAGCTCGCCCATGCCGAGCTCTCCCCTCTTATCTTTATGAGAGCTTATTATGCACTACCCGGAGAGTGTAGGACTTCGCCGAGGGGCTTCCAGCCTCGCCAGCTAGGTGAGAGCCAGATAGCGGGATCTGCTCGAGATTTAAGGATGACACCGAGTGACTTCCAGCACTGCCAGCTAGGTGAGAGCCTGACAGCGGGATCTGCTCGGGGTCCAGGGCCGATACCATCGAGTGACTTCCAGGCCGGCCAGCTAGGTGAGAGGCTGACAGCGGGAACTACTCGAGGTCTAAGGATGACACCGAGTGACTTCCAGCCCTGCCAGCTAGGTGAGAGCCTGGCAGCGGGATCTGCTCGGGGTCCAAGGCTGATACCATCGAGTGACTTCCAGCCCTGTCAGCTAGGTGAGAGCCTGACAGCGGGATCTGCTCAGGGTCCAAGGCTGATACCATCGAGTGACTTCTAGCACTGCCAGCTAGGTGAGATCCTGACTGCGGGATCTGCTCGAGATATAAGGATGATATCGAGTGACTTCCAGCCCTGCGAGCTAGGTGAGAGCCTAACAGCGGGATCTGCTCAGGGTCCAAGGATGATACCATCGAGTGACTTCCAACCCTGCCAGCTAGGTGAGAGCCTAACAGCGGGATCTGCTCGAGGTCTAAGGATGACACCGAGTGACTTCCAGCCCTGCCAGCTAGGTGAGAGACTGACAGCGGGATCTGCTCGGGGTCCAAGGCTGATACCATCGAGTGACTTCCAGCCCTGCCAGCTAGGTGAGAGCCTAACAGTGGGATCTACTCGAGGTCTAAGGATGATACCGAGTGACTTCCAGCCCTGATAGCTAGGTGAGAGCCTGACAGCGGGATCTGCTTGAGGTCCAAGGCTGATACCATCGAGTGACTTCCAGCCCTGCCAGCTAGGTGAGAGCCTGACAGCGGGATCTGCTCGAGGTCTAAGGATGACACCAAGTGACTTCCAGCCCTGCCAGCTAGGTGAGAGCCTGACAGCGGGATCTGCTCGGGGTCCAAGGCTGATACCATCGAGTGACTTTCAGCACTGCCAGCTAGGTGAGAGCCTGATAGCGGGATCTGCTCGAGGTCTAAGGATGACACCGAGTGACTTCCAGCCCTGCCAGCTAGGTGAGAGCCTGACAGCGGGATCTGCTTGGGGTCTAAGGATGATATCATCGAGTGACTTCCAGCCGTACCAGCTAGGTGAGAGCCTGACAGCGGGATCTGCTCGAGGTCTAAGGATGACACCGAGTGACTTCCAGCCCTGCCAGCTAGGTGAGAGCCTGACAACGGGATCTGCTCGGGGTCCAAGGTTGATACCATCGAGTGACTTCCAGCCCTGCCAGCTAGGTCAGAGCCTGACAGCGGGATCTTCTCAAGGTCTAAGGATGACACCAAGTGACTTCCAGCCCTGCCAGCTAGGTGAGAGCCTGACAGCGGGATCTGCTCGGGGTCCAAGTACACTTCACTTTTTCAGGCAAACTCACTGCGACGGCATTGTCGTGTTAAAGACCTTTTAGTATTAAAAATCGAAGCACCACTTACATGTTTAAGGGAAAAAGTGTTTTAAGTCGTCACCACTCCAGGTGAGACTTAGGGTCTCGCCCTCCACATTTTGGAGTTGATACGTCCCTGATCTCAAAGCTTCTTTTACAATAAATGGACCTTCCCAGCTGGGGTTGAGCTTCCCCATGGTTGCCGACCTCCCTGTTGCATCCACCTTCTTCAGCACGAAGTCCCCCTCCACAAATTGCTTGACTCTGAAGTGCATGTCAAAGTACTTGGCCATCCGCCTCTTCAGCTCTTCCTGTCGGAGGGCGGAAAGATCCTGCAGCTCTTCCACCATGTCAAGGGAGAGCCGCAGCTCCTCCTCATTCTCAGTCTGCCATTCTTCCCTGCCTTCCCTGGCCGCAATAACTCGAGGTGTCTGAACTTCAAATTCCACGAGGAGCAATGCCTCGCACCCATGAGAGAGCTTGAAGGGGGTCTCTCCGGTAGCTGTGTTGGGGGTGGTCCTCAAGGCCCAGAGAACCGCGGGAAGCTGTTCCACCCAGCTCCCCTTCAGATTTTCTACCTTCTTCTTTAGGAGGTTGACAATGATCTTGTTCGCGGCTTCCACCTGCCCGTTGCTCCTGGGGTGGTGGACCGAGGCAAACCTGAGGTCTATCCCAAGCTGCTCGCAGAAGCTGGTAAATTCCGCGCTGGCGAACTGGGGGCCATTGTCCGTGACAATGGCCTGAGGGAGCCCATGGCGGCAGATGATCTCCCCCCGCACGAAGTTCTTGATGACCTGGGAAGTTACCTTGGCCAGCGCCTTCACTTCCAACCATTTGGAAAAGTAATTGATCATCACTAATAGGAACCTCCTCTGCCCACTGGCCTGGGGGAACGGTCCAACCAAATCCATTCCCCAAATGGCAAAGGGCCAGCGGACTGTGATACTTTTGAGTCGTTGAGCCAGCTGTAGCTGGAGGGGAGCAAACAGCTGGCATTTATGGCACCTTCTTGTGAACTCCGTTGCATCACAACCCAGGGTGGACCAAAAGTAGCCCTGCCGGACAATCCTCCCTTCCAGGGTCTGACTCCCGGAGAGACTCCCACACTCTCCGGAGTGGACTTCTTCCACGATTCTTTGCACTTCCCTCTCAGCCACGCATCGAGCCAACATACCCGAGAGAGTCTTTATGTACAACTGCCCGTCCTGGAGGAGGTAGTACGCCGACTTGTGCCTGAGCTTTTTCTTGTCTACCCCCTCCGGATACTCTCCCGTGGAAAGGAAAGTTACAACCGGGTCCATCCATGAAGGCCGCTGGTCTATCTCCATAAGCTCTCCTTCTTCGATGGAGGGGTAGAATAGGTCGGTGATGGTACCCCCGACCCGAGGACCGTGCTTTGCGAGCTGGTCGACCTGCTCATTCTCCTCCCGGGGTACGTGCTGGATGGAGAAAGTTTGGAACATGATAATGACTCCATTTACTTTGGCCAAGTATAGCCGCAGAGTAGGCTCTCTCGCCTCGAAATCCACGTTGATTTAGGAAGCTACCACCATGGAGTCAGTAAGGACCTCCACGTCTGACACCCCCAGCTCCCTGGCCAGGCGCAGCCCTGCTATCACGGCCTCATACTCGGTCTGATTGTTGGTGATGGGAAAGTGCACCACCACCGTCTGTTCAATTCTAGTTCCCTGGGGACTCTCCAAGATCACCCCCACTCCTAGGGAATGCCTCCTCGAGGTGTCATCCACTTTCACATTCCAAGGAGCCTGGCGAGTGAGCACTTCCTCTGCTACCTCAATCACATAATCGGCCAAGAAGTCGGCCATCGCTTGAGCTTTGATCGAGAGGCGAGGGACGAAGGAGACGTCGAATTCACTCAACTCCACCGACCATTTGGCCAGCCTGCCAGAATGCTCCACCCCCTCAAAGATGTTGCGGAGGGGGTGGTCAGTCACCACTCGGATTGATTGTGCCTAGAAATAGGGTCGCAGCCTTCGGACTGAGATGACCAGGGCGAAGGCCAGCTTCTCCAAAATTGGATAACGGAGCTCGGCCTTCCTCTGGACCCGGCTCACGTAATATATAGGGAGTTGCTTCTTCCTCTCTTCACGAACTAGGACGGAGCTCAAGGCCTCCGCCCCGACCCCGAGATACAAAAACGGGTCCTCCCCCTCCTTTGGCCCTTGGAGCAGTGGAGCCTGGGTTAATTGCATCTTGAGGGCCTGGAATGCCTCCTCGCACTCCTTGGTCCATTCGAACTTTTGACCACCCCTTAGTGTTTTGAAGAAGGGGGAGCACTTTTCCCCTGCCCGGGAGAGAAACCTACTTAGCCCTGCCAGCTTCCCTGTCAGCCGCTGCACCTCCTTAGTGTTTCGCGGCAATCCCAGCTCCATGATAGCCCTGAACTTATCAGGATTTGGGTCGACTCTCGCTAGGGTGAGGAGGTGCCCCAAGAACTTCCCCCCGCTAGCCCCGAAGACACACTTCAGGGGGTTCAAATGCATCTTGTACTTGCGCATGGTGGCAAAGGTCTCCTCTAGGTCTTGGAGGTGAGAGTCCACATCCTGACTCTTGATCATAAGATCATCCACATACACCTCCAAGTTCTTCCCCTTTTGTTCCTTGAAAACCCTGTCCATCATCTTTTGATAGGTCGCCCCTGCGTTCTTTAGCCCGAAGGGCATCATCTTGTAACAGTAACATCCATCCCCCGTGATGAATGAGACATCTTTGACGTCCGGGGGGTGCATCCTGATTTGATGATAACCTAAAAATGTATCTAAAAAACTCATCACAGAAAAACCACCGGCTGAGTCAACCAGCGCATTGATCCGAGGTAAGGGATAACAGTCCTTATGACAAGATTTATTAAGCAAGGAGAAATTGATACACATACGCCACCGGTCGTCCCCTTTTTTCACCATGACTACATTTGAGACCCAGCCAGGGTATTGGATCTCGGATATGAAGCCGGCCTCGAGAAGCTTCGCCACCACCTCTCCGATGGGCTCCGTCAGCTTGTCCGCAGTGGACCTCTTCTTTTGTTGGACGGGGCGTGTTCCCGGGTCCAAGTTGAGGCATTGGCAAGCCACATCTGCGTCAACCCCCGGCATCTCCACGGCGCTCCATACGAATATGTCTACGTTCTTCTGGATGCACTCTAGCATCCTGCCTTGGTCCTCCGGGGTCAGCCCTCCGCTGACGCGGACCTTCTCCACCCTGCCTTCACGGTTGTGGACCTCCAGCTCCACTACCTCTTCCGCAGCTTCCAACCGGGACTGCTCCCCCCACTCTTCAACATCCCTCTCCTCTGGGACGGGGACCTCCACCTCCATCTCTTTGTCCACAGCCATTGCCTCAACCGACTCCTCCTTATCTCCCGCTG
Organism: Platanthera guangdongensis; assembly: GCA_039583875.1. Taxonomy (NCBI): domain Eukaryota; kingdom Viridiplantae; phylum Streptophyta; class Magnoliopsida; order Asparagales; family Orchidaceae; genus Platanthera; species Platanthera guangdongensis. The sequence goes on from CM077166.1 coordinate 49,619,539, forward strand.
TCTTTGCCATGACGCAGCTCTCCGCCTCCAGCTCCTCCCTACCAGTTTCCTGCTCCGCCTCCTCCATCTGTCGCTCCATATCCTCGGCTCCCTCCTACCAAGAGATGGAGTTCACGGCGGTGGCGTAGCATTCACGCGCCACTTTGGGGTCCCCCCTGACCCTGACCTGAATCCCCTCGGCATTGAACTTCAAGCACTGATGGAATGATGAGGGGACGCAGCGGAAGGCACTGGTAAGGGGCCTCCCGAAGATGGCGCTGTAGCTGCTGGGGGCATCCACGATGACGAACCTGCAGTTCTTGGACTCCCCCCCAGGGTGACATGGAGGCCTACTCCTCCCTCTACTTCCTTTCTCTCCCCCAAAAATCCGAACAAGGGTCCATCCGAGACCAACACCCTCTTCGCATCCACCTTCATTGCATCAAACTCCTTCTTAAAGACGACGTTGACGGAGCTTCCGTTGTCGACGAGGATCCGGGAGACGGTAAAATTTTCGATGGCTGTCTGGATGACCATTGCATCGCAAAATGGATCCTCGTGATCCGTAATGTCGCTCCTGGAGAAGGTGATCCTCTCTTCTTGGGGTTGGGTTTGGGATGTGGAGGCAATGTTCCGATGATACATGGTGTGGAGGCCCGTCTTCCGGGAAGCCTCGACCCCCCCCCCCACCGTGGATAACTCTGATCCCTCCTCGGGTTCCAACATCCACCCGGTCTTCGCAACGGTCCTCCTCTGCCCGAGGCAGGACCTCCTCGATCCTCACTTCCTGACGCCCCTGCTGCTGCTGTTGTTCCCTATTCCCTCTCATTTCGAGGAACTCCGGGCACGTGGCTATGGCGTGCCCCTCCTCCTGATGAAAGTCGCAATAGGGCAACACCACCCTAACTTCTATCCTCCTCCTCCTTGCTACTCTCCTCCTCTCCCCCATGGCTATGGTCATAGCCTCTTCTTGATCAGGGAGTCGGGGCCCCTGAGCCTGCCTCCAGCCCGGGGGGTGGAATTGATCTTGCCCCCCTTGATGGCGATCCCTTCCTTGGTACCCTCTTTGTGGCCGCTGCCCTTGCCACTCGGGCCTCCAGCCCAGCCGACGGTCAGGATCCTGACGCCCCCACCTGTGCTGCTGCTGCCCTTGGAGCTGCCTCTGCTCCCTCTGCTAGGACTCTCCTCTCCTCTCCTCATGTCCTCTTCCTCCTCTTGACTCCCTCTCCTCCTCCGTGGCCCACCTGGCCGGCTTCCGCGCAAACTCTGGGTTTGACGCCTCCCCATCAACCTCTTTTACCGCCCTCTCCATTAGCTCCTCGTAGGAGAGAGGGGGGATTCTCTTCAGCTCCATCTAGAAGAATCCCTGCTGCAGGCCCAGGGTGAAAGCCATCATCAAACTATGGCCTGGCATCTCCTGGACCTGGGTGACCTCCTCCTAGAACCGATCCACGTAGCTCCTCAATGTATCGTTCACTCCCTGCTTGATGTGGAACAGGGACTCCAACTCCTTCTTCCTCCTCTTCGAGGTAGTGAACCTCAGCATGAACCCCCGATATAGTCTTCAAAGCAGTAGATTGAGCTGGCCGGCAGCTGATGGAACCACTCCCTTGCCTTCTCCTTGAGGGTGATGGCGAAGAGTCGACATTTGAAGCCATCTGACATCTGTCAGATTGAAACTATGTCCTCGAACCATTGGACGTGCTGGACTGGGTCTCCCTTCCCAGTGTAGTAGGACATTTCGGGTTCCCTGAACCCATCTGGAACCGGGGCAGAGGAAACCAAGTCACTGAATGGGCTTCCTCCCCCTACTGGGCGAGTTGGCCCATCTCGCGATCCCAGCTCGCCGAACCGGCCTCCGCCTGTCGATCCGGGGAAGAGCTCGCGCCCGGGGAGCTCGCACCCCCGGCCTTCCTCAGCAACCTCCTTCCCAGCTCGCCTGCCGGGGGCGTCCTCGCCCAGAGAGGGGGCAGCTGTGATCTGAACTGCTGGAGTCGAGCACTAGGCCCGCATGCCGAGTGCGAACATGACAAGGTTCAGCACCTCGTTCCTGAAATCCTCGAGCATCCCCACCGTGGCAAGAGGCGGGGGGGGGGGGGGGTGAGTCCGGCCTGTCAGATCCCAGTCCTCCCGTCATCTAGCTCGCTGAAGTTTTTCTGTGCTGACCACGCTCCACGCTCACCGCACCAAAATGTTGAAACCGAAAATCGGTCTCGGTGGAGTTCGCCCTCAGGGAAGGGGTGATCGCCCGTCTACTTCATTCCTGCAAGCAAAACAACAAAAGAGACAAGGGAAGAACTGACCCAAGGGCTCGGCAGGGAGGACCCACCACACACCCGGAAGATCTGAGAGCGCTTCCCTTCCTTAGCCAACGGCCGAGCTAAGGTACCCTCAGAAAGCACTTGAAAGCTGGAGCAAAAGAGCACAGAAAGCATGCCTTCTGGGTACCCCTTGGGTCTTATTTATAGTTTTCAGAATCTGAACTACCAATAACCAAAACGAACTGACCTGAAGTTACCAAAAAACTCTTGTTTGGGTCTGCTAACAGTCAAACTCCGCTGTTCTGAAGGGCTATGGGCAGACCAGCGGGGGAAAAACGGTAAAAAGTACCTCATGGATCCAGGCGAGCTGGGGAGCCTGGCCACCTCGGCAGATCCGGCTCGCCGACTGTTGCCGAGCTCCGTTGTGAGAGTACGAGCTGGGACGGCGAGCAGGCCCATCCGTCGACTTCCATTAGTCGATCTCTGCCCGACGAATCATGCCATAGCTCGGCGAGTACCGAGCTCGCGGTCAACGAATGCCGAGCTCGGTCTCGGGTTTTCTCTGCCGAGCTCGCCTGGGACCTGGATGATCTGAGCCGGCCGGTCTGGTTCTTGGCTCTCCCCACTCGCCGAATACGGGGTTGTACAGTCACACAACGAACAAACGAGGCGGCGGAAGGCAACAAGGCTTCCGACAAACTAAATTCCAACGATATATACGATACTTACAACAAACGAAGTGATTAACTTGGTCAAAACGACGCGACGGTCTAAACGTCCCGACGACAAATGATACGATAAAAAAATGACACAACGAATTCATACTTGATGAAATGTACTAATACTCGACGTATTCACAAATTATGGATCGACACATACCGAACTATCCGACAAAGCAAGGCTTACTAGATGATGCGGGTTGCGCGACTGTGGCTACCATCTAAATGTGTAGGGGAAGTGCTCGAACACAAGCTACTAAACATCTTAATAATTAGGAATAGACAAAAATATGAAAGAGCAAATAGAGATCACCGGCCACTTGCCTCTAAACGTCCGGAAAACGATCCCTGACGCGCTTTGCTTCGAGGATCGTCCGCAAGAACTCCACGTCTACGATTCCTGAAACCTTCCAGAGCAAAACGAGGGCTAGGTCAAAAGCCCTAGCGCCAAAAATTCACGAATCAGAGAGATCTTACCGCGCAGGCGTAGCTCTCGTCGAGAGCTTTCCGGATCTATGCTCCGGCGAAGATTTCGCGCACCGGAGCTCCGGCGGTGGCCGTCGGAAAGCTCCCGAAAAAGGAAATCGATGCTCTGGTTCGGCCGAGTGAACAGGGGGGAGCGGGCTCGGCTTTCCTTCTTTGTACAGGGAGGAGAAGAAGTTATTCTTTTATCTATATACTAGTATCTTCAAACGGGCTACGTCCATTCTCGAAGCGGCGCTGCGGGCTTCGCATGCAAGCAAATGGGTTGCTCCCGTTCCCGAAGCGGCGTTGCGGGCTTCGCCTGCATCAAGGTGGGTTGCGCCTGAATCCATGCACGATAATACCCGATCGGCGGGCTTCGCCCGCAACATATACATATGAGTACTCAAAATGACTGTAAAAATATATAAATTAAGATTATAATTTTATTTTGAAAAAAAATGTACGCTTTAACTTAAATTAAATTATTTCTTTACCTCTCTCTCCACATTCCTCTCTCTCTTCCTATTTCTCTCTTTTCCTCCCTCTTTTCTTCCACCATTTACGCCTACTTCTTCCCCTCTCTCTTCTCTCTCTTCCCCCTCTAACTTTTTTCAAAGAATGATATTAATTTATGAGAAAATCTAATATTTTAGATTGAAAGTATGGTGTGGTTTCAAATATCTATATTGCTTTATATCTAAGATATAATAATTATTATTATAGTTACAATGATAATTATTATTATTAGGATTAATTACGAGGGGGGTGTAGTTGGTCGAGTATAGGAAGAGAATTCGGTGAGTATGAGGATATAATAATAATAATAAAAGTAATATATTATAAATATTATACTATTACGAAGAGCTAAACGTACACCGTTTCAGACGAAATTCGCACTTTAGGTAAAAGCCGGTGCTACGAATTCAATGACGAAGTCAAAATCAAAATCCGACGTGCCGTTCTTGAGATATAAATTTCCAAAGTTTACGGCGAACATAATATCTACAAAACTTCTAAAATGCGCAGAGGCTCCAGTATTGCTCGGATCGCGACGAAACTTGACGGGCAAGTCAAAAAATAATTGATTTAATTTCCTAACGTGAAATTTTCCAATTTCGATAAAAATCCAAGATTTTGTCCGACTTGGCCGAACGGACGCGAAAACGCACTAACGACGACGCGTCGTCAACTTCACGTTAATGTAACGTCCTTATGACGTCATCAAGAGGATTAAATAATTGTCGAAAAATCATGGGCGTTACAGTCACCCCTCCAAAAAGGAAGTTTCGTCCCGAAACTTGGAACGCAAAACGAAACAAGGGAACATGGAGAGAGATGAGATGCAATTTCGCTAGATAAGAATACTAACCAGAGAGGACTAGGAGAAAAGCTAAGATGAGATTCTCTCATTGCAGATTCCAATTCCCAAATTGCACTCCTGATGTCCTGATTTCTCCTGATAACTGTAACCATTGGAATTATTTTCCTTCTCAGCACACGATCTAGCGTCTCCAGAATACGGACAGACTCTTCGACATATGAGAGATTAGGTTGAAGCTGGGGTACTGAATCAATGATGTGCATGACGACCACTGAGAACACACTTTCGCAACTAACTCACGTGAAACACACCGTGAACACTAGGGAAAGAAGCAAGCAATTCTAGCCTACAAGCAGGCACATTGATGCACTAACATGTAATGACCGGGGCCAACCCAACCAGGCGCACCCAAGACGCCGCTATGGAAAAACTCATTCCTTTCAAGCCTGAATAACTTTCTCTTTGACCTACCATCGGTCTGCAGAAAAACGGATAAACACCTAAGGTCAAAACTCCAAACTTCTTGCAACTCGGCCAGGACGCGACATAAACTTGAAGATTCGCCTTGACACAAAACTCCCAGGCTTATTATGGAATCTCACAACCTCATCCCATTACAGTCCTATTATTTTCTCGACCGAGTAACCAATCAATCAAAATTAAACAATATGGGCACATTTTATCCATCTATTTACAATAACTCACACCGAATTTGTGCGTTCGGGGAAACCTTAACGAACAACCAAACCAACTCATAACATCAAATAATTTATTTCAATTTTCTATACATCCTAGTGGAATCTAAGTTGTAACGAACGTCAATGTCAAAGTTCGCAGTACATTTTATACATTCTCTATGGCGCGGAGATTCAATTCCTTTTGAGTGAAGATATACTCCAAGCTCTTATGGTTCGCAAAAATCTTACACAACGCGCCAAACCAAAAAGTCTCCAAAACATCGAGGTATATATCATCATTGTAATTTTCCAAGTTATACACATGATAGTTCTCTTCATATATCACCAATAACCTTAAATCGAATGCGACCACATTTCTCTCTTGTATCATGACATACCTTGGCTCAACGTACAGCTCATCCTCAAATAAATATCAAATTCTTCTACATAAACCGAATTAGGGATGCCAACAATCACAAGAATCATTTCACAAGCTTATATATCGTCATGTCAATCCTGCTAAAATTCCTTATTTTCTTACACATAATAATTCTCTTCCAAATCAATCACTTCAGCGATCATTACAAAGTTTGTCGAAAATTCATTCTTCTTAATATTGTTACCCAAAAATGAGGACCATGACAGCTAATGTTTCAATTGCTTATCTCGGCAAAAAGAACTATGCTCTCTTAACCTAGACTGCACAAATCTCATAATACTCAGCACGCTCATCTGCACTCTTAGAGTATATCAGAACATTTTTCTAAGAAGACAGCCACAAGGTGGTCCAAAAATCCTCTTAACGTTATATTCATCAAATCCATGAAGGCAGGGGAGGCACTCGCTAAATCAAAGGCCATCACTAAGATTTCAAAATAAAGTCCATAACGGGAACAAAAAGGCAGTCTGTGGAACATCCGACTCACGGATCCTTCACACATAAGAGTATAAATGGAGGCCAAACCTCGAGAATACGGAACTATCTTACAGCTGATTTAACAAATCATCTATCTGCAATGGTGAACATTTATCTTGATAGTCACCTCATTCAACTCTTTGTAATTCATTCCTAATCTTCTAAAGGCATCCCTCATTTGTTCGTGAACAGAACAAGGGCATTCTAGAGTAAGGAACTTGGCCTATTGAAGCCACAAAATGGCAACTCATTTAGCTAGGTACGAAACTATTCTAGCTCACACGGGGTCAAGTGGTAAGGTTCTCTCGCGAAAAGACAAGTATCTGGCTCAAGATCTAAAACAAACTTCGCCTCTCTCTCAGGTGGGGAGACTGGAAAACATCTGGAAACTCTCACGCCACAGAACACGCAACACAACAAGAGCAGTTTGCAGAACATAAATAGAAACAAGAAAAGACTCGCAGCCAGACTATAAAAATTTACGAGAACGCACCGCAAAAAAGCTAGAGAATCCTGATATTGAAATCCATACACACTATAGGGTTGGTCAATATCTATCATAAAGTCCAGATGTTTATCCAAGCATCAGTCTACCGTGTCATAACTAGGCCTCCAATCCATGTCCAAAATCATATTGAAATCTTCCAAATCTAGCACTTTCAATCGACATACTCTAGAAATCCAATCTAAGGAATGGGATAACTCTGGATACCCCAGTTCGACACCACCGAGTCGCTAGAGGGAAATTTGGCACGAAGCGAAGCGCCAACTTGATCAAGAGTCAAGCAATGACGCTCTACAAAGGCCCTAGCCACGAACGAGTGGGTAACGCCAGAATCAAAAAGAACACGCACCCAACGGTTCTTTACCATAAACTTTCCTATAAAATCGCATACGCAACTAAGGGAATGAACGTCGAAATCACATCTACGAACTATAAGCTAAAACTAGATTAGGATTTAACCTGAGATAACTTGAGTAGACATCTGCGCTTCCTCCAATGACATCACGTTCAGCTTGCTCTTTCCCTTGTCCAACTGATGCGGCGGTGGCAAAGTCTGAAGTGGAACTGGCTGTAGTGTGGGCTGAGACTGCGGGCACTTTATCTTGAAATGTTGTTCCTGTCCTCACAGATAGCATATTCTTTTCCTTCCCCGACAGTGGGAAGTATCGTGCCCCTTTCGTTTGCACAAAGAACAAACTAATTCTCCTTTGGGAACACTCTGGATCGCATGCACCTGTTTCTGCTTCTGAGCTCCTATCCTCTTGAAACACTTCTCAAACGGATGGTCTGGTCCGCTATAGAAACTGCATATATCCTTTCGTCCTTTCTTCAAACCAGGTCCAGATGCCCTAGAGCTTCCATTATCATCTAACTTTATCTCATCTTTCAACAACGACATACCACGATCCTTGTCATTTCTAATAGCCTCAATCTTCAGCGCAGCTTCCACTGCTTTTGCATTAGTCTCGGATTGGTAAGTGTTGGCAAACTGCTGAATGTCATTTTGAAGATTTCCCAAGAAATTTTTAAATTTGCATTCCTAAGCAGCTATCAACTCAGGAGTGAACCTATTCAATTTACGAATCTGACTCTCATGCTCATCCACCGCAAGGATCTGCACAACAGGCTGCTTCCTCAAGATGGTATCCAACAATGCCTGCAACTGTGCTTGCATTGTAACCATCTGCCTCGATAGAGTCTCAATGCTCTGACGCAGCTCATCTAACATCGCTTCGCTGCGAGTACTTAAAGACTCACCCTCAAACTGGGAATTCATTCCCAACATAAAATGCTTTGGGGCCATCTTCTACAAACAAACGAATATCTAATCAAAACCTAGTAAGACATCTCAACTAGCTAACTCGAATTTCCTAACTCAAATCGTATCAGAGACGAAAATACTTGCTCTTGTTGTTACCTTGCTTTGGAAATTCATGAAATGATGTTATGCTCTAACTTAGGCTGATGAACTGTCATCCACTTGACACTTGTGCCTATAATATGAATGCATGAATGTTTAAATTTTTTCCTTTCAAATCATGTGTGATATGTTATGATGTATATGATGTGTTATGCATTATAATAAAATATCTTAGTGCATGTTATGAGCAACGTACACATGAAATATTATGCATCTCATACTACATAATATCGCATGTAATGAGAAAGTAAAACGTGCTAATGTGCATCCATATGATGATGGTTATGTATCTCATACTACATAACCGTCACATGTTGCCACCTATGATGGATTCATATACAAACACATATTATGCATCTCATATTGCATAATATGCCCCGTATATTTCTTATCATGCTATGAGTGTGGTGTTCATGCTTCTATCAAGATCTATTGATGACATATCGGTGTGTGTATGCAATGATACTAGAGAATTTTGCTTAAGGGTAATGGTCGTCCGACTGGCTTGCCAAACTAACCAACCCTCTTGCAAAACCTCCCTCTGATACCAACTGTCACAACCCGTATTTTCTCAGTATTAAAATACTATCAGAGTGAGAGAAAATATGCAATCGCGATGTTACGCCGTGCACGGGACAACTATAGATGTTCATGCAACCATGTCCTTTCATTATTTTTATAAAAAGACTTATGAATTATGTTTTAAAACATAGTTATATTATTAGGTTTACTGACAATGTCCCTCGGTCTGTTGGATCAACTAGTCCACGAGTGAGAAAGTATATGTTTACACAGCAAAAAATTATTAAGTTTGACTCATTTGTTATCCTAAGTGAGAATGAAGACTCAACATATAAAGCAATGAAGATGTGACAACTAGATTTTTTATAAGTATGAAAGCAGTTTTGTAGTTCTTAAAATAGTAGTTTGTCAGTTTAAAAGCATGTTATGGAACTACGCTAAAAATGTTACTTTTATAGTTAAAAATAACTAACATGCATCCTAACATAAAACATTCCCAGATAGCAGGTATAAAACTAACAGTAAATAACAACAGTACAACTAGCAAGTAGCTAATACTATGAGCGTCAACAAACTAACACGAACCCATAAGAAACCAATCTAGTCTGAAACAAAAGGTAGCTACCTCACCAACAGGAAGTGAAACAAACAGCTGCAACCACCCGCAACACCAGAAACACATGCTCTAACTGTCAAACCTGCTACTGCTCTGAACCCGAGGCATTCAAAAGAAGAACATCTCAGAAGCAAGTTACAAGTGGTGTAGAAAGAAGTAAAAGAACCTGACAAACCTCCAAGTAGGCTGGAATTAACAGACAAACTAACAACAAAATTCAGTACGAATCAATAGAAGCAGAGCAAAAGATCTAGCTACACAGTAAAAGCTAAGCAACAAAGGTCCGAACAGAAATATAGTACCAAGTGCCATAAGTTCATATTTATCTTTCTTTAAATATTATAATTATCCAAATTCAGATGAGACTGATCAGCTCCAAAAAGACATCAAAACAACGGACAAACATGTCACTGATGCAGTAGCTCTCCGTCTAACACGAACCATTAGTACAAACATAGGTTCTGAGTGTATGATCCACAAACAGAAGAGGTACTGTGCCAAGGGATTTACCCCAATGCGCATAGACACAACAAACAAGGTACTATGTCGAGGGATTTACCCTAACGCGCATAGCCCAACAAACATTTCGTATTCATTATTTTATATGAATTCCATCATAACTTCCAGGATATTCGGTCAATAACAGACTGATTAAAATCTTGACGCATCCGACAAAAATTTCAAAGGGTCACACAATGAACAAACGAGGCGGCGGAAGACAACAAGTCTTCTGACAAACTAAATTCCAACGATATATACGATACTTACAACAAACGAAGTGATTAACTTGGTCAAAATGAGTCGACAGTCTAAACGTCACGGCGACAAACGACACAATGGATTCATACTTGATGAAATGGACTAATGATGTTGGTTAAAACTCCAAAAATTATTACGAGCTCGTGGCGCCCCGGGCGGTTTTATTTAAGAAAAGCTGATTTGGTTTTATTTAGAAAACGGGGCGCGCAGATTTATTATTTGGATATAAAACAGATGAGATCGAGTTTTAACGAAAGGAGGCAAGTGCACCTATCGTGTGCAGTACAGGATATTCCGGTGTGGAATATCGAGGTCGTATTTGTTGGGTACATTGGATTAAATGTACCTGATTTAAAGAAGCCTCACCCTACTCAATGATATACATCAAGATGTATTTGATGTATTTTGAGTTACCTTGTGCAGGTTAAGTAATTGCAGGGAAAGTTTAAAAGATTCTAAGTCCATGTGTCGACACCCAGAAGAAAAGTGTCAGCACTTAAGAAGACTTGTGTCGTCACCCAGATAAGCAGTGTCGACACTTGGAGTAATTGTGTCGACACCAGGGATGCAGAGTTGACACCAGAAGGAAAGTGTCGACACATACAGGCTGTGTCGACACTCAATGAAGAAATGTCCAGAGAAGCTGTGTCGACACTTAGAAGCAGTGTCGACACCCAGCAGAACTTTGTCGACATCATAAGTGTCGACACTTGGAGGCTGTGTCGACACTCAGCAAAACTTCAACAAAGTTTAAGTATAAGTGTCGACACAAAGGAGATGTGTCGACACTCAGCCAAAGTTTCAACACAAGAAGAATGTGTCGACATAATGAAGAATGTGTCGACACACGACAAAAGTCTCAACACATGAAGAAAGTGTCGACACTAGGAGGCTGTGTCGACACTCAGCAAATTTCAATGAAGTCTAAGTACAAGTGTCGACACAAAGGAGATGTGTCGACACTCAGCAAAAGTATCAACACTGAAGGCATGTGTCGACACCAAGAAGATGTGTTGACACTTAACAAGTTCAACACAAGAAGATGTGTCGACACAAAGGAGTTGTGTCAACACTTACAAGAAATCAACTAAGTATCAAAGAAGAAGGACTTGTGTCGACACACAATATCAGTGTTGACACATGATGAAGAAGCAGTGTCGAGAAGCAGATTCTACAACACAAGGAGTTGTGTCGACACCATGAAGGCTAGTGTCGACACTTAGTCTACTTGTGTCGACACTTAGTCTATATGTGTCGACACTTAAATACTGACTGTCTCGACACTTTCAGACAGTTACAGAAAATTCAAGAAGTGACTGGATGAATTGACAGCTGCCATTCCAGCCGGTCTACTGCAAGTGTTAGAGCTGTTAGAAAGCTGTTAGGAACCGGATCAGCCGGTCACCGTGAAGAAAGTCTATATAAAGGCTTATACCTTCAACAGATGACAAGAGTTGGAAATCAAAAAAGTGAAGAACAATACAACTAGAAGAAGACCTTCAAGTGAAGATCTAAGAAGTTGGAGAGAGAGAGCTCCTTCCAAGAAGACAGCTGTTGAACCAGGCTGTGAAGAAAAGTTTCAGACTGAGTTCTGATTCTTAAGTTAGCAGTGATTGAAGATCAGCTGCATTGAGACTCAACCCTATTGTGTTCAAAATTCAAGAAGCTTTGAAGGAAGCCAAGGGAGGTTGATCTCAGCAAAGTTCTTCCAAGAACTTATCAAGAAACATGTCAACTCTTCTCTCTTATTCTGAGTTGTAGGTATATACATTGTATTTTTAATTTCTTGTAGGATCCTTAGGGATCTGAGTTGTAAGCCTGAAATTATAAAGGCTGAGTGGTAGGGCCTGTGTGCCTGAGTGTAGGAGATTCATTTCTCTGAGTGTAGGCCTTGTGGCTGAGTGTAGGTCTTTGCGAAGACTGAGTGGTAGGGATGTGTGCCTGAGTTGTAGAAGTGGGATCACTCTGAGCTGTAGGAACCTATTTGGGGTTCTGAGTGTAAGATCTGAGGATCTGAGAAATAGTGGAGAAGTTTGGCCGAATCTAGTACACTACTAGATAGGCGAAGGGGGAAAGTGGATGTACCCAGACCTTGGGGAACCACTATAAAACTGTGTGTACTCTGTGTGTGTGACTGATTCTGTGTATGCTATGTAAAGATCTGTGAATGTTGTGATTAATTCAGCCTGCTGTGATTAAGTCTGCCTAAAAATTTAAAAAGATTAAAGTCACCTATTCCCCCCCCCCCCCCCCCCCCCCCTCTAGGTGATTAGGTACAATTTCTTTCAAGTGGTATCAGAGGGAGGTTACTCAAAAAGGACATAACTGTCTGAGTAAAATATCCTGTTGGCAGATTCAGTATAATCAAGTGCAGAATCAAGAAAATCAAGAAAATGGGTTCAACAGAGAATCACAAAGAACTTGGATCCATGAAGTTGCCAATCTGTAGAAAGGAGATTTTTGGCATCTGGAAAGAAAGGGTTAGACTATTTATGGAAGCCTCTGACCCTAGAATCTATATCACAGTCAAATAAGGGCCATATGTGCCTATGAAAGTATCAGTCCTGGATGCAAATCAGAGAACCCCTAAGGACTTTTCAGAGATGACCAAAGATGAGATTATTCTGGCCACCATGGACAAGAGGGCCCAGAATATTATTGTGAGTGCAATAGATGATGTCACATTCCAGAATTTGATTCACTGTAAAACATCAAAGGAAATGTGGGACACACTGATAGTGTACATGGAGGGCTCTGAAGAAGTTAGACAGGACGGAAAGTCTTTACTAAATCAGTAGTATGAAAGTTTCAGACAAGGCAGGTCTGATAGTATAACAGAATGCTACAAGAAATTCTATAGGATTGTCAATGAGTTGATGTCTTATGAAAGAGAATTCAGCAACTATGAGCTGAATGATAAGTTCTTGAGATCCCTAACTAAAGACTGGGATACTAAGATTTGTGTCATAAGGGAAATGGCCAAGTTAGCAGATATTCCTCCTCCAACATTGTTTGGAAAGCTGTTATCCTATGAAATGCAGCTAATGGTTAGGAAAGAGGAAGAGAAGACTACAAGATTTGAGCATAAAGAAAGAGCTGTGGCATTCAAGACAGAAGCCACCAAGAAATATAAAAGTAAGTCTCCATCTCCACCCCCAAAAGTTGCTGAGACTGAGACAGATGAGTCAGAAAGTAAGAATTCTGAAAACAGTGAGAGTGATGAGGACTTTGCAGCCTTCACAAGACATTTTCAGAAGTTCCTAAAGAAGAAACAGTGGAGGTCTAAGCCATCCACTTCACAGAAATCATCAAAGAATGACAGGAGAAAGCCCAAGTCAAATAGAACTACATCTTCAAAGATAGTTTGTTATTGTTGTAACAGACAAGGACATGTTGTTGCTGACTGTCCAGAGAAAAGGAAAGAGTCAACTAATAAGAAGAAGATTCAGATCAAGGGCAAAAAGGAAAGGTCCTTTGTTGCAAATAAGGACAAAAGTCTGTCAGATATGTCTTCTTCAGAAACTGATTCAGAAGCTGAAGCTTACATTGGACTGTTTGCTGAAGTAGAAGAAGAAGAGTTCATACAGTTAATGAACTCTATATATGAGCAAGAGGACAATCAGTGCCAGGGACTGATGGCCTTGTCAGAAGGAGACAAAATCCAGGATCAGCCTGGACCAAGTCAGGTACAAAATTATTCTGTTAGTTCAATTTCTAGTACTGAGTCAGATTCAGATACATCATCATCAAGTGATGAGAGTGGATCTGAATCTGAAGGAGATATTCATCAGTTGATTGATGAATATAGAGTAGTGTTGTAAGCTTTGAAGAAAAGCAAATCCTTGACTAAGAGTCAGGCTAAGGAGATTGCTAATCTCAAAGTGGCTGCAACAGATTTTGATAAGTTGATTGATCAAAAACTAAATGAAATAGCCAGGCTAAAGAACATAACTGTTATTCAGATGGGGACTATAACATTTAAAAATAATCAAATCAGAAATCTGGAGATTAGTCTTCAGAAAGAGAGAGATATAGTAGCAAGGTTTTCTAAACCAAAGTCTGTTCTACCTTTGATAGATGAGTTCATTTCTCAAAAAGGTGAAACTGGATTGGGGTTTACTAAACCTGTCAGGACTGTTCAGTCCAAGTCTAAGGGCAAAGCCCCAGTACTCAACAAGTCTGCTGTAGATAAAACAGCTAGGGTTGTACCTAAGCAAATGTACAACAGATTTGAGTGATGGTGTTGTGGCAAGGTAGGCCACTTTGCCATAGACTGTTGGCACAATTCAAGTGCCAAGGTGAGTAGCAATCTGCCTGCTAGAAAAGCTACAGGTAGTTTTGTTAAGAGGCAAACTAACCAGCACCAAGGACCCAAGAATTCTTTGGGTTCTAAGGTTAACTAATCTGTTTTGCAGGTGAGTCCAAGTGACCATGCCCCAATATGGTACTTGGACAGTGGATGTTCCAGGCACATGACTGGAACTAGTGGATTGCTAAAGGACTATATACCAATCAAGGATGGTCCTAAAGTCACCTTTGGTGGTTCTGAAAAAGGAATCATCAAAGGTTTTGGTAACATTTCTAGCAACCTTATAACTATTACTCAAGTGGCTTATGTTAAAGGTTTGAAACACAACCTCATTAGTATAAGTCAGCTGAGTGATTTAGGATATGACATCTCATTTGTCAAAGATGGTTGTCATATCAGGAGATCAAATAATCAAGAGATCATTCTGACTGGTTATAGAAAGAGAAATGTCTATTGTCTAGACATTATGTGTGAGAACAATGTTTCTCCTATGTGTCTTGTAGCTGATGAGAAAGTCTCTCATTGTGTCAAATGGCACAAGAGGCTAGCCCATCTTAACTACAAGACAATTGGCCAACTCTATAGTAAAGAGTTAGTGAGGAATGATACTCAGGTTAAGTGTATCAAAGATGGGATATGCTCAGCTTGTCAAAAGGGCAAGCAGACTAGATCCACCTTTAATAGCATTGAAAACAAAGATGATGTGAGGTGCTTATACTTCTTGCATATGGATCTCTTTGGTCCTATGCCAGTTCACAGCCTAGGTAGGAAGGTCTACACATTTGTAGTTGTAGATGACTACTCAAGGTTTTCCTAGGTGTTCTTCCTTAGACAGAAATTTGAAACTCCTAGTATCTTTTATAGTTTTGTCAAACAAATTCAGAATGAGTTAGACAGTACAGTGGTCAAAATAAGAAGTGACCATGGTACTGAATTCCAGTCTGACAGTATGACAAAGCTATGTGAAGAATTTGGGATATTTCAAGAATTTTCTTCACCAAGAACACCTCAGCAAAATGACATTGTTGAGAGGAAAAATAGAACCTTGATAGAGGCTGGTAGAACCCTATTAAGTGATACATCTCTCCCAGAATATTTCTGGGCTGAGGCAGTAAACACTGCATGCCATGTAATTAATAGGGCTACTATCACCAAAAGTCACAATAAGACCCCCTATGAGATTGTGAAAGGCAGAAAACCAAACCTATCTTATTTCAGGGTCTTTGGTTGTAAATGTTATATACTTAACAATGGTAAGTCTTACTTTACCAAGTTTGTTGTCAAATCCTAAGAGGGGATCTTTGTTGGGTACAGCAACAACAGTAAGGCTTATAGGGTCTACAACTTGACTACTCAAGTTGTAGAAGAGTCAGTACATGTAGTATTTGAAGAAGCTAGACTCATTAACAATGAATTGTCTAGAAGTATTTGCAGCTCCACATGTGTGACTAAGAAGATGGACAAGCTTACTATTGAAGAAGGATCTACTGCAAGTCAGCATATGGATGATAGTGGCTGTTGTCCAGGGGGAGTACCAGATGCACCTGATGTAGAAGAAGACCAAGGGGTGCAGCAAGTTGAAGAAGCTGAAGGAGTACAACCTGAAGACAGGCTGCCTCCAGCTAATAGACATCTAAAAGATCATCCAGCAAATCAAATTATTGGTGATCTCAGACAAGGGGTACAAACAAGGAGCAGAAATCTAAGTTCAGTACTCTACTCCAGCTTTCTATCCTAAGTAGAGCCAAAGAGATTTGAAGAGGCTATCCTAGACCCTCATTGGATTGAGGCTATGCAAGAGGAACTGAATCAGTTCAAGAGATGCAAAGTCTGGGAGCTTGTTCCTAAACCAAAAGACCACAACATAATTGGAACTAAGTGGATCTTCAGGAACAAGATGGATGAACATGGAGTGATTATAAAGAACAAAGCAAGACTGGTTGCTAAGGGATATAGGCAGGAAGAAGGTATTGACTTTGATCAAACCTTTGCTCCAGTAGCCAGACTAGAGGCAATAAGGATGTTCTTGGCCTATGCAACCTATCAAGGGTTTAAAGTATACCAAATGGATGTCAAGTCAGCTTTTCTGAATGGAAATCTGAAGGAAGAAGTCTATGCGGAACAGCCATCAGGTTTTGTTGATTCAACTAAACCTAATTATGTTTATAGACTTAGGAAGGCTTTGTATAGGTTAAAACAAGCCCCCAGGGCTTGGTATGAAACCCTGTCTAGTTTCCTCATTGAGAATAAATTCACAAAGGGGAAAATAGACAAGACTCTATTCCTTAGAGAATCCAGAGGCAAGATCATTCTACTCCAAATATATGTAGATGACATCATATTTGGGTCTACTGAAAATAGTCTTTGCAGAAAGTTTGCAAAACTTATGCAAAGACAATTTGAAATGAGCAGTATGGGGGAACTTAAGTTCTTCTTGGGTCTCCAAGTTAGACAGACTGAGAATGGTTTATCCATATGTCGGTCTAAGTTCACCCTAGAATTGATAAGGAAGTATGGTATGGAATCATCCAGTACCATGAAAACTCCTATGGGGTCAACAATGTCTCTAAGAAAAGATGATGCAGGGAAACCTGTAGATGAGACTTTGTATAGAGGGATAGTTGGCTCCCTATTGTATTTGACTGCAAGTAGACCAGATACCATGTATGCTACATGTGTCTGTGCTAGGTACCAAGCTTGCCCTAAAGAATCTCACTTGACAGCAGTCAAAAGAATTCTGAGATATCTTAAGGGCACTCCTTATCTAGGCCTTTGGTACCCTAGGAATGGAGACTTTGAACTGACAGGTTATTCAGATGCAGATTTTGCAAGCTGCAAGGAAGATAGAAAAAGTACAACAGGTACCTGTTAATTCTTAGGTGGAAGGCTGATATCATGGAGTAGCAAGAAGCAAACAAGTGTGGCTATCTCCACAGCAGAATCAGAGTATGTTGCTGCACGAAGTTGATGTGCTCAACTTCTATGGATTCAACATCAGCTAGAAGACTATGGTATTCAAGTAAGTAGAACACCTTTATTTTGTGATTCTACTAGTGCTATTTCTATTGCAAACAATCCTGTCTCCCATAGTAGGACTAAGCACATAGAAATAAAATACCATTTTCTAAGAGAACATGTGGAAAAAGGAGATATTTCACTAGAGTATATTAATACAGATAATCAACTAGCTGACATGTATACTAAGCCCTTAGATGAAACCAAATTCAATAAATTCAAAATTGAATTAGGGATGATAAACTTAGAATAAGTTTTCAAAATTGGCTAAGTAAAAAGGTGTCGACACACAGAGTTGTCTGTGTCGACACATAGAAGGTGGTGTCGACATTTCAGAGAAATGGTGTTGACACATCTAGGAAGTCTGTGTCGACACTTCAGAGAATTAGTGTCGACACATGCAGTGTAGGTGTCGACACATCCAAGGTGGTGTCGACACTTAAGCTTTACTCAGAATTATTCTAGTAAAGTCTCGACTAAGTGTCGAGCTAAACGGTGTCGACACATAAACAAGTGTCGACACATATATTCTATCGACTATACTTGTGTCGACACATAGTTGTCGAGACATTATAAGTAAGTGTCGACACTTTTCAACAGTGTCGACACAATTTAAGTATTTTGACGCGCCCTTTCATCTTCAATTCTAGAAAGGTATAAATAGGTTTTCGCCATTGTCTGTCGACACGCTCACCAAAGTTTCGAGACTAAACTTGTGTGTCGACATCTCTCTTCTGTAATTCAAATTTCTTCAAACCCTAATGGCGCCCAAGCTAGAAGAGAATGTGAATGAAGGATATGAACTCGTGCGCCACGCATTTGATGACGCGGAACTAGATATCAAAGGCGTGATAACCCTAATAGAAAAGACAAGGTTAGAATTTCTTGTTTTCGAACCGACCAAGATATGGAAGAAAGAGGTCCTTGAGTTTCTGAATGGAGCAACACTAGATGAATCAGAACTCAAGATAAAGTCAAGAGTTTATGGGGCAAAGGTGAGGGTCTCTCCTAAGAGTCTGAGAAAGGTACTTCAACTACCAAGGACTAAGGAAGAAGAAGATGTTTCTGCTTCTAAGACTAGAGAAGCATTAACATGGTGTGGTTTGGATTCAAATCTGAAAATAGGATCTGTTTTCAATAGGAAGGGAATGAACATGCAAGGCAAATTCTTATCTGAAATTGTTGGCAAGGTTATCTTGAGCAAGCCTGGAGGGCATGACAGAATATCAGCTCATATGTTTAGTCTAATGACAAGAATTATCTTCAAACTAGACACTGATTGGTCTGTAGTTGTATTTGAGAAGATAAAAGAGAGTATGAAAAAGCCCAATTTGGGTAGGATTCTAAGTCTTTACCTGGCTGGTAGTATACCAGAGGTCATGAGTCAAGCAGCTGGAACTAAGATTAACCACATGAGGAGAATGGATTTGAGAATCTTCTCTAGGTGGGATAGAGTCTTGACCAAGGAAATACCAACTCCTGAGAAGGAAACACCCCTGAAGAAGAAGAAAAAGACAGCCCCTGTGGCTCAAGAATCATCAAGCAGCTCTGAAGAGCATGTAGTGTTCACTCCTGATGAAGAAGACACTGGAAATGCTGGCCAGTCACCTGCTAGACAAGAAGATGCACCAAGGCAGGGGGAGCTACCACAAGCTAGCCCAATTAACCTGGATTCAATCCAGGGGGAGCCTCTACTTGTGGAAGAGCCTACTCCACTTGAGAGTGAACAAGCTACCCAGACTATACTTGAGGTAATAACTGAAATTAATAAATTAGATTTCCC
This sequence comes from Platanthera guangdongensis, assembly GCA_039583875.1. NCBI lineage: Eukaryota > Viridiplantae > Streptophyta > Magnoliopsida > Asparagales > Orchidaceae > Platanthera > Platanthera guangdongensis. The sequence goes on from CM077166.1 coordinate 49,638,806, forward strand.
TATTGAGGATGATGTTTTGTCTGATTCATTACCTAATGTTAATCAGCAACCTCAGATTCTTAGTCAACCTCAGGATGTTGTCATGGAGGACACATCTATTGCTGATCAAGTTGTTGATGAGATAAGAGTTTCTCCAACTCATACTCAGCGGGAATTTACCCTAGAAGAGCTATTCCCAGATCTTCTACAAACAGATTTTGAGAAAGAGAAAGCTGCTGCTGAGGGGGAGAAGGCCCATGTTGAGGGGGAGCATGTGGTTAGTGTTGAGGAAAATGCAAGGAAGGAACTTGAAGTGCCAAAGGATGCTGAGCAGGTTCCTAGGACTGGCAAGGATTTACCTTCAAGCCCTAAGGACAGGGTTGATATTGCAAGCACGTCTACTTCTAAAGATGAAGAGGCTGCAAGAGCCAAGAAGAGAAAATTTCAGGTTTTCAAGAGGAGGAGCCAGACATATAAGAAAGCTTTACAAACAATAGCACCACATCCTGCACCACAGCCTGCCCCATCTACAGATTTCAGTTCTCTGATGGTTGCATTACAGATAAAGATGGATGAGCAAAGACAGGCTTTGCAATCTTATATGGATGAAGGGCATAAGTCATTGCAATTTGATCTGGCCCAAGATATTAAGTCAATCAGATTTGAAATGAATCTGAATAAGAAAGAAATGACTGACTGCTTCCATAAGGGAGGAAATGCAGTAGTCTATTTGGCCACACATCAAGAGAAATTGAAGACAAAACTTGAAGAGCCTGAAGTGAAGCAAGGCTATGTCCTGGAGAATCAGATCAGGATGAATGACAATTTGATAGCTTCACACAATGCAATAGTAACTGAACTGAAGACTATAGCAACTACCCAGAATGCAGCCCTGACCACTGCCAAAGAAGAATTTGACAAAGCATTGCAAGAGAGCCTAACTGCTGTTACTTCTGCACTTCAGGATTCCCAGAAGTTAATAACTGAAAACCTCCAAAGGTTGAAACCTTTCTACAAAGATGGAGTAAATTATCTGAATGCACAGATAAGATTTCAGAAAGATGATCTGAGGGATCACATTGAAAGAGAAGTCATAAAGGGGGAGAGGGTGTTAGTCAAAGTCAGCTCTGATCATGCAAAGTGGATTTCCAATTCCATCAGAGCCACCCTTGGATATCCTCCATTATGTGATGATGACAATATTGCAGAGTCTGGGATTAATTCTGCATATCTTGGAGGAGAGCAAGCTGAAGTGGCTCAAGTAATATACCCTCCACCAAACTTTGATATGATACATCAAGACATACAATCAATGTATAGCCCTCCTGAGGGAATTCAGAAGGTCATCCTTGAGAAAGTAGTTCAGCCAGTGCCAGAGGCAATTCTGAAAGAACAAGAAGCTTTGCTAAAAGAACAAGAGACTCAATTGTCTAAGAAAAGATTCAGAGAGCAAGCTGAACTTAGGCCTGATTTTGAACAATGGAGCCCCACCTCCAGGAATATCATTTTAACTGCATGGAAGGCTGCAAAGGACAATATCCCGGATAGAAACAAGTGATATTCTGAACTGGAGTGGAGGAAGCATGAGACAAGGCAAGAGGCCATTGTGCAGTATAGAAGAAAGGCTAAGATGGGAAAGCTACCTCCTAATGCACAGGAGCCTAGCAAGTACTTTCCTAAGCCTTATCATTACTTTGAAAGGCAGAAGATCAAAGCTGAAGAATTGAAAAAGAAGGATCTTAAAGGGAAGAAGCCTGCTGCTGCTGAAGATGCTGAAGCCCCAGTCCAAGCAAAGATACAATCTGGAAAGGGCATTGTGATCAAGGAGCCTGAGCAGCAATAGGATAGAATTTTTCTTAAGTTTACTTTGTGTAATCACTTGTATTAAAACATTCTGTAAACTTTTGAATGATGAAACTGTTGAAACAATGTGATATGTATTAATTCTATTACATTATTGTTCTGAGATATTTGAGTATGCATGTTTTATTTATACATGTTTATGTACTCACCCTGTTATATAATCCTGTTTTACATCATACTGTGAATTTGTTATGTATGATGTATATCATTGACTAAGGGTTATGACTCCTCCAAATAGGGGAGATTGTTGGGTACATTGGATTAAATGTACCTGATTTGAAGAAGCCTCACCCTACTCAATGATATACATCAAGATGTATTTGATGTATTTTGAGTTACCTTGTGCAGGTTAAGTAATTGCAGGGAAAGCTTAAAAGATTCTAAGTCCATGTGTCGACACCCAGAAGAAAAGTGTCAACACTTAAGAATACTTGTGTCGACACCCAGAGAAGCAGTGTCGACACTTGGAGTAATTGTGTCGACACCAGGGATGCAGAGTCGACACCAGAAGGAAAGTGTCGACACATACAGGCTGTGTCGACACTCAATGAAGAAATGTCCAGAGAAGCTGTGTCGACACTTAGAAGTAGTGTCGACACCCAGCAGAACTTTGTCGACATCAAAAGTGTCGACACTTGGAGGCTGTGTCGACACTCAGCAAAACTTCAACAAAGTTTAAGTACAAGTGTCGACACAAAGGAGATGTGTCGACACTCAGCCAAAGTTTCAACACAAGAAGAATGTGTCGACATAATGAAGAATGTGTCGACACACGGCAAAAGTCTCAACACATGAAGAAAGTGTCAACACTAGGAGGTTGTGTCGACACTCAGCAAATTTCAATGAAGTCTAAGTACAAGTGTCGACACAAAGGAGATGTGTCGACACTCAGCAAAAGTATCAACACTGAAGGCATGTGTCGACACCAAGAAGATGTGTTGACACTTAACAAGTTCAACACAAGAAGATGTGTCGACACAAAGGAGTTGTGTCAACACTTACAAGAAATCAACTAAGTATCAAAGAAGAAGGACTTGTGTCGACACACAATATCAGTGTCGACACATGATGAAAAAGCAGTGTCGAGAAGCAGATTCTACAACACAAGGAGTTGTGTCGACACCATGAAGGCTAGTGTCGACACATAGTCTACTTGTGTCGACACTTAGTCTATATGTGTCGACACTTAAATACTGACTGTCTCGACACTTTCAGACAGTTACAGAAAATTCAAGAAGTGACTGGATGAATTGACAGCTGCCATTCCAGCCGGTCTACTGCAAGTGTTAGAGCTGTTAGAAAGCTGTTAGGAACCGGATCAGCCGGTCACCGTGAAGAAAGTCTATATAAAGGCTTATACCTTCAACAGATGACAAGAGTTGGAAATCAAAAAAGTGAAGAACAATACAACTAGAAGAAGACCTTCAAGTGAAGATCTAAGAAGTTGGAGAGAGAGAGAGCTCCTTCCAAGAAGACAGCTGTTGAACCAGGCTGTGAAGAAAAGTTTCAGACTGAGTTCTGATTCTTAAGTTAGCAGTGATTGAAGATCAGCTGCATTGAGACTCAACCCTATTGTGTTCAAAATTCAAGAAGCTTTGAAGGAAGCCAAGGGAGGTTGATCTCAGCAAAGTTCTTCCAAGAACTTATCAAGAAACCTGTCAACTCTTCTCTCTTATTCTGAGTTGTAGGTATATACATTGTATTTTTAATTTCTTGTAGGATCCTTAGGGATCTGAGTTGTAAGCCTGAAATTATAAAGGCTGAGTGGTAGGGCCTGTGTGCCTGAGTGTAGGAGATTCATTTCTCTGAGTGTAGGCCTTGTGGCTGAGTGTAGGTCTTTGCGAAGACTGAGTGGTAGGGCTGTGTGCCTGAGTTGTAGAAGTGGGATCACTCTGAGCTGTAGGAACCTATTTGGGGTTCTGAGTGTAAGATCTGAGGATCTGAGAAATAGTGGAGAAGTTTGGGCCGAATCTAGTACACTACTAGATAGGCGAAGGGGGAAAGTGGATGTACCCCACCTTGGGGAACCACTATAAAACTGTGTGTACTCTGTGTGTGTGACTGATTCTGTGTATGCTGTGTAAAGATCTGTGAATGCTGTGATTAATTCAGCCTGCTGTGATTAAGTCTGCCTAAAAATTTAAAAAGATTAAAGTCACCTATTCACCCCCCCCCCTCTAGGTGATTAGGTACAATTTCTTTCAGTATTGTTCTCGGGGTCGGGTTGATTATTTCTACTCTTCCCTGGAGGGGACTATTATTTTACCGATGTTTAACTTGTCGTGTTAATATTTATATATAAATAAAAAGGACAGCAAATGAAAGTATTAAAAGGTGGAGGCGATGAAAAGCTTACCGTATAACACCCTCATCCGTCATATGATATATAACAGAAGGTACAGCTGGAACCCGACGCCATATACCACGGACAGTCGGAAGGGTTACTTGAGAATATCAAAACATTCCAACTACGACTACTCACCCTAACACAAAGCATTCTAGTGGAAGCTTTTAAACAGTTGACGAGAACCCAAAATTGAAAACCAACTATCATGAATGTCCACAGACTACTATAGGAATGAAACAACAAATACACTAAAAGTACCTGTCCTTATGGCCTTACAAGAGTTCACTTAACAGAATAGTGTCTTACATACATCGGCTCGCAGGCCGGCCACACATGACAAAAATTAAAATACAACTATTCATTTTGGCCTTCGAGGGCCAGCTCAGCAACATGGGCTTCAGCCCGCTACTTGGTACTCGGCTCCGCAGCACCTGCAAACAACATTCCACCGCACTGTGGCAAACAAAGCAACGGTCAGCCAAAGCCGACCAAACTATAACGACCCCGCCCCTTACTCGGGATGGCGGTGCTCCTTCCCTGCATTTCATTAGCCCAGCTAAAGAATAAAGTACAAACATACTTCGCCATAGGTGTAGGATCGCACAGCCAAACATCACGTGCACTCAGGGTACATTATCGGTGAATCCGGTCAATTCTGTGGCTTCACCACCATCCCCAGGATGGCAACAACGTGAGCATTTTAGCCTTTCCGACCACTGTCCAAAGCTCCCGACTATGGCAACGGCCAGTCCCTCTTTGGGTCTCACGCACTGAACCACATAGCCCGGGTCCAATTCCACTTGCCCGTTGCTCACACACGTAGTCACCTTAAGACGTACGCACGTGCCAAGCTTCTCTCGGATCCCGCATCAATTCCAAACACCACATAACCCAGTTATGTACAAGGCCGGCTCCCCGGCCGCCAAGTTAGCAGAATTACGTTTTCGCTCAGTTTTTCTAGTGCGCCTTGGAGTTAATCCCCAAAGATCCCTACTGCAATCTACCGTGTAGAAACCCAAAAACACAAAGCACTGAGTCTTCTCCAGGAAGCCATACAAAATGCAACATCACAGATCCAGACCAACATGTCCAGGTAGGCTTCACACACAATGCCTATGTCTGTGCTTCGATTCCGGACTCTATATGCAACACAAGGGGGACTATTCCCGTCAACCCCAAGGAACACCGCACACTCACCGCACACTCACGGGAGCGGGTTTACTTATGTAAAAGAAGGAGAGGTTCACATGCACAAGTAGAGAATCATTACCCTTGTAGTACGCTTTTGCGCCATGGAAAAACTATATGGATAGAAGGCTTCGCAATGGAATTTCCTCCGCGGATCCGCTTTCAGTTCTCGATTCGGTGCTCCGATGCTCCGCCGGCGGCCGGAATCCCTCCCTTTCCTTCCTTCTTGCTCTCTCCTCTCTCAAACCTCTCAGAAAGAGAATGGTAAAGAGCAAATGAGGAATTAAACCTCCATTCCCGGCCTTAATAGAGCAGGAACACATCTGGGCCGTCAGATCTTAATTAAAGAAAACGAGCGGCTTAGATCAGCCCAAAATCCCTCAAACCTGGGCCGAACACGGCCTCGCACACGACCGTGTCCCAGGCCGTGTGCCTCGATCCAGACACGATCGTCGAGCGCAGAAGAGGACACTGGTCAAGACACGCCCATGTCTCAACCTGACACGCTCGTGTCGGTTTCCGACACGCCCGTATCCCTGGGGCGTGTTACCAGTAACCGCCACGCCAACCGACACGACTCATGGGAACACGGGTGGTGACACGGGTATGCACATGCCCGTATCAGTTGACACGCCCGTGTCACGCTGTCGTGTTTCCTGACGTGTCCTTCTCTGGACACAGCCGGCCAACAAAGAGAACCACACGGCCTTGGACACGCCCGTGTCCCAGGCCGTGTACCCCTAAACAGACACCAAAAATTCTCTTGGACATGACCCGCTTGATCACGATTTTCGGGGTGTTACAAATCTCCCCCACTTAAAAAATTTCGTCCTGAAATTATGTAAGGGTACACAAAAATTTAAATGTTACCTGAGTGGAATAACTCGGGGTATTCTTCCATCATAGTCTGCTCTCGCTCCCAAGAAAGCTCCTCACGTCCGCAGTTATCCCAGCGGACTTTAACCATTCGGATATCTTTGTTGCGGAGTCATTTAACCTCAAAGTCTTCGATGCACACTGGCTTGACCTTTATCGTCAACCCGTATTCAACTGGCACTTGATCGACTGCAACGACCTGTGAAGGCTCTTGCACCACCTTCCGCAACACCGATACGTGTAACACATCATGTAGCTCACTCAACTCCACTGACAGCTTCAATCGATACGTCGCTTTGCCAACACGCTCCAGGATTTCAAACGGTCCAAGGTATCTCGGACTCAGCTTCTTCAAGTGTCGAACCCGCGAGACACCCTTGAACGGCTTGATTTTCAAATACACCCAGTCGCCAACACCGAACTCCATATTTCTATGCTTTGCGTTATAGTATTTTGTCTGTCTGTCCTGAGCTATCTTCAACCTTTCCTGAACTGTACGTATCATTGAAGTGGCGTCTTCCACCGCTTGACGTTTATATAACTTCATCTTGTCTGTCTCTAACCAAGACAACGGCGTGTGACACCTTCTCCCATACAAGGCGTCATTCCAATACTCATCTGATAACTGTTGTTATATGCAAACTCCACCATGTACAGGTGATCTTGCCACTGCTTTCTGAAATCCAAGACGCACATACGAAGCATGTCCTCCATCGTCTGGTTGACCCTCTCGGTCTGGCCATCCGTCTACGGATGAAAGGCTGTGCTGAAACTCAACTTAGTTCCCAACAGACTATGCACCAGCCTCCAGTCGTTTGACGTGAAGCGTCCATCTCGGTCACTAACAATACTGCGGGGCACACCATGCAATCACACAATATTATCCACATAGAGTTTGGCTAACTTTTTCACCAGATCTTCCTTCCTGTTTGGGATGAAATGTGACACCTTTGTCAATCTATCCACGATCACCCAGATGGCGTCGTTTCCCCTCTGCGACTTTGGCAAACCATGCTCAAAATTCATAGAAATGTCGTCGAATTTCCACTCCGGGATAGGTAGGGACTTCAATAAACCTCCGGGCTTCTGGCACTCTGCTTTCACCAAGGCACACGCCTGGCACTTGGCCACATAAAGTGCTACATCCTTCTTTAGTCCAAGCCACCAAAACAACTTCTTCATATCTTTATACATCTTCGTGCTCCCCGGGTGGATTGAGTACTTGGTATGATGAGCCTCGTACATCAACTCCTCCCGAAAATTACCCGCACTAGGAACGCATAGGCGACTGTCCCTCCTTAGCAGTCCATCCTCAACAGCAAATTGGGAATTTGACCCATCCAAAGATTCATCTAAGATCTGCTTCATACTGCTATCCTGAACCAATGCCCGCCAAACTCTATCAGCTAGGTCACACTACAAATCTGTCCAAAACAGTTTCACCTCGGCACTAGACTGCTTGTCGACGCAAGTTATCTCTAATGCCTCCAATTCACGGACCAAACTCTCATCATGTACCGACAACCAGCTGGCTCGCGCAGGAACCCTACGACTTAACGCATCTGCCACTGCATTTCCTTTCCCAGGCACATAATGTATCTCGAACTTGTAGTCCCCTAGGAACTCCATCCACCTCAGTTGCCTCATATTCAGGTCCTTCTGATCTAACAGGTACTTCAGGCTCATATGATCGGTGTAGATATCAACCTTCACACCGTACAGATAGTACCTCCACATCTTTAGAGCAAATATCACGACCACTAACTCTAAGTCATGGACCAGATAATTCCTCTCATGAACCTTCAATTATCGTGAACCATAGGCTATCACGCTCCCATGCTGTAGCATAACACAGCCCAAACCACTGCCCGAAGCATCACTATAAATTTCAAACCCTTCGATTCCACTCGGCGAACATAAAATAGGCTTCGTGGTCAACCGCCTCTTCAATTCTTCAAAAGCCTGCTCGCACTCCAGCGACCACACAAACTTTTGATCCTTCCTTGTCAACGTCGTGAGTGGTAGCGTTGTCCACGAGAAGTTCTCTACAAAGCGCTTGTAGTAGCTGGCAAGCCCTAGAAAAGCTCCAGACTTCCGCCATTGAAGTCAATACAGGCCACTCCCGTATCGCCACTATCTTCGCCGGATCCACCGCTATCCCTTCTTCACTAACAACATGACTAAGGAACGCTACCGAGGATAACCAAAACTCACACTTGGAGAACTTAGCATACAACTGATTCCTTCTCAACGTCTCCAACACCATATGCAGATGCTTGTGATCCTCCTCACACCTCGAGTACACCAGGATATCGTCGATAAATATTATCACAAAACGATCCAGGTACTCTCTAAACGTCTTGTTCATCAGATCCATAAACACAAATGGCGCATTGGTCAACCCAAAAAGCATGACCGTGAACTCGTAATGCCCAAACCGCGTGTTGAACGCTGTCTTTGGGATGTCGCTTTCCCTTATCATCAATTGGTAGTAACCAGATTTCAGATCTAACTTCGAATATACTGCAGACCCAACCAACTGATCAAATAGATCGTCAATCCTTGGGATCGGATACTTATTCTTCTCCGTAAGCTTGTTCAACTCCCGATAGTCAATACAGAGTCGCAAGCTCTCATCCTTCTTCTTAACGAATAGGACCGGTGCGCTCCAAGGCGACGAACTTGGACGCACATACCCTTGTTCCAACAACTCTTGCAGTTGCACCTTCAGCTCCGACATCTCTCTTGGCGCTATCCGATATGGAGAGCGTGACACCGGTTTGGCACCTGACACCAGCTCAATAGTAAAATCAATCTCCCGCTGAGGAGGGGCTCCTGGGAGATCATCTGGGAATGCATCAGGATACTCGGACACAACTGGAATACTGCCCAGACTCGGCTTAGGTGTTGAAGCCTATACTAATGTGACAAACAACTCTGCCCCAGACCGAACTGCCTTAATCACCTAAAGGGCCGACATCAAAATTTTACCCGACCCCTTCATGCCAGCAAACGTAGTCTCCCGATCAGTGTTCAGTCCCAACTTAACTTCCTTTCGGTTGCAATCAATGCATGTTCGCTGCTCCGAGAGCCAGTCCACACCAAAGATTACGTCGAACTCCACTAACGGCAATACCGACGCTTGTAAGGCAAACTCCTGATCCCCAATCCGAATCTTAACCACACAGACTTTATCCACGCGTATTGAGCACCCATTGGGCAACAACACATCCAACTTGTCTTTAGCCATCGAGGAAGGGACTCCGATGCGCGATACGAATCGTTCGGACAAGAAGGAATGCGAAGCTCCCGTATCAAACAGGGCTCTCGCTGGACAATCAAAAATCAACAAGAAGTCTAGCACCAACAAATGTAAGCTAACATATAAAAAGGTAACAATTACATAAAATTAAACTGTTATAATTTAACTCATACATGTCACCACGCCAGCTTGCTATAAACTCTAGGCTGGGCTGGAGCATGGTGGGACGTGGTTGACTCCACTGCCTTCCCTTTCTCTTCATAGGTTGCTCCAGGCTTCCTCTTGGACTTTACACGTCCGCTCCAACACTCACGAGCAAAATGTCCCATCTTTCCGCAGTTACACCACGCTCTTGGGACTCGACTTGTGGTTGCCCCTGCCGCACCAGACGAAGGGGCTGAGCTCAAAGTCTTCGGCTTCTTGTTCCATCTGTGGAAACCCGATTTTGTATTCGGCACTTTGAACTCTGACTTTTTTTCCCCCGGGTCCTTCCTCTCATGGACTTTCTTCACAACCTTTCCAACGACCGGGCCGAATTGACCAAGGCTAGGAAGCCCTGCGGCTTAGGCCCAGCAAGGAGTAGTTGTAGGTCGCCACGTAGACCCTCATAAAATCGGTTGGTCTTCCGCTCCTCTTCAGTAAATATAGCACCAGCATACGACCCAACCGTGTAAACTCATGGAGATACTCATCCACGCTTCTGTCTCCCTGAGTCAATCCAAAGTACTGATTCTCCATCTCAAGCTTCTGAGCAGAGGGTAGATATCTGGCCAAGAACAACCTTGAGAATTCCTCCATAGGCACATCCGCAAGTTGCCTTCCCACTAAGAGATGAACCTCCAACTCATCCCACCACAGTCTCGCCTCATAGCCAAAAGGAAGGTCGCTATGGTGGTCTTCTGCCACTCAACAGTTTCTGTGGCCGTCAAGACCCTCTTTATCGTAGAGAGCCAATCCCCAGCTTGAGTTGGCGTTCCAATCCCGTCGAACCTCGGAGGATTAATGCTCATTACATGCTTGAGCTGCTTCTCCGTAGCTCTCCTTGGTGCTACCTGATCAACTGTCGCGCGCTCTACCACTCCCGGCTCTGCCGCCCTAATTGGTTCTTGCTCATTTACAGGTGGTGCATGGTGCATTTGCCCTGCAGGCTGGGCATTTATCATAGAAAAGACTGCTTCGGCAACTAATCTGATGGTTTCCGCCGAAGGAGGTGTTGTAGGCACGTCCCTCAGTGCACAACTTTTCACCAATTGCGGGCATTTCGATTGCCCAACACCGCTCCTAGACGCCTATAATAGAAAAGACCCTTGATTAGAAGACAAACAGATTACTAAAAACAATCATTGTAACACTCAGATTCCTCAAAACAAGTGCATTTTTCATTCCTAAGTGGACATTCATGGGTTCTTTTTAATGTTATAATGATGACGCACACATGTGCTTACCACCCCTTAAAAGAATTCGTCCACGAATTCATTTAAGTTGACTGAAACCAGAAGTCTGATACCAAATTGTAACACCCTCATCTGTCGTATGACATATAACAGAAGGTCCAGCTAGAACCCGACGCCATATACCACGGACAGTTAGAATGGTTACTTGAGAATATCAAAACATTCTAACTACGACTACTCGCCCTAACACAAAGCATTCTAGCGGAAGCTTTTAAACAGTTGACAAGAACGCAAAATTGAAAACCAACTATCATGAATGTCCGTAGACTACTATAGGAATGAAACAACAAATACACTAAAAGTAGCCTTATGGCCTTACAAGAGTTCACTTAACAGAATAGTGTCTTACATACACCGGCTCGCAGCCCGGCCACATATGACAAAAATTAAAATACAACTATTCGCTTTGGACTTCGAGGGCTAGCTCAGCAACATGGGCTTCAACCCGCTACTTGGTACTCGGCTCCGCAGCACCTGCAAGCAACATTCCACCGCACGGTGGCAAACAAAGCAACGGTCAGCCAAAGCAGACCAAATTATAACGACCCCGCCCCTTACTTCACCACAGGTGTAGGCTTGCACGGCCAAACATCCCGTGTACACATGGCACATTATCGGTGAATCCGGTCAATTCTGTGGCTTCACCACCATCCCCGGGATGGCAACAATGTGAGCATTTTAGCCTTTCCGACCACTGTCCAAGGCTCCCGACTATGCCAACGGCCAGTCCCTATTTGGGTCTCTCACACCGAACCACATAGCCCGGGTCCAATTCCACTTGCTCGTTGCTCACACACGTAGTCACCTTAAGACGTACGCACGAGCCAAGCTTCTCTCTGATCCCGCATCAATTCCAAACATCACATAACCCAGTTATGTACAAGGCCGGCTCCCCAGCCGCCAAGTTAGCAGAATTACATTTCCGCTCAATTTTTCGGGTGCGCCTTGGAGTTAATCCCCAAGGTTCCCTACTGCAATCTACCGTGTAGAAACCCGAAAACACAAAGCATGGAGTCTTCTCTGGCAAACCATAAAAAATGCAACATCACCGATCCAGACCAACATGTCCGGGTAGGCTTCACACACAATGCCTATGTTTGTGCTCTGATTCCGGACTCTATATGTAATACAAGGGGGACTATTCCCGTCAACCCCAAGGAACACCGCACACTCACCACACACTCGCGGGTGCGGGTTTCCATATGCAAAAGAAGGAGAGCTTCACATGCTCAAGTAGAGAATCGTTATCCTTGTAGTACGCTTTTGCGGCATGGAAAAACTATACAGATAGAAGGCTTCACAATGGAATTTCCTCCGCGGATCCGCTCTCGGTTCTCGATTCGGTGCTCTGATGCTCCGCCGACAGCCGGAATCCCTCCCTTTCCTTCCTTCTTGCTCTCTCCTCTCTCAAACCTCTTAGAAAGAGAATGGTAAAGAGCAAATAAGGAATTAAGCCTCCACTCCCGGACTTAATAGAGCAGAAACACATCTGAGCCGTCAGATCTTAATTAAAGAAAACGAGCGGCTCAGATCAGCCCAAAATTCCTCAAACCAGGGCCGAACACGGCCTCGCACACGGCCGTATCCCAGGCCATGTGCCTCGATCCAGACACGATCATCGAGCGTAAAAGAGGACATGGGTCAATACACGCCCGTGTCTCAACTTGATATGCCCGTGTCGGTTTCCGACACTCCCGTGTCCCTGGGGCGTGTTACTAGTAACCGCCACGACAACCGACACGACTCATGGGAACACAGGTGGTGACACGGGTATGCACAAGCCCGTGTCAGTTGACACGCCCGTGTCACGCTGTCGTGTTTCCTGTTGTATCCTTCTATGGACACAGCCGGCCAACACAGAGAACTACATGGCCTTGGACACGCCTGTGTCCCAGGTCGTGTACCCCTAAACAGACACCAAAAATTTGCTTGGACACGACCCGCTCGATCACGATTTTTGGGGTGTTACATAGCACAACTGCATCGAATAAAATTTGAACTAAAATAAACTTTTAATAAAAAGAGATCCTAAGTTTCAAATTAATTAAGGCGGAGATTTGGTCGTGGAGGTTCCACTAAATTGAGCTCACTTATCTCTAGGAATATTGCTCACCTGAGCGCTAAGACTATTCGACCAAACGTTAGTCCGACGAAGGATTCCTCTTAACAATTGCATTACGCTAAGAACCCCGCTATTGGATGGGGAACCCATTCAGGTAGAGTTTGCGCGCCTCCTCTCTCAAGGGTTAGTGCGGAACTCCATTCACCAAGGGGCGATCGGTCCATACGCATGGCCTCTCGCCTAGCTAGTGTATGGACTAAAGAAATAGAGCCCACACATCGATTATGTGGTCCTATGCTTCGTAAACCCTAGACAAACCATAAGTAATTTTAATTAATAAGAAAAACAGGACCTTTAAATATTTAAAGCTATTTTATCTGTCCTAATGCTCTTCGATACTGAGGTCTAAGAACGGTTAGCCACTCATTGGAATGGGAACGGTTTGCAGGAAAAAGTAATAAAATGAAAGTTGAAAATAAAGCAGTAAATGAAAGCTGTAAAAGAAAGCAGTAAATGAAAGCTGTAAAGGAAAGCAGTAAATTGCAAGTCCTACTCAAATGAGTAGAACTGAAATGAAAGCTAAAAAAGACAAGTCCCGGCTCAAACGAGTGGGCGAGACAAAATAAAGCGAGTCCTACTCAAATGAGTAGGAGAAAATAAATGCACCAATGCACGCACTCTACTGAAATGAAAACTCACGCACACACTCTACTTGAAATAAAAATGCACGCACTCAACAAAAAAGTAAAACACACTCATTCGACAAAAAGAAAAACGCACACACACTGCAGAAAGTAAAACGCACACACATTGCATGAAATAAAACACACTCACTCACTCTACTTAAAGAAAAACAAAACAATGCGTCATTTAACTCTTAACGAGTATGCGGAAATAAATGCGCACACGCACACACTCTACATGAATTGAAAGGAAGCTATAAAAACTAACTCATACACGCAAGCACACGTACAAAAATTAAGAAAAACTAAGTGTTTTAAAAATTAAAACGAATACATTTTTACCGCTAGAATGCGGTAGAAATGCATAAAAAGACGAAATAAAAATAAAAAGAGCAAAGAGTTTTGAAAATAAAAATGAAAATGAGAATGCTTGAAAAATTAAAACGATAACGTTTTCATTCTTATAACTTTATAGAAACGCATAAAAGGTGGAAATAAAACTAAAAGAGAACGAAAAATTTTACGATTCTAAAGAGGCTAAGTTAAAGAAAATTAAAAACCACCATTTAAAATATTTTTATAAACCCATAGGAATGAAAACAAAGTAAAAACAATAAACTAAACCTAAACAAGTACGGTGCATGAAAATAATATTGCGATTACGACGACTAGAAAATTGATAAATTTCTAAGTTAAACTAATTACCAAAGTTAAAAGAAAAAAACATAAAAAGCAAAAAAAGGAATGAAAAATTACTTAAGGAAGGGTGCTTTGGCGGATTTTAATATAACATAGAGGAGAAAAAAAACATTTCTATTAAGTAAAAAAGGGTTACTGTTGGGTACATTGGAAAATGTGTACCAGATTTGAAGAAGCCTCACCTTACTCAATGATATACATGATCAAGGTGTATTTGATGTTGTTTTGAGTTTATATGTGCAGGTTAAGAAAATGCAGGAATGCAGGAAAAGTTTCTAAGTACATGAGTTGACACCAGAAGAAGTTGTGTCGACACTTATGATGGCTTGTGTCGACACTGAAGAAAAGCTGTGTCGACACCTAGAGTCAATTATGTCGACACTTGGAAAGGCAGAGTCGACACACAGAAAAGCTTAGTCGACATCAACTGTGTCGACACACAGAGGCAGTGTCGACACACAGAAGACTTAGTCGGCATCAACTGTGTCGACACACAGAGATAGTGTCGACACACAGAAGACTTTGTCGACATCAACTGTGTCGACACACAGGACTTGTGTCGACACATAGCAGAGTTTCAACAAAGTTGTTTTTTTTGTGAAGAGAAGAAGTGATTGTGTCGACACACAGAACTATTGTTGACACATTCTATAGAAGCTGTGTCGAGAAGCAGTGTCAACACCAAAGGAGCTGTGTCGACACCACCAAGGCTTGTGTCGACACTTAGTCTACTTGTGTCGACACATGATGAAGTTCAGTCTCGACACTTTGCTAACAGAGACAGAGTTTCAAGAAGTGACTGAAGACTTGATAGCTGTGTTATTCAACAAGTCTACTGAAGTTGTCAGAAGTTCGTTAGAAATCACATCAGCCGGTTACCATGGAGGAAGTCTATATAAAGACATTCTCTATCAACACATGAAATACATATGATATGAGATAAAAAAACACGAAAAACAAAAGAAGATTTTCAATAGAAGATCTAAGAAGACATTCTCAAGTGGTGATCTACTCGGAGTTTGTCAAGAGAATTCAAAGAAGAATTCAGAAGAATCTTCAGAAGAATTTGGAGAGAGAGAGCTCCATCTATTCAAGTGAAGAAAGGGACTTATATCAACAAGTCTCTTAAGTGCATATTCTGAACCAGTCTGCCAAGAAGAATTCAGATTGATTTCTGAATTTCAAGAAAGAAGCTGATTGAAGATCAACTTCAAAGGAGATCAACCCTACTGTGTTCAGATTCAAGAAGTTTTGAAGAAAGCTAAGACATGTTGATCTCTAACATCAGATTCTTTCAAGAACTGATCAAGAAACCTTCCATCCTTTCTCTCTCAACCAGGGTGCTGGTAAATTTCAAATTTACATCTATTTTCAGTGGGATCCTTTTAAGATCTGAGTTGTAAGCCTGATTTATAAAGGCTGAGTTGTAGGAGATTAAGTTCTCTGAGTGGTAGGCCTTGTTGAAGGCTGAGGTAGGGCTGAGAGCCTAAGTTGTAGGAGATTTTCATCTCTGAGTTGTAGGCCTTATTGAAGGCTAAGGTATGGCAGATTGCCTGAGATGTAGGAGTGTGGACTCACTCTGAGTTGTAGGAGCCTTGTTTGGGTTCTGAGCTGTAAGATCTGCGGATCTGAGGAGAAGTAAAGAAGTTAGGCCGAATCTAGTACACTGCTAGATAGGCGAAGGGGGAAAGTGGATGTACCCAGACCTTAGGGAACCACTATAAATCAGTGTGTCATCTGTAATTGTGTGCGGTATTGTTATTTCTGTGCTGTGATAGCAGTATAACTATATGTTTCTATTAATTAACTGAATTAATATTGTGCCTTAGAAGGAAATAGAATTGAACCTATTCACCCCCCCTCTAGGTGTTTAGGAACTAATTCTTTCAAGTGGTATCAGAGGGAGGTTCCTCAAAGAAAGACTTAATAGTCTGAGTAAGATCTGTAAGGCAGAAGTAAGTTAAAGAAGATGGGTTCAGGAGAAAACCATAAAGAACTTGGTTCAATGAAGTTGTCTATCTGCAGGAAGGAAATCTTTGGAATATGGAAGGAAAGAGTCAGACTATTTATGGAGGCATCTGATCCTAGAATTTATATAACAGTTAAGAAAGGACCATATATTCCAATGAAGGTTTTTGTTCTTGATGCTAATCAAAGGATTCCTAAGGATTTTTCAGAAATGACTAAGGATGAGATCATCTTGACTACAATGGATAAAAGAGCACAGAATATTATAGTAAGTGCTATAGATGACTCAACATTCCAGAATCTAATTCACTGCAAAACCTCCAAGAAAATATGGGACACATTGGTTTTCTACATGGAGGGTTCTGAAGAGGTCAGGCAAGATAGAAAGTCTATGCTTAATCAAGAATATGAGAGTTTCAGACAAGCCAAATCTGATAACATAACTGAATGTTATAAGAAGTTCTACAAAATTGTAAATGAACTAATGTCCTATGGAATAATCTTCAGTACATATGAGATGAATGACAAATTCCTTAGGTCTTTGATTAAGGATTGGGATACAAAGATCTATGCCATAAGGGAAGTGGCCAGACTGGCAGAAATTTCACCTCCAACACTGTTTGGCAAATTGCTGTCTTATGAGATGCAGTTGTTGGCCAGAAAGGAGGAAGAGAAAAATACAAAGGTTGACTCTAGAGAAAAGTCAGTGGCCTTCAAGGTAGAAGCCACAAGGAAGAATAAGAGGATGTCTCCATCTTCTCCTAAGAAAGCTGCAGAAGTGATCTCAGAAAATTCTGATAATCACAGTTTAGACAGTAGTAATTCTAATGAAAACTTTGTTGTTTTCACAAGATAGTTTCAGAGATTTTTAAAGAAGAAGCAGTGGAAATCTAAGCCATCCTTATCTCAGTCCAAGGATGACTATTATCAGAAGAGAAAATCATCCAGGAAGGACAGGAGTGGGACAAAGCCTAGCAAGTCAACTACATCAAAGATTATTTGCTATTGCTGCAATAGACCTGAACATATTGTGGCTGACTGTCCAGACAAAAGGAAGGAGTCTGGTGATAAAAAGAAGTCTCAGCACAAGAGCAAGAAGGAGAAATCCTTGGTAGCTAAGAAAGAGAAAAGTTGGACAGATCAATCAACTTCAGAGTTTGAATCAGAGGCTAAGGCCTATATTAGTTTGTTTGTAACAGAAGAAGAGGATGAGTTCTTGAAATTACTGGACTCTATCAATGAGCAAGAAGTCCATCAGTGCAAAGGACTGATGGCTATGTCTGAAGAAGACCAGTGCTAGGATCAACCTGGTCCTAGTAAGGTAAAAAGTTTATATGTAGATTCTGATTACTACACTGGGTCAGAATCAGATGCATCTGCATCAAGAGATATGGATGGGTTTGAATCTAAAGGAGATATTCATCAGCTTATAGATGAATATGGGGATTTGTTGTAGGCACTCAAGAGAAGCAAAAACCTGGCCAAAAATCAGGCTAAGGAAATTGCAGCTCTTAAGTTGGAAAATATAACTGTTATTCAGTTGGGTACAATCACATTCAAAAATGACCAGATCAAAAGTCTGGAAGACAGACTTCAGAAAGAGAAGGAAATAGTGGCTAGTTTCTCTAAGCCAAAATCTATCCTACCCTTAATTGATGACTTTGTGTCTCAAAAGGGTAAGACAGGATTAGGCTTCAAGGGAACTGCATGGGCTGCCCAGTCCAATAATAAAGGCAAAGCCCCAGCACAAAATAAAAGATCTGCTGCAAACAATACGACTAAGATTGTACCTAAAAAAAGGTATAATAAGTATGAGTGTTGGTGCTATGACAAGATATGACATTATGCCTTAGACTGTTGGCACAACACCAGTGTCAGGAAGAATAGCAGTCTACATGTTAGAAGAGCTGCATGCAGATTTGTCAAGTTTCAGGCTAACTTGAACCAAGGACCCAAAAGTTATTTGGGTTCTAAGGTTAAGTAATCTTTGTTGCAGGTGAGTCCAAGTTGTCATGCCCCTATATGGTACTTGGACAGTGGATGTTCCAGGCACATGACTGGAATAAGAGGATTGTTGAAGTACTACTCACCAATATTGAATGGGCCTAAAGTAATCTTTGGTGGTTCTGAAAAAGGAGTCATCAAAAGGTTTGGTAACATTTCTAACAACTTAATCATTATCACTCAAGTGGCTTATGTGAAGGGTTTGAAACACAACCTAATAAGCATAAACCAGCTGAGTGATCTTGGATATGACATTTCATTTATCAAGAATGGATGTCATATCAAGAGGTTAAGTGATTAAAAAATCATATTGACTGGCTATAGAAAAAGAAATGTGTATTGCCTAAATTTTGAGAGTAAGAATAAAAATTCTCCTATCTATCTTGTGGCTGATGAGAAAGCCTCTCATTGTGTCAAATGGCACAAGAGGCTAGCTCATCTTAACTACAAGACTATTGGTCAACTCTTTAGTAAAGAGTTAGCGAGGAATAGTCCTCAAGTTAAGTGCTTTAAGGATGGAATATGCTCATCTTGTTAAAAAGGCAAGCAGACCAGATCCTCATTTCATAGCCTAGAAACCAAAGACTCAGTGAGGTGCTTATACCTCTTGCATATGGATTTATTTGGTCATATGCCAGTTCATAGTCTAGGTAGGAAGGTGTACACTTTTGTGGTTGTAGATGACTATTCTAGATTTTCATGGGTATTCTTTCTGAGGCAGAAATCTGAAACCCCAAATATCTTCTGCAATTTTGTCAAACAAATTCAGAATGAATTAGATAGTTCAGTGGTCAAAATCAGAAGTGACCATGGAACTGAATTCCAATCTGAAAGTATGACAAAGTTGTGTGAATAATTTGGGATTCATCTGGAATTCTCCTCACCTAGAACACCTCAGCAAAATGGCATTGTTGAAAGAAAGAATAGGACATTGATTGAGGCTGGAAGAACACTATTGAGTGACACTACTCTCCCAAAATATTTCTGGGCTGAGGCAGTAAACACTGCATGTCATGTGCTCAATAGGGCTTCCATTACCAAAAGCCACAAAAAGACACCCTATGAGATTATGAAAGGCAGAAAACCAAACTTATCCTATTTTAGGATCTTTGGTTGCAAGTGTTATGTGTTTAACAATGGCAAGTCTCACCTAACTAAGTTTGCTACCAAATCCTAAGATGAGATATTTGTTGGGTACAACAATAATAGTAAGCCTTATAGGGTCTACAACTTGGCTACTCAAGTTGTAGAAGAGTCTATTCATGTCATATTTGATGAATCTAGACTTATCAACATTGAGTTGCCTAGTAGTTCTTGTAGCTCTACAGGTATATAGCAGAAGATGGACCAGCTTACTATCAGAGAAGATCCAACTGCAAAACAGTATGAGGAAAATGGTAGTTGCTGTCCAGGGGGAGTACAAGACACTCAAGAGGCTGATGAAGACCATGAGCTGCAGCATAATGAAGAGATTGAAGAAGGTCAAACTGTTGATAGATTACCTCCATCAGTTAGACATTTAAAGGATCATCCTGCATACCAGATTATTGGTGATCCAAGACATGGAGTACAAACAAGAAGCAGGAACTCAAACACAGTTCTTTGCTCATGCTTCTTATCTCAACTGGAACCCAAGAGATTTGAAGAAGCTATTCAAGACCCACACTGGATTGATGCTATGCAGGAGGAGTTAAATCAATTCAGAAGGTGCAAGGTCTGGGAGTTGGTTCCAAAACCAAAGGGTCACAATGTCATAGGGACAAAGTGGATTAATAGAAACAAGCTTGATGAGAGTGGGATCATGGTGAAGAATAAGGCAAGAGTAGTTGTCAAAGGATACAGACAGGAAGAGGGCATAGACTTTGATCAGACTTTTGCTCCAGTGGTAAGGTTGGAAGTAATAAGGCTATTCCTTGCCTATGCAGCATATCAAGGCTTCAAAGTGTTCCAAATGGGTGTTAAGTCAGCATTCTTAAATGGATACTTAAAAGAGGAGGTCTATGTAGAACAGCCCTCAGGTTTTGTTGATCCAGTCAATCCTAATTATGTATATAAACTTAGGAAAACTTTATATGGGTTGAAACAAGCCACAGGGGCTTGGTATGAAACCCTGTCTACTTTCCTCATTGAGAACAAATTCTCAAGAGAGAAAATAGACAAGACTTTATTCCTTAGAGAATCCAAAGGAAAGATCATCCTAGTCCAAATATATGTTGATGACATAATATTTGGTTCTACTGAAAAAAATCTTCGTAGGAATTTTGCAAAACTTATGCAATGGAAGTTTGAGATGAGCAGTATGAGAGAACTTAAGTTTTTCTTGGGACTCCAAGTAAGACAGACTGATGATGGCTTGTCCATATCCCAGTCTAAGTTCACCCAGGAGTTAATTAAGAAGTATGGTATGGAGTCATCCACTATCATGAGAACTCCAATGAGGACAAAGTATGTCTTTAAGCAAAGATGATGCAGGAAAACCTGTAGATTAATCTTTGTATAGAAGGATAGTTGGCTCCCTCCTTTATCTGACTGCTAGTAGACATGACATCATGTATGCTACATGTGTTTGTGATAGGTACCAATCCTGTCCTAAAGAATCTCATTATACTGTTGTCAAAAGGATTTTGAGATATCTTAAGGGCACACCTAATCTAGGCCTTTGGTATCCTAGGAATAGAGATTTTCTACTAATAGCCTATTCAGATGCAGACTTTGCAGGATGCAAAGAAGATAGGAAAAACACAATAGGCACATGTCAATTTCTAGGAGGAAGATTGACGTCGTGGAGCTATAAGAAGCAGACTAGTGTGGTAATTTCCATAGCTGAGTCTGAATATGTTGCCGCAGGAAGTTACTGTGCACAGCTATTGTGGATATAGCATCAGTTAGAAGATTATGGTATTCAGGTAAGTAGAACTCCATTATTATGTGATTCTACTAGTGATATTTTTATTGCTCATAATTCTGTTTCTCATACTAGAACAAAGCATATAGAAATAAGATACCATTTTCTTAGAGATCATGTAAAAAAAAAAATATTTCTTTAGAATTTGTTAATACAGATTTACAAATTGCTGACATGTTCACTAAGCCATTAGATGAAACTAAATTCAATAATTTCAAAATTGAATTAGGAATGTTGAACATAAATTAGTTTAACAAATTTGGCTAAGTAAAATTGTGTCGACACAAAAACTTATCTGTGTCGACACATAGTAGTTAGTGTCGACACTCCAGGAAAGTGATGTCGACACATCTATAAATTTGGTGTCGACACTTCAGAGAAGTTGTGTTGACACATCCAGAAGTTGTGTCGACACTTAGAATTAGAGTCGACACAGAATTTCTATCGAATTGATAAGAATGTCTATGTCGACACATCATCAATTGGTGTCGACATATAGAAGTCAACACTTCTGTCGAGACATTAGAAGTCTGTGTCGACACATTTCAACTGTGTCGACACATTAAGAGAATTTTGACGTGCCTTTTGACCTTCATTATTTAGAAGGATATAAATAGGTCAACAACATACTCTGTCAACACACTCTCCATATTTTCGATAACAAAACCTTGTGTCGACAAATTCTCTTTTCTCAATCCAAGATTTATCTCAACCCCAATGGCGCCAAAGCTTGAAGATAACGTCAACGAAGGCTATAAGCTGGTTCGCAACGCTTTTGATAATGCGGAACCCGAGATTAAAACAGTAATTACTCTAATTACTGCGAATGGTTTGGAATTTCTGGTATCCAAACCTACTAAGATATGGAAGAAGGAAATCCTTGAGTTCTATGGAGCTGCAACTCAGGATTCTACTGGATTAAAGATTAGGTCTTCAATCCAGAGTAATAAAATCAAACTCACCATGAAGAGCATACAAAAAACTCTTCATCTGCCTAAAACTCAACAAGATGAAGAAGTTACCTCTACCAAGATCAGGGAAACACTCCAGTGGTGTGGATTGAATCACACCATGATAATTGGATCTACAATGAACAGGAAAGGGATGAATCTGCAAGGAAAATTCCTTTCTGAAGTGGTTGGAAAGGTTATTCTATGCAAGCTAGGGGGCATGATAGGGTTTTAGCCTATATGTTCAGCTTGATGACCAGGATTATCTTCAGACTGAACACAGATTGGTCTGCAGTAATCTTTGAAAAGATTAAGGAAGGCATCAAGAAGCCAAATCTGGGAAAAATCATGAGTCTATACTTGGCTGGAACAATTCCAGAAGTAATGGAATAGACTAGTGGTTCTAAGATCAACCACATGAGAAGAATGGATATAAGGATACTCTCCAGATGGGATAGAGTCCTAACAAAGGACATGCCTGATGAAGAGAGGCCAGAGATTGCTGAAAAATCTCCTGTATAAGACATTACAGATGGTGCTCAGGTGCAGGGGGAGCCTCATCTTGAGGAAGAGCCAACACACTTAGAAAGTGAAATGGCTACTCAAACTATTCTTGAGGTAATCCAAGAAGTTAATCAATCAATTTTCAATAATGAGGATGGAACACTAACTGTGCCCTTGGTTGATGTTGACCAGACCACTCAACTCAACAATCAAGCATAAGATGTTATCATGGAGGATACATCTACAACTGTTAATGCTCCAGAGTTAAGAGTGCCTCCAGTCCAACCTCAACAAGACTGTACCCTTGAAGAGTTGTTCGATGATATAGTGCAAGCCAGGACTGAGGGGGGAGCAAGCTGAAATTGAGGGGGAGCAAGCTGAACTTGAGGGGTAGCAAGTCAAGACTGAGGGGGGGGGAGCAAGGGACTTAGGGGGAGTTACCTAGATCTGACAAAGAGCTGCCCACAAGTCCAAAGGACACTATGAATCTAAAAAGTACTTCTGATTCTGATGATGGAGAAGCTCTAAGAGCAAAGAAGAAAAAGCTGATGGTTTTCAAAAGAAGAAGCCAAAGCTATAAAAGGGAATTGCAAACTGCTCCACAACCTGCCCTAGCCACTGATTATAGCTCCTTACTGGTATCTTTGCAAGTCAAATTAGATAAACAAAGAATAGTCATGGAAAAGTATATGGATGAGAGACATAATGAATTGCAGTTATCATTATCTCAAGATATCAAATCCATAAGATTTGAAGTAAATCAGAACAAGAAGGAAATGACAGATTGCTTCTACAAAGGTGGCAATGATGTAGTCTATCTTGCAAAACAACAAGAAGGCATAAAGACTCAAGTTGATGATATTGCTGTTAAGCAAGACTATGTCCTAGAAAATCAACTAAGGATGAATGACAATCTCACTGAATCACATAATGTGATTGTTACAGAATTAAAGAATACTGCTATTGCTCTGACTGAGGCAATGACTAAAGACAAGTCAGCTTTTGATAAACAATTGCAGGAAGAACTAGCTGTTGTACAAATAGCTATTAAGAATTCTCAAAAGATCATTTCTGATCAGCTACTGAAACTAAGGTCATTTTATAAAGATGGTGTTAATTATCTAGATGACCAAGTAAGATTTCAGAAAGATGACCTCTGAGCTCATATTAAGAGAGAAATCATAAAGGGGCAGAGAGTGTTAGTCAAAGCAGGCTCAGATCATGCTAAATGGATATCTAATAGCATCAGAGCCACCCTTAGATATCCACCCCTATGTGATGATGATAATGTAGCTGAGTCAGGTGTGCAACCTGCTTATTTTGAAGGTGATCAGCCTGAAGTTGCTCAGGTCATTTACCCTCCAGCAGATTTTGATATGATTCAGTAAGAAGTGCAGTCAATGTACAGTTCTCCACAAGAGGTTGACAATATTATTATTGAGAAAGTGGAATTGTTAGAGGCTGCCAAGGAAGCTCAGAAGGAAGCTCTATTGTCTAAGAAAAGGTTCAGAGAACAGGCTGAGTTGAAGCCTGATTTTGAGCAATGGAGCCCAACTTCCAGGAATATTATATTGACTGCCTGGAAGGCTGTGAAGGACAAGACCCATGAAAGGGGTAAATGGTATGCTGAGCAAGAATGGAACAAGCATGAAGCTAGGCAGGAAGTCATTCTATAATATAGAAGAATGGCAAAATCTGGGAAGCTACCTCCTAATGTTCAGGAGCCTAGTAAGTACTTCCCAAAGCCTTTTCATTATTTTGAAAGGCAAAGGATAAGGGCTAAAGAACAAAAGAAGAAAGATCTGAAGGGCAAGAAGCCAGCTGAAGATACTGAAACTCTAGTACAAGCCAAGATCCAGTCAGACAAAGACATAGTCCTCAAGGAGCCTGATCAGCCTTAGAATAGATTAATTAGATTTTACAACATTGTAATCTTTAGTTTTTAAAAATCTATATAAACTATTGTTAAGAAACTTTTGAAAGTTTAAACAAAACAATGATTAATGCTCATTATGTTTGCATCATTATTCTGTGATGACATTTTATACATGTTTTGTTTATAAGTTACCCTGTCATGTAATGTTTTTATACATCATAATGTGTGTTTATCATGAATGGTGTATATCATTGACTAAGGGTTATGACTTCTCCAAATAGGGGGAGATTATTGGGTACATTGGAAAATGTGTACCAGATTTGAAGAAGTCTCACCTTACTCAATGATATGCATCAAGGTGTATTTGATGTTGTTTTGAGTTTATATGTGCAGGTTAAAAAATGTAGGAATGCAGGAAAAGTTTCTAAATCCATGAGTCGACACCAGAAGAAGTTGTGTCGACACTTATGAAGGCTTGTGTCGACACTAGAGAAAAGTTGTGTTGACACCTGGAGTCAATTGTGTCGACACTTGGAAAGGCAGAGTCGACACACAGAAAAGCTTAGTCGACATCAACTATGTCGACACACAGAGGAAGTGTCGACACACAGAAGACTTAGTTGACATCAACTGTGTCGACACACAGAGGCAGTGTCGACACACAGAAGACTTTGTCGACATCAACTGTGTCGACACACAGGACTTGTGTCGACACATAACAGAGTATCAACAAAGTTGTTTTTTTGTGAAGAGAAGAAGTGACTGTGTCGACACACAGAACTAGTGTCGACACATTCTACAGAAGCTGTGTCGAGAAGCAGTGTCCACACCAAGGGAGCTGTGTCGACACTACCAAGGCTTGTGTTGACACTTACTCTACTTGTGTCGACACATGATGAAGTTTAGTCTCGACACTTTGCTGATAGAGACAGAGTTTCAAGAAGTGACTGAAGACTTGACAGCTGTGATATTCAACAAGTCTACTGAAGCTGTCAAAGCTATCAGAAGTTTGTTAGAAACCAGATCAGCCAGTTACCATGGAGGAAGTCTATATAAAGACATTCTCTATCAACACATGAAATACATATGATATGAGATAAAAAAACACGAAAAACGGAAGAAGATTTTCAACAGAAGATCTAAGAAGACATTCTCAAGTGGTGATCTACTCAGAGTTTGTCAAGAGAATTCAAAAAGAATTCAGAAGAATCTTCAGAAGAATTTGGAGAGAGAGAGCTCCATCTATTCAAGTGAAGAAATGGACTTACATCAACAAGTCTCTTAAGTGTAGATTCTGAACCAGTCTGGCAAGAAGTATTCAGATTGATTTCTGAATTTCAAGAAAGAAGTTGATTGAAGATCAACTTCAAAAGAGATCAACCATACTGTGTTTAGATTCAAGAAGCTTTGAAGAAAGCTAAGACAGGTTGATCTCTAACATCAGATTCTTTCAAGAACTGATTAAGAAACCTTCCATCCTTTCTCTCTCAACCAGAGTGGTGGTAAATTTCAAATTTACATCTATTTTCAGTAGGATCTTTTTAAGATCTAAGTTGTAAGCCTGATTTATAATGGCTGAGTTGTAGGAGATTAAGTTCTCTGAGTGGTAGGCCTTGTTGGAGGCTGAGGTAGGGCTGAGAGCTTGAGTTGTAGAAGATTTTCATCTCTGAGTTGTAGACCTTGTTAAAGGCTGAGGTAGGGAAGATTGCCTGAGCTGTAGGAGTGTGAACTCACTCTGAGTTGTAGGTGCCTTGTTTGGGTTCTGAGCTGTAAGATCTGCGGATCTGAGGAGAAGGAAAGAAGTTAGGCCGAATCTAGCACACTCTAGATAGGCGAAGGGGAAAGTGGATGTACCCAGACCTTGGGGAACCACTATAAATCAGTGTGTCATCTGTAATTATGTGTGGTATTGTTATTTTTATGCTGTGATAGCAATAGAACTATATGTTTCTATTAATTATCTGAATTAATATTCTGCCTTAGAAGGAAACAGAATTGAACCTATTCACCCCCCCCCCCTCTAGGTGTTTAGGAACCAATTCTTTCAGTTACAATAAAGCAAAAAACAAATACATAAAAAGGGGGGAGAGAAAATTCTCTTACATTGCATAAACAGCCCCAAGAACAGCCCTAACCTAAGCAAAATGGATCCAAAAAGTGGAACCAGAAATCCATACAGAAGCTGGCTTTTTATAGGCAAAAATTTCATGGTACACGACCTCTGACACGGGCGCGTCAGGGGGCGTGTCGACACTATTTGAGATTCGATCCGGCGATTTGACGGGAAATTTGACTTCTGGCTGGACACTTGGCGGTCACGCCCCTGGTCACAGGCGTGACGCTGGGCGTGTCGGGGAGGTGGATCTGGGCATGGGTTGCGTCGAAAAGTCGATGGCGCGTCTTGTCGGGCCAGGTGGAGAAGTCACACCCTCGGTCACGGGCATATAGCTGGGCATGTCGGGTTGGTCGACGATCGTTGAGCGCGGTTTCGTCGAGCTAGATTGATACGGGCATCGGTCACGGGGCGTGTCATTTGACACGGGCGTGTGGCCGAGCATGTCGCATGATTTTTCTTCAAAAATGGCTGATTCACTGGAATTTGGCGGCACATGCCCTGGTCACGGGCATGACCCAAAGTACACGGGCTTGTACTATGCTATTTTTGGCAATTTTCCTGAAAATTTCAGGAAACAAAAATAAAGTTAAGTTAGAACATTATTTACAAAATATGAGCATTTTATTGAACAAAATCAAGTAAAAAGAAAGGAAATAAACAAAAACGAATAAATTTATGTACATAAAAATACGTATATTTACAACTCATCAAATACACTCATACTTAAGCTTTTGTTATTCCAGAGCAAAAGTTGGAGATGAACTTATAATGAATTAAAGAAATCCTAAGTTTAGCTACCGCTTGACTTAATTGAAAGAAAGATTAAAATGAATATTCAGGGTATAAGAGTTAAATCCTAAATTATGATAAAAATTTAAATAAAAGAAGAGTTTCAGCTAAAGACTTCTCGTTATAAGCAAATAGATAGCAAAAAAAAATTTATTTGTTAGGTTAACAAAACTAGATTGGATTATGAAATTGTAGCTTATAAAAATTATAGGAAATAATGAAATTTACAAATTATGCTCTCAAAAAGATTTTAAAATTAAATCTAAAATCTTTTGAAATTGGTGGAGTAGGATGTCGTGGTATATGAAGAAGGCTTTGATTTTTTTAGAGGCGAGGGTATATTTTTTCGCTCGAACCTCTAATGAATTTTTTTTTTGAATGAATGTTAGAAAAACGAAATCTTATTTTCCATAACATAATATTTTTTAACAACTTCATAATAATCCAATGTATATGTATAGGAGCAATGAATTTTATCATCTTACTCTGTAACATATAATCTTTTCAAAATATTGGATGTCTATGTTTACGGAACGAAATCTTATTCTCATTGACATAGAGTCTTTTAAGGATCGAAATCATGTCAAATATGACATGAAAAAAATGTGATAGGTTTATTTTCAAAAATAAAATTAGGTTTAATAAAAAGTTTTTGAGAGCAACCTTTATAAATTAAACGTTTCTATATTGTGAAAAAAAACTTGAAGTTAACATAATTGAAATCTAAGATCGTTATTTCTAACAAAATAAATGTGCAACTATTTAGATAAGTAGAATTAATTCTGAAAACAAGTCTCTATCTAAATAAAAAAAAGCATACAAAATTCTTTAATTCTTAACCCCAGATATCTAAATTTATCGATCTCCAATTAATAAATGAATAGTAAGCAAAGAATTAAAAGAATTCGCTTATAAATTAACTCGCAACTAAATTTTTGGAGAGTGAAAAGAGTTAAGGATGAGATATTCGATTTATTCGTTACAATAATTTCAAATTTTTTATGTGATTTTAGGGTTTTATCTTTTTTTGTTGTATTTTTTTGATTTATTGTCTTTTTTGGATTTTGAGAGTTATGCTCTTTTTTTGGATTTTTGATTTTTTCTAAAATTTTTTGAGTTTTTAGTATTTTTTGATAAGTTATTTATAATAAAGTGGAGAGAAAGAAGTGCTATTTACAAAGAAGATAGTGAGGAAAGAGAGAGAATTTTTTGTTTACAAATAAGAAGAGAGGCGGGGGGAAAGAAACTTAATGGCCCGCGAATAGACTCATATTTAGGTGGTTGGTTCGATGAGTCGAACACTACAGGCTTGCTAAAAAGCGAGCATTCACAAATAAAAAGAGAGGGGGGAGGGGGAAGAGAAAGATTTAGTTTTTTACAAAAAAAAAGTGGGGAAAAAGAGAAAGAATTTTGTTTTTTAAAAGAAGAAGAATAGGGGAAAGAGAGATTTTGTACAAAAATGTAAAAAGTAAAAACAATAATAATTTTTTTGAATTTTTTTTTGTTTTATAAGTTTTTTTTGTGATTTTTGTGTATTATGAGCTTTTTGAGTTTTGTTTTATAATTTTTTGAATTTTTTTGTTTTATGAATTTTTTGAAGTTTTTGTTTTATGAAAATTTTTTTTAGTTTTGTTTATAAAAAAACAACCAAAAAATTTTTTGATGGTTTTAATTTTTGCAAATTTTTTTTGTATTTTTGATGAGTTTTTTTTATTATTGCAGAAAATAAAAGTGCAGAATAGGAAAAATAAGTAAACAAATACCCTCATACTTAAACCCAACATTGTTCCCGATGTTTATTTTGATCTTGGTATTTTTGATTGGGTGCAGAAAATAAAAGAGCAGAAAATAAAAGAACAAAAAGCAGGAAACAAATAATATCTCCATACTTAAGTCCAGCATTGTCCCCAATATTGCACTAAGTATGAGGAATAAGAAATAAAGATTAAGCAGTTTTGTACAAAAATAAAAATAAGAGTTAAGAAAGCTTCCCTGAAAACGCGTTCGGGGAGGCCCATTAGTAATGACTATGCATTATTAATAACAAAAGAAAGAAGCAAAAAGAAAACAGAAAAATAAAACAGAAAAAGTTGGTCAAAAGGTTGAGGGTGGTAGGGGGCAAGTGGGTGTGAGACGCGAAGCTAACATCTTAGCTTTTGCGCGTGATAGGAATGTGCTCCCCTATCACGCACAAGAATGTGACGTACGCCGAAGCAAAAAAAAAAATAGATAGATAATTTTAATAATAGAAAAGTGTTATTTATTTTAAGGTGTTTATTATTTTTTTGGTAATTTTTTTGGGTTTGTTTTTTTTAAAAAGAAAGAAAACAAGTTAAAACAAAAAAAATATTTACGAAATTGTTTTCGTTTTTAGGAGAGGATTGTTTCTATATATATGTTAAAATAACAATAATATATATATATATATATATATATATATATATATATATACTTTTTTTACTTTTTTTCGTTTTTATATGTTATTATTTTTTTTGTGTTTTTACGTAGGGTTTTGTTTTCTTTTTATCAGTTTTGTGGTTTTTTTAGTTTTTTAGTTTTTTGAGTTTTTGAGTTTTTTTTTGTTTTTTGAGTTTTGTTTGGTTTTTTAAGTTTTGTTTGGTTTTTTTTTTGTTTTTTTTAGTTTTATAAATTTTTTTTAATTTTTAGAGTTTTATAGTTTTTTTAGTTTTTAGGATTTTTAGTTTTTAGGATTTTTAGTTTTTAGTTTTTTTTTAGTTTTTGATAATAATATGATAATAATTTTTTAAGTTTTTTTATGTTGTTTTATTAGTATTATTCGTATTATATTGGCCAATTTTATTTATATATATATAAGTAAAGTAATAGAGCTCTAGAGTTCAAAATAACTACTCGAAATTTCCCCAGCAACGGCGCCAAAAATTTGATGCGGGTTAAAACTCAAAAAATTATTACGAGCTCGCAGACCCCCGGGCGGTTTTATTTAAGAAAACCAGATTTGATTTTATTTAGAAAACAGAGCGCGCAGATTTATTATTTGGATATAAAACAGATGAGATCGAGTTTTAACGAAAGGAGACAAGTGCAGCTATCGTGTGTAGTACAGGATATTCCGGTGTGGAATATCGAGGTCGTATTGTCCTCGGGGTCGGGTTGATTATTTCTATTCTTCCCTGGAGGGGACTATTATTTTACTGATATTTAACTTATCGTGTTAATATTTATATATAAATTAAAAGGACAGCAAATGAAAGCATTAAAAGGTGGAGTCGATGAAAATTTTAGCGCAATCGTATCGAAAATAATTTGAACTAAAATAAACTTTTAATAAAAAGAGATCCTAAGTTTCAAATTAATTAAGGCGGAGACTTGGCCGTGGAGGTTCCACTAAAATGAGCTCACTTATCTCTAGGAATATTACTCACCTGAACGCTAAGACTATTCGACCGAACGTTAGTCCGATGAAGGATTCCTCTTAACACCAGCATTACGCTAAGAACCCCGCTATTAGGTGGGGAACCCAATCCGGTAGAGTTTGCGCGCCTCCTCTCTCGAGGGTTAGTGCGGAACTCCATTCATCAAGGAGGATCGGTCCATACGCACGACCTCTCGGCTAGCTAGCGTATGGACTACGGAAATAGAGCTCACACATCGATTATGTGGTCCTACGCTTCGTAAATCCTAGACAAACCTTAAGTAATTTTAATTAATAAGAAAAACAAGACCTTTAATTATTTAAAGCTATTTTATCTGTCCCAATGCTCTTCGATACTGAGGGCTAAGAATAGTTAGCCACTCATCAGAATGAGGACGGCTTGCGGGAAAAAGCAATAAAATGAAAGCTGAAAATAAAGCAGGAAATAAAGCGGTAAAAGAAAGCAGTAAATGAAAGTTGTAAAGAAAAGCAGTAAATTGCAAGTCATACTCAAACGAGTAGCACTGAAATGAAAGCTGTAAAAGACAAGTCCCGGCTCAAACGAGTTGGCGAGACAAAATAAAGCGAGTACTACTCAAACGAGTAGGAGAAAATAAATGCACCCACACACGCACTCTACTGAAATGAAAACTCTCACACACACTCTACTTGAAATAAAAACGCATGCACTCAATAGAAAAGTAAACACACTCACTCGATAGAAAGAAAAACGCATACACACTGCAGAAAGTAAAACGCACACACACTGCATGAAATAAAACACACCCACTCACTCTACTTGAAGAAAAACAAAACAATGAGTCATTTAACTCTTAACGAGTAGACGGAAATAAATGCGCACACGCACACACTCTACATGAATTGAAAGAAAGCTGTAAAAACTAACTCATACACGCACGCACACATACAAAAATTAAGAAAAAGTAAGTGCTTTAAAAATTAAGACGAAAACATTTCTACTGCTAGAATGCGGTAGAAATGCATAAAAAGACGAAATAAAAAAAGAGCAAAGAGTTTTGAAATAAATGAGAATGAGAATGCTTGAAAAATTAAAACGATAGCGTTTTCATTCTTATAACTTTATAGAAACGCATAAAAAAGTGGAAATAAAACTAAAAGAGAACGAAAAGTTTTACGATCCTAAAGAGGCTAAGTTAAAGAAAATTAAAAACCACCTTTTAAAATATTTTTATAAACCAATATGAATGAAAACAAAGTAAAAACAATAAACTAAACCTAAACAAGTACGGTGCATGAAAATAATATTGCGATTACGAAGACTAGAAAATTGATAAATTTATAAGTTAAACTAGTTAACAAAGCTAAAAGAAAAAAAACATAAAAAGCACAAAAAGAGGAACAAAAAATTACTTAAAATAGGACGCTTTGGCGGATTTTAATACAACGTAGAGAAGAAAAGAAACATTTCTATTAAGTAAAAAAAAGGTTACAGTAAAGCAAAAAAAACAAATACATAAAAAGGGGGGAGAGAAAATTCTCTTACATTGCATAAACAGCCCCCAAGAACAGCCCTAACCTAAGCAAAATGGATCCAAAAAGTGGAACCAGAAATCCATACAGAAGTTGGCTTTTTATAGGCAAAAATTTCATGATACACGCCCTCCGACACGGGCGTGTCAGAGGGCGGTCAACACTATTCGAGATTCGATCCGTCGATTTGACGGGAAATTTGACTTCTGGCTAGACACGTGGCGGTCACGCCCCTGGTCACGGGCGTGACGCTGGGTGTGTCGGGGAGGTGGATCTGGGCGCGGGTTGCGTCGAAAAGTCGCCGACGCATCTTGTCGGGCCAGGTGGAGAAGTCACCCCCTCTGTCACGGGTGTGTAGCTGGGCGTGTCGGGTTGGTCGACGATCGTTGAGCGCGGTTTCGTCGAGCTAGATTGACACGGGCATCGGTCACGGAGAGTGTCATTTGACACGGGCGTGTGGCTGGGCGTATCACATGTTTTTTCTTCAAAAACGGCTGATTCACTGGAATTTGACGGCACACGCCCCGGTCACAGGTGTGACCCAAAGTACACGGGCGTGTACTATGCTTTTTTTTGGCAATTTTTATGAAAATTTCAGGAAACAAAAATAAAGTTAAGTTAGAACATTATTTACAAAATATGAGCATTTTATTGAACAATATCAAGTAAAAAGAAAGGAAATAAACAAAAACGACTAAATTTATATACATAAAAATACGTATATTTACAACTCATCAACTAATACTCGACGGATTCACAAATTATCGATCGACACATACCGAACTATCTGACAAAGCAAGGCTTACTAAATGACGCGGGTTGCGCGGTTGTGGCTACCATCTAAATGTGTAGGGGAAGTGCTCGAACACAAGCTACTAAACATCTTAATAATTAGGGATAGACAAAACTATGAAAGAGCAAAGAGAGATCACCACTTGCCTCTAAACGTCCGGAAAATGACCCCTCACGCGCTTCGCTTCGAGGATCGTCCGCAAGAACTCCACGTCTTCGATTCCTGAAACCTTTCTGAGCAAAATGAGAGTTAGGTCAAAAGCCCTAGCTCCAAAAATCCACGAATCAGAGAGATCTTACCGCGCACGCGTAGCTCTCGTCGAGAGCTTTCAGGATCTATGCACCGACAAAGATTTCGCGCACCGGAGCTCCGACGGTGGCCGTCGGAAGGCTCCCAAAAAAGGAAATTGCTGCTCTGGTTCGGCCGAGTAAACACGGGGGAGGGGGCTCAACTTTTCATTCTTTGTACAGGGAGGAGAAGAAGTTTTTGGTTGCCGCTCTGGTTTTGGTTCCGGTTCTGGACCGAACCAGACCGAAGATCGGGCAATTTGGCCCGTTCCGATTCCCAAAATTAAGCTGGAACCGGAACCAGAACCGGAACCGGTCAAATCAAATAAGATTTTGATTCTAATTTGAAGAACTGTTACCTTAGTGGTTCAGTTCATGGTTTTAATAGAACCGGAAACGAACCGGAACTGTGACAGCTCTACATGTGACATACATTGTATATTCTTTTTCCTTGTTTTTCTCTCTTTTCCACATTTTCTATAAATATGGGACATATCCATGTATTATGTAACTTTTTGGAGCAATAAAATTTCGTTATTTAGCTCTTTTCGCATATGATATCAGAGCTAATTGGTCTTTTCATCCATTTTCTGCTTTCTTAGCCGTGGCACGGTGCAAGTGTTCTCTAATTTTTTTAATCGCTTGCTCTTCTCCTCTTGCAGTGGTACCGCGTGCTTTCGCTGTTTCTTCTCCTTTCCGCTCTCTTCTCTTCTTCAGTGACGGTTTCTCATTTCTGCTGTTTCTTTTTCGCGCCCTTCTCTTCCTCAGCAAGAAAGTTCTCTTCATCAGTGGCTGTAATTTTTTAACTTTTTGCACGGGGGGTGGTTATTCCCATAGCCCCCCCCCCCCCCCCCCCAAGTACAGTAGTGGGGGTTATGAGATTTCGGCTAATTGCAGTCTGATTTTCCTATAAATTATAAGCGACTCCATCAAAGTCAAATGAATATATTCTACTTCACGGTACAAATTGTTTTTTCCTTATCCGCCGGATGAAATAGTCACATATATTCATTTATATTTTCCCTAAACAAGGAATATTTTGCACAAGATTCAATTTAGACTTTGAAACATAGTTGTCTATTTTATCTCATGAGTGATCGGCACGGGACTCCGTCCCTACGATCAATCGCGACAGCATCCCGATCGCGACAGTACACGAGGCTCAGTGCTCCGCGCGACAGCAGGTCGAACACAACATTTGATGTGTGCAAATTCTTGAGAGCTATATTTCGTCGATCGTTCATTTTTGCTGTGCGCGCGAGAATTTAATTTTTATTACCCACAAAAGACTTATCATATTTTCTAAAATATTAAAAAACGCATAAATTAAATTACAAAAAAATAAATTTAATAATAAAGAGGAGTAAAATGAAACAGTTGAATGCTTTTCCGTTTTAGTATAGTAAATACTAAACATAGATGACAATGAGAACAGCGTAGCAAGCACTATCTCGACCGTCCAGAGCAAACCGGAGCCGTCTCAGCCGTACGATATACAATTGATCTAACGGCCGTGATATTGCTCGCCATTGAGAATTTGACGAGCACTTTGGCCTAAGTGACGTGGTCTTTCAACCGTCAAATAATCTTCCGTTCTTTTTCACAATTCCGTCTTCCGAGCCTTCTTCCTCCGTCTCCTCCTCATCCATGCTCAGGATCAGCTCTCCGCAGGAAGAGATCGAGTTACCACTCCTCCTGTAGTTTCTGCGCCTCGGTTTGGCGGTGAGATCGACGAATCCTGCTCAATCTGCTCTTATTATTTGTTGTTTTTGTTTTTTCCCCGTAATTCAATCGATATCTAGGGTTTTCCGAGTCTTCGTCGTCTTCTTTTGCGATTACAATCTTAATTTGCTCTACCTAGAGGTTTCCGTGCAGAGATCTTAATTTTGCCCTTTGTTTAGTGATGGATGGTAACAAGGACGAGGCCCGGAAATGCGCGAGGATCGGGAAGGAGGCACTGGAGGCAGGGGATAGGGGTCGCGCGATCAAATTTCTAACGAAGGCGCAGCGTCTAGATCCCACCCTGGAGATCGACGATCTTCTCTCCTCCGCCGGCAGAGGTGGTGCCAGAGTAGCAGACGACGCCGGAGACAGTTCGTCGACGTCATCCGATGCTCCAAGAAACGAGTCTGACAAAGCTGGCAAATCCTCATCAGCTTCGTCCTCTTCTGCTAATCTTAGATCGAGAGTTAGGTCTTCATCGAATGGGTCGGCGGCAACTTACACGGAGGAACAGATCACGAATTATCAGGGAGATAAAGAAGAAGAAGGATTATTACGAGATTCTGGGACTAGAGCGAAGCTGCACTGTGGAAGATGTGCGCAAGGCATACCGGAAGCTTTCTTTGAAGGTTCACCCTGACAAGAATCAAGCTCCTGGTGCAGAGGAGGTATTTAAGGCCGTCTCTAAAGCCTTTCAGTGCCTCAGCAATGAAGAGAGCAGGAGAAGATATGATGTTTCTGGCTCCGACGATCCGGCTCCGGTCAGGCGGCACCACCAGGCTCATGAACATGGATTCAATGGATTCTATGATGCTGACTTTGATGCAGATGAAATTTTTAGAAACTTTTTTGGTGGAATGAATCAGGCAACTACTCCTTTTGGTACCTTCCATTTTCGAACTGGTGGTATGGGAGGCAATGGTGGTCACGGTATGCAGGGATCGGGTAATTTTAACATCCGTTCTCTTATACAGATCCTGCCCATCATTTTTATTCTGTTGCTCAACTTCCTCCCATCCTCTGATCCTCCCTACACATTCAACCGTTCCTACCAGTATAACTACAAGGTTTTGACATCAAGAGGTGTCCCCTTTTATGTGAAATCATCAAATTTTGAGCAAGAATACCCTTATCAGAGTTCTAAAAGGGTTGAGTTAGAAGCAGCCATTGAAAAGGAATATGTTGGCCTGCTTGCACAGAATTGCCGTCATGAGCTGCAGCGTCAGCAGTGGGGTTTCCAGCACCAGACACCTCATTGCGACATGCTCCGGAAGTTCCAGGAAGGAGAAGCAGCTTAATTCCTTCTGCAAGGTTTGTTTATCATTGATTGCGGCATTGTTACACTATTTCTATATATTTGTTTCAGTTTATAAGCAATAAATGTACTGTGACTGACTATAACTAGGGTTTGGCATCCTTATGCTATTGAAGCTTGCAGGATTTTGTTTTTGTTGCTGTGCTAAAGCAGTCAAAGCTAGGATTTTTTCCCATTGTTTTTGCTATTATTTGGGATTGACATTTCTTACTTTTATTTCCACCAAGACATAGTTCGTTGTTCTTCTTATTTTACTATCCCTTTTAATTTCTTTGGCAACCAACCAATTGCAGGTTATGTTAAGACAAACAAAATGTGAATACGAGTAGTGCTAGTGCCAACTGCCAAGGCATTTTCTCGAAGCAAAATGATTACATGCCATGATATGACCAGATATACATAAAGTTAGGTAGTTAAAATAGAGAAATGCCTCAGGAGTATTACACTATAAAGTATGTAGCCGTGTATTATGGCTAAGATGTTTAAAATGGATAAGTGTCTTGGGAGACTTAAAATTTAAATTTTGTAAATCTGTTATTAGGCTGATGATTTTGTATGAATATCAATCTTGGGTACTAAAAGTCGATGATTGGTATAGTGATAATGCTAAGATTGATACTTGGAAAAACTAGAGAGTATATGTTATGGAATGATTATATTAAAGAAACAGTTTGACGAGCTTTTATTTAAGATAGAAATTATATAAAACAAAGCTAAATGGTTTGAGCATGTACAATGAAGGTTATAAAATGCATTAGTTAGATGAGTACCTATAGTTAATGTCAAAGGATTTAGTAGGTGTAAGATAATATTGATGAGAATTGATAAGGATGATTTGCGTAATCCAGGACACCCCAAGCAACACTCAATATGAACAAATGAAATATGAGAATTCATAAAGGCTTTCCCTAAATAATTGAGATAAGGTTATTAATTATTATAAGAAAAAGGTTTTAAAAGAACGATTAATATTGTAAACAGTTGATGCTCATAATGAATATATGAAATCTAGAAATCTTGTAAGTTGTAAAAAAGTGTAATAAGCAAATATATCTACAATTTTTGATAATTTATATCATGTGTGATGCTAATGTTAGAATGAAAAGAGAAAAACTATTTAAATGATTAATCAAGTTAGTCATTGGAAGTGAATATCTTATAATCTTAGTCAAATACGAAGACATCAACATGGTAATGTCACTTTTAGAAATTTACATAGTATAACTCAAAAGGGAAAAAATCACCCAAAATTCGGACGAGTTAAGAATAAAAATAAGGCAATACAATAGATCACCAAGCTAAGTACTACAATGTGAGACATTGTGATGTGATATTTCAAGTTGGTGATTATGTTTATTTAAAGATAAAACTAGTTAAGGGATTATATTGAATTAAATACTTGAAGAAGTTAAGCCCCCACAATATGTGAGACCTTCACGATAGTTGAGCACCTTGGTGATATGACTTATCAGTTTTATTTATCTCCCATACTTAGCGACTTTTATAATGTTTTTCATGTATCTGCTTTTCGAAGATCCTTGCTCGATCCTGCACAGAAGGTGTATACAAAACAAACTACAATCGATGAACAATGAACAACGGAAATACTTCCAACAATGATTATAGATTCTGAGATGCGGAAACTACAAAATGAATATATTTCCCCATGTGGATGTTCAATTTAATAATTGCAATGCAGAAGGAATATCCAACATTGTTTACTTTAGTTACATTTTCTTTTATTTTTTTTTGGGGGGGGGGCAAAAATCTTAAAATTGTAACACCTAAAATTTATATACATGTTACATGCTTGATACCACAACACTGCTATATATGTTGCATCCTTTCATAGAATACTCATTTTAAGGAGCAAAGGAATAAAAAAGTTTGTCACCATTTTGAGCCTATATAGGACAATCCTTGTAAAATACTGTTACGGGCCCCACGAGTGGCTACGTGGGCCCGAACAGGCCTGCAGGCCGCACACCCCAACCCTTCACCCTGGGCCCACCCGGGGCTTCTGGGATAAACCCAGCAACAGGTTGTTGAAGCGCGGTTTCGAACCCGCGCCCCCTTTGATAAGACACTGGCGGAACAACTCTCATCACCAACTGAGCTGCAGCATTAAGGCTCTCTTGTAGTTCAGTTGGGGGTGCCTCCTGGCTCTGCAGGCCTGTTGGCGGAGTACCGTTGCGCGGGTGTGGGAGCGGAGTTAAGCCTAGAGTCCCAGATCCCGGGCGCGGTCCCCAACATAAAATGTGCACTTTTATGTTACGGGCTCCACGAGTGGCTGCGTGAGCCCGAACAGGCCTGCATGCCGCACACCCCAACCCTTCACCCTGGGCCCACTTGATGCTTTCGGGATAAACCCAGCGGCAGGTTGTTGAAGCGCGGTTTCGAACCCGCGCTCCCTTTGATAAGAATACTTAGAAGCAGCTCAGGGTGAAGGGTTGGGGTGTGCGGCCTGTTCGGGCCCACGTAGCCACTCGTGGGGCCCGTAACAAATACCAAGTTAAGGAATTGATAGAAAATATTCTTAAATGAGATGGGAATAATCCTGTGATGGTCTAATTAGTAAACAAAAGAGATTTCATGAAGGGATTAGTGACCTGAAATATTGTTTAGTGAAGATATCTTAAGAGTGAAGAACTGAGTTTCAAGGTTGTAGAAAATTTTGCTTAGTCCTTAAGAGAACTTATTCCTTATTCTAGATGATAATAAGTAAAATATAACTGAAATTAATCCTAAGTAATTAGATTTTATAAGGAGAATGACATTGATGTAATTTCTTGGAAAAGGAGTTGAGGTAAGAGAATTCCACTTCACTTCTTCCACTTCCAAGTGACTTCATCCTACTAGATCTCTTAAACAAGTGGATGACTGATTTTGATTGCTTGATCTCCAAGAAACCTAGAATCTTAACATGAGATTAAAAGAGAAAATGAAAGGGTGAGATGACATTCTCATCAAATTTCATCCAAAGAAGTCAAGAGGGATCCACCTCAAGGGAAATCCAAGGGTTTTGAGCTAGGGTTTTCAAGGGGCTATTAATAAAGAGGAAGGAGGAAGGTGAGGGGAAGCTATAACAAAAGTATCTATCAATTTATCCAAGGACTTCTAAGGAAATCATACCTACAAAGAGGGCTATTAAGACTGCAAGGTAAATAGTTTTGTTTGTAAAATTGGAGATTTCCCTTCTTAATTCTCTTCATGAAACCCTACAATTTCTTTGTGACGATCAATGTTGTCAAGATCGAGA
Source organism: Platanthera guangdongensis (assembly GCA_039583875.1). Lineage (NCBI taxonomy): Eukaryota > Viridiplantae > Streptophyta > Magnoliopsida > Asparagales > Orchidaceae > Platanthera > Platanthera guangdongensis. Next base: position 49,678,613 of record CM077166.1, read on the forward strand.
TCTTACCTAATATCGGTCCACAGTGGTAAGATCATAAAACGTGGGATCGACACGAAACGGTAAGATCTTACTTATTGTACAAAATTAAAAAAAATCTAATTTATATATAAAAATATCTAGTAAATCAATAATCATAAAGCAATATATAAAAAAGTTCAACTGCATAGTAAATAATAATAGTACATTTAACTCATTCAAAATAAGTCATCTAAACTAAAGTCCAAATTGCCTAATGAAGCATCTTCGTCGCCTTCATCTATCCCAAGATCTTGTTCTCCTCCTATGTGAGTAGCTACATCTTCAACATCTGGAGGCTTTATCTCAAGATCTTCTTCATCATCTTCATCGACAACAATCCACTCATTATCGGATGGAATATCATCAAAATTATGTTGCTGAGTTTTCTTCAACTTGCTATTGGTCTAACGAGAATTCGCCATCAAAAAGACAACATCATTCATTGTCTTTTGCTTCAAACGATTTCTTCTTTTTTTGTACCTAGAAAAAAAAAATAATTAGTACACAATAATGTGGTGATTAAAAATATTTAATAGATTGTAATTATACCTTTTCAAATGCACTCTAGTTTCGCTCACATCCAGAAGAACTACATGTCAAGCTCAATACACGTTTTGCAAAATTTTGTAGTTCCAGATGTTCTTCTCCATAAGAATCCCACCATGTCGCCGGAGTTTTGATATTAATACCAATTTTGGCTACTATAGAGCCAAAGATTTTTTTTTGATTCTTAAAATCCTCCAATTGACCATCAATCTTTGAAATTTCATCAATATCTCCCCGGATCATTCTTTCTAAACAGTCATATAGTTCTCGCTTCACCTCATAATCAGCTTCAAATGACGGACTATAGTGAAATTGAGGGTTTAGATAATAGCCTGCAACATGTAATGGTCTGTGCAATTGTTTGTACCATCGAGCATCAATCACATCCCAAACTGGTTGATGACTAATCATTACAAATAATAAAATTAGTATATAAGAAAAAAATCTCATATCTATAATACTTAAAAAAAGAAATTAATTGATTTACAATTTTTGCAAACCATTAATGGCATGGGCAATGCGTTCTTTTGCTCGATCCATTTCCTCATATATATATATATATATCTCATAGCAGGCTTCTCATCAGAATCAACCAAACGAAGCACCTTCATTATGGGATAAGCACCCTTCAAGCAAATGACAATATTCTTTCAAAAATCTTTCTCCATCACCACCTCCTCAATTAGCTTTCCTTTACTTGAACATGCAGATCGGCTAGCTTTTCATTCATCTGAATTGAACATTCTTATCAAAGCAAGTTTGTTCTCATTAAGGCACCCCAAAGTTCAGTATGAAGTGGCGAAACATGTCATTGCCGGTCTTACCAAATCTGTCTTTAGTGAAGGTTTTCAATAAAGATATGAGAGATGTTTTGGAATAAATATATGTCGTGATTCTCTTTACTTTAGGAATTGTATCATGATGCACTTGTATCTTCTTCTCAAAATCCTAGCATCAAATCAATACAATGAGCAACACTTGGAGTCCAATATAATCTTTTCCTCTTTAACATGAACATTTCTCCGACGGCTTTGTAATTTGCAGCGTTGTCCGTCACCACCTGGACAACAGTCTCTTCACCCACCTCATCAACAATATCATCAATCATCTTGAAGACAGTTTCTGTTGTTTTGGGTATATGAGATGCATCAATGGACTTTAGAAATATAGTTTCCACTGAACTATTCACTAGGAAATTGATTAATGTTCTCCTTCTTTTATCAGTCCATCCATCTCTCATTATAGTGCATCCCATTTTCTTCCAATGAATTCTATGTTCTGAAATATTCTCCATAGTCTGTTGATATTGTTGCTTCAAATATTTCACTCTGATATCATGATATGATGAAGGCTTAAAACCCAAACAATGCCTTGATATAGATTCACACATCTTATGAAATTCTTCACTTTTTAACACATTGAATGATAAAGCATTATTGTAGATGAATGATGATATATCATTGCATGCTTCTTCATGCAATTCCTTCTTGAAAATTGAATTGATGGTAGTTTGAGTTGTACTTCTCCACTTCTCTTAAAAAGTCCAGTTGAGCTTCTATCTTCCCTTTTTCTCTTCAAATCTCCAACATCCTCTTCTTCTTTCACATGGGGGATTGTTTTCTTCAATAACTTTTCTTGTAACCCAACAACAATCTCCCATATCTCTTTCTTCACTTCCTCAAGAACAACTCTACATACTCCAACGTCTTTTTTGGTACCCGCCAAATGATGTTTCAATCTATAAATTCCCTCGGTCACTGTTTTCTCACAAAATTTACACTTTATTTTTCTCGCATCTTCTTCAACTGAGATGTCATACTTCCATCCAATGTCATTCTTACTTCCAGAAGCATTTTCCCTACTCCCAACTGCACTACCTGAAGCACCACTTGAAGCCATTTTTTAACTATCTACTCAATACAAATCAAACCATAAGCACATGAAACAAAAAAAATATTCAAGCATACCCTAACTTGCATTTTTAAACTTTATTTAAACATGTAATGATTACAATTTATAACAATCCATGCTAAAGAAAAACAAAATTTTAGATGTTTAGCACTGAGGTTTAGCAGTTGCAATGTAACCTAGGTTTAGCAGTTTACAACAATCCATACTAACTGTCAGGTATTTCATTATGGTGATTTGCACTAAGGTTTAGCATTTGCAATGTAACCTAGGCTTCCCTTGACCAAAACTATGAATGAGAAAACAATCATGATAGGAAGGAACAAAATTATGTCTGAGATAAAACTGCAGGTAGCAGATTTGCTGTCGTATGATACCTTACCGGAAGTACGAGGTAGGAGGTATCGACGGGCCTCTCTGATGTTCGCGTTGGTGGCCTGGTGGGAGACTGAATGGGATCAGTTGGGTTGCAGCATTGTGAGATAGAGAGAGAGAGACGGAGAGAGACACAAAAATGCAGTAGAGAAAAAGACGGGCGGAGTCGACCCCATCAGCGGCCGGCGGCGGTTTCCAAACGTGCTCTCTCTGTCGGCGTTAACCCCTTCAGCAACCGGCGTTGACCCCTTCAGCAGCCGGCAGCGCAAGCAAAATGACTGATCGAGAGCAGCGAGACGACGAATGGAGGAGCGGAACGGGTGGTTGCGGGGATTTTTCTGCGATTAGGGTTTATGATCGGAATTTGAGAGTTATTATAAGACTCTTCTGTGGAAACGGTAAGATCGGTTGTGATCGTAGGATCGTACGATCCTATGATCATAAACGACGATGTTACCGTTTCTACGGAACCTGCGATCCAAGTTTGCCCGGGGATCGTTTTCCCCGTAAAAAACGTAAGATCGTACGATCTTACGTGCAAAATCGCGATCTTGACAACATTGATGACGTTGATTGATGGCTCTTGAAGATTTATTTGCATGATTTTAAAATAAAGTAGGGCTTTTGAAAATCGAAGATGAAATTATCTTGAGCATGATTGTTGAATTCATGGTTATGGCATCATTTCATAAAGAAGCCCTCTTATGGTTGCATCCAACCAATCTTAGGATTATCACTTTATTATCTATCTTATCATTAATTAGAGGGATTATCAACCTCTGAATTCCAAATTAGAAAAGTAATAATCATCATGAAAGAATTTGAAATAATGAAAAGCATAAGTCCTAAAATTAAAACTAGTCTAATATAGAATTTTGGTTTGTATGTTTTCTTCATGCCTGCCTTTGAGATCCATGTGAATCCCAACTTGATTTGGAATCCATTATGATGTAGGAAGCCTCTCAATTGCATTTTTTGGACTTACCCATTTCTTCATCATTTTAAATCCTTTCATGATGATTATTACTTTTCTAATTTGAAATCCAGGGGTTGATTATCCCTCTAATTATTGATAAGATAGATAATAAATTGATTTTCCTAAGATTAATTGGATACAACCATAAGAGGGCTTGTTTATAAATCATGCCATAAACCATGAATCCAACTATCATCCTCAAGGTAATTTCATCTCTCATTTTCAAAAACCCCACTTCATTTTAAAATCACACAAATAAATCTTCCAAGAACCATCAATCATCATCACAAAAATTTTAGGGTTTTATGAAGAAAATTAAGAAGGAAAACTCCAATTTTACAAACTGCTTTACCTTACTAGCCTTCTTTGTAGGCATGATTTCCTTGGAATTCCTTGGAGAAATTGATGGATTCTTTCATTGTAACTCCCCCTGCCTTTGTCCTTCATCTTCTTTAAAATCCCTTTAAAAATTCTAGCTCAAAACCCTTGGGCTTCCCTTGAGGTGGTCGGCTAACTCTCCTTGGTCGGGAGCCTCCCTCCTAACATCTTTGGATGAAAATGTGATGAAAATGCATTCTCTCCCTTTCACTTCCTCTTTTGATCTTATGGGAAGGTTATAGGTTTCTTGGGAATTAAACAATCAAGATTGTGTTATGTGTTATGAGTTATGATGTTACATGTTAGGATTGTTGTGAGTCTCGAGCACCGAGCTCCTTATTATCATTATTATTAGTGTCTTTATGTTATGTTAGGGGAGTGTTAGATGAGTGTTAAAGTCATTATTATGTTGTAGCCTATATAAAGGCTTTGTGTGTGTTGTTGAATGGAAGAATGACAAGGTTTTAATTCTCATCTTCTTTGCGAGATCTTGGCGGCTCTCTACTCCGACGAGCAACCCCGCTTAGGCAGCCGCGGTCACAGCTCTACAGTATATCTGATAACCCGCCGCTCCTCGCGACCACCTCCGAGATAGACCCATAACAACTTGGTATCAGATGGAACATCCTCCCACGTCCACTTATTCGACACCAACAACCGTTGTTTCTTCCTCTCTCGCGCTTGTTTTCTCTCCCGGGAGATCATTTCAGCAACCGACGAGTGCCGATGTTTTGCATCTGCTTTCCATTGGGACTGATTTCTGCCTCAGAGCCAGCAAGCTCCACGCCGGCCGATTCTCTTCCTAGCAAGCTCCACGCTGCACCCCCACTCCGGCATCTTCACGCGCCGACCAGCTCTCTGTCCAGCAACAACTTCTTAGGCGCCATCAAGCCCCTACCCTGCAACATCGCCGCAACCTGCCATCTCTTCAAGCCCCGCCCCGACAATCCCATGTCGCACGCCGTCGAGCCCTACCCTGCATCATCGCCGCAACCCGCTGCTTCTTCAAGGCCCGCCCTGCCATCCCCAAGCCGCACGCCCTCGAGCCCCTTCCTTACCTTATCGTCGCAGTCGTCGCTTCCTCGAGCCCCTTGCCTTGCTGCGCTGCATCGAGCCTTGCGCACTGTTAACTTCTGTCGCTACCGATACTTAAAAATAGAAGATGAAAGCACTGGGCCCAGTTTTCCTATTTACACCCACTTTTATTACTCTTCTACCCAAACCCCTCTCCCATCCAACAACCCAACTTTAATAATTAACCTGGCCAGCCTCTCCTGCTCCAAGACGCCTTTTTATTCTATTTTTTCCAGCACGCCCATTACTTTCGGTGCCAACATTGGGCGTCACCGCGACTCCCAAGGTCACTCCCAATCTTCCGACTCTACGCAATCCCACCGGTCGGTCACCCGTTCTTCTTCTCGCTCCTCCACTCACACTATGAGTGACTCATCTGAACAACTCAATCAGATTATGACCATGCTCTAGGCCGTCATAGCGCAACAAGCTCCTCACTGCTCTCGGGATCGTCATCAGGAGGCGCCATTATTGCGCTCTCCAAGCGCATCGATGATCTATCTACCGCCCCGACACACGATCATGCTAGCACTAGTCAGGCACAACCACTTCTCCGCACTGACCCGCTTCCCCTGACCGTCCACGAGCCGTCGCCGCCAGTCCTCACGCATTCCGACGCAACGATTGTACCACGCTATACCAGATTGAAATTTCCAACCTATGATGGGAAAAGTGATCCTTTGAGTTGTCTCACCAAGTGTGAGCAATTCTTTGACCACCAGCAAACTCCGACAGCAGATCAGACCCATTTAGCATCTTTCCATATGCTCGACTCCGCTGTGTTATGGGCTTCTCGACTTCTCACCGACCGGTCGAATCTGATTTGGGCCGACTTCAAGAGACTCTACAACTTGCGTTTCAGACCTCCTATCCGTAGTAACTCCCCCGGCGCACTCACATCTCGACACCAAACCGGTATCGTGGACGAGTACCTGAAACAATTTCAGCTTCTCTTAGCGCATGTCCCTCTTGCCCCGGATATGCAGGTTGACATTTTCACCACTAGACTTTGCGAGCGACTGTGACTGGATGTCGAGTTTGAGGCCCCTCTGGATTTAGTGACTGCTATGAGTCTGGCCCGGCTCTGCGATCGTCGCCTCCAGCTGGCCAAGGAAGTCTATCCATCTGCTACTAACATTATTCAATAGGGACGTATCGAGGGTCCCCCAGCCCCACCGGTCCGCCGATTATCTCGGGCTAAGATGCTGCACCACCACGCTCAGGGATTATGTTTTAATTGCGACGAGCAGTACACTCGCGGCCACAAATGCAACCGGTTTTTCTACCAGCACGTTGAGGATTCTGACAACGAGAGCATCTGATAAAGCTTGAGGACAAGTTTTTTTTAGAGGAAGGGTGAGATGTTATGTGTTATGAGTTATGATGTTACGTGTTATGGGTTGTTGTGAGTATCGAGCACCGAGCTCCTTATTATCATCATTATTATTGTCTTTATGTTATGTTAGGGGAGTGTTAGGTGAGTGTTAGAGTCATTATTATGTTGTAGCATATAAAGACTTTGGGTGTATTGTTGAAGGGAAGAATGAAAAGGTTCTAATTCTCATCTTCTTTGTGAGATCTTGATGGCTCTCTCATTCGACGAGCAACCCCGCTTAGGCAGCTGCGGTCACGGCTCCACAGTATCTCTGATAACCCACCGCTCCTCCTCGTGACCACCTCTGAGATAGGCCCATAACAGATTGTCCATTGACTTATTTAAGAAATATAATGAGATAAAGCAACTTGAAAGTGGATTAAGCAATCAAGATCGGCTAGCTCTCTCCTCTCGAGCACACCCCGCCTAGGCAGCCGTACTTTCGGCTCCACAATATCCTCCTCTATCATCAGCTATCCTCTGAGAACTCTACCATTGTTCTATGACGTGGGAGTATCAGCTTGGTATTAGAGCCAGGTTTCTCTCGCATCGCCATTTTTGACGGCTCTACTTTTTTTTATTTCCACGAACCGGCCTCCTTCATGTTCACCTCGGCCAGAGCTTTGAATTTTCGTCTTCCAGAGGTGCGGAAGAGTAACGACTTTTCTTCTTGAGAGCTGTTTTTACGATTTCACCAATAACCAGCGACGCCTCCCCGCGCATCGTCGACGCCTTCCCTTGCCCGCTGCTTTGGCTTCAATGCATCCCTTTCCCTCTGCTTCGTTTTAAATGCTTTAACACATACCATAACATGCAGCCAGGGTTTCTTGGTCAGTGTTATTTGAGGGACCTTTTTATTTGAAGTTTCCACTATTATATTTGTATATTTGTTAGTCTAGCTTACTAGCCATACTTATTGGGGTTTACACTTTAACACTGCTCCCTAGCATATTTCACATCCATTTGTTTCAATGATCAGATATTCAGTATCTAAGGGCAATCAAAGGTCGGGGAGAGTCTTAATCTGCTCTTAATTTTGTCTATCTGCTTATGATCTTCGATATTAAAGGTTTTTTGTGTACCCTTTAATTTGCTATATAAGGTCCTGCTATTTTCTCAAGGTCCTTAATGAAAGGGCGTGCACAATTGACGAGTCCAAAGAATTGCCAAAGTTGTTTTATAGTGGTGATTGAGGGAAAGTCTAATTCTTTTTTGCAAATATGTTCTTGGAGTTTAATTTTTCCCTGGCTGAGTTCTACTCCGAGGAATTCAATATTTTTGTGAAAGAACTAGTCTTTTTCGTGCTAATTAGCAAGCCTTGTTTCATAAATTCGGCAAGGACTAGTTTTAGTTGGCTGATGTGTTCGTCTCTATTTTAGAGTGGATTAAACATCATCTATGTGTACACTTGTAATGTTTTATTAAATATATTATCTATTTTACATTGGAAGATTCTAGGGGCATTTTTAAGTCTTGTGACTAACCATTCAAAATGTTCGATAGGACATGTAAAGGCTGTCCTTGGTATACTATCGGGAAGCATCTGAATCTGCCATATAGCCTGATTTTAGGTTAAATTTACTAAGACAATGATTTCAGATACTATTTAGTAGTTTTGTTTTGTCAGGAATGTTGTAGGCGTCATCGATAGTATTGTCGTTTAATCTACGATAATCAAGAACCATACATGTTTTTTCACGAATTATTTCACTATGTTTATATACTATAAACGTCTAACTCCTTTGAGGACTATTACTTTGTCTCACAACTTGGAGGTTTAGGAGGTTGTTAATGTACATTTTAAGCTTAGAGAGGTTGTCATTACTGACATTTGTTTTCTTTGAGACAATGCGAATATTGATATCTTTTAATTCCAATTTACATACTAACTTATTACGTTCCCAAGCGCTTGGGATTTTCATCAAAAAAATTGCGTTAAAGTATGACAAGTTTCTAGTCGAGCATGCATAACGGTTGCAAGTAAGGAGATAGCTAGTGGGAAAATGCCCAACGCAGTTGCCATATATATAGTCATCGATGGTAGAAATGTCTACGTGGTTCGTGCTTGAAAGGCTAGCTTGGCAGGCGCCAAAGAGCGTACAGTAGCAGGGGATCACTATCCGAGAAGTTCCACTGTGCTTTTGAGCAAGCTTTGTATAAAAGTAAAATCCGTTTGGGTTAAAAGGTGCTTGCTACAGTCAGTAAATAAGGAGACCATAATACCAATTGATTAGGAGGTTTAGACCAATAACAAAATCGACCTTGCTAAGGTGTAAGTCGCGTAATGTGATACGAACAACTAATTATTGGTTATTTGTCTGTGTTGAGAGAGCTCAAAACTTGTATGTATTGCTTGTGTATCTAAATACAAGGAGAGAATACAAATATATAGGAAGAGGAAGAGAGAAGAAAATCCTATACAAGATGTGGACTAAAGGAGGAGAGAAGATAAAACAATAATGAGCCCAATAATGGGCCCTTTACATGGGCTATTTTAACACTCCCCCACAAGCTGGAGCATACAAATCGTATGCGCCAAGCTTGGACAAGCACTGATAGAATAATGTCTTGGAAAGAGCCTTTGTGAAGACATCTGCAACTTGTTCCGATCCTGGGACATGCTTTAAGTCAAGCTTCTTCATTTGAACCTTTTCCCGGATGAAGTGACAATCGACCTCAATATGCTTCGTCCTTTCATGAAAGACCGGGTTCTTTGCGATGTGTATGACGGCTTGACTATCACAAAGGAGAAGAGCCGGTGATGGTAATTTTACACCCAGATCAGTAAGAAGACTCTCAAGCCATGTTAATTCTGATACAACCGATGCCATTGCCCGGTACTCTGCCTCGGCTGAGAGCAAGCAACGACCGCTTGTTTTCTTACTTCGCCAAGTTACAAGATGTCCTCCAAGGTAAGTGCAAAAACCTCTCGTAGATCACCGGTCATCGAGAGAGCCAGCGTAGTCGGCATCTGAATATGCCACCAATGTTGGAGCAGAAGAGGAGGTGCTGTAGACAAGTCCCTGACTAGGAGCGGTTTTCAGATACCTGAGAATTCGTTCCACTGCTTGAAGATGAGATTTTCGAGGAGAGTGCATGTATCTGCTGACAAGAGCAACAACAAAGGAGATATCCGGTCTGGTAACCGTGAGATATATCAGTTTTCCAAACAAGACGTCGATAATATTCAGGATTCTGAAGAAGGAGATCGGAGTCAGAGGCCTGGGCACAGTTTGTGGTTCACATCCATTGGAGTATCACTGGGTTGCAGCGGACAGACCCGTATCATGAAGAAGGTCAAGACAATATTTTCGTTGAGAGAGAGTGAGCCCATCTGGCCTTCTGGCAATCTCAAGGCCCAAAAAATAGCGAAGGGGTCCCAAATCCTTGGTCTGGAAGACTGAGTTTAGATGGACTTTGACTGCCTGTATCCCTTGAGAGTCATCTCCAGTAATGATAATATCATCGACGTAAACTAACAGAATAACCGCTCCTGTTGGTTGGTGACGAGTAAAGAACGAGAAGTCGGCCGAGCTCCGAGTGAAGCCAATATCACGGAGGACCTTGCTGAATTTTTCAAACCATGCCCGCGGAGATTGTTTGAGACCATATAGAGCCTTTTTAAGATGACAGACCTGAGACTCCCCCGTGGTCTCAAACCCGCGCGGTTGCTGCATGTAGACAGTTTCCTGGAGTTCCCCATTCAAGAAGGCATTCTTGATATCCAACTGAAAGAGAGGCCACCGACGATGGACAACAACAGAGATGAGGACACGAACACTATTAAGCTTTGCCACCGGAGAGAACGTTTCCTCATAATCGAGCCCCTCCTGTTGAGTGAAACTGCGAGCCACAAGACGGGCCTTTAGACGGTCAATTGTCCCATCGACAGCATGTTTGATGACAAAGACCCATTTGCACCCAACTGGTTTCTGACCCGGTGGAAGGGGAACAACAGACCAGGTCTGGTTAGACCAGAGAGCAGACATTTCTTCCTCCATGGCTGCTCGCTAGCCGGGATGTTGAAGCGCCTCCTGCACAGAATTAGGAATAGCAACCGAAGAGAGAGAAGTAGCCAAAGTGTGTAAATGGGGAGAGAGGCGATGAAGAGAGACGAAATTGGCCAGCGGATGAGCAGTGAAAGGCGATACCTGATCAGTCGGATGCGGAGTATCCATGGGAGAGACCGATGGCAGGGGGGCAACGGAAGTGGTAGAGAGACGAGTGTAGACACGGATAACAGGTGGTTTGGAGGGAACGACACGCGGTGTAGAGGGAATGACATGCAGAGGAGGAGTGGTGGGAATGACCGGGCGTGGGATGGATGGAGGTGTGGGTGGGCGATGGTCAGGTAAGGGAGCAAAAAGAATGGTTGATTCTCGCGGAAAGTGACATCAGCAGAAACGGAGATCTTGCGTGTCGCAGGAGAATAACAGACATACCCCTTTTGTTGGGTGCGAGAATAACCAACAAAGATATGCTTGGCGGCCCGGAGATCCAACTTATCCGATGAAGGCCCCAAACGGTGGACATAGCAGAGGCTACCAAACACACGAGGTGGGAGAGGAAAGGCCGTAGCGGAGGGAAAGAGGATGCTGAACGGAGTAGCGTAGTTGAGAATAGAGGAAGGGAGACAGTTTATGAGAAAACAGGCGGTCGAGACCGCAAAGTTCCAATACGGTTTAGGGACATGCATTTGAAGCATGAGGGAACGGGCAACATCGAGTAAGTGACGATTCTTGCGTTCGGCAACACCGTTTTGTTGCGGCGTGTAAGCGCAGGAAGTTTGATGTAGAATCCCAAACTCGGAACAGAAAGCAGTAAATTCGTGACTAGTGTACTCACGAGCATTGTCAGTTCGTAGGACTTTGATGGTCTTGTGGTATTGCGTACGGGTTTCGAGGACAAATGCCCGAAAGACACGAGGAAGCTCGGAGCGATCACGAAGTATAGCCAGGTAGTGCGAGAGTGATCATCAATAAACGTGATAAAATACCGGAAACCAGAAATACTAGAAATTTTAAATGGTCCCCAAATATCCGAATGGACTAAATCAAAAGGAGCAGCGCTCCGAGTACAAAGTGAAGAAAAATATGAACGAGTCTGCTTGCCGAGGATGCAGGAATCACACTGAAAGGGGGTAAGAGAAACATCCGGGAGAGCCCGCTGGAGACCGGTAGAGGAGCATGCCCAAGACGACAATGCCAATCTGTGGAAGAAATGGAGAGGATGGTGGGAGAGTCGTCGAGAAGGTACAACCCATTCCGCAGCCGGCCTTTACCAATGGTAGTCTGCGTCCGCCGATCCTGTATAACAAAAGAAGAGGAAGTGAATATAACAGAACAATCCAAATCAGTAGTAAGCGTTCCAACAGAAAGTAAATTGAACGGAGAACTCGGGACGTGAAAAGCCGAGCGAAGGGAGATGGAGGAGGGAGAGAAGATCTGCCGAGCGGAGACGGGAACAGTGGCTCCATTGGCCACAGTAATAGACTGTGGATAAGGGGAATTCAAGTACTGGGCAGGGCGATGTTGAGTAATGTGATGAGTAGCGCCAGAATCCACAATCCAGCCCAAGCCGGTGGAGAGACAAGCGGTACCTGTGTTAGAGACAGAGGAAACAGAGGAAGATGGGGGATGGAGTAAGCCCTGGAGATGCTGGAGCTGAAGACGGACACTTTCAAGATCAGGAGGACCAGCATCGGTAGCAACAGAAGCCGCCGGGCGAGGAGGATAGCCAACTTTCTTGTAACAGGTTGCCTCGAGATGACCGTCTTTGCCACAGAAGGAACACTTCGGCCGACCCCGGCCACCACGGCGCGAGAGCCTGAGCGTCCCCCCCCCCCCCGAGTAGAAGGAGGAGGGAAGGGTAGAAGCGGAGGTGCTTGCTGAAGTAGGGCCGGAGGAGCCGTAGCATCTGGAGGAGATGGTACTAGGAGAATCATGGAGCACACATCAGAAAAAGATGGTGGGGTAGAGGACGCCAGGACCTGAGCACGAATGCTCTGAAGGTGAGGGGGAAGACGGGCCATAAGGATGGCAGTACAGGCGGCTTCCTTCTGAGCGCGCTGAGCAAGGGCATCATTGGTAAACGGCTGATGCTGGATCCAGGCTTCAGCAAGAGTCTTTGCACGAGCAACAAAGGAGGACATATCGGAAGCCCCTCCAGCGTCCAGAGTAAAGAGGTCAGTGAGGATGTCGTAGAGATGCTGGAGGCTGTCCCGCCAGAATATAAGGAGTGTAGCTCAGTCCACATATCTTTGGCAGTCTCATGATACATAGCCATTTGATATGGTTCACCATCCAAAGAATTCAAGATCCAGATCTGAACTCGGCCATCATTGCGGAGCCAGTCATCAGTAGGAGGAGTGGGTGGAGCCCGAGTAAGGTGAGGGAGAAGGCCCTTGGCCTGAAGAACCCGTCGAACTGAATGGACCCAAGGAATGAAGTTCTTCTTTCCAGAAAGAGAGATGGTCGTGATGCGCAACTCGTCACGGAGTTTTGTAGGGTAAGCCGCGCGGTCAGTTGGACAGGCCGGGCAGTCAGCAGGCGGGCTGGCCGTCGAGCCAGAAGAGTTACCGGAAGAGCCCATAAGGGCAGACCGCGGCGAATAGAGGACAATCCGCCGGCAAGAAAGACTAAGTAAGACCACGACCAGAGTGCGGATAGGAAGCAGTCCGCACGGTCAAGCAGCCCGTGCGGGTTGACAGAAAACGCGGAAAGAGGAGAGAGGCCGCGAGTAGGAACTCGAGCGGGTAGGAAAGAGAGGCCGCGAGTAGGAACTCGAGCGGCTAGAGAAAAGAGGCCGCGAGGAGGAACTCGAGCGGCGGGGGGAGACTGACAGCGGACAGAAGGCAAGGCCGCATCGGTCTGAAGGCGAAGCCGCAGCGGTCTGAAGACGAAGCCGCAGCGGTCTGAAGACGAAGCCGCAGCGGTCTGAAGGCGAAGCCGCAGCGGAGCTGGCAGCGGACAGAAGCAGAGAGCCCGCAACAGTTTGAAGAAAGGTGGGCCCCACGAAGCAAAGAGAGAGGGTGGCTATAAGAAGCCTGAAGAGGGTGGAACCACGAAGAGGGAGAGGAGAAGCGGATGCAAAGGTGCAAACCGCAAAGTCAGGGGCAGACAGAAGACCGGAGCGGGTAGGCTACCAGTCCGCAAGAGAGAAAGCAGCGGGTAGGAGGAAAAAAGAAACCGGGCGGGCTTGGCGGTTAGAAAAAAACAAGCCGCAGAAGACAGTAACCTGCCTCTGATACCATGTTGAGAGAGCTCAAAAATTGTATGTATTGCTTGTGTATCTAAATACAAGGAGAGAATACAAATATATAGGAAGAGGAAGAGAGAAGAAAATCCTATACAAGATGTGGGACTAAAGGAGGAGAGAAGATAAAACAATAAATGGGCCCAATAATGGGCCCTTTACATGGGCTATTTTAACAGTCTGCATATTATTCTCTAATTTATAGGCAATTTTGTAGGTTGTGTCTAATTGTTTATCAAAATAAAAGAGTTGTCCATCCATTTGTTGGGCACTAAGATGTTTGGGTTCAAGGATAGGTTGGACATAGGAAAGAGGAACCAATTTCATATCTAAGAGTGTTGCTACAGCCGGTGTCGACCAAACCCAGATCTTCTAAGATCCAATTGCAGATTTAGAGTGTGGATCTTAAGACTCTAGAACCAGGGACCATGACGTATTTTGTTTGCTAAGGCTTTGCTAGGGGTATTTTTGCTACAACCTAGTTGGTAGGGCTGGTCATACTGTTGTTGGGCAAGTTGATGGCGAAGGTCAGTGTTGCCGAAATTTTTTAAGTACTTTGTAGGCTAAATAATATTCTTCAAGGATTGTCAAACAACGTTGTTGGGTAAGGTACTTGGTATTGGTGATCTTGACACATAATTTGTGTAGAAATTTCTTAGCGGCTAGGTAAGGTTTGATACTATTTTTTAGAGGGGTCTTACTATTTCCTCTTTGAGCCCAACATGAGTGATTTCTTCTCCAATCTCATAAACTTCAGGATCATATGCACATTCTTATGGCGTCCCATGCTGTCGCTATAGCCCGACACCAAGAAGCACAAACCCGACACTAGGCCACTCTTGTCGCGATCGCCAACTCATCATCCGATCTCTACTCAAGCACTGAACCCAATGATTGTATTGCTGCAGCCTATGCGGCCACCGACTATCTTAAGCCTTCTCCAGACACAACTCCCGTCTTCCACGCCGCAAATCTCATTCGTTTTGAGGCTCGGGCCATTCGTTCTGCTAACCACCTTCATCCAATACACTCCACTCCAACCATAGTCTCGGCAGGCTCTAAGCCTTGCTCCTGTTCCACTGATTTCTCCCCAGCCATTGAATCAATTGACTTCGAACTCCGCTCCATTTGGGAGTGTCGCCCTACTTGCTCCACCACGTCCTACCACAGTGGGCTTTGTTCCATTGGATCATTGGTCCGCCTTGATCATTCACAACCTCTATGACAGTCATCATTTTGCGGCTACCAAGCCCCCCACTACTCTGTGCTCCTCTGATAGCAGTACCATCTGTTGTGGCATATGTGAGCATGACATTAGCTTCCTTCCTGATGACGCAATTAGGGGTGCAAACGAGTCGAGCTCGAGTCGAGCTTGGCAAAATTTCCAAGCTCGAGCTCATTTATTCCAGCTCGAGCTCGAGCTCAAGCTCGAGTTTCGAGCTCGCGAGCTTTTTAGCTCATGAGCTTTATTTTCTTATTTTTTATATTATTTTTATATTTATATATATTTAAAATAAAAAGCTCGCGAGCCGGCTCGCGAGCTCATGAACAGCACTAGATGAGCTCGAGCTCGACTCGTAATCGAACTCGAGCTCGTCGAGCTCGAGCTCCACAGGCTCAAGCTCGAGTCGAGCTTTTTCGAGCCGGCTCATCGAGCTTTTGAGCCTGCTCAACTCAACTTGCACCCCTAGACGCAATTGCTCCGACCTCATGCTGCAAAGAATTGTTCTGGCCCGAACCCTATGATCTCACCGGCCGAGCCAAGCTTTATTTCAAGGACAGATGATATGTTATTGTCTCAATCTCATTCTATATTTTTTTACTTAACATTGCATCTTTTATAACTTGTTAATGTATGTTAGGTTATGTAAGTTTCAAGTGTCCGACATATTTGCTTTTATGCGCTTATGTAGTCTTATTTAAAGTATCCCTTGAGCCATGAGAAGGTATGCAAGAAGTTGGTCTATCCCTTTTCCCTTGAAGAGATTATGGTAGTTCTCTCCTACTGGGCGCACCCCGCCTAGGCAACCGTAGTTTTGGCTCTATCGTATTCTCCTCCACCATCATTCCCGCCTCCGGCCATCCTCTGGAAACTTTACTGATGTTCTAAGGCGAGTCTGTAGCAACACCGATAAAGTTGTCGGAGGATGGCTAGAGGCGCAAATGATGGTGAAGGAGGATACTTTGAAGCCGAAACCGGGACTGCCTGGGCGAGGTGCGCTCAGAAGGTGAGCTACCATAATCTCTTCAAGAGGAAAGGGGATAAATTAACTTCTTACATACCTTCCCATGACCCAAAAGGTCTTTTAAGTAAGATTACATAAGGGCATCAAAATAAATAAGCCCTACACTTTGACTTTATAAACGCATACGATAACGAACTATAAAATTGCGTTGTTAAATAAAAATATAGAATGAGATTGAGACCATAATTCAATCACTAAAGGATACTCATGTTTCAAAAGCTTACCCTGTGGCCCCTCACACTTTTAATAAGTTCTTGAACACAACCCTCTGACACACCAGATGAGTTTTTTCTTCTTGAAAACAATCATCTCAGTTTAGAATCACATCATATTGTTAACATCTCTAATATTCATTTGTGTTATCGTCTCTCTCGCAATGAATTTTCATACATAACCACGCAGCGAGCCTCCTGACGAGTCATATATTTTGAGAGACATTTGGTACGTCATGGATTCGTAAATGAGTGACAAACAGTCATTTGGGTATTCACTGCACACATGGTGAATACTTTTACGCCCCACCCAAAGTGCCTCCTGATAGGCCATCTCATTTTAGAGACGTTCGATTCATTGTTGAATTTTAATTGGAGAGTGTGACATGTCTATTGTGCTTCATTTGCATCATTTGTTTGTGTCTGTTGAGTCCTTTGTTCATCATCTGCATAAGTTATAAGAGTCGATCCAACACAAATTGCATCTAATAATGAAATGTATTACGCTTATGTAGGTAGCCACAAGTGGAAGGCAAGCAGATGATAGTCCAAATATGTACGGAGAGGCTCCCTAAGGGGCCTACTAAAAAGTTGTATGAGCGAATGGGTCCCTACGTAGTCATGAGAAGGGTCACAACGATCTCCCACGAGCTCAACATCCCTAGGAGTATGGGTAGATATCTCATATTCAATGTTGATGACTTGACACCATACTTCCAAGCTCGCGAGTGTGCAGATCCATACCTTAAGCCCGCTATTGAGCCTCACCTTCTCCATCCCCATTATCACCGTACTCCTAAGCCTCACTCAACCCAGTGGCAGGCACATATGGTTTCACCAGCACCACAAGTGCCTCTTCGGGACTACCAAAACACCATTTGACTTCTGAGAGCATTACTGACATTGTGACTAAGGTTACAGATGTCGGATGTTGAGTTCATATCATTTTGAGTTTGAAATATCGGATGTCGGATTGTCGAATTACATAGATATATCAGTGATAGTAATATTTAAATATATATACATTTTTTGTAAATATGTATAATTATACATATAACAACAGAACCCATATAGTCCCCAATCAGATGTATAATTATAAATATTTACAAAAAATGCGTATATATTTAAATAAATTTATTTTTAATATTAATATATGTTTATAAAATGCAGGGTAAGGTTTGCCCACATTTCACCTTTGTGGTGGGACTCCCCTGGACCCTCGCTGCGCAGGGATGCTTTGTGCACCGGTCTGTCTATATATAATTATACACATAATATATGCTTTTAAATTACACAATTAAGAGGTGTTGATTACAACAAATGACATAAAGAGCACCAAATGAGAGAAATATGAGAAAGTCATCGAAGCAAGGCTCAAAAAGTGCACGAAAAACAAAATGTAGTTCATCCGCTTAAAAGAAATGAAAAAAAATTTAATACTCTCGCCAATATATCGATCACAAAATATCGCCCGATATATGAGGTAAAAATAATATTGTTGGAGCCAAAAGTGTCTCCAAGCCTACGTCGCTCGAACTGAAGGGCAGATGGTAACTGTTGAGTGAACGGTTACTTCGGGTCGTGAATGAACAAGTGGGAGACGGGGTTCTCGCGGTCATCGAGGAGAGCTCGCCCAAGCCGCTCTTGCGGCCTTAAAGGGGGTGTCCGCCCAGCCTCTTGCATAGAGGGGGGAGCTACCCGGACTGACAGGCTCAAAAATCTTGGGATGCCCAAAAAGGCGGTCGAGCGGTCGCTAAATATCAGTCCACGCGAACTGCCGGATGGAAGATCACACGGACTCAACGAACACCAAAACCTGTCAGTGACTACTCCTGAAGAGGTGTTCGTGGATACAAAAACTGCCCGCGACCACTCCTTGAGAGGAGGTGTTCACTGAGACCAAAACCTATCCGCGACCACTCTTGAAGAGGAGGTGTTCGCAGACACCAAATCCTTTTCGCAACCACTCCTGAAGAGGTGTTCGCGGACACAAAAACGTGCCAACGACCACTTCTGAAGAGGCTCGCAAACACCAAAACATTTCTGCGACCACTCTTGAAGAGGTGTTCACAAGCACCAAATCCTATCTGCGACCACTCCTAAGGTGGAGGTGTTCGCGGACACCAAAACCTGTCCATGACCACTCTTGAAGAGGTGTTAGCGGACATCAAAACTTCTCCGCGACCACTCCTGAAGAGGTGTTCGCGAACACCAAAACTCATTGTGCGGCCACTCCTAAAGAGGCGGTGTTTGCGGACACCAAAGCACGCTCGTGACCACTCCTGAAGTGAGTTCGCGGACATCAAAATCTGTACGCAACCACTCCTGAAGAGGTGTTTGCGGACACCAAACCCTGTCCGCGACTACTGAAGAGGTGTTTGCAGACACCAAAACCTGTCTGCGACCACTCCTGTAGAGGAGGTGTTCGCGGACACCAAAACTTATCTGCGGCCACTCCTAAAGGGAAGGTGTTCGTGGATGCGCCATGGGAAACCTCCTAGCTGAGGTAAGAACCTGGAGCTATCACTCTCTAGGAGGTGATTGCTGACTTCAAGGTAAACAAATCCCCGCATTTTTTTTCTAGTTTCTAAAAAAACTTTGAAAAAATAAAATTTACCCACGAATGTTGCGACCAACCTTCTCTGAAGTTAGAAAAATAGGCATATATAAAAGAGAATGCAAGTACTTGAGGGAACTTGCGGACACGGAAAGAAACACATGTCATATTCCTGCAGAAAAGAAATGTAAAAACATGTATAATTGAAACATAAAGCGCTAGTACCTGAGGAGAACTCGCGGACACGAAAAAAATAACTTTTGAATATACGGAAGAGGGCTTATTGCATAAATAAAAATCTGCATATGTATGAAGAGAATTCACATTACTTGAAAAAAGTGTGCGAATATTAATTTGGGATAATGAAGCAAGCGAATTGACAACAATGTTGTGATCCAATCTGATTGCTGACTATATACAATATTTCATTTAATGGTCAAGAACTCATTTTCGGATAATATTGCCAACAAATTCCCTCCTGAAGATGATTAATGTAGATTCAACACTATTGTCGATAATATATAATATTCGTCTCGATGTTATTTGTGGTCTCATATCAAGAAATCAGAAATAACATACATATATGAGATTGGCTGGAAATCCGAGATGATAATAGTCTCCCCAGAATAATAGCATATATGATCTGAGAAGTCTGCAGTAATAAATAGAATAGTCAGAGGTCTGGGAGAAAATTCTTGGAATCTCAAATGATGTGTGGAAGTTCACGGCAAAATAATAATACTTAACAATTAATCACATGGCTATTCAATGTGATTGAGTGTCATCTCTCGTCAATCTGTTTCTATTGTAGGTAATCTTACAATGATCTAGCTTTAGTCGTAAGTAACATCACAATCAATCTACTTTCAGTTGGAAACCTCTAATTATAAAGCGAGTTGATCATCCTGACGAGGTGTGATGACTATCAGCGGCGTTCATCACAAGGGATTAGGGCCCCGTTTGGCGGGAGGATCTGCGCCGGTCGTGCGGATGGCACCGCTCGGCCGCGGTTTCTGCGCGTTTGGTAGGGCCGCCGCCAAGCGGTGGGGATATGCCCCGCCGCTAAAACGGCGAACTTTCCGCGGATTTCATCCGTGCCGCGGGAATCGCGTTTGCGGTCCTGTGGCGCGGAAGAAATTCGCACCGCCCGACCACCTCGCCAAACAAGGCCTAGGTTGGGCCACCACTACACATCTGTGAATAATTCTAGCGAGATGTGGTCTTGGTGGGTTCATCACGGCCCGATGAATAATCTGAGGAGGTAGTTTCTCGTTATATGGACACATCATATTCAAGAATCACATCCACTATCATATCCTCGCATGTCAATGCTAAAAGCAGCAGCTAAATGATAAAGAAAGTAAAAACACACCGAAATAATTTTTAGTGGTACGGGATATGAAGATAGATGAATCTAACTGCTGTGAAGGCCTTTGTGCATAATATGTGTAGGTTGAAACCAGGTCATTGATGCAACTGTTATTGATAAAATAAAAAAAAGATACAAGAAACTTCGAACAAATGAGAGATATAAGAACCATCAGAAAGAAAAGCAAATTATTTCATCTCTATTCTCTACTCTATGTATCCTATTATATAGGGAAATATTCTTTGTTTGTTTCTTTGCCTTTTTGGGGGAAGGATCATTATCAAATTATCGAGCAACATATTTCTGTAGTTTGTTTGCCTTCAATAATTTGACTACCAGGTTCCAAAGAGTACGACAATCCTTTGTATCATGACCAATATCTCAATGATGTTCCTTATTACAATCTTCAACCATAGATTTTAAAGGACTAGGTCTTTTAAACTCTGACATGTTTTGAATAATCGGAAGAACCTCTTTCGTGAGAAAATTTAGATGTGTTTATCCCTTGAATAATTTTTCTACTCTAGTGTACTAGGATTTTAAGCCCGGATGGGACAAACATCGGGGTATGCAGGTGGCATATTCTGTAGCAGAGGTTGTGCATGCATATTGCAAAGTCGAGAATAAGATCTTAAATGTTTTGCTTATGTGGGGCTTCGGTATGAAGATGAATGTTAATGATAGAAATTCCTCCGTCGTTATTGAGTCATCCGGGTTGGTTAGAGAAGAAATAAGGTCACGGTTCTTTGTCTTAGCCTCAATAACTGTTTTGTTATATTGATAAGATGTCCATAAGACCTAGGTGGGTTTCAGCTTACTTCAAATTTGAAAAGCCCTTCTTGCAATCCATATATTAAGGCAACTTGATACATGTTCTGGTCTGCGTCGACAATGTCAAGAATTTCTTCTTGGAATTTATCAAGATAGTGGGCAAGAGTCTCATATTTTTCTTGCTTAATTTGGAAAAGTGCTTGATGACATCACTTTCACTCCCTTGAAGAGGCGAACCTTATAAGAAACTCCCTCCTAATATCCTTGTAAGAATTGATGGATCGGGAAAGTAAACAGAAAAAATCATTCCATGGCTTTCCCAACCAGACTTATACATAATAATTTGCAACAAAGTCTACCAGATAACACTTAGAGTGAGACTGCGGATTCAAACGATTGAAGATGTTCAAAGAGATCCTCTCTCCTGGCATATTGAGGGAGATGAGGTTCTTTAAATCCAACCAGAGAAAATTCCCAGCGAATGACAACAAAGAAGGGAAAAGGTTCTTCTTCTTCTTGAATAGCTTGTGTGAGCTCTTTTAGTGGGGAAACATTAGCGTTCACCTTACGTCTAGAGGAAAGTTCCTCTAAAAGCCTTGCACCCATGGATCTTATAGCTTGCATCACCAAATCGAACATCTAGTCGAAGTCTCCTCTTCTGACAGGTATTTCTGTACACCTTCGAAAGGGTTTTTAGAAGACTTCTTTGACAAATTAATTGAGACAAAAAATGTTGAAAAGAGAAAAAATGTGATATCTTCTAAACGGAATTGAATTTGGGCGATCTGAGAGCGCAAAATTAACTTGAACGAGTAAACTCGATTCGCCAATGGATGGACGGCTCAGAGCCGGTTCCGAGAAGGTATTATGGGCGAAAACCGGACGATTAGATGAAAAGTTATGCTCATTTTACGTACATAGGCAATTTTGAACTAAATTCCGCATCTCCATTGCGACTCGTTGTTCATCGACCACTCAAGATCTGAAGGCCACACACTCGTTCTGTTGGAGCCAAAAGTGTCTTTATGCCCACGTCGCTCGAACTAAAGGGTAGGGGGTAACTGTTGAGTGAACGGTTACTTCGGGTCACAAATGAACATCCGGGAGGAGTGCTCGCGGCCACGTAGGAGAGGTCTCCCAAGCCGCTCTCGCGACCTTAAAAGGGGTCTCCGTCCAGCCTCTTGCATAAAGCTCGCCCGAATACTTGTATAGAGTTCACAACTTCTTGCCCCCTTTTCTTTGCCCTCCTCTGTTTGGTCAGGATATGACCCTCTCTTTATAGGAAATGGGAGCTGCCCGGATGGGCAGGCTAAGGAATCTTGGGCAACCCCAAATGGAGGTCGAGCGGTCATTGAAAACGAGACCGCGCAACCTGCCGGATGGGAGGTCACGCGGACCAAACGGACACCAAAACCAATCCGCGACCATTCCTGAAGAGGAGGTGATCACAGACACCAAATCTTGTCTGCAACTACTCCTGGAGAGGTGTTCACGAACACCAAATCCTGTCTGCGACCACTCCCGAAGAGGTGTTCACGGGCTCTAAAACCTATCAGCGACCACTCCTGAAGAGGTGTTCACGAACACCAAAACCTGACTGCGACCACTCCTGAAGAGGAGGTATTCGCGGACACCAAAACCTGACTGCGACCACTCCTGAAGAGGTGTTCACTGGCACCAAAACATGTCAGTGACCACTCTTAAAGAGGTGTTTGCAAACACCAATATCTGCCTGTGACCACTCCTAAAGAGGAGTTGGAGTTGTTCGCGAACATCAAATCCTGTCCGCGGCCACTCTTGAAGAGGTGTTTGTGGACACCAAAACCTATCCGCGACCACTCTTGAAGAGTTGGACAACCATCGTTTATAGTCAATTATAGTCGTCCACGATGATTTCCCTAGTCATATTTTATAAATTAGGCGGTAGTGGTTGCGTCATAGTTATTGCAGATTTTGGAGTGCTTCTTCCCAGAATCCGGTGGTCTTCTCGCGACGCCAACTACGAAATCCTAAACGCCACCTCCTAGATATTGTTCTCGTCATTTCCTTCCCCTTGTAACTGTCCTCCCAATCCCTCCCCACACCCCTAAAACTGCTGTCCATTCCCTCAAAACCAGTAACCACCATCAGTTCTTTTCCCCGAACAGCCCCCAGTCTTTTCCTTGTATCCTCCCTTTGTATCCAGGCATTTCCTAACCTCATTTTCAGCAGCCGTGACCCCCTGGAAGTCTTCTTTACGACAGCTAACCCTCTTCCATACCAACCTGGCCTACCACCACCGGATACCTCCTAGCTCCCAAGTGAAGCCTTCTCAGGCACTTCCAGGCCCAGCCAACCACTCACTCCCACATGCCTTCACAGCCAGCCCAACATAAGTCCAGATTTCCTTCCCCCAGGGCGAACCTCTCCACACTCCACCTTTATGTAGCCCACCCCAGCCATATTTTCCTCCAGCAGGCCACCATACAGCCATCTCCACTCCCTTGGCAGCAGCCGTCGCCTCTATGTCCACCATATTTCCACTTCGATAATTTTGAATTTAAATCACTTTGATAGTTGAAATGATAAATCACTTGATTTCTGGAACACTTGGATAAATTTGAAAAGTTTTAAAATATTACAGGTTATTCTACCGTAGAGTAAGAATATTTGTAATATAAGTTATGAGACTTAGATGCAATGCAGCTAGGGAGAACATCTGCTTAGATCGGTGCTTAAAACTTAAACAAATCTGAATCATTTTAAATTTTTAGCTAGTAGTTTGCAAGAATAATTCGGTAGACCTAATAATGTTAATTCCTCAAATATATGTATATATATATACCTCTTATTGGGCTGGATTATATTTTTTTGTGTCTGTTTGTTATAAGTTATGTTAGGATTACTATTAAAAAGGAATGATTTATTTCTACAAGAGTATTACTATAGAAGACAAAATGTTGGAAATTACTTGGCTTTATGCCAAGATTTTTAATACGAACTAGTTGCGTCATATCAAGAACTAAGAACACAAACAAAAAAATTGCATTCCATGAACATAGTGGATACAAACTCGGGAGACAAATCCCCCGCCTAGCATTTGGAGGTTGTCTTTTAAAGCGTTCCTCTCTCTAAGAGCCCAAAACCTAAATAATCCAATGATGAAGGACTTCACACCTAAGACTCCTTATATAGGTTGAGACCCCACTGCAAACACATTAAAGGACCAAACAACACATAATTAACACAATATTATTTTAATGGCAAACACTTCATTGAGAGGCTCTCACGAATTGAGGCTGATTGTTCGAGCCCATGTTGGTGAGATGTAGCAATCCATATACGTATCAACACACCCTGTACTAAAAAGCGACCTTGTCCTTAAGGTTGATCGAGAGGGGCCTTGAAGACTGAAGTTGTGGTGTAAAACACATCTGTTGGGCCGCATCCGTGGGTAGGGTCGTGACGAGAATGAGAACCAATGAGTGAATTTGTCGGGGTCTTTTGCAACCTGAGGCCCAAAATTAATTTCAGCAAAAAAAGGAAGAGTGATGGTGACAAGATGCCATAGCTAATACGACAAGACGATTGTTGTGTACGAAAGTGGATATATAAAACCCATAGGGAGACATGTTTGTTGCGTGCATGTGGTGACTGATTGAAAATGGACATGAGGAAGTAATGTGTTATGAACAGAGCTGTCACTTGAAATCGAAAACCGTAATCCGAACTGGAACCGAACCGGAACCGCAATGAACCGAACCGTTCGCGAATTATTCGGGTTCCGGTTTGAATTTTGGAACCGTGAGTAACATTGGTCCGGGTGTGGTTCTTTCATTTTAATATCCGGACCGGAACTGGAGCCAGAACCACAACATACAAGTCTCAAGCGGTTCCAAGCTTTTTAGATCCGATCTGAACCGGACCGAAGCAGAACCCAACCACAACCCATTTATTATTATTATTAGTTATTATTATTATTTTTTATAATCTATCTATAATATTTATACATACTATTAAGGGTGAAGCTTGTACGGTTTGAACTCAAATCGCAATCACACTAAAAAGAATAGGTTTTGGACTGAAAAAAATCGCACCGCAACAAAACTATGCGATGTGGTTTGACATGAGTGAGGTTTGAAGTTAGTTTTTGCAGTGTAGTTTCGTTTTTTTTACAATTATATAATGTAAGAAAGATATGATGTTTTTCGACTTAAATAATATATGTGAATAATACAATAACCTAGAAAAATTATATTTATAATAATAATGGTGCGACGCGGTTTTGTCGATTTTACACCGTCAAAATTGCACTGCAAACTATTCGGTTTTACAACCAACGAAATCGCTCTACAATCAAATCATTCGATATGGTTTATACTCGGTGCAATCTTATGCGGTTTTGTGGTTTTACGGTTTTTGTTTTTAACTTTCAACCCTACTTACTATATTATATAAAGAAATACTCTCCATTGGAGTAATGCGAAATTCCTATTCCCAGGTCCCAAACTTCGAAGTTGGAACCGACTGGAATCGGACTGGACCACAAAGAACCGGACTGAAGCACAAAGAACCGAACTGAACCGTTAGTGGCTGGTTTGGTTTTGGTTCTTGTTGAACCGTAATCGGAACCGTTGACACGACGGTTCTAAAAATTTTGTTGGAACCGGAACCGGAACGAGTCAAACCAAATAATGTTTTGGTTCTAATTTGAAGAACTGTTACCATATCGGTTCGGTTCACGGCTTTAGTAGAACCGAAATCGGACCAGAACCGTGACAACTCTACTTATGAATCCTCATCATGCCCTGTTCGCGGATAACAACACCAAAGACGGCGGAATGATGCGACATCAAGCAGGGCTGGACCATGTGGTTCAACCCTTCCTAATTAAAACAAGAAGGCGGTTGCAGGCTGAACCAGACGTGTTCAACCCCCTATTGGGAGGGGTCGGCCCCTCCATGGCCCAAGGGGTATAAAAACTCCTTGGGTTTCCTGACAAGGGACAAGTAAGTATTCTCAGGTATTCCTCTCTCTCTCCCTCCCTCCCTCCTCTCTCTCCCTCCCCCTCTCTCCCCTCCCCTCTCTCGCTCTCTCTCACCTCGCTCCCCCTCTCTCTCCCTCCCTCCCCCCTCTCTCCTCTCTCTCCCTCTCTCTCTCTCTCCCTCTCTCCCTCTCTCCCCCTCTCGCTCTACCTCTCCCTCTACCTCTCCCCCTCCCCATCTCTCTCCCCTCTCTTTCTCTCTCCCTTCCCTCTCCCCCCCTCTCTCCCCCTCTCTCCCATCTCTCTCTCTTCTCTCTCCCCCCTCTCCCCCTCCCTCTCCCTCCCCCTCTCTCCCCCTCCCCTCCCTCCCCCTCCCCCTCTCTCTCTCCCTCTCTCGCTCTCTCCCTCCCTCTCCCTCTCCCTCTCTATCGCTCCCTCTCCCTCTCTCTCTCGCTCCCCTCTCCCCTCTCTCTCCCTCCCTCTCCCTCCCTCTCTCTCTCCCTCTCCTCCCTCTCTCGCTCGCTCTCTCCCTCCCTCTCCCTCTCTCTCGCTCCCTCTCCCTCTCTCTCGCTCCCTCTCCCTCCCCCTCGCTCCCTCCCTCTTCCCTCTCTCTCCCTCCCTCTCCTCCGCTCTCTCTCTCTCTCTCTCTCCTCCCTCCCTCCCTCCCTCTTCCTCTCTCCCTCCCTCTCTCCTTCTCCCTCCCTCTCCCTCCCTCCCTCCCCTCTCCCTCTCTCTCTCCCCTCTCCTCCTCTCTCGCTCCCTCTCCCTCCCCTCTCCTCTCCCTCTCTCCCCCTCTCTCCCTCTCTCTCTCCCTCTCCCTCTCCCTCCATCTCCCTCCTCTCGCTCCCCCTCGCTCCTCTCCCTCCCTCCCTCTCCCTCTCTCTCCCTCCCCCTCTCTCCCTCGCTCCCTCTCGCTTCCCCTCTCCCTCCCCCTCCCCTCTCTCTCCCCCTCTCCCTCCCTCCCTCTCCCTCCCTCCCTCCCTCTCCTCTCTCCTCTTCTCCCTCTCCCTCTCCCCTCCTCTCTCTCTCCCTCTCCCTCTCTCCCCCCTCCCCCTCTCTCCTCTCTCTCTCTCTCTCTCTCTCCCTCCCTCTCCCTCCCCTCCCTCTCCCTCCCTCCCTCCTCCCACTCCCTCTCCCTCCCTCTCTCTCCCTCTCCCTCCCTCTCCCTCTCTCTCCCTCTCTCTCCCTCCTCTCCCCTCTCTCTCCCCCCGCTCTCTCTCGCTCCGCTCGCTCTCCCTCTCCCTCTCCCTCTCCCTCTCTCTCCTCTCTCCCCCCCTCTCTCTCCCCTCCCCCTCTCCCTCTCCCTCTCCCTCCCCCTCTCCCTCTCCTCTCCTCTCTCCCTCTCCCTCCCTCTCCCTCCCCTCCCTCCCTCTCCCTCCCTCCCTCCCTCCCCCTCTATCCCCCTCTCCCTCCCTCTCCCTCTCTCTCTCCCTCCATGGCCCAAGGGTATAAATATCCCTTGGGTTTCCTGGCAAGGGACAAGCAAGTCTTCTCAGGTATTCCTTTCTCTCTCGCTCTCCCTCGCTCTCCCTCACTCTCCCTCGCTCTCCCTCGCTCTCCCTCCCTCACTCCCTCTCTCTCCCTCTCTCTCTCTCCCGATCCCGAATCCCCTTCTTGTTCCTAACATTTAGTATCAGAGGGACTTACCCACCAATCGAGCTGACCGTTCGTCCAGCCTAATCTATGAGTTGAGGCAACAGTAGAGGTTGAGTCAGGGTGAATCTAATAAACCTTTTTAGAATTGAAATGCGAAAGATGTTGAGAATCTTCGCATCATGCGATAACTCCAGTTTATATGTTCTCTACAATCCCTAGGTATAAAAGAGGCATCTCAATGGTGAGAATCATATCGTCGATGTGCATGATCCCGTGCTTCTTGAAGTTGTGTAGGCGGCCATCAAAACCTGATGTTAATGCTAGAGGGCTTGATACATTCCCTCAACAGAGGAAGAATTTGGCACACAAGATAGAATTCCAGGAGGATCTGGTCTATCTGGAGAACAAAAATGATATTGTGTATTGTGTTACAGATCCTCCGTCAGTTATCTCCTATTATGTTATGGTTATTATTTATATGTTGAGTCAAATTGTTGTATCGAGTCATGTAGCATTTAGGTGTTTCAGTATTTATTTTATGTAGGATTTGTTGTGCTCTCGAGCAGCATCAAGGCGATCCTGGAGCTCCTTGGAATTATTCATTTCTTGCGAGATATACTGGGAAGAGAAGGATGTGTCTTCACCCGGTGGGGGGGGGGGCGTGGGGGGGGGGGCGTCTTGTATATATAGCATACCGCGGGACCCACCAAAGATTCTCTTGGAGATCATTCACCACTCACCAAATACCCGGGGTTTGACAGCCCCGGGAGATGCTGGAGCTGAAGACGGACGGTCTCGAGATCCGGAGGAGTAGCGTCAGTAACGGCAGAAGCCGTCGGGCGAGGGGGGTAGCCGTTTTTTTTGTAACAAGTCGCCTCAAGATGGCCATCCTCCCGCAGAAGGAGCACTTTGGCCGCCACGGCCTCCACGGCCATGGCCTCCCTCCACGCCACGGCCCCGCGAGCCCGACCGTCCCCTCCGAGTAGGAGGGGGAGGAGAGGGTAAGAGCGGAGGGGTATGTTGAAGGAGAGCCGGTGGAGAAGGAGCCGGAGGATCTGGAGGAGGCGAGACCCGAAGAATCATGAAGCAGACATCCGAAAAGGAGGGTGTAGTAGGAGCGGCCAGGACCTGAGCACGAAGACTGTGAAGATGAGAAGGAAGTAGAGCCATAAGGATGACAATGCAAGCAGCTTCCTTCTGAGCCCGCTGAGCAGAAGGATCAGTGGTCGGCGGCTGGTGCTGGATCCAGGCTTCAGCAAGCGTTTTAGCCCGAGCGCGACAAACGAGGTCATATCTGAGGCGCCGCCAGTGTCGAGAGTGAAGAGATCAGTGAGGATGTCATAAAGATGCTGGAGGCTGTCGCGGCCAGAATACAAGGAATGGAGCTCATCCCACATAGCCTTGGCGGTGTCGTGGTACATAGCCATTTGATAGGCTCACCATCCAAGGAGTTCAGAATCCAAGTCTGAACACGACCGTCATTACGAAGCCAATCATCCGTAGTTGGAGAAGGAGGTGCCTGAGTAAGGTGCGGTAGAAGGCCCTTAGCCTGGAGAACCCGCCGAACAGAATGTACCCAAGGAATAAAGTTCTTCTTGCCAGAAAGAGAGATGGTAGTGATCCGGAGCTCGTCACGGAGTTCGACAGAACAGGCCGGGCGGTCTGGAGGACAGGCCGGATGGACAGGGGGCGGGCTGGCCGCCGAGCTGGGAGAAGTACCAGAGGAAGTCATGGAGGTAGGCCGCAGCCCGTAGACGACTAGGGAAGAATGCCGCGGATAGAGACAAGCCGGGCGGACTGAGACAAGCCGCACCAGACTGAAACAAGTCGGGCGACCAGGAGACGGCAGGAGATCACGACCAAGATGCAGGCGAGAAGGAGACAGCCCGCACGGTCGGGCAGATCTTACGCGTCGGACTGAGACAAGTCGCGCGGGACTGAGACAAGTCGCGTCGGACTGAGACAAGTCGCGCAACCAGGAAAAGGCAGGAGATCGCGACCAAGATGCAGGCGAGAAGGAGACAGCCCGCACGGTCAGGCAGATCTTAGCAGCGGACAGAGAAGGAGGCCGCGACGAGAAGAGAGGCCGCGGCTAGGAGAGAGGCCGCAGCGGACAGGTAAGAAGGTGGTCCCACGGAGAGAGAAAAGACTATAAAAGTAAGAGGGGGGGGGGTGAAGGTGGATCCACGGAGAGAAAACAAGCGGAGAAGGAAGCGGACTGAAAGGGCAGGCCGCGGGGAAGCGCGGCTAGAAAAAAACAGTCCGCGAAAAACAAGCCGTGGGAGGAAGACCGCGAGAGAGATTACATAGTGCGGTCAGACGTCGGCATACCGCGAGAGTCGGAACCTGGCTCTGATACCATGTAGAAATGACCCGAAACTTATGTATATTGATTGAGTATATAAATACAAAGAGAGTATACAAATATATAGGAGAGAAAGGGAGGAAACAAATCCTATACAAGATGTGGGACTAAAGAAGAAGAAGCATAAATGAGCCAACAAACATGGGCCAAATACAAGGATTATTCTAACAGTACTCAAATAAAGATAGTATTATTTATGATTTATGCAAATTATTTAACTTAGTTCAAATTTATTTTATGTCAACTCAGAATTTTTTACTGCCATTTTGAATCACTTTTAGTAGTCGATTTGAACTATTTGACCAAGTATGTTGAACTTGAAATTGATTTTAAGTGTTGTTGAAGCTTGAAATTGTGTCTAGTCAATTTGAAGCTGACTCAAAAGTTCGGAGTCAGTTTTAAGAAGTTGAGTTTCAATAAGTTCATTAGACATATAATTAGCAACCTTTTGGCTTAGAAAACATCCTTCTGAATGCTGAGAGATAAACCATGATCTAAGATGTAGAATAAACTTATGGAAGAGTTTCTAAGTGCTAGCAGCTGAGTGATTTTTGTTTCAAAGTATAATATTTTTTTTATCAAATATCTAAATCTTTAACTTGTGTCTGGGTTAGATGAAAATCCCGGATCCGCTACTGAGGGAAGGCACCCAAGTTGGCTGCTCCTAACATCAGGTGTGGAGCGGTGGAAAGAGCACAAGGAATAAACAAAACAAATAAAATTGACTTCAGTGTCTGCCTTCACAGTCTAAAGATTAAACAGTTTGAGAGTTAAAGCGAATCCAAGTACAATAACGAGCCAGAACAATATGAACAAAGGACTAAATTTAAAAACAATCCAACATAAGCAAATAGAATTGAAAGAAATTTGATCAATTTGATATTGAATGCTTAAATTGAATTCTGTTTTCCGCATGCTCGAAGCATGCTTTCAATTGATGTGTTCTCTTCGACATGCTTTATTCCGAAGTGCATTTGTAACAAAATCCTAAGAAGATTTTTTTGTATAAATGAGTGGAATCTTAAATAACTATTTAAGTGACATCCTTGGTGTCAGTTTAATCTTCTGTTACTTGGTGTTAAGTGCATGAATCTTGATGATATCCCAAGTGTCTTTGATAGTTTTTTATTGATGAAATACATTGCAAAAATATGTTTTTTTCTCCAATTAGGTGGCTCACATTTGCATCAATTTATCATTGTTTTAAATATTTTGTAACTAGGAGATGGTTCTATTTTCCCATCTCCCTCTCTCTGTATGTGTATATGTACACACACTAGAAGTCGTGCACAGGCATTCGCCTGATTGCTCTTGGTTGCGAACGGCTTGCACCCATCCGTTGAAGCCTTGGGTGAGCACGGGTTATGTTTTTGAACAACCTGAAAAGAGAGATCTCCAATCTTGTATATACTATCTTCAATGAATAGTTACAAGTATACATACACTTATATAGGAGAAGAATGAAGAGAGAAATCCTAATACATGATGTGGGACTAATACAAGGAGAGAGAAAGGAGAAAAACATGGGCCCTTAATTGGGCTTTTCTAACACTCCCCCGCAAGCTGGAGCGTACAAGTCGTAGGCACCAAGCTTGGATAGAAACTGGTAGTATAGCGGCATGAAGAGAGCTTTCGTCAGGATGTCCGCAACTTGGTCGGTAGCAGGAACATGCTCCAAATCTATCTTCTTTGACTGTACCTTTTCCCGGATAAAGCGACAGTCAACTTCGATATGCTTTGTGCGTTCGTGAAAGACCAGATTCTTGGCAATATGAATTGTTGTCTGACTGTCACAAAATAAGGTTGCCGGAGATGAGGGATGAACACCCAAGTCTCCCAGAAGGCCTTCAAGCCAGGTTAGCTCAGAAACAACAACAGCCATAGCCCGGTACTCGGCTTCAGCAGAAGAATGCGCAACCACAGTCTGTTTCTTGCTACGCCAAGTTATGAGGTGTCCACCAAAGTAAGTACAGAACCCAGTTGTGGAGCGCCTATCATCAATAGATCCTGCATAGTCAGCGTCAGACTACGCGACAAGAGATAGAGATGTGGATGGTTTGTACACGAGCCCTTCTCCGGGGGCGATCTTGAGATATCGAAGGATGCGCTCGACAGCTTGTCTGAGGAGCGTGCATGAACCGACTCACAACTCCCACAGCAAACGAGATGTCCGGTCAAGTCACCGTAAGGTAGATCAGCTTCCCAACCAAGCCTCTGTAATATTCCGTATTTGTAAGCAGCTTGTCAGAGTCAGAGCTATGGACCGAGAGCTTGTGATTGACGTCCATAGGAGTCTCCGCAGGTTTGCACCCAAAATAACCTGCATTATGAAGGAGGTCCATACAGTACTTCATTTGAGATAACACAAGACCATCAGAGCGTCGTGCGACCTCGAGCCCAAGAAAGTACCGAAGGTTGCCCAAATCTTTGGTCTGAAAGGCGGAATTTAACTGGTCCTTGATCTGTTGTATTCCTTCCGTGTCATTGCCAGTAATCAGGATATCATCAACGTAGGCAAGCAGAATCACAATCTCGATTGACCGGTGTCGGGTGAAGACAAAAAAATCAGCCGAGCTCCGAGTGAAGCCACTAACACAGACCACCTTACTGAATTTTTCAAACCATGCACGCGAGGACTGTTTGAGACCATAAATGGATTTCCGAAGGTGACATACCAAAGACTCCCCCGTGGTCTCAAACTCGGGAGGTTGCTGCATGTAAACTGTCTCCTGTAGATCGCCGTTGAGGAAGACATTCTTAATATCCAGCTGATAAAGGGTCCAGTGACGATGAACAACCAAGGAGAGAAGAACGCGGACCGTGTTCAATTTCGCCACGGGAGAGAAGGTTTCCTCGTAATCAAGGTCATATTGCTGAGTAAAGCCCCGGGCCACGAGGCGGGCCTTCAGACGGTCGACAGTGCCATCCGCCGTATGTTTAATGACAAAGACTCATTTGCAGCTAACAGAAGTGTGACTTGCAGGAAGAGGAACCAGATCTCAGGTCTGGTTCGCCCAGAGAGACCGCATTTCATCATTCATAGCGGCCCGCCACCCTGGGTGTTGAAGCGCCTCCTGCACAGTGTTAGGTATAGAAATAGAGGAAAGAGAGGTGGCAAATGCGTAGAGAGGCGGCGTCAGCCGATGGAGAGAGACGTCGTTGGCCAAGGGATGAGCTGTAGAGACGGGAACGAGATCTGCCGTAGCCGAGGTATCGCTGGTAGCAGGGAGCTGGGTCACAGGAGCATCCTTGGACGGGCGACAAGAGTTGACACGGATAAGTGGTGGAGGAACCCGAGGGGGAACGTGGGGAGAGGACGACAAAGATGGCGTGACCGGGACGGCAGGCCGAGGAATAGAGGGAGCAGAAGACGAGGTGGTGCTAGGTAAGTGGAAGAGCTGGTCTTCGCAGAATGTGACATCCGCAGAAACAACCAGCTTGCCGTCAGAAGGAGAGTAGCAGACGTACCCCTTTTGAGTGCGGGAGTTGCCAACAAACATATATTTGGCGGCCCGAGGAGCAAGTTTGTCGGCAGGAGGACCAAGAAGGTGGACATAGCAAACACACTCGAAGATCCGCGGTGTGAGAGAGGTGAGGTTGGTGGAGGGAGAGAGGAGTTGGATGGGTGAGGCAAAATTAAGCACAGCCGAGGGAAGACGGTTGATGAGATGACAAGCGGTGGATATAGCAAAGTTTCAATATTTGGTTGGAACGTGCATTTGGAACATAAGGGAGCGCGCAACATCGAGAAGATGATGATTTTTGCATTCCGCCACCCCGTTTTGCTGAGGAGTATACACTCATCGAGAAGATGACACCAAATTCGGTGCAGAGATTGGAGAAGGTGCGACCCGTATACCCGCGAGCATTATCAGTGCGAATTATTTTAAGGGGGGTGGCGAACTGCGTACGCATCTCAAGTAAAAAGGTGCGAAACACAGAAGTAAGTTCAATTCGATCATGTAATAAATAGAGCCACGTGGTACGCGAGTATCGTCAATGAACGTGACAAAATAGCGAAAGCCAAAAATACTGGGGACTCTATAAGGACCCCATACATCAGAATGAACTAAAGATAGAGGAGTACTACTCCTGGTACAGGCAGTGGGGAAAGAGAAACGATGTTGTTTGCCGAAGATACAAGATTCACAAGAGAACTCCCGGTGAGAAACATCAGGAAGAGCCCGCTTGAGAACCAGAAGGGGAGCATGCCCAAGGCGGCGATGCCAATCAACAATGGAGACGACAGAGAGAAGAGTAGGTGGGAGATCCAAGATGTACAACCCATTCATCAGCTGTCCTTTACCAATGGTACTCCGGCTGCGGCGATCCTGCATAAGAAAAGAAGCAGGTGAAAAGGTAATGCAACAATCAAGGTCGTATGTGAGACGACTGACAGATAATAAATTGAAAGGAGACCCCGGAACGTGAAGAACCGAGGAAAGAAAAAGGTGCGGTGTAAGCTGAAGAGCGGCGGAGCCAGAGACTGGTAGGGTGTCACCGTTGGCCACAGTGATGCAAGCAGGATGAGGTGTCTGTAGGTACGCTGTGAGCTTCTGGGAGGTAATTTGGTGAGTAGCGCCGGAATCAACGATCAAGCAAGGATTATGAGAGAGACAGGTTATACCTTCCGCAGAAGAGGACACAACAGAGCCGGAGGAGCGGCTGAGGGCACCCTGAAGCTGTTGAAGTTGGGTGCGGAGCGCATCGATGTCTTGGCGGGTGGTAGTAGCTGGATCAGTGGCAAGAGACCCAGTAGGAAGCGGAGCAGCAGATATAGTAGCAGTAAGGTGAGGAGGTAAACCGTGTTTGCGGTAGCAGGTAGCTTCAAGATGATTATCCCGGCCACAGTAGGTGCATTTCATAGAAGAGCGATCACCACGTCCTCGTCCCCGAGACAGGGGACGGCTTAGATGTTTTTGATGGTCTTATGTCATGACCAATGACTCTTTTAAAGAACTTTTAATGTATATATAGGATTATTTATGCAGACCTCCCCCTCAAAGTTTCGCAATTATAGCTTGCACCCCTCTAACTTTTAAAATTACAATTACCCCCATTTACATTTCATAACATGCACAAAATTTGAAATTCTCTGCAGTATGAAATCACTATTATCTTCTCATGTAATCTTAGCCTTCTATAATGAAAATTTCATTTCCTCCTAGTGTCAATTGATGATCAAAAGACCTTAAACAATTTGTTTGTTCGTTTTGCTTTTGATTAACATAGCCGACCTTCTCACTCCTGCGCATATTCTTTGTAGATTCGGAGCCGTTGACCCATGCTAGATTCTCGTCTCTGAGCCCCGGGACGGTCGGCGCAGAGATCCAGGATTGAATTTTCGCGTTACCTTATAGAAATTTTCGATCTAGTTGAGCAGGAGCTGCTCTCTGCACCGCTTGGACTGCAATTGCATATTGGAAACTATTTGGAGTGAGTTTTAATCATATAGCTGAAAAATGACTTGCTAACTTTTCTTTCTATTATTAATATATTATAGTATATATATATACATATATATCATTTTAAGTGCAGCTTTCTTTTCAAATATATTCCTGGAAAATTAAAGTTCTTTCTTACTAGCAAGCTGAAGGTTTATTTTTGCCCACCATGTGTTGTCTGAAAGAATTAATTGAGTCAAGATAATCAATTTCAAGACCTAATAAAAATGAGAGTTTTATAATAATTGCTAGATAAATATTCTTTTTTTTGGTTAAAAATGTGTTTTTTAATATGCGGCAGTGTACCGTGTACGGAAGATTTCTCCCTTCAGGCCACGACAATACCATTGATCTCTCATCTCTTGTAGGCACTGTGAGATAATATTAGTATGTTACTATTTCACTCGATATCCTCACTGTATAGTGTTTGATAATAATAGTAGGCAATTGTTAAAAGCACCGCAATTTTGGCTAATCGCACCGCATTTAGGTATTTTAGGCCTCAAAATTTACAGCTCCCGAAATTTAACCGCACTCTTCCATTCTCGCACCGCAACCCTAACTCCCGACTTTCCGTCCGCCGATTCGCACGCGACGACGCTTCGTCCCTCTCAACGCCGACGACCGCTGCAATTTCACCGCCGACACCGGCAATCGACGCCTGGCCCGCTCCCGCCGCCGACCGTGGTAGCCGATCGTGGTTGCGTCGGCCCTGTTCTTCAGTACGCCGGCAACTTATCCCGTCAGTATGCCGCCGATCGTGTAGTGCCGAGCGCCTCTTCCCGCCGCCTGCTCGCCACCGACCTCATCTCCTGCAGGTAGTAAGCTTAGCCTCCTACCTCTCTCAATCTCTAGATTCTGGATTTAGGGTTTGTTACAAAATTTTGTCTCTCCAATCAAATTTTTTTTTTAAAATAATCATTTTCACTAGGGTATTGCACAGTAATGTGTAAATTTCAGTATGATAGCAGCTCCAATGTCTTCTCTTTAAGCTTATGAATCTTACTATCTTATAGTTTACAAGAAATTTGAGGGCTTGGGATGTTTCTATCAACATAAGTATACATTTGGAGCTCTCTCTGAGAATTCTATCAACTTCGTCAAAATCTCCATTCTTACAGAGAGCGTGGATAATAACGTTATAACTCATGAAACAGAGTATACATATATGTTTCTCCAGCTAATCTAAGAGAGTGGAAGATAATCTGAGATTTATTTTGCTATTTATTTTGCTATTTATTTTGCTAGTATTCATATATGTTTTCATGCACCTCTATTGTATAACAAAAACCTGTATCAGTCCAATCTAAGATAGTCAGCTAATCCCTTCGTGCAGTATATGGAGGGTACTAGTATGAATGTTTCTCTTGAAATTGCCCCTTATAAAGAGATCCCAAAAATTAGTGAAGTGGATATGGGTTCTCATTTTGCAACGGATGAAGTGTTCCCTACAAGAGAGGCATTGATTGAGTGGGGACAAAAAATTGCAAGACATCTGGGTTTTGTTATCACTATTACACGTTCAGATAAGCTAATTGGTCGGCTCACGCCCCGTGTTCTCTTAGGCTGTGATAGAGGTGGTCATCACCGCGACAATCAAAATAAGAAGGATTTTGTAAAGAAGGGCATTCAGAAATCGTCTAGCAAAAGATGTGGTTGTCCGTTTTCTATATCCGGGAAAAAGGAAGCACATGTAGATGAGTGGAAGATAACGGTTATTTGTGGTTTGCATAATCATGACCTTGTTCACTTAGAGGCGCACGCATATGTTGGGCGATTGGACAAGGAGGAAGCTAAAATAGTAGAGGATATGTATGCTTCAGGAGTAAAACCAAGGAAAATTTTAGCCGCGGTTAAAAAAAATAGTTCTACAAACAAAACAGTCATAAGAACTATTTATAACGAACGAGTTCGGCTACACAAAAAGGAGTTGGATGGAGGTACACCGATACAATTCATATATAAGTCTATCATGTTGGCGGGTTATGTCAGCTTCAACCGGGTTGTTGATAGTACCGACCGTCTGCAAAGTTTATTTTTTGCACATCCTCTCTCCATCAAATTGAGTAACATGTTTCCGACCGTTTTTCAACTTGATTGCACTTACAAAACAAACCGATATCGCATGCCATTACTTTGTATAGTGGGTTTGACTTCAA
Organism: Platanthera guangdongensis; assembly: GCA_039583875.1. Lineage (NCBI taxonomy): Eukaryota > Viridiplantae > Streptophyta > Magnoliopsida > Asparagales > Orchidaceae > Platanthera > Platanthera guangdongensis. The sequence goes on from CM077166.1 coordinate 49,716,199, forward strand.
CATATCAGTCATTCTTCTCATGTTTTTGTTTCATGTCCGATGAAACCGAAAATAGTTATACATGGGCACTTGAATGTTTCCAATCATTGTTTGAACCATCATCAACACCGGTTGTGCTTGTTACGGATAGAGAACTCGCCCTAATGAATGCTATCAAAGCTACATTTCCTAGTGCCAAAAATTTATTGTGCCAGATTCATATTAACAGGAACGTGTTGGCCAATTGTAAAAAATATTTCAGCAAAGGTACAGAATTTGATCGCTTTATGCGTGCATGGCAAGGTTTAATCGAGGCACCAACGGAAAATGCTTTCACTACGAAATTCAACACATTTTTGTCTGATTTTGCTTCCGATTACACAGATGCATTGAATTATGTTACGTCTTCGTGGGTTGATCCATACAAGCAATATTTTGTTTCTGCATGGGTTGACAAATTTCTGCATTTGGGTAGTACAACTACAAACAGGGTGGAGGGTGGACATAGCATGTTGAAAAAATTCCTTGAAGTTAGTATTGGTAATCTGACCACCATATGGAAGACGTTTGATCAGATGATCAATATCCAACATACAGACATTAAAAGGTCATTTGGACAGAGCTGCATACAGGTAAATAAAGATTTTAGCGGATTTCTATACACAGATTTACTTGGGAATTGTTCTTTGAAAGCACTTGAGTTCATTAAAGAGGAAGAGGAACTATTACTCAAAGGTTCTCAAATGTCGCATGCTGAAAACTGTGCACATAGAAAGAGATTTACCATGGGTTTGTCGTGCTCGCATGAGCTGTTACCGTACATATTGCAATCAAAACCGCTCCCTCTATGGGTGGTAAATGTGCATTGGAAGCAACTGACATTGCAAGAAGGAGAGAAAAAAGAAAAAGAGGACATTGATATTAACAATGAAGTTGAAGCCATTCTTATTAAGTTTGCGTCCTCAAGTTTTCAACAAAAAAAAGCAATGAAAAGAAAACTCCGAGAATTTGTTGATCCCTCATGTAGCAAAACAGTTGAGCCTTTGGTGCCGATTCGTCTAAAAGGAAGACCAAAAGTGAGTTATAAAAAATTTCATGAGGACACGAAATCCACAAAACGCGATCCTTCCTATTTTGAGCATGTTCTTGCTATGGAAGGTTCACAATCCGAAGAAAAAAAGATGAAGAAAGTGGCTAAATTGAATGCTCGAAAGAGAGCAACTTATCAACTAAGAACTCCTTCTCAAGAAGGGAACCTATTTATGAGTTCTTTAGTTCGCAAACAATTGCAATCTCTATTCTCTGAACACATTATAGATGTCGTTGATGTGCAAGGAGATGGCCACTGTGGATTTCGGGCTATAAGTCAAGTCTTGAATTTGGGTAAGGATTGGATGCAAGTACGGAAAAAATTGCAATATGAAATTTTAAAGCATGAGACATTATATGATGATGTGTACGACACCAGTAAACGACAAGAACTCATAGATTCTCTTGATTGCACAATTACACCCGCACCAGTTGAAAAATGGATGTCACTTCCTGATATGGGTTTGGTAATTGCATCATTCTATAATGTTGCCGTAGTTCAGCTATCACGTGATCAGTATTTCACATTTCTTCCACTACATTCAATTCCACCGACAGAGCCTAAACTTATTTCCATTGGATTCATAAATGGGAATCATTTCGTGGCGCTAACTCTGCGTGATAATTGTCCATTGCCACCATTATTCTCGCCATGGAAAAGATTTCATGAGGAGATTGCACAAAAGTGGGAATCCGCATATATGTCACGCATAATTCTTCCACCGACGAGTACAAAGAATACTTCGGTTATCGGCTTAGATGACTTTTAACAACGGTTAGTAAAACTTACTTTATGTTATTATTATTTTGAACTTTATAAAATTAACTTGTTAACTTTTAGCTTGATTTATATAGGAATATGAAGTTCAAAAATTTTTGGAGAAAAGACTTCATGTTTTTGGGTATCATATATTGACTTTTGGGTAAGAATTTTTTTTTAAATAAACTTTACTTTCTTGATATGCAACTTGTATGTTGATTTAAAATTTCTTCCCTTATTTTTTATAGGAGCATGAAGACCACAAAGAATTGGACAACACATTTGATGAATTTTTGGATCAATTATTTTCTCTATTTAGTTTGAATTAATGTTGCGATTCAATGAAAACATATTTTTGCCTATTTCAATTCATCTATCAATTGCGGTGCGTTTATCTCATATGCGGTGCGGATAACAATGTGCAGTGCGTTTAACAATATGTGAGAAACTGCGGTGCGTTTAACAATGCGGTGCTTTTAACAATTGCCTAATAGTATTGTCGCGCAACACGGTTGATCAAGGATACTGTTGCACGCATTGGAGTCTGTGCACAAAAATTATTTATTTTATATTTCCCCCTGATAGAATTAGGATTGAATGTATCAAGAATAAGATATGAGTTGCATCAATTGCAGAGAAGATTTGAGAAGCTAAACTAAGATGGTTTGGACACGTATAAAGGAGACCATTAGAGACACCTGTTAGGTGTTGTGAGAGTCTAGTCACAAGGCATGTTAAATGAGGGAGGGGTAGACCAATACACTTGGAATGCAACTATAAGGAAAGACACGATGTACTTAGGCATTAGTGAGATTATGACACAAGATTGGACACAGTTATGACAAAAGATCCCTATAGCCGGCCCCACTACAGTGGGATAAAAGCTTGAGTGTTGTTGTTTCTTATAAAAATTGTTTAGTGCAGTTTATGTTCGTAGAACACTGTTGTTTAACTTTTTGAAAAATAATTATGTTGAAAATTTTATTTATTTTTAAAAGTTAAATAATCATGGAAATATTTACTAAGACTGAAAAGGTCCTTTTCTTCAATTTTATGGCAAATAACCCTCTTAATAATGCTGCCCGGATTAGCAAAGCTTCATTTGGCATGGCTTTTTTGCTTCAATGAGTTTGAATGAAACCCTCATCGTCATGAAAATCATTTTTGACAAGGCATTGGTTATGATTGTCATAAAAAAATAACTTTGAACATAAAAGTGGATGAAATTCTTTGGGTGAGGTTGGACGTGGGCGCACGATTGACATCGCCATGCCAAATGGAGCCCTGCTCTTGTAGATGTTAGGTTTGTTTAGAGAGAACCTATTCGGTGTGCTCTCTCTTATAGATTTAAGTCTAAGGCTCTATTTGGGAGGACTTATTTTCGTAATGGCTTGATCGATGAAAATAAGTCCTCCCAAACAGAGCCCAAGTCCCTTCAAACAAAGCCTAAAGCTTGATGCACACTGGATGTCGAGGATTGGGCTAACAAAAGTGTGGCCCTAAAAAACTTCAGTGTCGCATTTTTTTTTGTTCTCGTGGGATCTGTAAAACGTGAAGCACGAATTGCTCTCCGTAGATGCAGTGTCATATATGTGCCTAGTGTATGTAGTTAATACATTCTTTAAATTCGAAGATGGATGACCTGCCCTACATAATTTCCACCCATTTTGGAATAATTTGACGTTGTTTGGCTCAGCTCTTGTTAATGAAAAAAATACTAGGGGGAATGGAGCTAATTGAATAGAACTATTTGAGAAACTGCAAAGAAAAAGCTGCTTAATGTTTAGAGAGTCTGTGTATAGGTGCTGATCGCCACGAAAGAGTTTGTCCGAGGAAATAATGTGCCCCGACAAGAAAAATGAGTGCCCGGGGGGTGGGGGCGAAAAAAGAACCCCTGCGTGCGTCCGAGCAGAAAATACACGTTAGGGGAAAAGCGAGCGCTAGGGAGAAAAAACGCGTGTTTGGCGAAAAATGAACCCAAGGAGAAAAATGCACTCCCGTGCGAAAAATACACGCTCGGACGGAGATGTCCCGCCAGACAAAAAAAATGTTGTTGGGCAAAAAATGCAGACGATGGCGAAAAATACAATCCCCGATGGAAAAGAGTGCACAAGCAAAAAATGTGCTCCTGGGCGAAAAATGCGTGCCCGAGCGGAAAATGTGAGCTCAGGCAAAAAATGCACACTCGGGCATAAAAATGTGTGTCAGGGAGAAAAATGCACGCATGAGTGAAAAATGGGCTCCCGGGAGAAAAATGTCCCGCCATGCGAAAAAAAAAGATCACGGGCAAAACATGCAATTCCCAGCGAAAAATGCATGCCAGGCGAAAAATGTGTGCGCTGGCGAAAAATGCGTTCCCGGGTGAAAACTGCGCTCCCCGGCGAAAAAATACGCATCTGGGCAAAAATGCGCGTCATGTGAATCCCTACAAAAAATACGTGTTCGAGTGAAAAAACATTCATGCCTGGGCGAAAAATGTACGCTCGAGTAAATAATGCGCCCAATGACAAAACACACACTTGGAGAAAATGTGCACATGCAAAAATGAGCGTTTATACGAAAACACCCCTCTGAGTGAGTTCGTAGTTCAATAATGCTCAATCTTGAAATCTACAGTAGGACAAACATTTAATGGAGGGTTTTGTAGGTTCATTTCAATATCAATGGATTTGGACCAAAAATCCAATTTCGTCTTAAAACTTTTCATTCGAGCAATCATATTAAATTTTAAGCCAATTCTGAATATCAATGTCATTCAAACGAACTGATCCTTGCTCCTTTAGGGTCCATTCGTTTCACGGACATTGATATTAAAATATTGGATTTCAATCCAATATTAATACTCATGGGAAATGACATTGAGTTTAAATCCAATCCTTTTATTCGCCTCTGTGATGACTTTTTGTCATAAAAATTGACGTTCAATGTTTGCAGAAAGATTTTTTGTCATAAGAATTGACATAGATCAATGTTGAGCTTCCAAGTATCTTCCTGCAAATTACCCTATGCAATGACCCGATTTTGTTGCCTAGGTGCGATTTTTTCACCCGAGATTGTTTTTTGCCCTGACACGTTTTTTTCGACCGGGCGAGATTTTTTTGTCCGAGCGCGATTTTTTCGACCGGGCGTGATTTTTTCGCCGAGCGCGATTTTCTCCCGGACCTGATTTTTCACCCGAGCGTGTTTTTTTCGCCCGGGCGTGATTTTTCTCACGAACGCGATTTTTCGCCCGGGCACGATATTTAAGCCCGGACGTATTTTTTCGCTCGCGAGCGTTTTTTTTTTCGCTCGATAGCATTTTTTTGCCCAGACGCAAATTTTTCGCCCGACCATGAATTTTCGGCAGAGCGCACATTTTTTAGAGGTCCAAGAGCACCTCTAAAATAAAGAACAAATTTTTAATCTACCAATCACCTATTCAAATTTCACTTCATCTTTGGTGAAAGAATAACTCCATTTCAACCTATGAAATATGAACAACAAAAAAACTTCACAATGCGGATCTATAATTTGAAAATCAAATGGAAATGTTGTTTTCCCCTAATTAAAGCGTGTTAAGCTCTCCATTTTCAATAACTTCACAAACAGATTTATTGAAAATAAATATGCAGAACCCTAACGGCCATATTTTGTTTACAACAAGCACAATTTTGTGCCCAATTAATATAATATAAATTTTCTAATAATAAAAACATAATATTACACAAATTCAAGGTTTTGATACTATTGGGGACGAGACCAATTTATAAGATTAGATGTGCACACAATCACACACTCATGATCTCCACCACAAAAGAACTGGGATCATGGGATTGACCGCACGCGCAATCACCGCGCCCGATCCCCCGCTCACCGATCTCATCACGTGTGGTGGGCAAACCGCCGCGTGCCCCACCTTGCCGGCGGCGGACGGCCGACCTCCTCCCCGGCTGCCGTTCGCCCGCCCTCTCTCGCCGCACCTCCTTCGGTCGTCGGCCGCGGCCAAGGGGGGCGGCCACCCCCTCCCTCGGCCGCCTGCGCGGCCGCCCGGGCCGCCCCCTCCCTCCGTTGCCGGCACACGGCCAAAGGGAGCGGTTTGGGCCCTCCCCGGCCGCCATCGGCTGTCCTCCCCTCGCCGGCGAACTTAGCGACAAGTTCATCGGGCAGCCGTGGAGTTCCGCTCCCATCGTCCGATCGGTAGGGGACGTTCCCGACCGTCCGATTCGCATGTAACCATCCACTAACCACCAGATTAGTGGGGGGATTTAATTAGCAATTTAATTGTTAATTTAGGGGTGCAAACAACGGTATTAATGCACACCCCTAAACTATGGGAAAATATTCATGTTAGGTGGTTACGGTGTGCGGATAGCCGCACAACCACCGTAACCACCCCTTGGAGCATATAAAAAGAGCATCAGGTCTACGCATTTCTTACATTTTTCCTCCGAGTCTTTTTCTTCCTCAGTGTTAGGTCCACTGCCCACAATGTCCCAGATTTGAAGAAGATTTGAAGAAGTCAAACATGTCAATGATATACACAATGTTGTATTTGATGTATGTTCAAGTTCATGCATGCAAGTTAGTCCTTGAAACATTGATTGGACAAGTATTCCAAGTGATGTGACAAGTGATCACAAATTAAAGATGCGGAGAGACAGAAATCTGTCTAAGTCCACATGCGTTGAATGATGACAGTTCACTCAACACCAGATGCCATAGAATGTTAGTGAAGAGGCTGAAAATCGCCTAAGTCCACAGACGTTGTGTGAAGTCAGTTCACTCAACACCAGATGTCATAAAGCGTTGAGTTAGTTGTGGACAGTCAAAGCCATGCAGTCTGCAAATCAATTCTGCGTCCAAGTCTACAAGCATTGAGTGAAGACAGTTCACTCAACCCCATCGTCGAGTATAACTGAATCTATCAACGCCTAAGTATTGGTCGGCTGAATATTCGACAAAGTCCAGAAGCGTGAATGAATACAGCTCACTCGACGCCAAAGCAGAAGACGTTGTGTTATGATAAAGCCTAAGTTGATAGAAGGCGGCCAAATACAAAAGCTTTGTGTGATGAATCTTCACTCAACGCTCTTAACGCCAGACATCAAAAGCGTTGAGTCTTGCTTTTGCAATCAAAGCCTAAGAAGAAGACAAAAATTGACTAAGTCCAGAAGCGTTGAGTGAATCCAGTTCACTCAACACCTAATAAAGAAGACAGGAAAAGACAGAAAGCGTTGAGTGAGGACAACTCACTCAATGCCTTCAGACAGGTGAATAAATGGCTAAGTCCAGAGGCGCTGAGTGAGGAAGGATCACTCAACGATTTCAACGCCTATGATGCAGAATGGTTCAAGAAGTTGACTAAGGGTTCTGGCATTGAGTGAAGCTTGTTCACTCAACGCACTCAACATCTGTAGTGAATTTAAGAAATTGACTAAGTCCATAACTGATGACGTCAGGCAAAGTCAACAAAGTTCAAATAAGTTGCGGGAAAGCTACAAAACACGCCAAATAGCGTCGGAGGGCTACTGTACTTCTTTTTCAGTTAAAGCAAGTTGCAGCTGTCATATCCAGGTGGTCCCCACAGCTTCTTGGAGCCGTTAATCGGCGGAAGATAAAATGGACAGCTTCTCAAGGAAGAATGAAACTTTTAGGGTTTCACTTTTTGCAGCTGGACTTCATCTTCATCGTCATTGTTGCCGAGCCAAAAGCTTGAAGTCATTCCAGCTGAACCAAAAGTTCATTCCAGATAGCTGTAGCATTTTCTTCTACTACAGTAAGTTCAGACGTGTTTCTGATAAAGTGAAGAAGCAGAGCTTTCAGTTTACTGCAGTTTCAGGTTAGCTGTTTGAAGAGCTCAAGATCTGTCAAGACTTCAGTCTTCTTCAGCAAGTTCAAAAAATTAGTTTTGAGTTACTTCCCGCAGAGGCATCTATTCACTGAAGATCTTATTCTTGTTGTTGTGAAGATAGTTAGAGCTGAGATAACTCAGCTCTAGTAGCAGACACAGAGAAATCTCTCTGTGTCAAATTAACTTAAACTATTTCATTTCTATAGGATCATTTTGGATCTGAGTTGTAAGGCCTTTGTGCCCGAGGTAGGGCAGTTTCGCTTGAGTGTAGGATCCAGTCTTGGATCTGAGTGTAGGACCTTTGAGTCTGAGGTAGGATCATTTGTGGATCTGAGTTTTAGGGCTTTTGAGCCCGCGATAGGGTAGATTTGCCTGAGCAGTATGAGAGTCATACTCTCTGAGTGTAGGACCTTTGGGTCTAAGTGTAGGATCCAGATTTGGATCTGAGGTAGGGCCTTGTGCCTGAGCTGTAGGAGAGTCATTCTCTCTAAGGTAGGGATATCCTCCATAGCCTGAGTTATAGGACTTGAGTTTAAGTCTGAGGTAGGTGATCAGTTTGATCACTGAGCTGTAGAAGCAGTTTGCTCTGAGGTATGACTTTGTGCCCGAGTTGTAAGTCTTGGAGGAGACTGAGAGATCTTGCAGGATCTGAGGTGTAAGCTCTTTGGAGCTGAGTTTTTGGAGAAGTGTCTTGTCTAACTAGAAGTTAGGGAGGTAGGAGGAGAGTGGTGTACCTATAATCTGTGGAACCACTATAAATTTTGTGTGTTCTTTGTGTTTGTGTCTTGAAAGCCTAAAAACTACTAACTCATAACACATTAACTAAAAGATAATAATAATAAATCAAAAACCTATTCACCCCACCGCTAGGTTGTTAACTACCTTGAAATTAAAGACTTACAAGTGGTATTAGAGGGAGGTTCTCAAGAAGGACCTAACAGTCAGAGCAGATCCTAAAGGGTAGCTACAGTTCTGTACTTATGGGTTCTGTAGAGATCCATAAGGAGCTAGTGTAACGCCCCCACCTATCACATGACATATAACGGTGGGTCCGGCCGGGGCCCCATGCCATATATCACAGACAAGTGAAGAAATTACTTGTGGGAATCAAAATCTATGCGTATCCTTAACTTATTCCATTCTAGCGCAGCATTTTTATGTTAGCATGAACTCAAACCAGAATGTCCACCAATATATAAATACCACATTTATATATAACAACACCAGGAATGTATACAACCCACACACCCTGGCCTTATGGCCTTACAGGTTCCTCTTTTACACATCAATAATTTCGTACATCGGCACGCAGGCCGGCCACACATGAAATCCAAACACAACTCTTTGCAGTCGCATGGCCTTCAAGGGCCTATATCAGCAAGCTAGCCATTCTTTCCACTTATGCAGTTCACGCCACAGCACCTGCAAGTAGACATCCAAGCCAACACCGAAAACAAAGTAACGGTCAGCATTTGGCTGACCCATTATAACGACCCTACCCCCTACCCGGGGTAGTGGTTCCTTCCCTGTATACAGTGCTATCATCTATCATCAAGTATCATCAAACAGCATATGTATATCATTTTCTTTATCCCGCTAGCAAACACATTACATCACAAACGCTGGAATCCACCAGACGCTACGTGCATTCAGGGCACCTTCTTGGCGTACCGGAATCCACCAGTCATACACCGCTGATCAGAGGTTTTAACTTGTTGGTTGACCGGCCCTAGTCCACCAGTCTCGCAAGCTGGCGACATCCCGCCCAAACCACTCAGAGGTACAACCTCACAGCATCCAATAAATAACCAGAGTAGGTCGACCCACACCATGTGGTGTAGCACGCCGGGTTTATCCAAGCTCCCCAGGCATGTCTACCCATCGACCCCCCTCCTATTCCGATCGACCCACCCATGTGGTGCAGCAAGCCGGGTTTAACTCGGCTCCGCAAGAATTGCCACCAATCGATCCCTCCCTCTAAGCGGCAGTCAACCGACTCAAAACCAACAGTACACGGCCATGGGACACGCCCGTGTTACATGCCGTGTACCCGACACGCCCTCAGACACGCCCGTGTCTGAGGCCGTGTGCCTCACCGAAACTCAAAACTCGACACTCACAGGCCGTGTCCTCACTCGAAACTCGACACTCGACGATCGTCGAGCAAAATTCGTCGACCCGACGACTCGACACAACCCATGCCTGACACGCCCTGGGACACGCCCGTGTCCCAGGCCGTGTGCCTCCTCTCGACACATCGTCGATCGAAAAATCGTCGACATCAAGACCGATCGACGACACGGCCTCGACACGCCCTGCGACACGCCCGTGTCGCAGGCCGTGTCACCCATGCCTGAACCCAAATTGGCCCAAAATGACCCAGAACTTCGGGGTGTTACAATCCTCCCCTCCTTCAAATAATTTCGTCCTCGAAATTTGACTCCAAATCAACCAATCAACCACAAAACAAGTTATTATGCACATTTACGTGCCGTATCACAAGCCATCGCCCATACGAACAAACATACAGCACATACAAACATTCCTAACGTCCACTTGTGCACATTTAGCCACACAAGACATCAAAACAAGAAATCATGATTGCAAGTGCACCAAATTTTGATAGATATGTACACCATCTTTTCTTCATCACAACTATATATAAAAGTATAGTTTACATACACAGCACCTCCGGTCATAACATCGAAGTGATTCACATCACACTTCACTTCCGCTCAGCCTCCCGATTTTGAAATTCGCGATTAAGAGACAAATTAAACACCCGAGGCTGAATTTCACCAACTGAGCTTTGCGGCTCTTGCACTTCCATCACATGCAATCGAGGTTGCGTCCGGGGTGCAGATGATTCGGCCATTGCTTTACCTTTTTCTTCATATGACGCACCTGTCTTTTTCTCACTCCCTGGTGGGGCATTCCGACAGAATTTTGCTATATGTCCTTGCTGCCCACAGTTATAGCATATACATGTATCAATCCGTCCTGGCCCATAAGTAGCCCCCGACGAAACAGTCGACGACGTTGATTCCGTAGGCCTAAATCTTTTCTTCTCTCGTCGTCTGAACTCCGATTGATCCGACTGCGACACTTTAGATTCTGCCTTTTCCACTGCCAGTCTCTTATTCTCGTATACTCGCTTCATATCTTTTTCCAAGGCATGAGCTGTATCGACCAATGCTTGAAAGCCTTGGCTCACTGAACTCGGGAGTGCCAACCTCAATTCATCCCGCAATCCTTCATAAAACCGATTTGTCTTTCGCGCTTCCTCCGCGAAGGTAGATCCCGCATATCTCCCCAATCTCGTAAACTCATGCAGGTAGGTATCAATATCTCGCTCACCCCGCACCAAACGGAGAAACTCATTTTCCATCGCAATCCTCTACGACACCGACACATACTTGGCTAAAAATATTTGGGAGAATTCATCCATGGAAACTTCAGTTACACCTCGACCTGCCAAGTGATGCACTTCCATTTCATCCCACCACAATCTCACATCTCCTTCCAACAGAAAAGTGGCCAACGTCACTTTCTGCTCCTCGACCGTCCTGATTGCGGTTAGGATCCTTTTTACCCTTGCCAACCAATCTTCTGCCTGCGTTGGTGAAAGTGTTCCACCAAACGTAGGTGGATGAAAGTGCATAAAACGTGTCAATGACTCGTCACTTGCTTGCGCTTCCACCACCACTGCAGCATGCTCTTGCCTTCCACCAGGTCTTGCCTGTCCAGTAGGCTGTGCTTGTAACACTGCAAGCACTGTCTCCATCACCACCCGTATGGCTTCTGCCGAGGGAGGCATAGGCACTTCCACGGGTGCTGCACTCTCATCAGACCGCTGGGGCTCAGACGGCCCAGCTCCATCCCTCGCCACCTATCAATGTACATAACACCATTAATACGTCAAATCATAACGGTACTGCTACATTGACTACACACTCACGCACATCATGTGCATGACATACATTCCTAGTGGACATTCATGAGTTCAATGATGTTCTCTCCTCCCAAACAATCTAAACCTGGCTTTGATACCACTTTGTAACGCCCCCACCTGTCACATGACATATAACGGTGGGTCCGGCCGGGGCCCCACGCCATATATCACAGACAAGTGAAGAAATTACGTGTGGGAATCAAAATCTATGCGTATCCTTAACTCATTCCATTCTAGCGCAGCATTTTTATGTTAGCATGAACTCAAACCAGAATGTCCACCAATATATAAATACCACATTTATATATCACAACACCAGGAATGTATACAACCCACACACCCTGGCCTTATGGCCTTACAGGTTCCTCTTTTACACATCAATAATTTTCTTTATCCCGCTAGCAAACACATTACATCACAAACGCTGGAATCCACCAGAACAACCCGAGACTTCACACGGTCAGACACACGCCCGTGTTTCTGGCCGTGTGCACCTGGACACACCCGTGTCCCGCAAACACACCCTAGCTCGAAACGTCGAGTTGAGTTCGACGATCACTGACACGCCCTGTGACACTCCCGTGTCACAGGCCGTGTCCTCACTCGAAACTCGACACTCGACGATCGTCGAGCAAAATTCGTCGACCCGACGACTCGACACAACCCAGGCCTGACACGCCCTGGGACACGCCCGTGTCCCAGGCCGTGTGCCTCCTCTCGACACATCGTCGATCGAAAAATCGTCGACATCAAGACCGATCGACGACACGGCCTCGACACGCCCTGCGACACGCCCGTGTCACAGGCCGTGTCACCCATGCCTGAACCCAAATTGGCCCAAAAGGACCCAGAATTTCGGGGTGTTACAGCTAGGTTCCATGAAACTCCTCATCTGCAGAAAAGGAGAATTTTGGAATCTAGAAAGAGAGGGTCAGACTATTTATGGAAGCCTATGACCCAAGGATCTTTGTGACAGTCAAGGAGGCACCCTTCATCCCTATAAAGGTCTCAGTTCTGGATGCCAATGTCCAGACACCTAAGACATACTCAGAGATGACAAAGGATGAAGTCAACTTAGCTATATTGGAGAAGAGGGCACAAAACATTATTATTAGTACCATAGATAATTCAACCTTTCAGAACTTAGTCCACTGCCAGACCTCCAAAGAGATGTGAGACACCCTTGTGGTCTACATAGAGGGTACTAAAGAGGTAAGAGATGATAGAAAGTCCATGCTCAACCAGGAGTATGAGGCTTTCAGGCAATCCTTGAAAGAGAACATAACTACTTACTATGAAAGATTTTTCAGGATCATAAATGAACTGAGGACCTATGAGAGGGTCTTCAGTCATTATGAAATAAATGATAAGTTCCTAAGGTCTCTCACTAGAGACTGAGATACTAAGATTTGTACCATAAGAGAGGTAGCCAAGCTTGCTGATACTCCTCCCCAAATATTATTTGGAAAGCTACTCTCTTATGAGATGCAGCTGGCTGCCATGAAAGAGGAGGAGGGCACCAGTAGATCCCAAGCCAAGGAAAAGTCCTTGGCCTTCAAAGCAGACAACACAAGGAATAGTAAGGAGAGGATTTTCTCTCCTCCAAGAAGACTAGCTGATTCAGACAGCTCAGAGTCAGATGCATCAGATTGCAGTATGTCTGATAAGTACTTTTTTGCCTTCTCCAGGCACTTTCAGAAGCTGATGAAGAAGAAACAGTGGAAGAGCAGACCTTCCATCTCTTCTCATCACAGGAAGAATCACTCCAAGGCTGACAGGTATGATTCTAAATCTAGTAAATATAATTCCTCTAAAGTTGTCTGCTATTATTGCAGCAAACCAGAACATGTGATAGTTGACTGCCCAGTGAAGCAGAAGGAGGCTGGTGAGAAGAAACAACACCAGCACAAGAGCAAGAAGGAGAAGTCCTTCATTGCTAAGAAAGAGGAGAGCTGGACAGACTCATCATCATCTGAGTCCGAAGAAGAAGAGGCCTATATTGGACTGGTTGTTGCTGCTGCTGAACAAGAAGCTGTAGCAGCAGATGAAGACTATCCTACTGCCAGTATAGGTATCAGGGACCCTCTATCACACTCAGCCAGTGATTCAGAGGTGGATGATGAATATGAAGAGGATGCCTACAACTGCTATGGGCTGATGACAATGACTGATGAGGAATCCATCCAGGATCAGCCTGATCAAAGCAAGATAAATTCTCTATCAAGCTCTTCTTCTGAGCCTGGATATGAGACTAGTCCCTGTACAGAAGCTTCTTCATCCAGTGGTGAAGATGATTCTGAATCATAAGGAGATGTCAATTAGTTGATTGATAGGTATGGTGAACTTTTGGATGCATTTAAGAGGTGCAAGAAGTTGACTAAAAGAAAAGCTGTGGAGATTGCCTCTCTTCAGCTAGCTGCTGCCCAGCTGACTGAAACAGCAACTCTACTTGATCAGAAAGCAAGGGAAGTTAGCCAACTAAGAAACATCACTCTCATTCAGATTGGAACCATTGAGTTCAAGAATAGTCTCATAAGGGATCTTGAAGAGAAGTTCAAGAGGGAGAAGAGAATTGTGGCTAGGTTTTCTAAGCTCAATACTGTGTTACCCTTGATAGACTCTTTCTCCTCTCAGAAGGGTAAGAAGGTGTTGGGATTCAAGGGAAGCACAAGAGTTGCACCTTCCAAAGGGAAGGGCAAAGCTCCAGCTCCAGCTTAGCCTCTTGCTTCCAATGCTTATATTCCTTTTAGGAAAGTTCAGTTGCCTTCAAACAGATATGACCAAGAAAGCATCTTTGGTCACTGGATGAATGACAGATCCACTGGTGTGAATAAAAATGTTCACAATCATGGTGGAAGGTATAGCAGGGTGAGTGCCTTTAAGGCTGCCCATGAAGAAATTCAAATGGCTCATCCTGGACCATTTGTCTTTGGTGCTCCATCCCCCACTCTCAAGAATGTGGCTGCAACCAAGTTTCAGAACCATATAGCTAAGACTCAGACCGAGGGTCAGTCTATCATCAAGCCTGATTTGGGCATTTCTAATGCTATCAAGAGCATGTTTTTTGCAAAGAAAATTGCTACTGATGGCACTCAGAACTGGCCAAATAAGCCAGTTGGAAGACTTTCCTTCAGCCAGAACCTTGCTGAAAGGAATCTGAAGAAGGCTGCTACTCCTCGTCCTACTATTCAAACAGCAGCTAACCAAACTGCAAGGCCTACACAGAAAAAAGTTATAACATTCATGAGTGTTGGTGCTATGGCAAAGTGGGCCACTTTGTTATAGACTGATGGCACAATCCAAGTGTGCCAAGAGCAGCTGTTAGTCCACAAGTCAGAAAAGCTATTGGTAGACAAGTTTATTTTTAGACTAACATACACCTAGGACCCAATAGATATTGGGGTCCTAAGGTAAAATGAATTGTGTGATACAAGTTAGTCCAAGTGCTCATACCCCTATATGGTACTTGTACAGTGGTTGTTCCAGGCACATGACTGGGACAAGGAGCAACTTGAAGGAGTACACTCTAGTGAATGATGAACCCAAGGTTATCTTCGGTGGTTCAGATAGAGGGGTGATAAGAGGCTATGGTAAGATTACCAATGACATAGTCACTATCACAAAAGTAGCTTATCTTGAAGGGTTGTAACACAACCTCATAAGCATAAGCCAACTCTCTGATCTTGGCTATATTATTGTCTTCCACAAGAATGAGTGTCAGATTAGGAGGTCAAGTGACCAAGATGTCATCTTGACAGGTACTGGGAGTGGAAATGTTTATTGTTTAAACTTTCTTTGTCTAGATACAAACTCTCCTATTTGTCTAGTGGCAAATGAGAAAGTCTCATATTGTGTCTAATGACACAAGAGGCTAGCTCATTTGAATTACAAGACTATTGGCAAGCTCTTTAGTCAAGAGCTAGTTAGGAATGGTCCTAATGTGAAGTGCACCAAGGAGGGCATTTCCTCAGCATGTCAAAATGGCAAGCAGACTAAATCCTCCTTCATGGGAATTGAGACCAAATACTCTGTGAGGTGTTTATACCTCTTGCATATGGACTCGTTTGGTCCTATGTCAATTCATAGTCTTGGTAGGAAAGTCTACACCCTTGTGGTGGTTGATGACTATTCCAGGTATGCTTGGGTGTTCTTTCTTAAGAAAAAGAATGAAACTCTTGATGTTTTCATGAAGTTTGTCAAGCAAATTAAGAATGAGTTTGACAGTACTGTGGTCAAAATCAGAAGTGACCATGTGACTGAATTCCAGTCTGATAGCACGACAATGTTCTGTGAAGAGCTAGGGATTCATCAAGAATTTTCTTCTCCAAGAACACCCCAGCAAAATGGGATTGTTTAGAGGAAAAATAAAACTCTCACAAAGGCTGGAAGGACTTTATTAAGTGACGCATCTCTCCCAGAATATTTCTAGGCTGAAGCAGTGAATACTGCATGTCATGTCCTTAATAGAGCCTCTATCACCAAGAGCCACAAGAAGACTCCCTATGAGATCTTGAAGGGCAGAAAACCAAACCCAGGCTATCTCAGAATCTTTGGTAGTAAGTGTTATGTGCTTTACAATGGGAAGTCCTATGTGACTAAGTTTTCTGCCAAGTCTTTTAATGGGATTTTTGTTGGGTACAACAATCATAGTAAAACCTATAAGATCTACAATTTGAAGAGTCAAGTTGTAGAAGAATATGTACATGTAGTCTTTGATGAGCCTACTATGATTAACAGTGAGTTGTCAAGCTCCTCTTCTAGTACTGCAGGTACAGAACAGATAATGGACTAGCTAACTCTCAAAGAAGCTGCTCCATTAGTCCAAGATAAAACTGATGGATTGGACATTCCAGTAGAAGGACTGCAAGAAACAAGTGAGGTGGATGAAGATCAACAAGAAGCTGCCCCAGTAGCTAATGCTGAAGCAAGATTGCCTCCAACAATCAAGCATCTAAGGGATCATCCAATACACTAGATCATTGGTGATGTCAGCCAAGGAGTGGTGACCAGGAGCAGAAGTATCAACACAGCAATATACTCAAGCTTCCTAACACAGGTTGAGCGAAAGAAATTTGAAGAGGCTAATATAGATCAATTCTGGATTATAGCTATGCAAGAAGAACAAAACCAGTTTAAGAGATGTAAGGTCTGTAAGCTGGTTCCCAAACCTCAAGGACATAATGTCATTGGAGTTAAGTGAATTTACAGGAATAAACTTGATGAAAATGACATTATAATCAAGAACAAAGCAAGGCTAGTAGCTAAGGGGTATAAATAAGAAGAATGTATTGACTTTGATCAAACCTTTGCCCTTGTAGCAAGATTGGAAGCCATCAGACTATCCTTGCAAATGTTGCACACAAGGGATTCATGGTCTACCAGATGGATGTGAAATTAGCTTTCCTGAATGGTGACTTAAAGAAAGAAGTCTATGTTGTGCAGCCTCCAAGTTCTGTTATTCCTAACTCACCTGATTTTGTTTATAAACTTAGAAAAGCTCTATATGGGCCGAAGCAAACCCCTAGAGTATGGTATGCGACATTGTCTAGATTTCTCATTGAGAACAAATTCTCAAGGGGAAAGATAGACAAGACCCTATTCCTAAGAGAAACTAAGGGTAAGATCATCCTAGTCCAGATAAATGTAGATGACATTATCTTTGGATCTACTGATGACAACCTTTGTAGGAAGTTTGCCAAACTTATGCAAGGAAAGTTTGAGATGAGCAGTATGGGTGAACTTAAATTCTTCTTGGTACTCCAAGTAAGATAGACTGATGATGGCTTATCTATATCCCAGTCTAAGTTTACCAGGGAGTTAATCAAAAAGTTTGGTATAGAGACTGCCTCCACCATGAGAACTCCTATGGGGTTAAATATGTCTATATGCAAAGATAAAGCAGGGAAACCTATTAATAAAACTTTATATAGAGGGATAATTGGCTGCCTTCTATATCTAACTGCAAGTAGGCCATACATCATATATGTTACATGTGTTTGTGATAGGTATCAGGCTTGCAATAAAGAATCTCACTACTCAGCTGCAAAGAGGATTTTGAGGTATCTTAAGGGCACACCAGATCTTGACCTATGGTACTCTAGGAATGGGGAGTTTGAACTAATAGACTATTAAGATGCAGATTTTACAGGCTGCAAAGAGGACAAGAAGAGTGTTGGAGTATGTGTTCCACGCTTCTTGGTTTGCTAATAACAAATCTTGGTTTTATTTGATAATAGGGTGTTTATGATGTACATATATTATAGGTCTAACACTAATAGCATTTGAGTTTTGTTTCTGGTCAGAACAGAGGAGCTAAGGAGATATCGTCAGGCGATATTGGGTATCGCCACCAGGCGATAGTGGATTGAACAGTTACAACATTATCTCCACACGACATATAGTTACAGTCAATATCGCCCTGCGATAAAGACATCGCTCAGGCGATAGCGCAGGATTGGCCACGACAAATTCAGGCGGCAGAAGTTTCGAATCATGGGACACGTGGCAGCCAGTGAGGATATCGCCTGAAGGCGATACCCAGTATCGCCGGGTGATATCTCTAAAATATAAGAGCTTCTCATTTTTCTGTGGAGATCACGAATTATAGAAGTTGGAGTGTTCCTTCTCGTGCAACTGATCCAGAGAGCTCAAACATTCAGAATTACTCCATTCTCCCAAGAAGGTTCAAGCGCGCAAAAGATCGACGGCTCGTACAGGACATTCAGAGCAACCTTGGCAAGGATTCTTCGACATATTCAGTGCTTCGTTTAGATGGAGTTTTTAATTCTGAAGTTTACATTTTGTTTTGTTCTTTATTTCCATTATAATCGAGAGAAGAAATCACCATCTTGTGTGTGGTGTCTAAGTCCTTGCGTGGCTTAGGAGAGAATCGCCTCCTTGTGAGTGGCGTCCAAGTCCTTGTGCGGCTTAGGGAGAAATCGCTGCCTTATGTGCAGCGTCTAGATTGGGGTTAGTTCTAGGGAGAGGCTAGTAGCAAGCTCTAGGGAGAGATTCGCTTTAGCCTGCCGATTTTTGTAGAAGGACCGACGAAATCAAAAGTTTGTTATATTTTTCATAAGCCTTAGTCTCTAGCTGCATAGAGATTTGTTGTATTCATCTTTATTGCTTTTGAAATAAAATACTGTCATTTTCATTCATATACATTTCTAAGTGTCTAGTTTGATTTATAAAAAAAATAGTTTTGATTTCTCCACTTATTTTATCAAGTAAACTCTGCTTAAAAAATTGTTGACCCTTATGCACCCCCCCTCTAAGGGTGCCTCATGATCCAATAATTGGTATCAGAGCCAGGTTACTTTGAAATCGGCTTTACCATCAGGAGTAATGGAGCAAAATAATCAAGTATTTTCTGAGGGGCAAGGGATAGGTAGACCTCCCTTATTCACGGGCACTGATTATAACTATTTGAAAGCTCGAATGCAGTGCTTTTTAATAGCTTTAGATATCGAAGTGTGGGGCGTGATAGAAACATGCTACACTCCACCTATAACTGCAGTTGGGAGTGTTAGTATGGAAAAACCCAAAGACAAATGAGATGACATTGATAAGCTTCGATGCAAAAATAACGCTAACGCAATGAACGCTTTATTTTGCGCATTAGATAAAAATGAATTTAATCGTGTATGTGCTTGTGAAACTGCTTATGATATTTGGAACCTACTTGAAGTTACTCATGAAGGTACATCACAGGTAAAAGAATCAAAGCTTTTTCAGTTAGAGTCAGAATTTGAGAAGTTCAAGATGGAGGTCGATGAAGATGTAGACTCCATGTACACGAGGTTCAACAAAATCGTGAATGACTCAAAGATTCTTGGAAAGAGTTTCTCAAATGAAGATTTAGTGAGGAAGATTCTTAGATCACTTCCCCTGAAGTTCAATCCAAAAGTGACTGTCATCTCAGAGTCACACAATCTAAAGACTCTTCAAATTGAGAATCTTATAGGAAACCTGAAAACTCATGAAGTGGAACTGAGGATTCAACAATAAGAGTACAATGTGGAGCTGAGAAAGAACGCATTGGCGTTGAAGTCCAAGAAGGTTGCTGAGAGTGAGTCTGATGAGGAAGAGGATGAAAGTGAAGAAAGCCTGTTCGTTAAGAGGTTCAGAAAGTTTATGAGAAATACTGAAAGAAAAAATTCTTTCAGGAAAGTTTTTAACAAGAAAGGAAAAGCTAAATCTAATGGAGAGGATGATGAAGAGCGACCACCACCTGAATATTACCACTGCAGGAGAATTGGATATATAAAGAACAAATGCCCAAAGTCTCTGAAAGAGCTGAATGAGAAGCGACACAAGAAGAAAGATAAGAAGAAAGTTCTGAAGGCTGAAACCTAGGATGACGTCACTTCTGAGGAGTCAAGCAGTTCGAGTTCAGAAACTGAAGATGAGGCCAACATGTGCTTGATGGGAAAGGACGCCTCATCATCTGATGACGAGTGCAGTGTTTAGAGCGACACTGAGGTAACTCCTCCAACCTATGAAGATTTATATTCTAAATTTTTAACATGTAAATATTTTGACAAAAGCTTAAATGAAATTAAGCTACTGAAATCTGAAAAAAAATTATTAAATGAAAATAAAAAATTAACAATTGAGTTAAAAGTACTTGAGAAGGCGAAAGTTACTTGTCAAGAGGATTGTCCCTCTTCGACAAGAATACTAGAACTTGAAAAAAATCTTTCTAAGTATCGGTCTCATATTGATTCTCTTATAAGGGAAAAAGGGACCTTAGAAAGATCTCTAAAACTTTCTCAATATCAAGTAGGAGGGAGTAAGAATGATTTTGCAAACCGATGCGGTACAATAGTTGTTGAAAATACCGCCTTGAAAGCCCGAGTTCGTGATTTAGAAGTGGCCACTAAAAAGTTTGAAATGGGCCAAAAGTCACTGAATAAGATTTTGGCGAATCAATGCTATGGTTCAACAAAATTTGGACTCGGATACACTTCTGGACATTATCGCCCGGCGACAGCCACTATCGTCGGCGATAAGAAAAAAATTCAAAAATTCATCCTTTTTAAATAAAAATTATAAATCTAATGTAAATCCTACTTCCAGCAAGAGTTCAAAAGTTATTTTGAAAAATCCTTCAACTTCTTTTATCTCGTGTGTCAAATATAATAAGTTTGGTCACACCACTCACACTTGTAGGAAGACAGGACAATGTTCTGTTAAATAAGTCTGGGTACCTAAGGCTTCCACCTATACTATGGGAGGAACTACTTGGGTAACCGAATCTTTACTTTCATCCTCTTTTAGGTGTGTTGGCAGGCTAAGGACAAAAAAGATGTGTGGTACTTGTACTTAGGATGCTCCAAGTACATGACGGACAACAAATCAAAGTTCCTTAGCCTAGAGATGAAGAAACGAGTAGTAGTTACGTTTGGCGATAATGAAAAAGGAAAGATCATCGACATTGGAGTAGTAGGTAACAAGTCTTTTACTATATCAAATGTTTTGTATCTTAAAGGTTTAAAACATAATTTAATTTCTATAAGTCAATTATGTGATATTGGTTTAAATGTATTATTTGACTCATCTTCAAATCTTTGCAAAATTTTTGATTCCAAAATAACTGATATTTTTCTTACTGCTCCTAGATATCAAAATATTTACATGATAAAGTTTAATGATTTATCACACTCTTCGTTAAAATATTTTATGTCAAAAAATGATGAGTTAGATTTATGACATACGCAACTTGGACATTCAAGTTCCAAGTTAATTGTAAAGTTGTCTCAAGATAAACTAATTAGAGGTTCACCTATTTTACATGAAAATTTATCTTCTTTATGTTCATCATGTCAAAAAGGAAAATTTTCAAAGTCTTCTTTCAAAAGGAAAAATACTATTTTTACTACTAGACCTTTACAGTTGATTCAAATGGATTTGTTTGGTCCAGTTACTACACAAAGTCTAGGAGATAGAAAATATACTTTTGTTTTGATTGATGATTATTCTCGTTATTGTTGGACAATTTTCTTATCGTCAAAGTCTGATGTATTTTTAGAATTTTCTAAATTGTGTATACGCATTCAAAATGAACTTGATTTAAAAATAAAATGCATTCGTTCAGATCATTAAGGTGAATTTGATAATGATAGATTTGTATCTTTTTATACTGAGTTAGGAATTAAGCATGAATTTTTCGCTCCTTGCACACCGCAACATAATGGTGTGGTAGAGAGGAAAAATAGAACTCTTCAAGAACTAGCTCGTACTATGTTATCTGAATACAAATTACCTAGATCATTTTGGGCTGAAGCTATAAGTATTGTATGTTATGTTATTAATCGAGTTATGCTTCGAACATTCGTGAAATTAACATCGTATGAATTATATTTTCAAAAGAAATTGAATGTATCTTATTTTAAAGTTTTTGGATGTAAATGTTTCATTTTGAATACAAAAGAAAATTTATGAAAATTTGATGAAAAGTGTGATGAAAGTATTTTTATTGGATATTCTTCAACTAGTAAAGCTTATAGAGTTTATAATAAAAGGACAAAATAGTTGAAAAATCAATTCATGTTAAATTGGATGAACTTTTCTCTTGTGTAGAAACTAACAATACAGGTCAAGATGAAGAGCTCTTCCCTCTACAAAGGTCGGATGATGATGAAGTACTTGGAGAAAAAGAAGAAGATAAAAACGAACCAGAAGAAGTGCAAGAATATGTGCCTCCAAGTGAACTAAGATTTTCAAAAGATCATCCACAAGGTTTGGTTATTGGAGAATCATCAAGAGGGGTAAGTACTCGTTCATCTTTACATGATTTATTTTCAAACTTATACTTTATATCTGATATAGAACCAAAAGATGTACAGATCGCTTTAAATGATGATTCTTGGTTTTTAACTATGAATGAAGAGATTAATCAATTTGAACGTAATAAGGTTTGAAAACTAGTAGAAAGACCATCAAATCATCCTGTTGTAGGCGTTAAGTGGATCTTTAGAAATAAAATAGATAGTGAATCTAGGGCCACTAGAAACAAAACTAGACTTGTAGCAAAAGGCTATTCACAAATTGAAGGAATAGATTTTGATGAAACTTTTGCACCCGTAACACGTTTAGAAGCAGTTAGAATTTTTTTTGCATTTGCTAGCTTTAAAAGATTTAAACTATTTCAAATGGATGTCAAAACCGTTTTTTTAACGGGTATATTAAGGAAGAGGTTTATGTCGAACAACCTTCATGCTTTGTAAATAATAAATTTCCTGATCATGTTTTTAAATTAGAAAAAGCCATTTATGATTTAAAACAAGCACTCGAGCATGGTATTATAGATTGACTGTGTATTTATTAAAGAATGATTACAAAATGGGTAGTGCTGATTGTACACTTTTTATCAAACATGTTCATGATGATCTTATAGTTTTACAAATATATGTTGATGACATTATTTTTGGATCCACTAATGAAAAGTTATGTGATAATGTTGTGGAAATTATGAAAAATAAATTTGAAATGAGCATGGTAGGAGAACTCACATAGTTTCTTGGTTTTCAAATCACTCAAAGACATGATGGTATTTTTATTTGTCAATCTAAATATATTCATGATGTGTTAAAAAGATTTGGATTTGAAAATCTAAAACAAACAAATACCACTATGAGTGTCTCTTTGAACTTAGGAAAAGATGAAAGTGGAATTTCTATAGGCCAAACATTATATAGAGGGATGATAGGATCACTTTTGTATTTAACCGCATCTAGACCTGATATTATGTTCGCAGTATGTTTATGTACTAGATTTCAGGCTAATCCCAAATAATCACATTTAAAAGCGGTTAAAAGAATTTTTAAATATCTTATTGATACATCTAAGATAGGTTTGTTGTATCCACATAATGACACCTTTATTTTATATGGGTATTCGTATTCTGATTATGCTGGTTGTTCATTAGATTGTAAGAGTACAAGTGGCACTTGTCAGTTTCTAGCCCCATCACTTATTTTGTGGTCGAGTAGGAAACAGAATTATGTTGTCTTATCCACCACCGAGGCCGAATATATTGCACTAGGTAGTTTTTGTGCACAAGCTCTTTGGATGAAACAAACCTTAGAAGAATTTGGTATAAACCACGACGTCGTTGAACTAAAATGTGATAACAAAAGTGCAATTGATTTAACATACAATCCAATTCATCACTTTAGGTCCAAACATATTGATGTGCATAATCACTTCATTAGAGATCACATTAAACAAAATATAGTAAAGGTTAGTTTTATAGGTACTGATTCACAGCTTGCAGATATTTTCACAAAACTACTTCCAGATTCCCGCTTTTCATTACTAAGACTAGAATTAAGAATCCTGGACATATCAAGCTAAGGAAATTGACATAATCATTAAACAAAAAAATTAACCTTAAACAACTGAAATTTATAATTATAATTAATATAACCAAAATAAGAATAGTAAATAAAATGCTCTGACCACTGCTTCTTGTACGGCGAGGTCGGCGCAAAGACTGTCGTGGAGGCTCCACGACTGGGTTCTCCCACTCATCCGCCTCCGCTGGAGTTGGTTTCAGTTTAAGGCTCTTAGTTAGAAATTTAATAAACTTCTGCATTCCTGTGTGATGTTTCCGCACTTCTCTTTTGTGTTCCTCGAATGACTCTCTCAAGTCATCCAATCCTTCACGCATTGATCCACCTCTTGAGAGTGGTGGGATTCTGATCGTCGAGACAGGTTCACTACTACGTGTGGAACCAGCTTGTGATGAACGACCACTAGTTTGTGTACCACCCGTAGAGAAAATGGAAGGCTCACAGTCATTGAAATAGAACTCCAGGTCGATCCAACTATACTTCTTATACAAGATACGCTGGATCACCGCACCCATAGGTAGAGTGTTCAACTTATTCCACATAAGATTCTTTAATCTAAACATGTATCTGATTATAGAAAGAATAAAGACTGTCATATCAAAAGGCTCCCTTTCCAGGATCATATAACTCATATAGCTCAATTGAGCAATGATCTTTCTTGTATCACCAGATTTGACCATAATGGTATGCCTCAAGATATCTTGCACCAGTCGTGCATCAGCGGTGAGAGTGGTCGTGGAATGAATAAGAGTTTTCATGGAATTTTCATGTAAAACCATATTCAATAGCGTCCAATCTCTATCCTTTCTATAATTTTCTACAATGTCCAGAACGTGTTCACGCTCAATCAGCCCAAACTCTTCCCTTAGGTCATAATGTGTTATCTCCACGATCTGTCCTTGTATACAGGACCACACTCCATCATTTAAGTCAGTGAAATGGGGTCCTTTAAATAATTATAAAATTCCCTAATTAACACTGAAGAAAACGAATCTGGTATAATGACAGACATGATTCCTGTCATTGCAAGGAGGTCATGGATGTGTGCGTGTCAAACGGGATCAAATTCAATGACCTTCCCAACACCAATGTTCTCATTTTCAATCCTCGGGTATGTCTAGTATGTTGAATACGTATCACTGATGTGCTCCTCCTAGCCCTTGAACTGGAAGCCATATCTGTACACAGTAAAACACGAATTTTTCAGAAATTATCAATATCGCCAGACGATACTCACTGTCGCTGGCGATAGCGAATCGAAAAAAAATTACGGTTTCACCATGCTATTTCATTATTCAACATCCCTACATACAAGATCTGAAAAAAATTTAGGTTCTCCCCATTTTACCTAAACAAATTCAAAAAAATGCAAAACCACTATTCATCATCTTTTTCCCTAAAATCATGAAATTTCTTTTGAAAATCAACTAGGCAAACTCTAGATCTGAGTTTAGGTTCCTCCAAAATCTGAGATCTATACTCGCACTTCATCAATCTCTAGGATCTATGGTCTATTTTTTTAAAAAATTCCATGCTTTAGGTTTATCTCAAATCCTATCCAAACAACCATTAAAGCTAAAAGTTTTCAACTCAAATCTCACGGAATCTTCCCTATATACATTTCAATCCAAAATCCTAAAGAAAGGAACCAAAAATTTCCATAGAAATACCTTGATTTGAGCTTACTCCGGCGTCAGGACGAGATTCCGCTCGAGGTCTTCAGGAAATTATGCTCCAAACAATGTATTTGACTCAGATCAGGCACCTTTTATATTTTTGTGATATCACCGATCAGCGATATCAGATATCGCCCGGCGGTATCTGCAAATTTCAAAAAGACCCTCGAGTCTCTGGTCTAGATTGATATGAAAACAAATACTCTTTTACACCACATAGTTTCTTTTGTATCTCATTTCAGGCATTTGTACAATGTGTATTCTAAAATTTGGAGTTATCTATAAGACTATAATGTTGTTCACTTATTCAAACTTTGTATATCATTTTTTATATACAACTCTCCTAGTGTATTATACTTATGAAATTGTTTACGCATGTCTCTAAGTATGAGAAATGTTTTAGTTATGATAATGTTCTCTCACCCACAATTGTGAAAATCTACATATGACTTCACCTTACTACATATGTGAATTATGAATGTTCTACCATAACCACTAGATTTCATGCTGACACTATTACTTTATTCTTATTTTCTTTACACAATTCATATTTGATTATCCTATATGGTCACACAAGTGAATTTGGAATCTTTTGTCAGGCCAAATAAAAAAATTTGCTTATTTAACAATAAAAACATTTCACGTCTTTGTTGATGTGTTGCAAAATAAAAGAAAAAAAATGCTGACAAGGAACCTCCACCAAGCACTACTTATCATCCTGATAAGTCTTAATAAGCATTGTGAGGTTAAGCACCTTGGAAAGAATTGTAAAGTGTCTTGTGAAACCTTTATATGAATTTTACTTTAATCTTTATGCTCTAAATTCTTGGATACATGTATAGCTAGTTATGTATATTTCTATGTTATGTTGTTTTTTTCACATTCCACATGCTCATATATTTGTAAGGGTTCTCATTATATGTTTTCATCAACCTCTCACAAGTACACAACATTATCTTCTCTAAAATTTCTTTTCATGAGAATTGGACCGCAAATGATTCTACCCTATCTTCACTAGAGTATATGTTTATGATATAAATGGATGAAAGTTGACAATATTAGTGTTCACTCACACTTTTCAATAATATACATGGTTTCACATATTCTATACTTATTTCTTCATTTGTCATTTTTCCTATTTTTGCTTCTGCATCACTCTACTATTTCTTTTGACAATACCAAAAGGGGGAGAATTTAATGAGAAAACATTCATAAACTGGCTTGATTTTAATTTTTAATCTAACTAACTTCTTAAATTAAAAATAACATATATTGGTTCAATCTGCTTAGCTTTAGGGGAGTGCACATGTACCGGGAGTGTTACATCCAAGAGGAGTTTTGTGCACATACAAATGCTTAGTCTTGTTAATCATATTTACTAAGTCATGATAATCATATTTACTACCACTTTATAGATCATTCGTGATTTCTTTCTAAGTGGATTTGTTATTATCAAAAGGGGGAGATTGTTGGAGCATGCGTTCCACGCTTCTTGGTTTACTAATAACAAATCTCGGATGTATTTGATCATAGGGTGTTTATGATGTGCAGATATCACAGGTCTAACACTAATATCATTTGGGTTTTGTTTCGGGTCAGAACAGAGGAGCTAAGGAGATATCACAAGGTGATATTGGGTATCGCCACCAGGCGACAGTGGATTGAACAGTTACGACATTATCTCTACATGGTGTACGGTTACAGTCGATATCGCCCGACGATATCGATATCAGCCTAGCGATAACGCACAATTGGCCACGACAGATTCAAGTGGCAGAAGTTTTGAATCATGGGACACGTGGCAGCCTGTGAGGATATCGCCTAAAGGCGATACCCAGTATCGTCGGGCGATATCTCTGAAATATAAGAGCTACTCATTTTTCTGTGGAGATCACGAATTACAGAAGTTGGAGTGGTCCTTCTCGTGCAATTGATACAGAGAGCTCCAGCATTTAGGATTACTCCATTCTCCCAAGAAGGTTCAAGAGCGCGAAAGATCGGCGGCTCATACAAGACATTCAAAGCAACCTTGGCAAGAATTCGTCGGCATCTTCACCGCTTCGTTTAGAGAGAGTTTTAAATTCTGAAGTTTACATTTTATTTTGTTCTTTATTTCCAATATAATCGAGAGAGGAAATCACCACCTTATGTGTGGCATCTAAGTCCTTGTGTGTCTTAGGAGAGAATCGCCGCCTTGTGAGTGGCGTCCAAGTCCTTGTGTGGCTTAGGGAGAAATTGCTTCTTTGTGTACATCGTCTAGATCGGGGTTAGATCTAGGGATAGGCTAGTACCAAGCTCTAGAGAGAGATTCGCTTTATCCTGTCGGTTCTTGTAGAAGGACCGGCGAAATCAAAAGTTTGCTATATTTTTCATAAACCTTAGTCTCTAGCTTCATAGAGATTTGTTGTATTCATCTTTATTGCTTTTGAAATAAAATACTGTCATTTTCATTCAATACATTTCTAAGTGTTTAGTTTGATTTATGAAAAATTAGTTTTGATTTCTCCACTTATTTTATCAAGTAAACTCTGCTTAAAAATTTTGTTAACCCTTATTCACCCCCCCTCTAAGGGCGCCTCACGATCCAACAAAGAGCACTTCTGGCACCTGTCAGTTCTTTGGAGGAAGATTAGTGTCTTGGAGAAGCAAGTAAACAAGTGTTGCAATCTCAGCTATAGAGTCAGAGTACATCTCAGCAGGTAGCTGCTGTGCTCAGTTGTTGTGGATCCAGCATCAATTCTAGGATTATAACCTTCATATAAGTAGAAGTCTCTTATATTGTGATTCTACTAGTGTCATCTCAATTACTAGGAATCCTGTCTCACACAACAGGACTAAGCATGTTGAGATAAGATATCATTTCATTAGGGAGCATGTGGAATGTGAAGATATCAACCTTGAGTTTGTCCCAATAAACAAGCAAGTGGCTGACATCTTCACTAAGCCACTATATGAAGCAAAGTTCAACACCTTCAAATTTGAGTTGGTTATGTTGAACCTGGTATAACTTCAGTTGATCCTCATGATTGTTTCTTTGTTGCAGGTTATACCATTTCTTGCAGGTGGAATTGTTCTTCAGTGGAATGAAAACTTTTCAAGTGGTATACCTTCAGTGGTATCATGTTCAAGTGCTATCCAGACTGGTATAGACTAAAGTGTCTACCAGGAAGTATGACAGAGGATGCTTTAGTTGAGGGGGAGCAAGTCCAGCCCTACATAGGTAGATTCAAGTAGTATCATGTAGAGAAGGAGAAGCCCATCTCCAGCACTCTCAAGTGGTTCAACTGTTGCAAGAGTTGATTATCTGCACTCAAAAAGGGGGAGCATATAATCAGTGCCTCCCTGACTATTTACAGAAGTCAAAAAGGGGGAGAGAAGGATACAAATGAGAAGGATATAAGTGGTGTCAGATCTATGAGAAGGAAATGATCAAAATGATCGAGGCCAGGAAGCAGCAATTCAGGGGGAGCAAGGGGTGCAAACGAGTTAAGCTTGGCAAAATTTCCAAGCTCGAGCTCAGGCTCGAGCTTTTCATTTCGAGCTCGAGCTCAATGAGCTCATTTATCCCAGCTCGAGCTTGAGCTCAATGCCAACTTATCGAGTTCGATCTCGAGCTGCGCGCGAGTTTTTTAGATCATGAGCTTTATTTCTTATTTTTTTTTATAAAAATGTATTAATAAAAATCTCACGAGCTTATGAACAACACTAGATGAGCTCGAGCCCGAGATCATAATTGAGCTCGAGCTCGAGCTCCACAGGCTCGAGCTCGAGTCGAGATTTTTTCGAGCCGGCTCATCGAGCTTTCGAGTCGGCTCAACTCAACTTGCACCCCTAGGTGTGATGATGTTCACCCTGCAAGCAAGGAAAGTGTGGTAACTATAACTTTTTCTCTGGTTATAAGTTCTCCAAGTTATGTTTTATTGCTGCATATGTTAGTGTATGTCATTGACTCAGGATTTTGATTGAGGGTTTTGACTTCTTCAAATAGGAGGAGATTGTTGGGTCCATTGCACACAATGCCCCAAATTTTAAGAAGTCAAACATGTCAATGATACACACAGTGTTGTATTTGATGTATGTTCAAGTTCATGCATGCAGGTTAGTCCTTGAAACATTGATAGGAATGGTATTCAAAGTGATGCGACAGGTAGTCATAAAGTAAAGATGTGGAGAGACAAAGATCTGTCTAAGTCCACAGGCGTTGAGTGATGACAGTTCACTCAACGCTAAATGCCATGGAATATCATTGAAGAGGCTGAAATCGCCTAAGTCCATAGGCATTGAGTGAAGCCAATTCACCCAACACCAGATGCCATAAAGCACTGAGTTAGTTGTGGACAGTCAAATCCATGCAGTCTGCAAAGCAATTCTGCGGCCAAGTCCATAGGCGTTGAGGGATGGCAGTTCACTCAACGCCATCATCGAGTATAGCTTAATCGCCTAAGTATTGGAGGGCTGAATGTAAAACCACGTATCCGGTGAGTGGGTTTGCCAGGAACCAAGGGGGACAGAGCTCGGCAGCTCCCAGCTCGCCTAAGCGAGTCCAGCTAGTCACGCGCGAGTAGGGCCAGCCAGGCCCGCACTCGCCGAGATCGTTCGTCGAACGGAGCTCGGAGTTCGGCGAACTGAGCTTGGCGTTCATCGAACGGAGCCCGGAGTTCGTCGACCCCCGAGCCTTTCGTTGATTCTCAGGCCGCTTGCTGAGTCCTGACGGCTGGGCGATCTCGTAACTCGCGAGCAGAGCGGTTCGGGCACGTACTCGCCGCCCTTGCCGCGTAGAGGTTGCTGAGGGCTACTCACCCGTTGTTGTGTAAGGTATTTTTACCATTTTGCCCCCATTGGCCTGCCCATAGACTGCTAAAATAGCGGAGTTACGCTGTTTGCAGACCTGGTTGGGCTGCACATAGCTGTTCAAAACAGGGGAGGTTGGCTATTTGCAGGTCGTTTTCAGAAATCTATAAATAGGACCCATGGGGCACCTCAGAAAGCACGATTCTTATGCTCACTTGTTCCCTGATCTATTAGCACTTTTTGAGGTAGCCTTAGCTTGGCCTTTGGCTAAGGAGGGGAAGCACTCTAAGATCTTTCGGGTGTGTTGTGGGTCCTCCACGCCGAGCCCTTGGGTCAGTTTTCCTTTGTCATTTTGCTTGTAGGAGAGAAGTAGGTACGCGATCACCCCTTCCCCAAGGGTGAACTCTACGAGAGACCGAGTTTTCGGTTTCAACACTGAATATTCGACAAAGTTCAGATGCGTCGAGTGAACACAGCTCACTCGATGCTAAAGCAAAAGGCGTCGTGTTATGATAAATCCTAAGATGACAGAATGCGGCCAAATACAAAAGCATTGAGTGATGAATCTTCACTCAATGCTCTCAACGCCAGACAACAAAAGTGTTGAGTCTTGCTGTTGTAGTCAAAGCCTAAGAAGAAGACAGAAATCGAAAAAGTCCAGAAGAGTTGAGTGAAGCCAGTTCATTCAATGCCTAATAAAGAATACAGGCAAAGGTAGAAAGCGTTGAGTGAGGCCAGCTCACTCAACACCTTCAGACAGGTGAAGAAATGGCTAATTCCAGAGGCGCTGAGTGAGGAAGGATCACTCAATGCTCTCAACGCCTATGATGTAGAATGGTTCAAGAACTTGACTAAGGGTTCTGACATTGAGTGAAGCTTGTTCACTCAACGCACTCAACGCCTGGAGTGAATTTGAGAAATTGGCTAAGTTCATAACTCATGACGTCAGCCAAAGTCAACAAAAGTCAACAGAATTCAAATAAGTTGCGGGAAAGCTACAGAACACGCCAAATAGTGTCGGAGGGCTACTATACGTCTTCTTCAGTTAAAGCAAGTTGCAGTAGTCATCTGCAGGTGGTCCCCATAGCTTCTTGGAGCCGTTATTCAGCGGAAGATAAAAGGGACAGCTTCTCAAGGAAGAACAAAACTTTTAGGGTTTCACTTTTTATGGCTGGACTTCAATTTCCTCGCCATTGCTGCCGAGGCAAAAGCTTGAAGTCATTCCAGCTGAACCAAAAGTTCATTCCAGATAGCTGTAGCATTTTCTTCTGCCACAACAAGTTCAGACTTGTTTCTGATAAAGAGAAGAAGCAGAGCTTTCAGTTTACTGCATGTTCAGGTTAGCTGTTTGAAGAGCTCAAGATTTGTCAAGACTTCAGTCTTCTTCAGCAAGTTCAGAAAATTATTTCTAAGTTACTTCCAGCAGAGGCAGCTATTCACTAAAGACCTTATTCTTGTTCCTGTAAAGATAGTTAGAGCTGAGATAACTCAGCTCTAATAGCAGACATAGAATTCTCTTTGTGTCAAATTAACTCAAACTATTTCATTTCGGTAGGATCCTTTTGGAACTGAGTTGTAAGGCCTTTGTTCTTGAGGTAGGGCAATTTTGCCTGAGTGTAGGATCCAATCTTAGATCTGAGTATAGGACCTTTGGATTTGAGGTAGGATCCTTTGTGGATCTCATCTATAGGGCTTTTGAGCCTGAGGTAGGATAGATTTGCCTGAGCAGTAGGAGAGTCATACTCTTTGAGTGTGGGACCTTTGGGTCTGAGTGTAGGATCCAGATTTAGTTATGAGGTAAGGCCTCATGACCGAGCTATAGGAGAGTCATTCTCTCTGAGGTTGGGCTATCCTCTATAGCCTGAGTTGTAGGACTTGAGTTCAAGTCCGAGGTAGGTGATCAGTTTGATCACTGAGCTATTGGAGCGGTTTGCTCTGAGGTATGGCTTTGTGCCTGAGTTGTAAGTATTGGAGGAGACTGAGAGATCCTGCGGGATCTGAGGTGTAAGCTCTTTGGTGCTATGTTTTTGGAGAAATACCTTGTCTAACTAGAAGTTAAAGAGGTGGGAGGAGAGTGGATGTACCCATAATCTGGGAAATCACTATAAATTTTGTGTGTTCTTTGTGTTTGTGTCTTGGAAGCTTAAAAACTACTAACTCATAACACATTAAGTAAAAGATAATAATAATACACCAAAAACCTATTCACCCCCCCCTCTAGGTTGTTACCTACCTTGAAATTAAAGACTTTTAAGTGGTATCAGAGGAAAGTTGCTCAAGAAGGACCTAACAGTCAGAGCAGATCCTAAAGGGTAGCTACAGTTATGTACATATGGTTTCTGGAGAGAACCATAAGGAGCTAGGTTCCATGAAACTCCATATCTGCAGAAAGGAGAATTTTGGAATCTGGAAAGAGAGGGTCTGGCTATTTATGGAAAGAGAGGGTTCGACCGGGACGTCGAGTTAGACCACAACAGTTTGGCGCCATCTGTGCGAAGCGAATTCCCTACATCCTCTAAGATTCCAAAGACCATACCCACTGCACAGTAGTACTAAAGGTTAAATACAATGGAAGGGAGAAACACCCGAACCATCGAAGGACCAGTCCCCAAGGGGCGCATCAAGTCGGCCCTCTCCCACATAAACAAAATTGATCAAGCAGCAACCGTAGGCAAGCTCGAGCGTATATTCATCAATCACGCCACACAAATGAACGAACTTTAGGCCATGATGTTCGCGATTTGCCAAAAAGTGAAGTCATCCTCCGCAGCACCATTCTTGCAGGCTAACTCGCCGCCACTAGGAAACCTCTCCGCTACAACCAAGTCATCCTCGTACAAGGAGTACGACATAGAAAAGGAATTTTCAAGCACCAGTAGTTCTCCCGCGTCAGCAACACTAATCCGAGACACGCACGATCGCTACCTCGGTGACCCACAATACGACAAGGACATCAGAGACGCAACGAATCATGGGCCTCAAAGCAAGAAAGCAACCCACATCAAGTGTAACATCTCGACTTTTATTGGGCCACCGGAACCCTAATGGGCCCAAAAAAAGTGACCTGAACCTCTACCCGTGACCCGGTAGGAGGCAACACTAGGCAGGGTATAGAGCTAGGGAACTCCGATTTGAGTTCTGTCAGTTCTTGTAGCCTCGTATAGTAAAAATGAGCGCGTCGGAACTCATTCCGTTGAACTCTGAGGTCATATGATGGATATGACTGTTCCTCGTAGAACGTCGCGAATACGAGATTTTTGAATATCGAGCTAGAGAACTCTGATTTGAGTTCTATCAGTTCATGTGGCCTTATATCGTCAATACAAGTGCGTTGAAACTCGTTCCATTGAATTTCGAGGTCATATGGTGGATGTGGTTGTTCCTCGCAGAACGTCGCGAAAACAATATTTTTGAATATTGACCTAGAGAACTCGGATTTGAGTTCTGTCAGTTCCTATGACTTCATATAGTCAATACGAATGCATCGGAACTCGTTGCGTCATGATTCGAAGCCTAACCATGATTATGAGTGTTTTGACCATTTTAACGCGTCGCGACGCGCAGATTTTGAATATTTAGCAAACGAACTCCGATTCGACCCCGGTCAGTGGCATTGGATTCGTATGCTTAATACAAAGTCAACCGAGTTTATCCCGATCAATTTCATGGATGAGTGGTCAATCTATGATCAAACCAAGGGTTATCATGCACCGAAAAGCGTGCACACACAAATTGTGACACGACATCCCAACTTTGACCCAGCCCCAATGACTTGGACCTATTTTAACTTTGACCACATTGGGAGACCCACCCATGGTTGACTTTTGGTCAAACCTCTTTAAAACACAAATTTTTATGTTTTAAAAACCTCTCCACCACTCATTCTTTTGAGTCCACCACTCCAAGCCATCATAGGCCCCATATGGGCTCTGATTTTTATGGTATAGGAATCCAAGAGAAAGAGGCCTTGGGCCAAGCTAAGAGCCCCAACTTCCTCCCCTTCCCTTCTATTTTCACATGACCATCTCAAGCCCAATTCTCTGCCTCATCCAGATCATGACAAGTGGCTGTACTTGGCCCTCCTGATGCTTTTCATGTGTCCAGCCAAGTGGAGGAGAAAAGATGAACTCCTATTATGACTAATCCCACATCAACAAAAAGCCATGGGATGGCCCCTCCTCATCCTATAAGAGTATCCATCCTGCTGCTCTTCTCCTCACAAACACAAACGAACCTAGTGCCCCTCTGCTGGAGCTCTGCCTCGCCGGAAATAGCCCACCAGAGCTCCACCACCCTCCACCACCATTAATGGCAGATCTCGTCGGAAGCCCTGAAGGCCCCGAAATTAGTTGGAAAGCTTCTCCTCTCCTTCATCCCTATCTTTCTGACGTGTTGCATTTGATCTCCGGCGGCCAGAGCGCCGCCGCCGTCACCCCCCTCGCCTCCGTTCAAAATAAAAAAAATAGATTCAATGATGGCCAGCGGCGGCAGGACGCTGGACCACCGCCTGAGGGAGCGCTCTCCACCGGAGAGTCGGCCGGGGGCGGAGTCACGGCCGGCCGGCGGCGGAGAAGACCCGCAACACAACAAGAAAAACCTTGATTAGCAAGGAGTAAAATTCGTTGGCAATTAGATAAATTCGTTGCTAATTTAAATTAGCAAGGAATTTAGAAAGGAAAAAATATTTGTAGCTAATAGACTCTAGCTAAATTTAGCAAGAAATTTATTTCTTTGTAATTAGATTGGATTTTTTAGGAAAGAATTCATTTGATGCTAATGTTTTATATTTTATACAATTATTTGGTTAAATTAAAATAATATTTATATACAAAATGAAATATTTTTTAAAATGCACCTGCTGAGAATCGAATCGAAGACCTTTCATAAATAAATTTTTTACCTAACCAACCCTCCTAATTAACTAATACGTTTTTGGGTGACGGTAATATATATATATATATATATATATATATATATATATATATATATATATACATAATTATAAATTTATAATATTTATATATATGGTTAATTATTTATACATACATATTTATTTATTTATTTATTTATATATACATATAAATATATATTTTTATTTATAATTTAATATATATATATAGTTTACTATATATATATTTATATATTTCTGTATATATTATCTCTATCATATATAAAGAAATATCAAATTCATGAATTATAAACTCATTGAATGGATACAAACCGTGAGATCTGAGTGCTTTATTTATCAGTCATGCATTATTTTCTCAATTAAAAAATGACATCTCACTAGCTCTCCTAAGGCTATAGCTGGCTTAAGAATGAGCGAGAAAGAGAAGGGGAGAAGAGAAAGAGGGGGCGGCAAGAGAGAGATGAGGAGAGGGTGGGGAGAGGAATAGTTGGGAATTGTATTATTAAATATAATATATATATATATTATATATAATATATAATATAGAGGATAGACGAAGACAGAGAGGGAGAGCGAGAAAAAGAAAGAGAGAGGGGGAAAGAGTGCGGGGAGAGGGAAAGAAAGAGAAGGGGCAGGGGGCGGGCGAAGCTCGCCATCACTGGCCGGGTACTATCACGCTTGGCCGTACGGGCGGAGCACCGTGTCGCGAAGTCCGCCGGGGGGCGGGCAAAGACCGCCGTCATTGGCCGGGTACTGTGGCACGTAGACATCGGGCCGGAGGCCCGTGCCTGTCACTCGAATATATATATATATATATATATATATATATATATATATATATATATATATATATATATATATATATATATATTTATTTATTTATTTTATATGTATTTATTTCTCGCTGGAGCAAGGCGGGGATATCGCGCAGGAGTGTGACGAGCTCGGTGGGGAGATTGTGCGAGAGAGTGACGATCTTGGCAGGGGAGCAGATATCGGGATGAAAATAGGGATATCAATGACTTCTTTAATTTGTTTAAGAACTTATAAATATATATATTTTTATTAAAAGTGAGATGAAAATATTTGGAGGGAATTGAATCTTTCCCTCTATAAATATTTAATCTAAAATAATTAGTATAAAAATTTTGAAAAGAAATATTTTGTTTCTATTTAGCAACAAGTATTTTGCAGCAAAATATTTCGTTGTTATTTTTGCAACGAATTTTTTAATTGTTATTTTTGTAGGTAAAGACAAATATCATATACCTAGATAAATTCGATGCTAATTAGCAATAAATTATTTAGGCTTCCCAATTTTCGTTGTTAAATGAAGTTTTTCCTGTAGTGCAAGGGACATTTTCTCGGTACAACGCGGGGGGGGGGGGGGGAGTGGATGATATAAAATTTATATATATATAAATTATAATTATTATAATATTTATAAATATTATAATATTATAATTAAAAATGGGTTTTGATTTTTCTGAGGCTATACTAGAACCCTGATGAAAAAGTTCTGAACAAGAAAATTGTTTCACTTGATGAGGGAAGTCTAAAAATGTTTTTTGAGCATTTTTTGAGTTAATTTGGTATTTTAAAAAGTGTAAATACGAATTATATGGCCAATGCAGAGGCCTGAAATTGCTCGGAAAATTTTGAAAAAAATTTTAGA
Source organism: Platanthera guangdongensis (assembly GCA_039583875.1). Classification (NCBI taxonomy): domain Eukaryota; kingdom Viridiplantae; phylum Streptophyta; class Magnoliopsida; order Asparagales; family Orchidaceae; genus Platanthera; species Platanthera guangdongensis. The sequence goes on from CM077166.1 coordinate 49,753,216, forward strand.
CTCTTTTTAGGCCCTCTTAAAGGTTATATTAAAATTTGGGAACTTTGGGGTAAAAATTGAAGATTTTTCAATTTCTTGGAGCCTTAGGTCGCGCTCGGAAATTTATGCGCTCAAATTCTTCGAAAATGAAAATCGAAGCGCGCGATCACCTTATATATTGAATATTAAGTTCAATTGATTAATCGACGATAGTTATCGAGACAAGATTTTCCAGCTCCGAGTATTTCGAGATATTTGCGAAACCACCAAACGTCTCGTTCTTAAAATAACTCGTGGGTATTTTGAGTGAACTCGGAAGATGAAAGTACAAGCTTCGAGTGATATAATCCCCAACTTCGTTTTGGGTAAATAATTTCCCTCAAGTGCTGGAAACGATTTTCGAGCTTGAAATCCGAGGAAGAATGTGCCCTCTGACGAGATTCTCGGATTCGATCCGACGCAAGCAATCGAGTCGATATTTATTCTCGGATAAATAATAAAAATGTAACTCATAATATGCTTCCCCTGATTCGATTAAGCCGTGATTAAAAAGGCTGCAACTGAATTGTTATCGAATCTTAATAATTGGTGAAACTCAAAAAAACCTCCTGAGAACGGAGATAAAACTGAACTAAACCTCCTAAGAACGGAAATGAAACTGAACCAAACCTCCTGAGAATGGAGATGGAACTGAACTAAACCTCCTGAGAACGAAGATGGAACTGAACTAAACCTCCTGAGAACAGAGATGGAACTGAACATGCCTCCTGAGAACAGAGATGGAACTGAAGCCTCCTGAATGGAGTGATTGGACTACTAACCATTTTCTTTATGATTATTACAGTCTTGTACTGGTCCAGTCCCTTTATTTATTTCAGTTCAGTACTTTCAATTCAGTTCTACTCCAATCCCGTACTGGTCAAGTTCAATTCAGTACTTTCAATTTAGTTCTACTCCAGTCCCGTACTGGTCAAGTTCAATTCAGTACTTTCATTTCAGTTCTACTCCAGTCCCGTACTGCACAAGTTCAATTCAGCACTTTCAATTCAGTTCTACTCCGATCACGTACTAGTCAAGTTTAATTCAGTACTTTCATTTCAGTACTACTACAATTTCGTACTAGTCACATTTCATTCCAGCACTCTAATTATATAGCTTATATTATCAGCAGCTTTAATTACCGCATTTTCATTACTGCAATTTACTATTATAAGCACGGGTCCTGCTCTAACGAGCAGTCACCTGTTAAGGTCGAGCCTTAGTTGGGGATAACTAAAGTTGAGGAGTTCCTCCAGGTTTAGCCCCAAATAAAGTGCTCACATGTTCCTTGTCGAAAGTTGAGCTGAGTGTTATTACACGAAGATTGAAGCATAGAAGGGCAGACCGCCACAGACCCTGTGTATGCTAGCAAAAATTGACTGTTTGATTGCTTGTAAATTGCTTGCAGTGGACTGTGGCGGGTCAGTCCCTTCTGCAGACCGTTCGTATCGTTGTGGGAAGGTCGACGACTCAAGGCGACAGGGAGATGGGTACCACGGGTGACCCGACGTTATGTTTCCCCGTTGGGTTTTCCTCCGCTGGTCGGCCAAAATATTGTATTGTCGGATGTCGCTCACATCCAATAGTATACGGGGTTGTACGTTGGGGCCTGGGGTTGTGTAGTACGACCACCCCCAGAAGTGGCAGGACTAGCCACTGTCACCGACGACCATATCGGTGAGGCCCTCGGGGCTCGCTACCCTGCTTGAAAAGAAGCGGTCCATACTATGTCGACATAGTGTGTTATACGCAGTTGTGAATGCCTGCAATGCGTACGCGACTGTGAATGCCTACGGTGTGTACGCGGCTGTGAATGCATGCGATGTGTACGAGGCTGTGAATGCCTGCGATGCGTACACAGCTGTGAATGCCTGCGATGTTTGCATGGGTTATGAATGTAACATCCCGACTTTTATTGGGCCACCAGAGCCCTAGTGGGCCCAATAAAAGTGGACCGAACCCTACCCATGACCCGGTGGGAGATAACACAAAGCGGGAACTTGAGCTAGAGAACTCAGAATTGAGTTCTGTCAGTTCCTGTGACCTCGTACAGTCGATACGTGTGCATCAGAACTCGTTCAGTTAGACCTTGAACTCATATAGTGGATGTGACCTTTCCTCGTAAAACACAACGAGAGCGAGATTTTGAATATCGAGCTAGAGAACTCCGAATTGAGTTCTGTCGATTCATGTGACCTCATATAACCTAGACATGTGCATCAGAACCCGTCGCATCACAATCCGAGATCTAACGACAGATTTAGACACTTTAATCGTTTTAATTTTGGAATTTCGCTAAACGGACTCTGATTCAACCCCAGTCAGTGGCGTTGGAATCGTTCAATACGAAGTCAATGGAAGTCATCCCAGTCAATTTCGACGACATTTGGTCAACTCGTGGTCAAATCAAGCATAGTCGTGCACCGAAAAGCGTGCGCACACCAATTGTGACTCGACACCCGAACTTTGACCCGACCCCGATGACTTGGACCCACTTTGACTTTGACTAGCAAGGGGGACCCACCCTAGGGTTGACTTCATCAAACACCCCTAAAAACCCATTTTTGGATTTTTCTCCAAGTAGGGGCCCACCTCCTCTCCAAGGGAGGATAACCCATGCCCCCCTCACTCTTCTTTGGGCCCCCAACCAGCAACCAGCCATAGGATAGGTGGAGTCCCAACCTACCCCTCCTCTTCTCTCTTTCTCTCTCTCTTACTTAAAAAGCACAAGCCCAAAATGTGCTTAATCTTTTCCCCATGTGGGGGAAACCCCTCTGAACTCCAGCTGTCCTTGGACAGCTGGAGGGTGGGATTAATACCTCCCTAAGGAGGTATTTGTCCCACACCAAAGAAAGAAGGGAAGACCCCTCCCCTCTACTCTATAAAAGGCCCCTCCCCCTCTCCTTCCCCTCAAAATTTTCAGAATAGCTCCCCCTCCCCCTGCCCAACACTTGTTGGAGCCCTGGTGGCCGGAAAAAAGCCAAGCTGTGGCTCCTCCCCCCCCTCCACCACCGCCACCAAGGCATGGCCGACTAGGCTGGCCCCTCTCAAGCCCACCAGACCCAGGTGGAACCTTTCTCCCTACCCTCTCCCCATTCTGGACGTGTTGCATGTGTTTCCCAGCGGCCGGAGCGCCGCCGACGCCACCTGAGCCTTGTTCCAGGCCGGGTGGTGCCGAAGGAGGAAGGATCCTCCCCCAACGCCGATGGTGGAACCGGGGGAGTATTATACCACTGGTGGTGGCGACCTCCAGTGGCGGAGAGCGGAGGTGCCGCCGGAAAACACGGTTCTGGCGGCACCCGCAAAAACAGAGAGAAGCTTTGTTTTTGTGCTGACGGTGGCGGCCGGCGGCGCATGGCCGCCGGACCACCGCCAGCAAGAATCCTGACCCCCGGCGTGCCGGCTGGGGGTGGACTGGCAGGTGACCAACTGCCCGAAGAGCGGGGTTGGCGGGGTGGCACCGGGAGCAGGGCCACCGCCACCCCAGGCTCTCGGGTTGTTAATTCCGGCTGCGGCCGGCGGCGCTAGGCCGCCGGACCACCGCCGAGAGAATCGCCGGCCCCCGGCGAGTTGATCGGGGCCGGCGCCGGCGTCTTGCGACGACCTGCTGGCGGTGGTGGAGGCCGCTCATCCTCTGCACCGCCGGCGAGGAGCAGCAGCCGCCCGATATGGTGATGAAGATCAGGCGGCTGGGATTTTATTAATCCTCGCCCCCACCTCCCTTTTTGTGCCCCCCCCCCCCCACAGTGGATCGGTGGCCGATGCGCTGTGGGGAAGCACTGGCCGATTGCGTCCTGCGACTCAATCTCAGCCGCAGGATCCCTGTGATCTGCTATATGCAGACCATTTTTCATATCAGAAATTTCTAGAAATTTCTGGGCCAAACCTAGGCCTCTAGGAGAAAAGTGACCAACATGAAAAATGTTTCCCATGATGAGGGCTACCTCCACAAAAAATGTGAGAATTTTTGGAATTGATTTGGTATTTTTAAATGCCAAAATAAAATTTGATTGGCTAAATTAAAGGTCTAAAACACCTCGCAAAATTATAAAAAAATTACTAGGCTCATTTTATGCCCTCCTACTGGTTGTATAAAAATTTGGGGTCGTGGGGATAAGATTTGATATTTTTCCTAAAAATGTTGAAAGCCTAGGGTCGCGCACGGATCTTTATTCCGCTCGTTTTCCCTAAAAGGTGGAAATTGGAGTGCGCGACCACCCATTTATAATCAAATAAGTACTTTAAACTATTTTATTGATGAGAGCGGCCGAGGCAAGTGACTAAGCTCCGGGATTTCCGAGATTTCGTAAAACCGTCGAGCGCCTCGACTCTCGGGTGAATAGGGCACGCTCGGAAGGTGAGATTACGAGTGATGACTTGGAGTTGTCCCTGACGACTAATAAGAATGTAACTCCTAGCCATCCCTTGATCTAATTAAGATGTGATAATTATGGCGCAACCAAATTAATTGGACCCTAATAACTGATGTAACCCAATAAAATCTCCTTTAAATCTTGATGGAATTGAAGCCTCTTGAATAGGAGTGATTGGACTACTAACCATTTTCTTTGTGTTTTATCCAGTCTCGTACTGGTCAAGCTTATTCCAGTACTTTCTATTCAGTACTACTTGAAAGATATTGTACCTAATCACCTAGAGGGGGGGGGGGGGGGTGAATAGATGACTTAACTCTTTTTGACTTTTTAGGCAGAATTCAACTTATAACACATAATTAAATCTACTTTATCACAACACACAATCAGCAATCACAGAATTCCACAAGCACACAGTAGACACACAGTTTTATAGTGGTTCCCCAAGGTTTGGATACATCCACTTTCCCCCTTCGCCTATCTAGCAGTGTAATAGATTCAGCCAAACTCCTCCACTATCTCAGATCCTCAGATCTTACACTCAGAACCCCAAAACAAGGTTCCTACAACTCAGGCCCAAGGCCCTACAACTCAGCTTCTTCACAAAGCCTACACTCAGCCACCAAGGCCTACACTCAGCCACCAAGGCCTACACTCAGCCACAACAGGCCTACACTCAGAGATTCCAATCTCCTACACTCAGGCACACAAGCCCTACACTCAGCCTTTATAATTACAGGCTTACAAACTCAGATCCCTAAGGATCCTACAAGAAAATATGAATACAAAATGTTAACTCTACAACTCAGAGAAAAGAGAGAAGAGTTGTGAGTTTCTTGATGAGTTCTTGGAAGAACTCAGCTGAGATCAATCTGACTTGGCTTTCTTCAAAGCTACTTGAAAGTAGAACTCAATAAGACTAATCTCTTCTGCAGTTGATCCTTGATCTCTGCTACTTAAGATTCAGAACAAATCTGAATCCTTCTTCTCAGCCTGGTTCCAACGGCTGACTTCTTGGATGGAGCTCTCTCTCTCCAACTTCTTAGATCTTCACTAGATTCTTCAAGGAATAGCTAGATCTTCTTTGTATAACTTAATGTGTTGATCATCTTACTTCTGTAGACAGTATAGGCCTATTTATAGGCCTTCTTCATGGTAACCGGCTGGTCCGGTTCATAACTGATTTCTGACAACTCTGACAGATGCAGTAGACCGGCTGGAATGGCAGCTGTCAAGTCATCCAGTCATTTCTTGAAAATTCTATAACTGTCTGAAAGTGTCGAGACTGTCTGTCTTTAAGTGTCGACACTTATAGACCAAGTTGAAAGATATAGTACCTAAACACCTAGAGGGGGGGGGGGGTGAATAGGTGACCAAATTCTTTTTGACTTTTTATGGCAGCAATCAGTTTTTAACACAGAATTTAAACTACTATTGCACAGCAATCACACAGCATTCACAGCAAACCACAGCACGCAGAAGACACTCAGTTTTATAGTGGTTCCCCAAGGTTTGGGTACATCCACTTTCCCCCTTCGCCTATCTAGCAGTGTACTAGATTCGGCCCAACTGCTCCACTATCTCAGAACCCAAAACAGGTTCCTATACCTCAGGCCCAAGGCCCTACAACTCAGCTTCTTCACAAAGCCTACACTCAGCCACAAAGGCCTACACTCAGCCACCAAGGCCTACACTCAGCCACCAAGGCCTACACTCAGAGATTTCAATCTCCTACACTCAGGCTCTCAAGCCCTACACTCAGCCTTTATAATTACAGACTTACAAGACTCAGATCCAAAGGATCCTACAAGATAAAATGAATACAAACTTGTGACTCAACAACTCAGAGAAAATAGAGAGAAGAGTTGTGAGTTTCTTGATGAGTTCTTGGAAGAACTCAGTTGAAATCAATCTGACTTAGCTTTCTTCAAAGCTTCTTGAAAGTAGAACTCAATAAGATTGACTCCTTCTGCAGTTGATCCTTGATCTCTGCCACTTAAGATTCAGAGTGAATCTGAACCCTTCTTCTCATCCTGGTTCCAACAGCTGATTTATTGGATGGGGCTCTCTCTCTCCAACTTCTTAGATCTTCACTTGATAGCTAGATCTTCTTTGTATTACTTGTCTGAACAGCCACTTGATCTATCTCAACAACTGTTTCTGTAGACTGTACAAGCCTATTTATAGGCCTTCTTCATGGTAACCGGCTGGTCCGATCCATAACTAAATTCTGATAACTCTGACAGGTGCTGTAGACCGGCTGGAATGACAGCTGTCAAGTCATCCAGTCAGTTCTTGAAAATTTTGTAACTGTCTTTAAGTGTCGAGACTTTCTGTCTTTAAGTGTCGACACTTACAGATCAAGTGTCGACACAAGTTGTCTAAGTGTCGACACTAGTCTACAAGGTGTCGACACAACTCCTTGTGTTGTAGATTTTGTATCTCGACACTACTTCTTCTTCATGTGTCGACACTGAAATTGAGTGTCGACACAAGTACTTGTACTTCAGTATCTTGCTGAATTCTTTTAAGTGTCGACACATCTCCTTTGTGTCGACACATCTTCATGTGTTGTATCTGTCAAGTGTCGACACTGCTTCTTGGTGTCGACACATGTCTTCAGTGTTGATACTTGTTGAGTGTCGATACATTGCTTTGGGTGTCGACACTTTCTTCTTCAGTCCAGACTCTGACTGTGTGTCGACACATTCCTTTAGTGTCGACACTTGTACTTAGAATATTTTGTTGAACTTTGCTGATCTTTGCTAAGTGTCGACACAGCTCCTTGTGTCGACACTTTCTTCAAGTGTTGAGTCTTCAGCTAAGTGTCGACACATTGTTCTGGGTGTCGACACTTACTTCAAGTGTTGACTCTTCTGTTGAGTGTCGACACATTGTTCTGGGTGTCGACACTTGCTTCAAGTGTTGACTCTTCTGTTGAGTGTCGACTGTTGAAACCGAAAATAGGCCTCTTGTGGAGTTCGACCCTTGGGGAAGGGGTGGTCTCGCGCCTACTTTGCTTCTGCAAGAAAAACAACGAAAGAGACAAGAAAGAACAGACCCAAGGGCTCGGCAGGGAGGTCCCACCACAAACCCGGAAGATCTCTGAGCGCTTCCCCTCCTTAGCCAGAAGCCGAGCTAAGGTACTCTCAGAGAACACTGGAGAATGAGAGTAAGGAGGCACCGAAAACGTGTCCTCTGAGGTACCACTTGGGTCTTATTTATAGCTTTTTGGAACCTGAACTGCCAATAACCAAAATAACTGACCTGAAAATACCAAAAGGCCCTTAGCTGGGTTTGCCAACAGCCAAACCCCGCTGTTCTGATGGGCTATGCGCAGTCCAACCTGGTCTGCCAACAGCCAAACTCCGCTGTTCTGATGGGTTATGCGCAGTCCTGGGGAGTCAACTCGCCTCCAATCCTTCTTCGCGGGAGGCGGGCGCAACCTGACTTCAGCTGCCCGCCCATGCTCCCTGGGCGAGCGCGGGCCGGGGGCGCGACCTGCCTTGCTTCTGCTGGGGCGGACCGGCGGCCAGGTCGCGTGACGAGGCGGACAAGCGGCCACTGCGACTCTCGATCGGCTCGCCAGTCGCGGGTCGCCAAACTCATCTGTTTTGGCCAAGGACTCTTCGCGCGACCCGCTCGCTTGCCTCGTCGGCTCGCTCGCCTGAAATGGGCGGGAGTGGGCCAGCCCTTCTGCCGCATATCTGTTTGCCGCTCGGATTCGGGCCGCGGGGCAAGGTCTGCTCGCCTCCCTGGTGGGACCCACTCGCCGGACACGGGGTTGTACACAATCCCCGCTCTTTTTGAGCTTGATTCAAGCTCGGAAAGAATCATCCAACCCGCGTGTTCGGCGAATACTTGTGCTGAGCTGGCAGGGAATCTTCTGGTGGGCCCCCTCTGTCCGGCTATAAATATACCGCTGAGCCCAGGAGGGGGGGCTCCCCAGATCCCCTCATTTTTCTTGAACAGAATGATCTCTTGATGCCGGTCAGCGAAGAGGTGCGAGCTCGCCTGGCGGCAGCGGGCCTGAAGACTCAGGAGGAGGCACTCGAGTCCGCCCCTTGGCTAGCGCGTGGGTCTCCTGGTCCTCTCTTTAGGCCGACGAAGGGAAAGATCGTTAGGCGGTCTCTGACGGGTGAATGTCCGGGCTCCAGCTCGACGGCGGCTGTTGAGGTCGTCCCTGGGGTACGTGACCTTCCGCGGATTATCGCCGTACCTCTGACCTTTTGTTTTGCAGGCGATCCCTCGTGAAGAGGTGGGGAACGGGGGAGAGGATCGCCCCCCTCGCTTGTCGCCTGAGAAGGTCGCTAGTTCCCCAGGTCCGGACCGCCCACCTCCGGAAACCCCCCGCCCGCCGACTTCCCATGGACTGGGAAAATCCCTTGAGACCCTCGAGGGAGAAACCTTTCAGGGTCGGCCGGGCTCCTCTCGCCCATCCATCGGTGCGGGCGACGTGCCAACCCCTGGTGAGCTGATATTTACCGTTGGCTTTGTCCTTGTTCGCTCCTTCTGACTCGCCCGTTTGTAGGCTATAATAGGGCCTCCTCCGAAACTGAGACGAGCGAAGGATATTCGCCCCCGCCCGACGTGGACAGTGTCTCTGATTACCTAGGCGACCCGACCGATGCGACGGGGATGAAGAGGCAGGTGACGCGGCTGTTCCAGAAACACACGCTGTTGATCCAGGAGCTCGCGAAGAGGGTCGATGAAGACAAGGCCGAGACCGCGGCCCGGCTCGCGGCCTTGGAGGGACCTCCGCGCGCAGCGGAAGACGACGATGTCACTTCACCGGGCGTGCATATTGCGCGAGCCGAGGGGCATCTCAGGAGCGCTACAGAGCAGATCGGCCTGGCTGAGCGGGAGCTGGTGGCAGTTCGCGATTACCACGACCCTCGCGTGCCGCCGCGATCGGGAACGAAGCGGCGGCACAGGTGGAAGTGGGTCGAGTACTGATCCAGCCTTCTGCCCCCCGCTCGCGGGATACCGCGGGGTTGCTGTTATTTCTAAGTTATCTTTCATTTGTAACCACTTGCGACTCTTTTTGCCCGCCTATGAGCCTAACTTGTTACTGCTGAGGCTCATTGAAAATATCATGCTGTTTCTATTGCTTTATGTGGGCAGGTTAAGGGAAAGGTCCGTTCTTCCCCTCGCGCTGATCGGGGCGAGGGCGAGCCGAGAGCTCGCCAGACGGGAGTCTCCCGTCTCGCGCGGAACCCCGTGCGGGTGCGGGTCGAGACTCGCCCGCTCAGGTCTTCCGCGGGCGCGGCCGGGCGAGACCCGCGCCGGATCGGTCTTTGGGGTGCGGTTGCGCGCGGGGAAGTCGAACCGTCAGGCTGATTTTTGCTATCTGCACCCCCTCTTTCGGCGGGAAGTTTCCTACCCTTTCTCTTTCCCTATAAATAGGCCTTGCCGGCTCTTATTTCCTCACCGATTCCAAACATCCTCTCGCTTCCTTTTTCCCGCGAAGTTCGATTCGTGCTCGCCTTCTGGATCTGTCTCGCACGTTCGGCGGCGACTCGATGGGAATGGGCGGAGGCGGCGGCGACGTGGACGGACGAAGTAAGTGTGTCTGGACCTTCTCAGAGCACGACTTTCCTCACGCTGTCATCTCTGAGCGCGAGTACTTGGATGCTCTTAGCGACCACGTGCCGCCGAGCTTTTCTGCGAGACGGCCCGGGGATGGGGAAAAGATCAACGACTTATCCAGGGATGAGCTCGCCATCCCGCTAGCTCACTTTTAGGTGGGTCTGCGACTCCCCCTGTGGCCCGAGGTGCGCCAGGTGCTGAAATACTTCGGGGTCGTCCTGGGTCAGATGACCCCGAACTCCATAGCCGTCATGGTGGGGTTCGCCTGCTTCCTGCGAGAGGAGCGAGTGGAGTTCAGCCTCGCCGTTTTCCGGAAGCTGTTCTCCTTCCGGGCGAATCGGGACGGGACCGCCTACTTCTCCAGCGCCCACCTCAAGGTGCGGGAGACAGTCAATAAGAGCCACAATTGGCTCAAGAAGTTCCTGTTCGTCAAAGGGGACTTCGGCAACGTCCCCTTCTCGCCGGTGCAGCTTAGCGAGGCGAGCTACCGGCCGCCCAGCCTCGGCGGTCATGAAGCCGACTTGTGTGCGTTCTTCGCCGAGAAGAATTTTGAGGTCGCGTACCTGCGCCGCCATCTTGACGACCTCGCCGTCGTCCCGCCAGGGGGAGGTTTTCCACTCGCCGCTGTTATGCCTTACCTTCCCATTTTTCCTTCATCTCACCCCTCCTTCTTTGCAGGTGAACGCGACATCCCTCTTCACCCCCCTTATGAGAGCGCCAGGATCCCCTCCGGGGTTCTTGCCCGAGCTCAAGCTGGCTCAGCGCGACATCCCGTCAGTCCCGGCCAAGAAGCGGCCGGGTGGCGGACAGCCCGCCCCTCCGCCGAAGGTGGCGAAGACCGCGGATCAGCAACCCACCGCGAGCCAAAGGAAGGGCAAGGCCCCTGCGGACCCTCCGGCCGAGGGCCCTTCGCCCCCGCTGGTCGCTTAGACCAGCGACTCCCCGGTCAGGACGGCGGGCACCTCCGCACCGCCGGGCGGGTCTCAAGCTGCCGCGATGCCGGTGCCGAGGGGCCACCGCAACTTCGGCTACGGCGAGAGGTATCTGGATGAGCTCGGCGCGCCGCTCCTTTCGTGGGACAAGGAGTCGAATCGCGCCGCAATCTCGACATTACTGCCGAGCTGGATGGAGCAGGATACCATCGGCGGGGAGGCCTACAACTTCTCGTTCGGCCTGTATTCGCGAGAAGACGCCGCCATCTACGATAAAGAGGCGACGCGAGTATTGGTTCACGAAAGCGCGCGGGCCCAGCTACGCGGCCTGGAGCTAGCTCACATGGTAGGGGGGCGCTGCACTCAGCTGGAGCGGAACGCCACCTCCCTGAAGAAGCTGGCGGACGAGAGGGAGGAGGCCCAGAAGCTCGCTCAGGAGGACGCAAACCTTCAGAGGAGGCGGGCCGACGCGGCAGAGGAGACCCTCGCGCAGTACCTGGGCGGGGGGTGGTACGTACTCACCCTGAACTACCGCCCCTTCTTGCGAATACAGCTCACGATTCTCCTCCTTCCTTTCTTCAGGATGCGGCGACGGCGAGCCGGATGGGTGCCGAGATCGCCACCCTTGGTCAAGACAAGGCGGCGTTGGAGGCGCGGGTATGCGAGCTGTAGGCCGCCGCTGCTGTCCCTCCTCCCGACAGCAGGGTCTGTCCACTCGAGCACCACTCCGACTACGATTTGGAAGTGCTGATGCAGAAGAACGCCGCCAGCACCGCGAAGTATACGATGCAAATGCTGTGACGCGCGGATCTCCTTACGAGCGAGGCGGCGGGACTCTCGGCGGAAGACGTGGTGCCGGCGCTATTTCTCCCCGTGCCGGACCCTGGGGACAAAGCCTTCCAGCCCCTTTAGGACTTCTTGCCCCGGATCTCGCGTCTCCCCCTGCCTTTTGACATTTATTACTTTTTAAATGTATATTATTATATACGTTTACCTGTTTTGAGATGTACGTGCGGGCTGCGCCTATACTTCGTCTTTTTCAGCTATTGTTGTTTTTATAAATGCTCTCTCGCCCGCCTTATTTATACATTTGCTATTGCCGTGCGATGCGACCTCCCCCTGCGACCCGGCCCCGATGAGGCGGCCGCTCGCCCGCCGAGCGAGGCGAGCCGGCTCGGCCCTTGTCTATGTTGCCTGATTTCTTGCGGACTCTCGCCCAGGTTCTCGCCTCCACTCGGCCGCCTTTCCCGGGGCTGGGGGGGTTATGTTAGACCCCTCCCCTTTTTGATTAACTCTTGTGATTCCGACCTGTTGTTGACATCGTTTGAGTAGTTCCCGGCCTCGCCGGCTAGGTGGGAGTCCGCCAGCATGATTTGATCTGGGTTGTAAGTCATTGCCATGGAGTGACTTCCGGCCCTGCCAGCTAGGTGGGAGCCTGGCAGCGGGATCTTCTTGAGGCTAGGGATGACACCGAGTGACTTCCGGCCCTGCCAACTAGGAGGGAGCCTGGCAGCGGGATCTCCTCGGGGTCCAAACTCATTCCATCGAGTGACTTCCGGCCTTGCCAGCTAGGTGGGAGCCTTGGCAGCGGGATCTTCTCGAGGCTAGGGATGACACCGAGTGACTTCCGGCCCTGCCAGCTAGGTGGGAGCCTGGCAGCGGGATCTCCTCGGGGTCCAAACTCATTCCATCGAGTGACTTCCGGCCCTGCCAGCTAGGTGGGAGCCTGGCAGCGGGATCTTCTCGAGGCTAGGGATGACACCGAGTGACTTCCGGCCCTACCAGCTAGGTGGGAGCCTGGCAGCGGGATCTCCTTGGGGTACAAACTCATTCCATCGAGTGACTTCCGGCCCTGCCAGCTAGGTGGGAGCCTGGCAGTGGGATCTCCTCGGGGTCCAAACTCATTCCAATCCTCTATGTAAGCTGGCTATGGCAATTCTGGGGGGGGGGGGGAGAAAATAAGTTCATTATACCAAATCATGTTGCTTACAGGTGCTTAAGGAAAAAACCTCTTCAGGTCGTCTCCACTCCAGGTGAGAGTCAGGGTCTCGCCCTCTACATTTTGGAGCCGATAGCCCCCTGACTTCAAAGCTTCCTTCACAATGAATGGCCCCTCCCAGCTGGGGTTGAGCTTTCCAACGGATGCTGACCTTCCTGCCGTGTCCACCTTCTTCAGCACCAGGTCTCCTTCCGCGAACTGCTTGACCCTGACATGCTTGTCAAAGTATTTCGCCATCCTCCTTTTGACCTCCTCCTGTCGGACGGCCGAAAGGTCCCTCAACTCTTCCACCATGTCAAGGGAGAGTCTCAGCTCCCCCTCGTTCTCGGCTCGCCATTCCTCTCGGCCCTCACTGGCCGCCCCGACTCGCGGCGTTTGGACTTCAAATTCTATGGGGAGCACCGCCTCGCACCCATGGGAGAGCTTGAAGGGGGTCTCCCCCGTGGCCATGTTAGGGGTGGTTCTTAGGGCCCAAAGAACTGCGGGGAGCTGCTCCACCCAGCTTCCCCTCAAGTTTTCCACCTTTTTCTTGAGGAGATTGACGATGATCTTGTTCGCGGCTTCCACCTGCCCGTTACTCCTGGGGTGATGGACCGAGGCGAATCTGAGGTCGATTCCAAGCTGCTCGCAGAAGCTGGTGAACTCGACACTGGCGAATTGGGGTCCGTTGTCGGTGACGATGGCCTGGGGCAGCCCATGGCGACAGATGATCTCCCCCCATACAAAGTTCCTGATTACTTGGGAGGTCACCTTGGCCAACGCCTTCACCTCCATCCACTTCGAGAAGTAGTCGATCATCACCAGGAGGAATCTTCTCTGACCGCTGGCCTGGGGAAACGGCCCAACCAAATCCATTCCCCAGATTGCAAAGGGCCAGGGGGCCGTGATACTCTTGAGTTGTTGGGCCGGCTGTAGCTGGAGGGGGGCAAACAGCTGGCACTTATGACATCTCCTTGCAAACTCCACGGCATCTCGGCCCAGGGTGGGCCAGAAATATCCTTGCCTGATTATCCTCCCCTCCAGGGTCCGACTCCCGGAATGACTCCCGCACTCCCCGGAGTGGACTTCTTCTAAGATCCTCTGCGCCTCACCCTCGGCTACGCAGCGAGCCAGCATCCCGGAGAGGGTCTTCCTGTATAGCTGCCCGTCTTTAAGGAGGTAGTAAGCGGACTTGTGCCTCAGCTTATTCCTGTCTGCTCCCTCCGGATACTCTCCCATGGAGAGGAAAACTACTACTGGATCCATCCATGAAGGCTGCTGACCGATCTCCATGAGCTCCCCTTCTTCGATAGAGGGGCGGAACAGGTCGGTGATGGTGCCCCCCACCCGGGGGCCATGCTTTGCTAGCTGGTCGGCCTGGTCATTCTCTCCCCTTGGCACGTGTCGGATGGAGAAGGTCTGGAAGGTCCCTATGACCACCTTTACTTTGGCCAAGTATAATTTCAGAGCGGGCTCCCTTGCTTCGAACTCCCCGTTGATCTGGGAAGCCACCACCATGGAGTCGGTTAGAACCTCCACATCCAGCACCCCCAACTCCCTAGCCAGTCGCAGCCCCGCTATCACTGCTTCGTACTTGGCCTGGTTGTTGGTAATGGGAAAATGCACCACCACCGTCTGCTCAATCTGAGTCCCTTGAGGGCTTTCCAGAACCACTCCTACTCCAAGAGAATGCCTTCCTGAGGCTCCATCCACCCTCACCTTCCAAGGAGTCGGGCGGGTGAGCTCCTCCTCCGCTACTTCTACCACGTAGTCGGCCAGGAAGTCGGCCATCGCCTGAGCTTTGATCGAGAGCCGAGGAACGAAGGAGACATCGAACTCGCTCAGCTCCACCGACCACTTGGCCAGCCGGCCTGAATGCTCCACCCCCTCGAAGATGTTGCGGAGAGGATGGTCGGTCACCACTCGGATTGAGTGTGCCTGGAAGTAAGGTCGTAGCCTCCGAGCCGAGATGATTAGTGCGAATGCAAGCTTCTCCAAGATTGGATACCGGAGCTCGGCCTTCCTCAGGACCCGGCTGACGTAATAAATAGGGAGCTGCCTCTTCCCTTCTTCACGCACCAAGACGGAGCTCAAGGCCTCTGCCCCGACCCCGAGATATAAGAACAAATCCTCACCCTCCTTCGGACCTTGGAGCAGCGGGGCCTGCGTCAACTGCGCCTTGATGGCCTGGAACGCCTCCTCGCATTCCCTGGTCCATTCGAACCTCTGGCCTCCCCTCAGCGTTTTGAAGAAGGGGGAGCACTTCTCCCCTGCCCGAGAAAGGAAGCGACTCAGCCCTGCTAGCTTCCCTGTCAACCGTTGGACCTCCTTCGCATTCCGCGGGGACCCTAGCTCCAAGATAGCCTTGACCTTGTCTGGATTCGGCTCGACCCCTGCAGGGGTGAGGAGATGCCCCAGGAACTTCCCCCGGCCGGCCCCAAAGACACACTTAAGGGGATTCAGCCGCATCTTGTATCTGCGTAGGGTGGCGAAGGTCTCCTCCAAGTCCCGGAGGTGGGAGTCCACATCCCGGCTTTTGATCATGAGGTCGTCCACGTATACCTCCAAGTTCCTTCCCCTTTTCTCCTTGAAGACCCTGTCCATCATTTTTTGGTAGGTGGCCCCGGCGTTCTTCAGTCCGAATGGCATCATCTTGTAGATGTAACAGCCGTCCCCTGTGATGAATGAGACATCCTTGATGTCCGGGGGGTGCATCCTAATCTGATGGTAACCTGAAAAGGCATCTAAAAAACTCATTACAGAAAAGCCGACGGCTGAGTCAACCAGCGCGTCGATCCGAGGCAAAGGATAACAGTCCTTAGGACAAGCTTTATTAAGAAGGGAAAAATCGATACACAATCACCAGCGGCCGTCTCCTTTTTTGACCATCACAACGTTGGAGACCCAGCCGGGGTACTGAATTTCGGACACGAAGCCAGCTTTGAGAAGCTTCGCCACCTCCTCCCTGATGGGTTCCGCCAACTTGTCTGCCGTGGATCTCTTTTTCTGCTGAACGGGGCGTGTCCCCGGGTCCAAGTTGAGGCGGTGGCAGGCCACATCCGCGTCAACCACCGGCATCTCCGCGGCGCTCCAGTCGAAGATGTCCACATTCTTCCGGATGCACTCCAGCATCCTGCCTTGGTCCTCCGGGGTCAGCCCTCCGCTGACGCGGATCTTCTCCATCCTTCCTCCCCGGGTGAGCACCTCCAGCTCCACCACTTCTTCCGCTGCCTCCAGCTTGGACCGCTCCCCCCATCCTTCGGCGTCCCCTTCCTCCGGAACGGGGACCTCTACCTCCATTTCTCCTCCCACGGCCCTTACTTCAGCCACCTCCTCCAGGTCTCCTCCTGCCGCCTTCTCTGCGCAGTCCTTCACTCCCTGCTCTTCCCCTCCTGCTCCCTGCTCGACCTCCTCCATCCTCCGCCCCATCTCCTCGGCTCCCTCCTGCCAAGAGATGGTGTTCACCGCAGTGACATAGCACTCCCGTGCCACCTTCGGGTCCCCCCTAACCCTGACCTGCACCCCCTCAATGTTGAACTTCAAGCACTGGTGGAATGATGAGGGGACGCAGCGAAAGGCATTGATCAAGGGCCTCCCGAAGATTGCGCTGTAGCTGCTGGGGGCGTCCACAATGACGAACTTGCAGTTTCGGGACTGCCCCCCCAGGGTGACATGAAGGCCGACTCCTTCCTCTACTTCCTTCCTTTCTCCCGAGAACCCGAACAAGGGCCCGTCCGAGGCCAGCACCCTCTTAGCCCCCACCTGCATTGCGTCAAACGCCTTTTTGAAGACGACGTTCACGGAGCTCCCATTGTCCACGAGGATCCGAGAGACAGTGAAATTCTCGATGGCGGCCTTGATGACCAGCGCATCACAGAACTGATCCTCGTGGTCGGGCATATCGCTTCTGGAGAAGGTGATCCTCTCCTCCGGTGGCGGGGTTTGGGATGTAGAGGCGACGCTCCGCCGGTACATGGTGTGGAGGCTTGCCTTGCGGGAAGCCTCGATCCCCACTCCCCCGTGGATCACTCCGATCCCTCCTCGGGTCCCGACATCAACCCGGTCTTCACAGCGATCCTCCTCCGCCCGAGGCAGGACCTCCTCGATTCTCACTTCTTGCCGCGCCTCCTCCTGCTGCTGCTGCCGTCCCCTGTTCCCTCTCATTTCCAAGAATTCCGGGCACGTAGCTGTTGCGTGCCCCTCTTCCTGTTGGAAGTCGCAATAGGGCAGCTCCACCCTGAACTCTCTCCTCCTTCTCCTCATGATTCCCCTCCTTGCTCCCAAAGCTATGGCCATGGCCTCCTCCTGATCGGGGAGTCGGGGCCGGTGACCCTGCCTCCAGCCTGGTGGGTGGAACTGGTCCTGCCTCCCCTGGTAGTGACCCCTTCCTAAGTACCCTCTCTGTGGCCCCTGCCCCTGCCACTCTGGTCTCCAACCTAGCCGACGGTCGGGCTCCTGACGCCCCCAACCCGGCTGCTGTCCTTGGAGCTGCCTCTGCTCCCTCTTCCTGGGCTCCCCTCTTCTCTCCTCCTGTGCCTTTCCTCCTCTCGACTCTTTCTCCTCCTCTGTGGCCCACCTGGCCAGTTTCCTTGCAAATTCTGGGTTCGACGCCTCCCCGTCTACCTCTCTTGCCGCCCTGTCCATCAACTCCTCGTAGGAGAGGGGGGGGGGGGGAACTCTCTTCAGCTCCATCCGGAAGAAACCCTGCTGCAGGCCCAGGGTAAAGGCCATCATCAGACTATGGCCCGGCATCTCCTGGACTTGAGTAACTTCCTCCTGGAATTGGTCCACATAGCTTCCCAACGTCTCGTTCACCCCCTGCTTAATGTGAAACAAAGACTCGGACTCCTTCTTCCTCTTCTTCGAAGTGGTGAATCTCAGCATGAATCCTCGGCGCAGGTCCTCGAAGCAGTAGATGGAGCTGGCCGGTAGCTGGTGGAACCACTCCCTTGCCTTCTCCCGGAGGGTGATGACGAAGAGCCGGCACTTGAATCCGTCCGGCATCTGACGGATGGAGACCACGTCCTCGAACCATTGGACATGCTCGACCGGGTCTCCCTTCCCAGTGTAATAGGACATCTCGGGCTCCCTGAACCCATCTGGAACTGGAGCTGAAGAGACCAGCTCGCTGAAAGGACTCCCTCCTCCCACTGGGCAAGCTGGTGAGTCACGCGAGCCCAGCTCGCCGAAGCGACCTCGGCCTGCCGAGCCGGGGAAGAGCTCGCACCCGGGGAGCTCGCACCCTCGACCTTCCTCGGCCACTTCCTTCCCAGCTCGCCTGCCGGGAGTGTCCTCGCCCAGAGAGGGGGCGGCCGCGATCTGGGCTGCCGGAGTCGAGCACTCGGCCCGCACGCCGAGTGCGATCTTGACGAGGTCCAGCACCTCGTTCCTGAAGTCTTCAAACATTCCCACTATTGCGAGAGGCGGAGGGGCGGCGAGTTCTGCCTGTCGTATCCTTGTCCTCCCGTCATTGAGCTCGCCAAAGCTTTTCTGCACTGACCACTTTCCATGCTCACCGCACCAAGATGTTGAAACCGGAAACCGGCCTCTTGTGGAGTTCGACCCTTGGGGAAGGGGTGGTCTCGCGTCTACTTTGATCCTGCAAGAAAAACAACGAAAGAGACAAGAAAGAACGGACCCAAGGGCTCGGCAGGGAGGTCCCACCACAAACCCGGAAGATCTCTGAGCGCTTCCCCTCCTTAGCCAGAAGCCGAGCTAAGGTACTCTCAGAGAACACTGGAGAATGAGAGTAAGGAGGCACCGAAAACGTGTCCTCTGAGGTACCCCTTGGGTCTTATTTATAGCTTTTTGGAACCTGAACTGCCAATAACCAAAATAACTGACCCGAAAATACCAAAAGGCCCTTAGCTGGGTCTGCCAACAGCCAAACTCCGCTGTTCTGATGGGCTATGCGCAGTCCAACCTGGTCTGCCAACAGCCAAACTCCGCTGTTCTGATGGGTTATGCGCAGTCCTGGGGAGTCAACTCGCCTCCAATCCTTCTTCGCGGGAGGCGGGCGCGACCTGACTTCAGCTGCCCGCCCATGCTCCCGGGGCGAGCGCGGGCCGGGGGCGCGACCTGCCTTGCTTCTGCTGGGGAGGACCGGCGGCTAGGTCGCGTGATGAGGCGGACCGGCGGCCACTGCGACTCTCGATCGGCTCGCCAGTCGCGGGTCGCCAAACTCGTCTGTTTTGGCCAAGGACTCTTCGCGCGACCCGCTCGCTTGCCTCGTCGGCTCGCTCGCCTGAAATGGGCGGGAGCGGGCCAGCCCTTCTGCCGCATATCTGTTTGCCGCTCGGATTTGGGCCGCGGGGCAAGGTCTGCTCGCCTCCCTGGTGGGACCCACTCTCCGAACACGTGGTTGTACATCGACACATTGTTCTGGGTGTCGACACTTGTACTTAGTCTCAGCTGACTTTTGCTGAGTGTCGACACAGCCTCCAAGTGTCGACACTTTCTGGTGTAGACACAGTTTTTCTGGGTGTCGACATAACTGCTAAGTGTCGACACAGCTTCACTGCACTCTTCTTCATTGAGTATCGACACAGCTCCTTGTGTCGACACTTTCTGTCTGGTGTCGACTCAGCATCCCTGGTGTCGACACAATGACTCCAAGTGTCGATACTGCTTGCCTGGGTGTCGACACAGGCCTTCTTAAGTGTCGACACTTTCCCTCTGGGTGTCGACACATGGACTTATAAACTTTTTCTTCTATCCTGCAAATACTTAGCCTGCACAAGTAAACTCAAAACACATCAAATACATTTTCATGTATATCATTGAGTTGGGTGAGGCTTCTTCAAATCAGGTACATTTGAACCAATGTACCCAACAATCTCCCCCTATTTGGAGAAGTCATAACCCTTAGTCAATGATATACACCATTCATAATAAAATTACAAAATGATGTAAAGCAGGATTATATATAGCAGGGCATACATAAACATGTATTAAACAAACATGTACACATAGATAGCATTACAGAACAATTATGAAATAAATTTAACACATAACAAATTTATTACACAACACATTGTTCCAATACTTTGTCATATTCATATTTCAAAAAGTTTACAGAATGGTTATCATCAAAAGATTACATAGTAAACTTAAGAAAATTCTAATTCTATTTCTGTTCAGGCTCCTTGATCACTATTCCTTTGCCAGCTTGTACTTTGGCTTGAACAGGAGCTTCAGTAACTTCAGCATCAGCAGGCTTCTTGCCTTTCAGATCTTTCTTCTTAAGTTCTTCTGCTTTAATCTTTTGTCTTTCAAAATAATGATAAGGCTTGGGAAAGTACTTGCTAGGCTCCAGAGCAGTAGGAGGTAGCTTTCCCATCTTGGCCTTTCTCCTGTATTGGACTATAGCCTCCTGCCTTATCTCATGCTTTCTCCATTCAGCCTCAGAAAACCACTTGTTCCTGTCTTGAATGTTATCCTTTGCAGCTTTCCAGGCAGTCAAAATAATGTTTCTAGAGGTGGGGCTCCACTGCTCAAAGTCAGGTCTTTGTTCAGCTTGCTCCCTGAACCTCTTCTTTGATAATCTGGTTTCTTCTTCAGCTTGCTCCTTCAAGATGGCTTCCTGTAAAGCTTCAGAGACAGGCTGAACAACTTTCTCTATTATGACATTGTCCTTACCCCCAGGTGGGCTATACATGGACTGTATGTCAGCATGGATCATGTCAAAATCTGATGGAGGATAGATCACTTGAGCTACTTCTGGTTGCTCACCTCCAAGATAGGCAGGGTTAATTCCAGATTCTGTTACATTATCATCATCACAAAGAGGAGGATAACCAAGAGTGGCTCTGATGGAATTAGAAACCCATTTTGCATGGTCAGAGCCAACTTTGACTAAGACCCTCTCCCCCTTTATGACTTCTCTTTCTATGTGATCCCTTAAGTCATCTTTTTGAAATCTGATTTGGGCATTGAGATAATTAACTCCATCCCTGTAGAAAGGTCTTAACCTTTGGAGTTTTTCAGAGATCAGCTTCTGAGAGTCTTGAATAGCAGTTGTAATATCAGTTAAGCTCTCTTGCAGTGCTTTACCAAAAGCTGTCATAGCAGTAGCAGTAGAAGTTGTCAGACCAGTAGCAATGTTCTTCATTTCTGTGACAATAGCATTGTGTGATTGTGTCAAATTATCATTCATTCTTATTTGGTTCTCAAGAACATACCCCTGCTTCTGTGCTATGTCATCTACTTGAGCCTTTATCTTTTCCTGATGTGTAGCAAGATAGACTACTGCATTCCCAGCCTTGTGGAAGCAGTCAGTCATCTCTTTCTTATTAAGATTCATCTCAAATTTTATTGACTTGATATCCTGGGCTAGATCAAACTGTAGTGATTTTTGCCCTTCATCAACATATTTCTCAATAGCCTGCCTGTGCTCATCAAGTTTAATTTGCATTGCAACCATTAAAGCACTATAATCAACAGTTGGAGCTGGCTGTGATATAGGCTGTGGAGCAACAGTTTGTAAAGCCTTCTTGTAACTCTGGCTTCTTCTCCTGAAAACTTGAAACTTCTTTTCTTTGCCCTTGTTGCTTCCTCATCTTCAGAAGCTGAGGAGCTAGTAATTTCTACCCTCTCCTTAGGGCTTTGAGGTAACTCCTTCTGCACTTCTGGTGCCTTCTCAGTCTCTTGCCTTGTAGGATCTTCAAGAATTGGTACTTGCTCCCCCTCAATTGGAGCATTCTCCCCCTCAGCAGCAGCAGTTTTCTTGTCAAAATCTGCTTGATCCAGATTTAGAAATAAATCTTCCATGGTATACTCTTGTGGAGAATGAGCTGGAGAAACTCTGGGCTCATCTACCACTGGATCAGATACAAACTGAGCTGCAGCAGATTTGTCTTCCATGACAACATCTGGGACTTGACTAGCAGTCTGTGGTTGCTGATAAACATCAGACAAATCAGTATCCTCTAAAGGAAAATCTATAGCATTAAGCTCAGTGATTACCTCTAGGATGATGTTGGTTGCTTGCTCACTCTCAAGAGGAGTGGGCTCTTCCACAACTAGTGGCTCCCCCTGGATGTGATCCTTGTGTATGGGGCTAGCTTGAGGTAGCTCCCCCCCTGAATTTCAGCATCTACTTGTTGTACTGGAGACTTCACAACAGTTCCTGTGTCTTCTTCATTAGGTGTGAAGACCACTTGTTCTTCACTATCAGAGCTGCTTGATGGAACTTGAGCCACTGGGGCAACTTTCTTCTTCTTTTGTAGAGTTACTTTCTCAGAAGTTATCTTCTCAGTGGTTGGCATCTCTTTAGACAACACCCTGTCCCACCTGGAGAATATCCTCAAATCCATCTTTCTCATATGGTTGATTTTGCTGCCAGCAGCTTGATTCATAACCTTTGGTATAGTACTAGCTAGGTATAGACTTATGATCTTGCCCAGATTTGGCTTATTCAGGCTTTCCTTGATTTTCTCAAATACTACTATAGACCAGTCAGTTTTCAGATTGAAGATTATTCTGGTCATAATGCTGAACATATGGGCAGACACTCTGTCATGCCCTCCTGGCTTGCTCAATATCACTTTCCCAACAATTTCAGACAGGAATTTCCCCTGACTGTTCATTCCTTTTCTATTGAAGACTGAACCAATCTTCATCTTAGAATCTAGTCCACACCAAGTTAGAGCTTCCCTGGCCTTTGAAGCAGTAACTTCATCTTCTTCTTTAGTTCTTGGTAACTGCAGTACTTTCCTCAGACGTTTAGGAGAGACCTTAACCTTCTCACCATGAACCCTGGATTTGATCTTGAATCCAGATTCGTCCACTTCAGCACCATTGAGGAATTCCAGTACTTCCTTCTTCCAGATTTTAGTAGGTTCAGAAACAAGGAATTCCAACCCCGAGTCTGCAACTAGGGTTACTACAGTCTTGATTTCTTGATCGGCATCATCAAAAGCATTGCGCACCAGCTCGTAGCCTTCGTTGACGTTCTCCTCAAGCTTTGGCGCCATTAGGGTTTGATGAATTTGACTGGAGAGAAGAGAGGTGTCGACACACAAGTTTTGGTCTCGAAACTTTTGAAAGCGTGTCGACAGACTAAGGCAAAACCCTATTTATACCTTTATCATTTTGAAGATGAAAAGGCGGGCAACCAACTTAAATTGTGTCGATACTGGCAATAAGTGTCGACACTGACTTATAATGTCTCGACACCTATGTGTCGACACAAGTTTAGTCAACAGATTATATGTGTCGACACTTGTTTATGTGTCGACACCACTTAACTCGACACATAGTCGAGACTTTACTTAGATAATTCTGAGTAAACACTATGTGTCGACACCACCTTGGTTGTGTCGACACCAACTTGTCATGTGTCGACACTAATATTCTGAAGTGTCGACACTAACTTTCTAGATGTGTCGACACCTTTTCCCTGAAGTGTCGACACCAATTTTCTGTGTCGACACCTTTTTACTTAGCCAATTTCCAATACTATAAACTTACTCTAAGTTTATCATTCCTAGTTCAATCTTAAACCTATTGAACTTAGTTTCTTCTAGGGGCTTAGTATACATATCAGCTAGTTGATTATCAGTTTTAACATATTCTAGTAAAATATCCTCTTTTTCTACATGCTCCCTAAGAAAATGATATTTTATCTCAATATGTTTAGTTCTACTATGTGAAACAGGGTTATGTGCAATTGAAATAGCACTTGTAGAATCACAGAAGAGTGGAGTTCTACTTACCTGAAATCCATAGTCCTCAAGCTGATGTTGTATCCACAGAAGTTGAGCACAACAACTTCCTGCAGCCACATACTCTGATTCTGCAGTGGAGATAGCCACACTTGTTTGCTTTTTGCTACTCCAAGAAATTAGTCTTCCTCCTAGGAATTGACAGGTTCCAGTAGTGCTTTTTCTGTCTTCTTTGCATCCTGCAAAGTCTGCATCTGAATAACCTGTTAGTTCAAAATCCCCATTCCTAGGGTACCAGAGGCCTAAATAAGGAGCGCCCTTTAGATATCTCAATATCCTTTTGACTGCAGTCAAATGAGACTCTTTAGGGCATGCTTGATACCTTGCACAGACACATGTAGCATACATGATATCTGGTCTACTTGCAGTCAAGTATAATAGGGAGCCAACTATCCCTCTATACAAGGTTTCATCTACATGCTTCCCTGCATCATCCTTGCTAAGAGACATACTTGACCCCATAGGAGTCTTCATAGTGCTGGATGAATCCATACCATACTTCCTTATGAGTTCTAGGGTGAACTTGGACTGGCATATGGATAAACCACTCTCAGTCTGTCTTACTTGGAGACCCAAGAAGAACTTTAGCTCTCCCATACTATAATTCTCAAATTGACCTTGCATTAGCTTTGCAAACTTTTTGCAAAGGCTACTTTCAGTAGACCCAAATATAATGTCATCTACATATATTTGGACTAGTATTACTTTGCCTCTAGATTCCCTAAGGAATAGAGTCTTGTCTATTTTCCCTCTTGTGAACTTATTCTCAATGAGGAAACTAGACAGGGTTTCATACCAAGCCCTAGGGGTTTGCTTTAACCCATATAAAGCTTTCCTAAGTCTATAGACATGATTAGGTAGAGTTGAATCAACAAAACCTGAGGGTTGTTCCACATAGACTTCTTCTTTAAGATTACCATTTAGAAATGCTGACTTGACATCCATTTGGTAAACTTTGAATCCTTGAAAGGTTGCATAGGCCAGGAACATCCTTATGGCTTCCAGTCTGGCTACTGGAGTAAAGATTTGATCAAAATCAATACCTTCTTCCTGCCTACATCCTTTAGCAACCAGTCTTGCTTTGTTCTTAATGATGACTCCTTGTTCATCCATCTTGTTCCTATAGATCCACTTGGTTCCAATTATATTGTGGTCTTTTGGTTTAGGAACAAGCTCACAGACCTTGCACCTCTTGAACTGATTGAGTTCTTCTTGCATTGCCTCAATCCAAAGAGGGTCTTTGATGGCTTCTTCAAACTTCTTAGGTTCAACTTGGGATAGGAAACTGGAGTAGATTGCTGCATTCAGGTTTCTGCTCCTTGTTTGTACCCCTTGTCTTGGATCACCAATAATTTGCTCAGCTGGATGATCTCTAAGATGCCTATTGGCTGGAGGCATCCTTACTTCAGGTTGAACTTCTTCAACTTCATCATCTTGCTGTACTTCTTCTGCATTTGGTACATGTAGTACTCCCCCTGGACAACAGCCACTGTCGTATACCTGCTGTCTTGTAGTAGGTTCTTCTTCTATAGTGAGCTTGTACATCTTCTTTGTTAAACCTGTGGGGCTGCATACACTACTAGACAACTCATTGTTAATAAGTCTAGATTCATCAAATACTACATGTACAGTCTCTTCTACAACTTGTGTAGGCAAGTTGTAGACTCATAAGCCTTACTGTTGTTGCTGTACCCAACAAAAATTCCCTCTTGGGACTTGGCAGCAAACTTAGTCAAGTAAGACTTTCCATTGTTAAGTATGAAGCACTTACAACCAAAGATCCTGAAGTAGGATAGGTTTGGTTTCCTGCCTTTCACAACCTCATAGGGGGTCTTGTTGAGGCTTTTATTTATGGTAGCCCTATTAATAACATGGCATGCAGTATTCACTGCCTTAGCCCAGAAGTATTCTGGTAGTGTTGTATCATTTAATAGGGTCCTACCAGCACCAATCAAGGTTCTATTCTTCCTTTCAGCAATGCCATTTTGCTGAGGTGTTCTTGGTGAAGAAAACTCTTGAAATATCCCAAAGTCTTCACATAGTTTTGTCATGCTATCAGACTGAAACTCAGTACCATGGTCACTTCTTATTTTGACCACTGTACTATTTAGTTCATTCTGAATTTGTCTAACAAAGCTATAGAAGACATTGGGTGTTTCAGATTTCTGTCTAAGAAAGAACACCCAGGAAAACCTTGAGTAGTCATCTACAACTACAAAGGTATAGACCTTCCTACCTAAGTTGTGAACTGGCATTGGACCAAAGAGATCCATATGCAAGAGGTATAAGCACCTCACATCATCTTTGTTTTCAATGCTTCTAAAGGTGGATCTAGTCTGCTTGCCCTTTTGACAAGCTGAGCAAATACCATCTTTAACACACTTAACTTGAGGACCATTCCTCACTAACTCTTTGCTAAAGAGTTTGCCAATTGTCTTGTAGTTTAGATGGGCTAGCCTCTTGTGTCATTTGACACAATAAGAGACTGTCTCATCAGCTACAAGACACACTTGAGAACCATTGGTCTCATACATAATGTCTAGGCAGTAGACATTCCTCTTTCTATAGCCAGTCAAAATGATCTCTTGATCATTTGACCTCTTGATATGACAACCATCCTTAACAAATGAGATGTCATATCCTACATCACTTAATTGACTTATACTAATTAGGTTATGTTTCAAACCTTTAACATAAGCCACTTGAGTAATGGTAACTAAGTTACTAGAAATGTTACCAAACCCTTTGATGATTCCTTTTTCAGAACCACCAAAGGTGACTTTAGGACCATCTTTGATTGGAGTGTAGTCCTTTAGCAATTCCCTTGTTCCAGTCATATGTCTGGAACATCCACTGTCCAAGTACCATATTGGGGCATGGCCACTTGGACTCATCTGCAAAACAAATTAATGAACCTTAGAACCCAAAGAATTCTTGGGTCCTTGGTACTTGTTAGTTTGCATCCTGACATGGCTACCTGCTGGTTTTCCAACAGGCAGTTTGCTACTCACTTTGGCACTAGCATTGTGCCAACAGTCCATTGCATAGTGGTCTATCTTGCCACAGCACCAACACTCAAACTTATTGTACCTTTGCTTAGGTACTGTCTTTGCTGTTTTATCTACAACAGACTTGTTGAGAGTTGGGGCTTTGCCCTTGGACATAGACTTGGACTGAACAGTCCTTGCAGGTCTTGTAAATCCCAGTCCAGCTTTACCTTTGTGATGAACAAATTCATCAATTATGGGTAAAACAGACTTTGGTTTAGAAAACCTAGCAACTAAGTCTTTCTCCTTCTGAAGATTAATCTCCAAACTCTTGATTTGATCATTCTTAAATGATATAGTTCCCATTTGAATCACAGTTATGTGCTTCAATCTGGCTATCTCATTAAGCTTTTGATCACGCATCTTCTCAGAATCTGTTGCTGCAGCTTTGAGATTTGTAATTTCCTTTGCCTGACTTTTGGCTAGGGACTTGCTCTTCTTATAAGCTTGCAACAGAACTTTATATTCATCTATCAACTGATGAATATCTTCTTCAGACTCAGATGCACTCTCATCATTTGATGAGGATGAATCTGATTCTGTACTGGCACAAGAAACTGAACTTAAAGTTGAACTTTGTACCTTACTAGGTCCTGGCTGCTCCAGGATTTTGTCATTTTCAGTCAATGCCATCAGTCCTTGGCACTGACAGTCTTCTTGTTCATATATAGAATTCATAATCTGCATGAACTCTTCTTCTTCTTCCTCAGCAAACAGCCCTATATATGCCTCAGCATCTGACTCAGTTTCTGAAGAAAAAATATCTGACAGACTCTTGTCCTTTTTGGCAACAAAAGACTTCTCCTTCTTGCCCTTGTAATGAGTCCTTTTCTTGTCACTAGACTCCTTCCTTTTCTCTGGACAGTCTGCAATGACATGTCCTTGTCTATTACAACAATAACACACAATTTTTGATAGTGTAGATTTGCTAGACTTAGACTTTTTCTTGTCTTTCTTTGAAGACTTCTTTTTCTGATAAGAGTCTTCCTTTCCCTATGAAGTAGATGGCCTTGTCTTCCACTGTTTCTTCTTTAAGAATTTCTGAAAATGTCTTGTGAAGGCAGCAAAGTCCTCATCACTTTCACTACTTTCAGATTTTGTGCTGACTGACTCATCTGACTCAGATTCAGCAACCTTTGGAGGTGGAGTTGGTGACTTACTCCTGTACTTTCTGGGGGCTTCTGATTTAAAAGTCACTGTTCTTTCCTTATGTTCATTTCTTGTGGATTTCTCCTCTTCTTTCCTCACCAGCAACTGCATTTCATAGGACAGCAGTTTGCCAAAAAGTGTTGGTGGAGGAATTTCTCCCAGCTTTGCCATTTCCCTGATGGCACAGATCTTGGTGTCCCAATATTTAGTTAGGGACCTTAGAAACTTATCATTGAGTTCATAATTACTGAACTCTCTGCCATAGGACATGAGTTCATTCACTATCCTGTAGAACTTCTTATAGTACTCAGTTATGCTATCACCCTTTCCTTGTCTAAAACTTTCATACTCTTGATTTAGCAAGGATTTTCTGTCTTGCCTTACTTCTTCAGAACCCTCCATATACACAATAAGAGTATCCCACATCTCTTTGGCTGTCTTACAGTGTATTAGATTCTGAAAAGTTGCATCATCTATGGCACTCACTATAATGTTCTGAGCCCTTTTGTCCATGGTGGCTAGGACAATCTCATCCTTTGTCATTTCAGAGAAATCCTTAGGTGTTCTCTGAGTTGCATCTAAGACTGATACCTTCATGGGCACATATGGATCTTCCTTCACTGTGATATAAATTCTAGGGTCTGAAGCTTCCATAAACAACCTTACCCTTTCTTTCCAGATCCCAAAGATCTCTTTCCTACATATGGGTAGCTTCATGGATCCCAATTCCTTGTGATTTTCAGTGGAACCCATGGTTCTTGATTTTCTTGATTCTGTACTTCACTTAGACTGAATCTGCCAAGCCAATCAGGATCTACTCGGACAGTTATGTCTCTTTTTGAGTAACCTGGCTTTGATACCACTTGAAAGATATAGTACCTAAACACCTAGAGGGGGGGGGGGGGTGAATATGTGACCAAATTCTTTTTGACTTTTTATGGCAGCAATCAGTTTTTAACACAGAATTTAAACTACTATTGCACATCAATCACACAGCATTCACAGCAAACCACAGCACACAGAAGACACTCAGTTTTATAGTGGTTCCCCAAGGTTTGGGTACATCCACTTTCCCCATTCGCCTATCTAGCAGTGTACTAGATTCGGCCCAACTGCTCCACTATCTCAGAACCCAAAATAGGTTCCTACAACTCTGGCCCAAGGCCCTACAACTCAGCTTCTTCACAAAGCCTACACTCAGCCACAAAGGCCTACACTCAGCCACCAAGGCCTACACTCAGCCACCAAGGCCTACACTCAGAGATTTCAATCTCCTACACTCAGGCTCTCAAGCCCTACACTCAGCCTTTATAATTACAGGCTTACAAGACTCAGATCCAAAGGATCCTACAAGATAAAATGAATACAAACTTGTGACTCAACAACTCAGAGAAAAGAGAGAGAAGAGTTGTGAGTTTCTTGATGAGTTCTTGGAAGAACTCAGTTGAAATCAATCTGACTTAGCTTTCTTCAAAGCTTCTTGAAAGTAGAACTCAATAAGATTGACTCCTTCTGCAGTTGATCCTTGATCTCTGCCACTTAAGATTCAGAGTGAATCTGAACCCTTCTTCTCAGCCTGGTTCCAACAGCTGATTTCTTGGATGGAGCTCTCTCTCTCCAACTTCTTAGATCTTCACTTGATAACTAGATCTTCTTTGTATTACTTGTCTGAACAGCCACTTGATCTGTCTCAACAACTGTTTCTGTAGACTGTACAAGCCTATTTATAGGCCTTCTTCATGGTAACCGGCTGGTCCGGTCCATAACTGAATTCTGATAACTCTGACAGGTGCTGTAGACCGGCTGGAATGGCAGCTGTCAAGTCATCCAGTCAGTTCTTGAAAATTCTGTAACTGTCTTTAAGTGTCGAGACTTTCTATCTTTAAGTGTCGACACTTATAGATCAAGTGTCGACACAAGTTGTCTAAGTATCGACACTAGTCTACAAGGTGTCGACACAACTCCTTGTGTTATAGATTTTGTATCTCGACACTACTTCTTCTTCATGTGTCGACACTGAAATTGAGTGTCGACACAAGTACTTGTACTTCAGTATCTTGCTGAATTCTTTTAAGTGCCGACACATCTCCTTTGTGTCGACACATCTTCATGTGTTGTATCTGTCAAGTGTCGACACTGCTTCTTGGTGTCGACACATGTCTTCAGTGTTGATACTTGTTGAGTGTCGATACATTGCTTTGGGTGTCGACACTTTCTTCTTCAGTCGAGACTCTGGCTGTGTGTCGACACATTCCTTTAGTGTCGACACTTGTTCTTAGAATATTTTGTTGAACTTTGCTGATCTTTGCTAAGTGTCGACACAGCTCCTTGTGTCGACACTTTCTTCAAGTGTTGAGTCTTCAGCTAAGTGTCGACACATTGTTCTGGGTGTCGACACTTACTTCAAGTGTTGACTCTTCTGTTGAGTGTCGACACATTGTTCTGGGTGTCGACACTTGCTTCAAGTGTTGACTCTTCTGTTGAGTGTCGACACATTGTTCTGGGTGTCGACACTTGTACTTAGTCTCAGCTGACTTTTGCTGAGTGTCGACACAGCCTCCAAGTGTCGACACTTTCTGGTGTAGACACAGTTTTTCTGGGTGTCGACACAACTGCTAAGTGTCGACACAGCTTCACTGCACTCTTCTTCATTGAGTGTCGACACAGCTCCTTGTGTCAACACTTTCTGTCTGGTGTCGACTCAGCATCCCTGGTGTCGACACAATGAATCCAAGTGTCGACACTGCTTGCCTGGGTGTCGACACAGGGCTTCTTAAGTGTCGACACTTTCCCTCTGGGTGTCGACACATGGACTTAGAAACTTTTTCTTCTATCCTGCAAATACTTAGCCTGCACAAGTAAACTCAAAACACATCGAATACATTTTGATGTATATCATTGAGTTGGGTGAGGCTTCTTCAAATCAGGTACATTTGAACCAATGTACCCAACACAAGTGTCGACACTAGTTGTCTAAGTGTCGACACTAGCCTACGAGGTGTCGACACAACTCCTTGTGTTTTAGATTTTAGATCTCGACATTGCTTCTTCTTTATGTGTCGACACTGATAATGTGTGTCGACACTGATAATGTGTGTCGACACAAGTACTTGTACTTCAGTATTTTGTTGAATTCTTCTAAGTGTCGACACAACACCTTTGTGTCGACACATCTTCATGTGTTGAACTCGCTGAGTGTTCACACTTCTTTTTGGTGTCGACACATGTCTTCAGTGTTGATACATGCTGAGTGTCGACACAGCTCCTTGTGTCGACACATTCTTCTTCTGTTGAGACTTTTGCTGAGTGTCGACACAGCTCCTTAGTGTCGACACTTGTACTTAGAATATTCTTGAACTTTGCTAAGTGTCGACACAGCTCCTTGTGTCGACACTTTCTTCAAGTATTGAGTCTCCAGCTGAGTGTCGACACATTCTTTCTTGTGTCGACACTTTTTTCAAGTGTTGACTCTTCTGCTGTGTGTCGACACATTGCTCTGGGTGTCGACACTTATACTTAGTCTCTGCTGATTTTTGCTGAGTGTCGACACAGACTCCAAGTGTCGACACTTTCTGATGTAGACACAGTTTCACTGGGTGTCGACACAACTGCTATGTGTCGACACTGCTTCACTGCACTCTTCTTCATTGAGTGTCGACACAGCTCCTTGTGTCGACACTTTCTGTCTGGGTCGACTCTGCATCCCTGGTGTCGAAACAATGACTCCAAGTGTCGACACTGCTTGCCTGGGTGTCGACACAAGTCTTCTTAAGTGTCGACACTTTCCCTCTGGGTGTCGACACATGGACTTAGAAACTTTTTCTTCTTTCCTGTAAATACTTAACCTGCACAAGTAAACTCAAAATACATCAAATACATTTTGATGTATATCATTGAATTGGGTGAGGCTTCTTCAAATCAGGTACATTTAAACCAATGTACCTAACAATCTCCCCCTATTTGGAGAAGTCATAACCCTAAGTCAATGATATACACCATTCATAATAAAATTATAAAATGATGTAAAGCAGGATTATATATCAGGGCAAACATAAACATGTATCAATCAAACATGTATACATAGACATTATCTCAGAACAATTATGAAATAAATTCATCACAGCAAATTTATCACACAACACATTGTTCTAATAACTTGTCATATTCATAATTCTAAAGTTTACAGAATGTTTTACATCAAAAGATTACATAGTAAACTTAAGAAAATTCTATTCTATTTTTGTTTAGCCTCCTTGATCACTATTCCTTTTTCAGATTGTACTTTGGCTTGAACAGGAGCTTCAGCAACTTCAGCATCAGCAGGCTTCTTGCCTTTCAGATCCTTTTTCTTTAGCTCTTCTGCTTTAATATTTTGCCTCTCAAAATAATGATAAGGCTTGGTAAAGTACTTGCTATGCTCCTAAGCAGTAGGAGGTAGCTTTCCCATCTTGGCCTTTCTCCTGTATTGGACTATGGCTTCTTGCCTTGTCTCATGTTTCCTTCATTCCAATTCAGAAAACCATTTATTTCTGTCTTGAATGTTATCTTTTGCAGCTTTCCATGCAGTTAAGATAATGTTCCTTGAAGTGGGGCTCCACTGCTCAAAGTCTTGTCTTTGTTCAGCTTGTTCCCTGAACCTATTCTTAGACAATCTAGTTTCTTCTTCTTTC
Source organism: Platanthera guangdongensis (assembly GCA_039583875.1). Lineage (NCBI taxonomy): Eukaryota > Viridiplantae > Streptophyta > Magnoliopsida > Asparagales > Orchidaceae > Platanthera > Platanthera guangdongensis. The sequence goes on from CM077166.1 coordinate 49,785,696, forward strand.
TGCAGAGCTTCTTGCATAGCCTCTGATACTGGCTGAACCACTTTTCTAGAATAACCTTCTGAGTACCATCAGGTGGACTATACATGGTCTGGATATCAGCATGTACCATTTCAAAATCTGGAGGAGGGTAGATGACTTGAGCCACTTCAGGTTGCTCCCCTCCTAGATATGCAGGATTAATCCCAGATTCTGCCACATTATCATCATCACAAAGAGAAGGATATCCAAGAGTAGCTCTGATAGAATTAGAAATCCATTTAACATGATCAGAGCTGGCTTTGACTAATACTCTCGCCCCCTTTATGACTTCTCTAACCATGTGATCCCTCAGATCATCCTTTTGAAATCGGATTTGGGCATCCAAATAGTTGACTCCATCTTTAAAGTAAGGTTTCAACCTTTGGAGTTTATCAGTTATGAGCTTCTGAGAGTCTTGTATGGCAGTCTTAACAACAGTAATTTCCTCTTGGAAGGCTTTGTCAAAGTTTGCTTTAGCTGTAGCATCAGCTGGAGTCTGCCCTGCAGCTAGATTCTTCATCTCTGTTACTATGGCATTGTGAGAAGCAGTCAAGTTATCATTCATTCTAATTTGATTTTCAAGTACATAGCCTTGCTTGACTTCAAGTTCATCCACTTGAGCTTTTATCTTCTCCTGATGTGTAGCCAAGTACACCACTGCATTCCCTCCCTTGTGGAAGCAGTCAGTCATCTCCTTCTTATTAAGATTCATTTCAAATCTTATAGACTTTATATCCTGGGCCAGATCAAACTGCAATGATTTTTGCCCTTCATCCACATACTTCTCAATGGCTTTCCTGTGCTCATCAAGTTTAATTTGCATTGCAACCATTAAAGCACTGTAATCAACAGTTGGTGCTGGCTGTGATATAGGCTGTGGAGCAATAGTTTGGAGAGCCTTTTTGTAATTCTGACTCCTCCTTTTAAATACTTGAAATTTTCTTTTCTTAGCCCTTATAGTCTCCTCATCTTCAGAAGCAGATGTGCTGGCTATCTCTACCCTCTCCTTAGGTAGCTCCTCAACTTCTTTGGGCTTCTCAGGTTCTTGCCTTGCAGGCTCTTCAACATGTACTACTTACTCCCCCTCAACTGGAGCATTCTCCCCCTCAGCAGCAACATTGTCCTTTTCAAGATCTGCTTGATCTAGATTGAGGAAGAGATCTTCCATAGTAAACTCTTGTGGAGAATGGGCTGGAGAAATTCTTTGCTCATCTACCACTGGATCAGATATAATTTGAGCTGAAAGAGAAGTGTCCTTCATGACAACTTCTTGGGGTTGGCTATCCATCTGAGTTTGCTGATTAACATTATTGAATGAATCAGACAAAACAGTATCCTCTATAGGGAAATCTAAAGCATTAAGCTCAGTGATTACCTCTAGAATTGTGTTTGTAGCTTGCTCACTTTCCAGTGGAGTTGACTCTTCCACTACTAGTGGCTCCCCCTGGACTGAATCCTGGTGTAAGGGGCTAGCCTGAGGTAGCTCCCCCTGCCTTTCAGCAACTACTTGTTGGGCTGGAGACTTCACAGCAGTTCCAGTGTCTTCTTCATCAGGTGTGAAGACCACTTGCTCTTCACTACCAGAGCTGCTAGTGGAAACCTGAGCCACAGGGGCAGTTTTCTTCTTCTTCTTGTGTGGGGTTTCTTTCTCAGGAGTAGGCATCTCCTTTGTCAAAACTCTGTCCCATCTTGAGAAGATTCTCATGTCCATTCTTCTCATGTGGTTGATTTTACTGCCAGCAGCTTGACTCATAACGTCTGGCATAATACCAGCAAGGTATAGACTTAAGATCCTGCCCAAGTTGGGCTTCTTTAGACTTTCCTTAATCTTCTCAAAGATCACTACAGACCAGTCAGTTTTCAGGCTGAAGATTATCCTGGTCATGAGATTGAACATATGGGCAGATACCCTGTCATGCCCTCCAAGCTTACTTAAGATTACCTTGCCAACAATTTCAGAAAGAAATTTACCCTGGCTGTTCATCCCCTTTCTATTAAACACTGATCCAATTTTCATCTTTGAATCCAGACCACACCATGCCAATGCATCTCTGGTCTTAGAAGCAGTTACTTCATCCTCTTCTTTTGTCCTTGGTAGATTTATGACTTTTCTCAAACTTTTTGGTGATACCTTCACCTTTTCACCATGAACCCTGGACTTGATTTTGAATCCAGAGTCGTATACTTTAGCTCCATTCAGAAATTCTAACACTTCTTTCTTCCAGATTTTAGTCGGCTCTGAAATAAGATATTCTAACCCTGAGTTTGTGACTAGGGTTATCACAGTCTTGATCTCCGGGTCTGCATCACCAAACGCGTCGCGCACCAGTTCATAGTCTTCATTGACGTTGTCCTCGAGCTTTGGCGTCATTAGGGTTTGAAGAATTTGAACTGAGAGAAGAGAGGTGTCGACACACAAGTTTGGTCTCGAAACTTTTGAAAATGTGTCGACAGACTAAGGCAAAATCCTATTTATACCTTTCTAGGTTTGAAGATGAAAAGGCGGGTCAGCTAACTTAAATTGTGTCGACACTGTCGATAACTATCGACACTGACTTATAATGTCTCGACACCTATGTGTCGACACAAGTTTAGTCAACAGATATATGTGTCGACACTTGTTTATGTGTCGACACCACATAACTCAACATTTAGTCGAGACTTTACTTAGATAATACTGAGTAAAGCCTAAGTGTCGACACCACCTTGGATGTGTCGACACCTACTAACTATGTGTCGACACTAAGTTTCTGAAGTGTCGACACCAACTTCCTAGATGTGTCGACACCTTTTTCCTGAAATGTCGACACCAATTTTCTGTGTCGACACAGATATCTCTGTGTGTCAACACCTTTTTACTTAGCCATTTCTATAAACTTATTCTAAGTTGATCATACCTAGTTCAATTTTAAACCTATTGAACTTAGTTTCTTCTAGGGGCTTAGTATACATATCAGCTAGTTGATTATCTGTTTTAACATATTCTAGTAAAATATCTTCTTTCTTTACATGCTCCCTAAGAAAATGATATTTTATTTCAATATGTTTAGTTCTACTATGAGAAACAGGATTATGTGCAATTGATATAGCACTAGTAGAATCACAAAATAGTGGAGTTCTACTTACCTGAAATCCATAATCCTCAAGCTGATGTTGTATCCATAGAAGTTGAGCACAGCAACTTCCTGCAGCCACATATTTTGATTCTGCAGTGGAGATAGCAACACTTGTTTGCTTTTTGCTACTCCATGAAATCAGTCTTCCACCTATGAATTGACAGGTTCTAGTTGTGCTTTTTCTGTCTTCTTTGCAGCCTGCAAAGTCTGCATCTGAATAACCTGTTAGTTCAAAATCCCCATTCCTAGGTTACCAGAGGCCTAGATAAGGAGTGCCCTTTAGATATCTCAATATCCTCTTGACTGCTGTCAAATGAGACTCCTTAGGGCATGCTTGATACCTTGCACAGACACATGTAGCATACATGATATCTGGTCTACTTGCAGTCAAATATAATAGGTAGCCAACTATCCCTCTATACAAAGACTCATCTACAGGTTTCCCTGCATCATCCTTGCTAAGAGACATACTTGACCCCATAGGAGTCTTTATGATACTGGATGAATCCATACCATACTTCCTTATGAGTTCTAGGGTGAACTTAGACTGGCATATGGATAAACCATTCTCAGTCTGTCTAATTTGGAGACCCAAGAAAAACTTAAGTTCCCCCATACTACTCATCTCAAATTGCCCTTGCATCAGTTTTGCAAACTTTTTGCAAAGACTACTTTCAGTAGACCCAAATATTATGTAATCTACATATATTTGGACTAGTATTACTTTGCCTCTGGATTCCCTAAGGATTAGAGTCTTGTTTATTTTCTCCCTTGTGAACTTATTCTCAATGAGGAAACTAGACAGGGTTTCATACCAAGCCCTAGGGGCTTGCTTTAACCCATACAATGCTTTCTTAAGTCTATAGACATGATTAGGTTGAGTTGAATCAACAAAACCTGATGGCTGTTCCACATAGACTTCCTCTTTTAGATTACTATTTAGAAATGCTGACTTGACATCCATTTGGTAAACTTTAAATCCTTGAAAGGTTGCATAGGCCAGGAACATCCTTATGGCTTCCAGTCTGGCTACTAGAGCAAAGGTTTGATCAAAATCAATACCTTCTTCCTGCCTATATCCTTTAGCAACCAATCTTGCTTTGTTCTTAATGATGACTCCATGCTCATCCATCTTGTTCCTATAGATCCACTTTGTCTCAATTATGTTGTGGTCTTTAGGTTTAGGAACAAGTTCCCAGACCTTGCACCTCTTGAACTGATTTAGCTCTTCTTGCATTGCCTCAATCCAATTAGGGTCTAGGATGGCTTCTTCAAACTTCTTTGGTTCAACTTGGGATAGAAAACTAGAGTAGATTGCTGCATTCAGATTTATGCTCCTTGTTTGTACCCCTTGTCTTGGATCACCAATGATTTGTTCTGCTGGATGATCTCTAAGATGCCTATTGGCTGGAGGCATCCTGACTTCAGGTTGAACTTCTTCATCTTGCTATACTCCTTGAACTTCATCTGCATTAGGTACATGTAGTACTCCCCCTGGACAACAGCCACTGTCTTCTACTTGCTGTCTTGCAGTAGGTCTTTCTTCTATAGTGAGCTTGTCCAACTTCTCAGTTATACCTGTGGGGCTGCAAATACTGCTAGACAACTCATTGTTAATAAGTCTAGTTTCATCAAATACTACATGTACAGACTCTTCTACAACTTGTGTAGACAAGTTGTAGACTCTATAAGCATTACTATTGTTGTTGTACCCAACAAAAATTCCCTCTTGGGACTTGGCAGCAAACTTAGTCAAGTAAGACTTTCCATTGTTAAGTATAAAGCACTTACAACCAAAGATCCTGAAGTAGGATAGATTTGGTTTTCTGCCTTTCACAAGCTCATAGGGGGTCTTGATATGGCTTTTAGTAATGGTAGCCCTATTAATAATATGGCATGCAGTATTGACTGCTTCAGCCCAGAAATATTCTGGTAGTGATGTATCACTTAATAGGGTCCTACCAGCCTCAATCAAGGTTCTATTCTTCCTCTCAGCAATGCCATTTTGCTGAGGTGTCCTTGGTGAAGAAAACTCTTGAAATATCCCAAATTCTTCACATAGTTTTGCCATACTATCAGACTGAAATTCAGTACCATGGTCACTTCTTATTTTGACCACTGTACTAGCTAGTTCATTCTGAATTTGTTTGACAAAGCTATATAAGACACTAGGTGTTTCAGATTTCTGTCTAAGGAAGAACACCCAGGAAAACCTTGAGTAGTCATCTACAACTACAAAGGTATAGACCTTCCTACCTAGGCTGTGAACTGGCATTGGACCAAAGAGATCCATATGCAAGAGGTATAAACACCTCACAGCATCTTTGTTTTCAATGCTTCTAAAGGTGGATCTAGTCTGCTTGCCCTTTTGACAAGCTGAGCAAATACCATCTTTAATACACTTAACTTGAGGACCATTCCTCACTAACTCTTTGCTAAAGAATTTACCAATTGTCTTGTAGTTTAGATGGGCTAGCCTCTTGTGCCATTGGACACAATGAGAGACTGTCTCTGTTGGGTATTGTATCCACAATTACCTGGATTTGAGGAAGCCACCTGTCAAGCTAAGATGAATTCACAATATATTTGATGAAACATCTTAAGTTGTACTTGCAGCTCCTCCATGCTAAGTGCACACCAATGTCAGGGTGCAGTAGGTCAATATACACGGGTCTGCAAGACGTAATCCCCCGTTGAGCAGATCAGTGTGTTGGCCTACGTGTACTCTCTCTATTGGAGTGCACTTACTTTCAAGTACAGGGCCGTTCATATGCAAGAGAAGACAAGGAGCATGGATGGGTCAAGGAGCAGCTCCTGGGTGGAAGACGAAAATTCGTCCAAGGAAAATTCGACGAGAATCACCAAGTGATTCTCGCCGATTCGGCGAGAATCACTAGTGATTCTCGCCGAAATCGACGAGAATCATTAGTGATTCTCGCCGACCCCTTCTGGCTACCTCAAAACGGTGCCAAGTAAGATTCGGCGAGAATCACTAGTGATTCTCGCCGAACCTGTGGTTAAGCAGCTCATGAATACCAAGTGAAAATCGCTGAGAATCAATAAGTGATTCGGCGAGAATCACTAGCGATTCTCGACGAATCGTCGAGAATCACTTGGTGATTCTCGCCGATTCGTCGAGAATCACCAGCGATTCTCGCCGATTTTCACTTAGCGATTTCTCGGGATGTTCCTGAACCGGATTCTGCAGCTGTCAATTTTCTGGACCGGGATTTAGAGATTTCTATTGTGGGTCCCACAAACGGTCATATTGGAGTTAGCTACGGTGTATAAATACATGGGTATTTTGAACAGTAAAATGGGACAATCAGAAATCGAGCCGCGACGTAACCCTAAAATCGCGATTCCACTCCGCCGTCGCCGTCGCGCTCGGGCAAGTTGGTCGCCGTCAACAATCGGTAATCCTTCGTGATCTCCGACGACAGAAGCTTAGCAAAGCTTGAGTCTCACGTGTCTATCCAGAGATCTCTTGTCTCTCGATTTATTGACCGGGAAAAACTCCCCCGTCTGAATCGATCGAGACAACCGATCCTCGTGTGACCGTTGGAAGACCAAGCTAGCTTCGCTACGAAGTTTGGATCTCCAAGTTCAGCAGCCGCTCATCATCATAGCCGCCGATCCCGAAGCTAGCCGCCGCTCGTGTTGCCGCCGCCGGTTCCGGGGAGATCCTCTCCAAGAGAGACCAAGGTTGTAGACTCTTCGTTGACTTCACGAACACGTCGTCGAACGAAGAGGAACACCTTAGTCTCCAAACGAAGTTTGTATCTCGTGTACATTCTATATTTACTTTTGTTGTAAAGGAACGATTGTTCCGTGTTGTAAGGGTTGGGTGCAACCCGTTTTGTGGGAGTGTTGACTCTCACGTGTGGAAGGGTTCCTTCCGATAGTGCAGGGATTGGATTTCAATCCTGTTGGAGAAGAGACTGAGTCGTCCCTTATTGGGAGATAGGTCTAAGGGGGAAAGTGGATGTACCCAAGTCGGGGAACCACTATAAATTGCCTGTGTATTCTGTGTGCTGTGCTTTTTATTCTTATTGTGAAGGTACATTCGTAAATTCCGCAAAAGCGCTACTCGTCACCTATTCCCCCCCCCCCATAGGTGCACATAGCTGACACTAGGTGGACTTTCAAGTGGTATCAGAGGGAGGTTGCTCTTCAAAAAGGTTAACACCTTGAGTAGAATCCTGCCACCAGTGTCAGAAGCATGGATCTGGACTATGAGATACCGCCACTCAAACTCCCCGCATGCACAAAGGATTATTATCCCATCTGGAGAATGAGAGTGTCATTTCACCTTGATGCCATCGATCCTCGAGCATCCTTCATCCTGGAAGAGGGTCCGTTTATTCCCATGAAGACCTCTGACTCTGGTATCCAAGTGCCCATGGGCATTGCTGAGATGTCAGAGACGGAACTATCACTATTTCACTTGGATGAGAGGATTCGTCAAATTATCATGGATATCTGGTCTGGAGCCTTTCGCTCTAGATTGGAAAAATGTAGAACGGCTAAATCTCTGTGGATGATGATCTCAGAGCTGATGGGGGGGGGGGGTCAGAGAAAGCTGGAATATGCTGTCAATCAGAGGATGAAGCGTATGTGGGGGTCCTCACTTCTGAAGATGAAGGCAAGGATCCCTCGGACTGCATCAGAGCTCCAGTGTCCGTGTCAGAGACTGAAGAGGACAGTGAGGAAAGCAGCTCTGATGAGGATGACACAATGATCACTGGCTCTAATGACAATATCGCTGAGGAGCAGGTAACTTCTTCGTCCTGCCCCGTATCTCTTGAAATTTCTGAAGACAGGAACTGCGTTCCTCCAGAAAATTCTGATTCCCTGAAGAGAGCCCTTCAGTCAAGCAACCTACTTGCTGAGGAGCAAGCTCAAGAGATTGCTCGACTGAAGGTCTTGTTGGTTCTCCAATTGGCGTCCAATAAGGCCAAGGACTCTAAGATCTCAGCTCTAGAGAGTAGTCTGGAGAATGAGAAAAGAATAGTATCAAACTTCTCCAAGGTTGATTCCATTAAGAGAAAGCAAGAAAACGGGTGGATCTCCCGGATTATCAATTCGTGGAGAAATGGGGAAACGGTATTCCGACCCCCCACTCCAAGCAGGAAGGCAACTCATCATGCCTTCAGGTATGACCACAGGAATAGTCGTGGTCACTGTAAGGGTGATCTGTCCCCATGTGGAAACGTCCATAGTGCAAGGGCCGTCATGGCCACCCATGAGAAAATACCTAAGGCTCATTCTGAGCCCTTTGTATTCACTGCCACTACCTCAACACAGTGTGGATCTGCATGTCCCAGCTCACAGAAGACTTCTCACCACTCGAGGACACGAGATAGAGAGGATAGAAGTCATGATGTCAGGTTCCATGGGGCCTCTGTAAGGGAGATGCCTGAAAGAATGGCACCACCTTCCCGGCCTCATAACGCTCACAACATGCATTCTTTCCACCCTTCCACGTGTCACGATGGAAGAGGAATTTTTGTGACAAGATCATGCCCTATCCCGTTTAGACCTAGGACCGTGACTACATCAGTCACGAGATCAGGTCGGAAACGGCGATACAACATTCACCCATGTTGGTGCTGTGGCAAAGTGGGACACTTTGCCATCGACTGTTGGCACAACCCCTCTGTGCCCACGGTAAGGGCTTATCCACATTCTCGGGACAGAGGTAGTCTTCCAGACAGGTTTTCTGAAGGAAGGCAGTTGCATGCTTATGCTAACAGGAACCTAGGACCCAATATGATTTGGGTTCCTAAGGTAAAGTAATTCTTTCTTGCAGGGTAGTCTAGGTTCCCGTGAATATGATGGGAACTAGACAGTAGGTGGCTCAAGACTAAATTGGAACAATCGTCTGCAATAATAGATGTGATATCAATTTGAGCATACTCACATTGAGCTTCTGATATGTTCTACCTGAGGGACTAAAACGATGACTCTCAAAATCCCAGGTACTCATGATCAGTTTCAAGACTTGAGTCGTTTTCAATTAACAATTACTTACATATATATATATCATTATATACAGATACTTCTTTGTATATTAGTGTATGTATGCACGTCTAAGGATAGGTTAACTCGATACATGCAAACCTTTATACATCAATAAAGAGTTGACGAAGATATGTCATTGTGAATCTCGACAACTCACAATTGACATCAAGAAGTGTTTGGAGAAGCCTCGCTCAAATCCAAATAGATTGTCTTTACAATAAATATGTATTTGTCGTTCTTATATTGACTTGACATCAGAAGAATTCGAAAATGTTGCAATGCTTCCTAACGTGAAAATTCCCAGTAGAAAAACCCTTCAATTTCGGAACCTCGGAACCTTTCAATTCCTAGTAAAGAAAACCCTTCAATTTCATTTTTTTATATATACTTAAGAATCCCGCCGAACGGGCTCGCCGACCCTTCACCTTCCTCAAGTATCCCGCCGAAGGAGCAAGCGATACTAGTCCCGCCGACTCTCACAGAAACCACGCCAGTTCGCAAAGCTTCTTCCATCGGATCCCGCAAGGTTTCTCCTTTAGAAATCGCGCAAAGTTCTCGTCGGATCCCGTATCGCCTTCGCAAAATCCCGCAAGTTCTCCATCGTCTTCCCCTAAGCTCCCGCAAGGTTCTATCAAAGTTCTCGTCGAAAGGCTCCCGACGAATCCCGCCGAAGCTCGCACCGTCGATCTCCCCAAGTTTCGATTTTTCTCCGCTCGAACCAACTCACCGTCTTCACCGCTAGGTATCCCCTCACCCTCACTTGGACGTGATCACTAGTATCACTTCTTTTTTGATTTTTGATTAAGCGAAGAATAGGGCTTCTCTCTCTAGATCTACGATGGCTCCACGGACAACTGCTGGGTTGATCACTGGTTGCGAGCTTGTTCGGACTGGGTTCTCTCACGCCTCGGACGAATTCCGCAACATCATTCTGATGCTGGAAGAGGCTGGGCTAACATTCATCTTGGAGCACCCTTGCAAAGTTTTGGACAAAGAGGTACTGGAGTTATTCGCCACCGCAAGACTACGAAAAGGCGACTCACTAATCAAAAGCAAGGTGGCTGGGGCAAAGGTCAAGCTGTCTGCCAGCAAGCTGACTCGCTACCTGCAGCTTTCTAGCTCGGAGCATGAGGACTATCTGGAGGACGATGACAAAAACAGAACTCTCTTATTCTGCGGTCTCCAACGAGGAACTCGATCAATAAAGAGGAAGGATATGAATGAAGAAGGGAAGCTCCCGTCAGACATTATTGGAAAGGTGCTCATCTGCAAACCGGGCTCTCATGACCATATCTCAGGAGATATGTTCAAGATCCTGATAGCTGTTGTCTGCCGTAAGAGGTTTAACTGGGGGAGTTGCTGTTCGAGAAGATCAAGGACACCTTGGGCACTCCGAGTTTTGGCCGCATCATAAGTCTATATCTAAACCAACTAAATGGAGACAAGTTTGACATGAGCAAAGGTGTCCCTCTCCACTACTTGAAGAAGATGGACACATGTGTGTTTGATCGATGGGAGAGGCGTATTGGGCAGACTGCAGTGGAAGAGCAACAGGGAGTATCCCCAGCAGTAACCCCCGGTGAAATTCATGATACCTTGACTGCAGGAATCGAGGGGGAGCCTCTACCCCCTCATACTGAGGTAATATCTGACATCTCCCAGGTGGCCAGGGATGCGGTGGCCGAAATTCATGAAGAAAGTGAACCTGAGCTGGAGCATGAGGAGGTCCTGAACAGAAACACTCAAGGAACCGAAGCTGATGTACAGGGGACTGCTGACCAAGAGTTGGAAGAGGATGCTGCTGCTATAGATGATTTCTTGGATGATGACGAAGAGGATGAAGGACATGCGGGACATGAAGTATTTGAGGCTCCGGATCCTGTTGAACCTCCATCTGACAAGCCTGCACCAGTGGAGGGGGATTCAGATAGATCTACAGCGGCCGCCAGCATTCCTCCATTAGAGACTGTGATTGTATCCAGCTCTACAGATGCGTCTGCTGAAGAGCAAGGCCAAGAAGTGCCTCCGACTATTCCGTTACGAGATGAGCTAGCCACTCACACAGTAAATGTCATTCAGGGAATTGTGAATGAACTCAAAGACTCCTTTGCTAACGCTCAGAATAAACTGCTGAAAAGGATTAAGACTTCTGAAAATCTGATGCTCAAGAATATGGTGGAAATCAACCATAAACTGGACGTGATGAAGAAGAAATTTGAAGAAAAGTATACCGCGGCCGACGAAGATGTCACACTCCTTATGGCCGGATTGAAAAAGAACACTGATACTCTTGCTGTCGTAAATCAGAATGCACATGTTGTCGCCAACAACATTCAAAAGTTTGACGGTAATATGGTCACTCTTAACGCCAATCAGCAGGCCTTGGTCTCTGAATTCTCCAAGACCACCAAGCATATTGATGACTCCCTGCACTCATATGCAAACTGCATCGCTGTCGAAGCCAAAAAGGGGGAGAAAGAGTATATAGCTAAGTTGGCCGAGCTTCAAGAAAGCATGAGCACACACTTCGCACAATCAAGCAAATATGTCTATGAGAGCTGCTGGTGGATGCTCCAACAGGCGTTAGGTATGTTAGGCGTCGTTCTGCCTGACAATCCTGCAGGTATTCATGTTCCTGAGACATCTACGGCCGCTGAGGGAGTATGTGTTGCTGAGGATTTAAGTACAAGTGCTGCAGATGTTCCCACAAATGACGCTGGTGCTAGGGCTCTCTCCAAAGCTAAACTGAGGAGCATGTTTGACCAAGAGGCCTTAGCAAAAGCCAGGGGAAAGAGAAAAGTTCAGGAAGGGACCTCCAAGGAGACTCTAGCTGAGAAGAGAATCAGAATGAGTGAGGAGGATGTACGAAATGAAAGGTGGAGTCCAGTTTCAAGGAACATCATCTTAGACACCTTCTGGCTGCAAGAAAGAGGAGAGATCAATCGAAACGAAGTATATAGCCAGTATGAGTGGAAAACGCACAAAACGTTTGAAGCGAAACGCAACATCTTTTTCAGAAACAACAATGATGCAGATAAAGTTCCTCCTCCTAGGTATTACCCGAAGCCCAAAGAATACATGGAGAGGCAAAGCAAGAAGTACTTGTCTCAAAATCCTAAGGGTGACTTAGCTAAGGAAAAATAGTCAATAACTTATAGCTTGTCACTTTGTCTTAAGAACATTTAATGATTATTGTTATCATATGAACAATTCTGAGATTATATGTGTATATATATATATATTGGTATATATATTTGAATTTGTGAATGACTCAAGTCCTGATCTGGTTGCATATATTCTCTTGTGCTGCATGTTTAATTTCTGAATGCTATGTTTATTATTTGATAGGTGTTATTCATCTTAGCTAGTAGGGTTTTGGCTTCGTCAAATAGGGGGAGATTGTTGGGTATTGTATCCACAATTACCTGGATTTGAGGAAGCCACCTGTCAAGCTAAGATGAATTCACAATGTATTTGATCAAACATCTTAAGTTGTACTTGCAGCTCCTCCATGCTAAGTGCACACCAATGTCAGGGTGCAGTAGGTCAATATACACGGGTCTGCAAGACGTAATCCCTCGTTGAGCAGATCAGTGTGTTGGCCTACGTGTACTCTCTCTATTGGAGTGCACTTACTTTCAAGTACAGGGCCGTTCATATGCAAGAGAAGACAAGGAGCATGGATGGGTCAAGGAGCAGCTCCTGGGTGGAAGACGAAAATTCGTCCAAGGAAAATTCGACAAGAATCACCAAGTGATTCTCGCCGAATCGACGAGAATCATTAGCGATTCTCGCCGACCACTTCTGGCTACCTCAAAACGGTGCCAAGTAAGATTCGGCGAGAATCACTAGTGATTCTCGCCGAACCTGTGGTTAAGCAGCTCATGAATACCAAGTGAAAATCGCTGAGAATCAATAAGTGATTCGGCGAGAATCACTAGCGATTCTCGACGCGACGAATCGTCGAGAATCACTTGGTGATTCTCGCCGATTCGTCGAGAATCACCAGCGATTCTCGCCGATTTTCACTTAGCGATTTCTCGGGATGTTCCTGAACCGGATTCTGCAGCTGTCAATTTTCTGGACCGGGATTTAGGGATTTCTATTGTGGGTCCCACAAACGGTCATATTGGAGTTAGCTACGGTGTATAAATACATGGGTATTTTGAACAGTAAAATGGGACAATCAGAAACCGATCCGCGACGTAACCCTAAAATCGCGATTCCACTCCGCCGCCGCCGTCGCGCTCGGGCAAGTTGGTCGCCGTCAACAATCGGGAATCCTTCGTGATCTCCGACGACAGAAGCTTAGCAAAGCTTGAGTCTCACGTGTCTATCCAGAGATCTCTTGTCTCTCGATTTATTGACCGGGAAAAACTCCCCCGTCTGAATCGATCGAGACAACCGATCCTCGTGTGACCGTTGGAAGACCAAGCTAGCTTCGCTACGAAGTTTGGATCTCCAAGTTCAGCAGCCGCTCATCATCATAGCCGCCGATCCCGAAGCTAGCCGCCGCTCGTGTTGCCGCCGCCGGTTCCGGGGAGATCCTCTCCAAGAGAGACCAAGGTTGTAGACTCTTCGTTGACTTCACGAACACGTCGTCGAACGAAGAGGAACACCTTAATCTCCAAACGAAGTTTGTATCTCGTGTACATTCTATATTTACTTTTGTTGTAAAGGAATGATTGTTCCGTGTTGTAAGGGTTGGGTGCAACCCGTTTTGTGGGAGTGTTGACTCTCACGTGTGGAAGGGTTCCTTCCGATAGTGCAGGGATTGGATTTCAATCCTGTTGGAGAAGAGACCGAGTCGTCCCTTGTTGGGAGATAGGTCGAAGGGGGAAAGTGGATGTACCCAAGTCGGGGAACCACTATAAATTGCCTGTGTATTCTGTGTGCTGTGCTTTTTATTCTTATTGTGCAGGTACATTCGTAAATTCCGCAAAAGCGCTACTCATCACCTATTCCCCCCCCCCCATAGGTGCACATAGCTGACACTAGGTGGACTTTCAGTCTCATCAGCTACAAGACACACTGGAGAACCATTGTTCTCAACCATAATGTCTAGGCAGTAGACATTCCTTTTTCTATAACCAGTCAAAATGATCTCTTGATCATTTGACCTCCTGATATGACAACCATCTTTGACAAATGAGATGTCATATCCTACATCACTCAATTGACTTATACTAATAAGGTTATGTTTCAAACCTTTAACATAGGCCACTTGAGTAATTGTAATATAGGAGTTAGATATGTTACCAAACCCCTTGATGATCCCTTTTTCAGAACCAACAGAGGTGACTTTTGGACCATCCTTGATGGGTGTGTAGTCCTTTAGTAAACCCCTTGTTCCAGTCATATGTCTGGAACATCCACTGTCCAAGTACCATATTGGGGCATGGCCACTTGGACTCACCTGCAAAACAGATTAGTGAACCTTAGAACCCAAAGAATTCTTGGGTCCTTGGTACTGGTTAGTTTGCTTCCTAACAAAGCTACCTGCAGGTTTTCCAACAGGCAGTTTGCCACTCACTTTGGCACTAGCATTGTGCCAACAGTCCATGGCAAAGTGGCCTACCTTGCCACAACACCAACACTCAAACTTATTGTACCTTTGCTTAGATACAGTCTTAGCTGTTTTATCTACAGCTGACTTTTTGAGAGTTGGGGCTTTTCCCTTGGTCTTGGACATGACAGTCCTTACAGGTTTAGTAAACCCCAGTCCAGCTTTACCTTTGTGATGAACAAATTCATCAATTATGGGTAGAACAGACTTTGGTTTAGAAAACCTGGCAACTAAGTCTTTATCCTTCTGAAGATTAATCTCCAGACTATTGATTTGATCATTCTTATATGTTATAGTCCCCATCTGAATCACAGTTATGTGCTTCAGTCTGGCTATCTCATTAAGTTTTTGATCAAACATCTTCTCATAATCAGTTGCAGCCATTTTGAGACTTGCAATCTCCTTAGCTTGACTCTTGGCCAAGGATTTGCATTTCTTAAATGCTTGAAACAAAACTTTATATTCATCTATCAATTGATGAATATCCTCTTCAGACTCAGATGCACTCTCATCACTTGATGATGATGAATCTGATTCTGAACTAGCACAAGAAATTGAACTCAAAGAACAATGTTGTATCTTACTAGGTCCTGGCTGCTCCATGATTTTGTCACTTTCTGTCAATGCCATTAGCCCTTGGCACTGACTGTCTTCTTGTTCATATATAGAGTTCATGATCTGAATGAACTCTTCTTCTTCTTCCTCAGCAAACAGTCCTATATATGCTGCTGCATCTGACTCAGTTTCTGATGAAGATAAGTCTGACAGGCTCTTATCCTTTTTGGCAACAAAAGACTTTTCCTTCTTGCCCTTGTATTGAGTCTTTTTCTTGTCATTAGACTCCTTCATTTTCTCTGGACAGTCTGCAACAACATGTCCTTGTCTATTACAGCAATAACATACTATTTTTTAAAGAGTTGCTTTGCTAGACTTAGTCTTTTTCCTGTCTTTCTTTGAAGACTTTTTATTCTGATAATAGTCTTCTTTACCCTGTGAAGTAGATGGCATTGTCCTCCACTGTTTCTTCTTTAAGAACTTCTGAAAATGTCTTGTGAAGGCAGCAAAGTCCTCATCACTTTCACTGCTTTCAGACCTTCTGCTGGCTGACTCATCTGACTCAGTTTCAGCTGCTTTTGGTGGTGGAGTTGGTGACTTACTTCTGTACTTTCTGGGGACTTCTGTTTTGAAGGCCACTGTCCTTTATTTATGATCACTTCTTGTTGATTTCTCCTCTTCTTTCCTCACCATTAACTGCATTTCATAGGACAGCAGTTTGCCAAATAGTGTTGGTGGAGGAATTTCTGCCAACTTTGCCATTTCCCTAATGGCACAGATCTTGGTGTCCCAATCTTTTGTTAGGGACCTTAGAAACTTATCATTGAGCTCATAATTACTGAACTCTCTGCCATAGGACATAAGCTCATTCACAATCCTATAGAACTTTTTATAGCATTCAGTTATGCTATCAGATCTACTTTGCCTAATGCTTTCATACTCTTGGTTTAACAAAGATTTTCTATCTTGCCTCACTTCTTCAGAACCCTCCATGTACACAATAAGAGTATCCCACATTTCCTTGGATGTCTTGCAGTGTATCAAATTCTGAAAAGTTGCATCATCTATAACACTTACTATGATATTCTGAGCCTTTTTGTCCATTGTGGCTAGAACAATCTCATCCTTTGTCATTTCAGAGAAATCCTTAGGTGTCCTCTGATTTGCATCTAAGACTGAAACCTTCATGGGCACATATGACCCTTCTTTCACTGTGATATAAATCCTAGGGTCTGAGGCTTCCATAAACAGTCTCACCCTTTCCTTCCAAATGCCAAAGATTTCCATTCTGCAAATGGGTAGCTTCATGGATCCCAATTCCTTATGATTCTCAGTGGAACCCATGGTTCTTGATTTTCTTGATTCTGTAATTTGACTTAGACTGAATCTGCCAATAGGATCTACTCAGACAATTATGTCCTTTTTGAGCAACCTCGCTTTGATACCACTTGAAAGATATTGTACCTAATCACCTAGAGGGGGGGGGTGAATAGGTGACTTAACTCTTTTTGACTTTTTAGGCAGAATTCAACTTATAACACAGAATTAAATCTACTTTATCACAGCACACAATCAGCAATCACAGAATTCCATATGCACACAGTAGACACACAGTTTTATAGTGGTTCCCAAGGTTTGGGTACATCCACTTTCCCCCTTCGCCTATCTAGCAGTGTACTAGATTCGGCCAAACTCCTCCACTATCTCAGATCCTCAGATCTTACACTCAGAACCCCAAAACAAGATTCCTACAACTCAGGCCCAAGGCCCTACAACTCAGCTTCTTCACAAAGCCTACACTCAGCCACCAAGGCCTACACTCAGCCACCAAAGCCTACACTCAGCCACAACAGGCCTACACTCAGAGATTCCAATCTCCTACACTCAGGCACACAAGCCCTACACTCAGCCTTTATAATTACAGGCTTACAAACTCAGATCCCTAAGGATCCTACAAGAAAATATGAATACAAAATATTAACTCTACAACTCAGAGAAAAGAGAGAAGAGTTATGAGTTTCTTGATGAGTTCTTGGAAGAACTCAGCTGAGATCAATCTGACTTGGCTTTCTTCAAAGCTACTTGAAAGTAGAACTCAATAAGATTAATCTCTTCTGCAGTTGATCCTTGATCTCTGCTACTTAAGATTCAGAACAAATCTGAATCCTTCTTCTCAGCCTGGTTCCAACGGCTGACTTCTTGGATGGAGCTCTCTCTCTCCAACTTCTTAGATCTTCACTAGATTCTTCAAGGAATAGCTAGATCTTCTTTGTATAACTTAATGTGTTGATCATCTTACTTCTGTAGATAGTATAGGCCTATTTATAGGCCTTCTTCATGGTAACCGGCTGGTCCAGTTCATAACTGATTTCTGACAACTCTGACAGGTGCAGTAGACCGGCTGGAATGGCAGCTGTCAAGTCATCCAGTCAGTTCTTGAAAATTCTGTAACTGTCTGAAAGTGTCGAGACTGTCTGTCTTTAAGTGTCGACACTTATAGACCAAGTGTCGACACTAGTTGTCTAAGTGTCGACAATAGCCTACAAGGTGTCGACACAACTCCTTGTATTGTAGATTTTAGATCTCGACATTGCTTCTTCTTCATGTGTCGACACTGATAATGTGTGTCAACACAAGTCCTTGTACTTCAGTATTTTGCTAAATTCTTCTAAGTGTCGACACAATACCTTTGTGTCGACACATCTTCATGTGTTGAACTCGCTGAGTGTTGACACTTCTTCTTGGTGTCGACACATGTCTTCAGTGTTGATACATACTGAGTGTCGACACAGCTCCTTGTGTTGACACATTCTTCTTCTGTTGAGACTTTTGCTGAGTGTCGACACAGCTTCTTAGTGTCGACACTTGTACTTAGAATATTCTTGAACTTTGCTAAGTGTCGACACAGCTCCTTGTGTCGACACTTTCTTCAAGTGTTGAGTCTCCAGCTGAGTGTCGATACATTCTTTCTTGTGTCGACACTTTCTTCAAGTGTTGACTCTTCTGCTGTGTGTCGACACATTGCTCTGGGTGTCAACACTTATACTTAGTCTCTGCTGATTTTTGCTGAGTGTCGACACAACCTCCAAGTGTCGACACTTTCTGATGTAGACACAGTTTCACTGGGTGTCGACACAACTGCTATGTGTCGACACTGCTTCACTGCACTCTTCTTCATTGAGTGTCGACACAGCTCCTTGTGTCGACACTTTCTGTCTAGTGTCGACTCTGCATCCCTGGTGTCGACACAATGACTCCAAGTGTCGACACTGCTTGCCTGGGTGTCGACACAAGTCTTCTTAAGTGTCGACACTTTCCCTCTGGGTGTCGACACATGGACTTAGAAACTTTTTCTTCTTTCCTGTAAATACTTAACCTGCACAAGTAAACTCAAAATACATCAAATACATTTTGATGTATATCATTGAGTTGGGTGAGGCTTCTTCAAATCAGGTACATTTAAACTAATGTACCCAACACTACTCCAGTCTCGTACTAGTCAAGCTTATTTCAGTACCTTCTATTTAGTACTACTCCAGTCCCGTACTGGTCAAGCTTATTTCAGTACTTTTTATTCAGTACTACTCCAGTCTCGTACTGGTCAAGCTTATTTCAGTACCTTCTATTTAGTACTACTCCAGTCTCGTACTGGTCAAGCTTATTTCAGTACTTTCTATTCAGTATTACTCCAGTCTCGTACTGGTCAAGCTTATTTCGATACTTTATATTAAGTATTACTTTAGTCTCGTACTGGTCACATTTCATTCCAGCACTTTAAATAAGCAGCATAAGCACCGCACTTGTACTCGTTGCAATTTACTATTTTAATCCCGGGTCCTGCTCTGTCGAGTAGTCGTCGAGCCTTAGTTGGGGATAACCGGAGTTAAAGTAGTCCTCCAGGTCTAGCCCCAAATAATGCGCTCCCACGCTCCTTGTCGAAAGTAGAGCTAAGTGCCGACGCCCGAAGTCTAAAGCCTGGTAGGGTAGGCCAACGTAGACCCGGTGTATATATTGTTTGCCCTTTGTTTGATTGTTTGTAAATTGCTTGCGGTGAAATAGTGGCGTGTCAGTCCCTCCCGCAGACCGTTTGTACCAGTGCAGGAAGGTCGACGACTCAAGGCGACATGGAGATGAGTACCACGGGTGACCGACCGTTATATTCCCCGTCGGGTTTTTCCTCCGCTGGTCAGCCAAAAAATTCGCTGGTTGTCGCTCACATCCAAGAGTACACAAGGTTGTATGTTAGGGCCTGTGGTTTTACGGCACGATCACCCACAGAAGTGGCAGGACTGGCCACTGTCACCGATGGCCACATCGGTGAGGCCCGCGAGGCTTGCTACCCTGTTGGAACAGAAGCGGTCCAAACTATGTCGACATAGGGTTTGTGTGCGCGGTTATGAATGTCTGCGGTGTGTACGCGGTTATGAATGCCTGCGGTGTGTACGCGGCTATGAATGCATGCGGTGTGTGCGCAACTATGAATGCATGCGATAGATTTCAGGAGGTGAAAACCTGATGTGCTGGTGAGCTAGTGGAGCCTTGTTATAACTTGTTTATATTGTTGCTGCTTTTCATTCTAGTTATTTTATCCTGCACTTTTTTTTATAATTGCTCCTAGCTGTACATATATGAAATGTTGTGCTAACCCTCTCTTGCTTCGACTCTTTACTTTTGTCGCGTGGGTGTGTGGTCGTCCCCAGGATATAGATCCGGGGAGGAGGTTTGTTTCCACTTAGTTCTGTGACTAATGGTTATTTAAATAACCATTCACAGGAAATGGAGCACCGTAGTGACCTGCCGCCGCAGGAGATTACGTCAGCGGCTAGGACTACTCGAGCAGATGCACCCCCGCCGTCGCCAGAGTTTAGAGACGTGAGTACCGCCGAGCAACATAGAGATAGAGAGTATGAGGGTTTTATGTAGTACATGTATAGCCCACGGGCTTATATAAACGCTTAGGCTTCGACCCTAGAACCCATGTATAAACATGATGTGATATTTATGTCTGCAGTGGTTTCCTGTTAATGCTTCTGTTATACTTTGATAGGTTGTGAATTTTATGATTCAAGCTATGCAAGGCGGCCATCTAGTGATTGGATAGGGTGGATCGTTTCCTCTAAGAGCACTAGGTGGACGTCTTGGGCCAGTAGTACCCCTCTGGCTCGACCCGAGCAAAAGGTTGGGGGCACTACAAATGGATCAGATCCATCACGATTCGTCCTTGTGGAGCAGTCTCAGGATCACTTCGTCCCTCGCTTCGTTCTGGGTTCGGGATGAACCTTGGAGTGGAAGCCTGGTGGACCCTAGTGTAGAGGCTTAGGGATTCTAGACTGTATGATAGTACGCCTATACACCATTATTTTTCCACTTGGGTTGTCGTTTTTGCAAATTTACCCTACTTTTGCAAAATACTGACACTCTTTCATGTTACTTCTCCAGATACCGGAGTACAGTAACGGTGGGTCCTCATCCAGAGGATATGTTCCAGCTACCCCACCACCAGACCCGATCGCTCCCGTGGCCGTACCGTTTGCCGAGACAGAGATGGGGCAGACACTGACGGCTATTCTAGCGACTTTCCGGGATTCCCTGGCACAGCCACCGCGAGAGATGACCGCACCCACCGATCTGCTGACTACTTTCCGAGGACTGAGGCCTCCCCATGTCAGAGGAATAGAGACGGCCATCTAGGTAGAGGAGTGGGTGGAGCGGTTGGAGGAGCTGTTAGTAGGAATGATGTGCCCAGCTGTGGTTGCAGTCTCTTTGGTGTTGACCCTTTTGGAGGGATACGCGAGGGATTGGTGGAAAGCGGCTAGTCGCTCTACTTTTCGAGGTCGGCCATTGAGCGCGATCCTTTGGGGGGAGTTCTCCGTGGCTCTACTAGAGTTCTTCATCATGGATGCAGACCGAGTCGCGCTGCAAGAGAGGTTCTTGCTCACTCGACAGGGCAACTGCACAGTGGCAGAGTACGAGAGAGAGTTTATACACTTGGCACGCTTCACTGGGAATCTGGCTGCCTCCGACAGGGATAGAGCTTCTCGGTTCTACCGAGGACTACGAGACGACCTGAGGTAGGCCCTGATCATGCTCTCTCAGGCCACCTTTCACACCATAGCCACCCATGCGGTAGCATTAGAGTTGGACTAGCAGATAGTGGCTTAGCGACGCAGAGGTCAGGTAGAGCTTCCTCGAGACCAGAGGCTAGATAGAGGAGTCGCTCCCCACAGACAGGATAGAGAGCACAGGAAGCTACGCCGCAGACAGCCCTATAGGAACCCACCAGTTCCCCCAGCACCCCCAGCCGTGCAGCCAGACATTAGACCAGCTCCAGCACCGCGGCCCCCACCAGTGGTCCGACGAGATGTTCCGTTCGTGGGGAACTGCTTCTTATGTCAGCAACTGGGGCATATGAGAGCTTTCTGCCCACAGGCGACATGGAGACCGGGGTTAGGAGCAGTTCAGGGTGGACAGCCAGCACGGGGACAGGGTCAGAAAGGCCGCAGAGGCAGAGCTGGCAGGAGAGGCCAGTAGGGCTGAGCAGCGCCCCTGGAAGCCTACGCACTGGACTTGCATCACGGACCGGCCCCTGACGTAGTCATAGGTATATACTTTAGGCGATAGGGAGATATCAGATCTTACTACTGGTGTTGTATATTACATATATATGTACATACATCTTCTGTATTAGTTGGATGATAAATATGTATATGTTTCTCATGTCGTCAGGACTCTTGTTGGTAGAAGGACACCCTGTCAAAACCCTTTTCGACACAAGAGCGACACATTCTTTCGTCTCCCACGAATTCATCGCAATAAAAGGAAATGTTATTCGTTCAACCGGACTGTCTATACGAATCTGTCTACCGGACGGGTCGGATATGACATCTACCGAAAAATGCTCATTCCAAGCTGTGCTGGGAGAAGTAGAATTTGAGATCTACGCAACCATCCTAGCAATAACTGAATTTGACATAATTCTGGGGATGGACTGGCTGGCCGAGCACCAAGCACAGATAAACTGTTCCACGCGAGAAGTTCGGCTACAGAACCCAAATGGCCAGAGTGTCACGTTGACAGGTGTGCCCTCTATCTCACGTATTATTCTAACTTCTACGCAGATTGTGAAATCAGTCTGACAGAAGGACGAAGTATACCTTATTTATTTCGAGATGGAAGACAAAACCCAAGTGCTCGCCAAGGTCCCAGTAGTCTGCGACTTTCCAGATATTTTCCCCGAGTCTTTCCCGGGATTGCCACCCCAGCGAGAGGTCGACTTTCAGATTGAGCTCGTGTCCGGAGCACGGCCAGTATCACGAGCCCCCTACCGGCTGTCCCCAAGAGAGCTAACTGAACTGAAAATTCAACTACAGGAACTAATAGATGTTGGATTCGTCCGTCCTAGTTCCTCGCCCTGGGGAGCCCTGATGCTTTTCGTCAAGATGAAAGACGAGACTCTACGACTGTGCATCGACTACATGGAATTAAATAAGCTTACTGTACGCAACACATACCACCTCCCTAGGATCGACGAACTATTCGATCAGTTGCAAGGTGCATCCGTGTTCTCCAAGATGGACCTGAGATCCGGCTATTATCGGCTTCAAATCTGAGAGGAAGATATTCCCAAGACTGCCTTCAGCTCCCGATACGGTCTATATGAGTTCCTAATGATGCCCTTCGGGCTCACCAATGCTCCCTCCACCTTCATGGACCTAATGAATAAAGTCTTCGAACCCTTCTTGTATCACTTTGTCATCGTCTTCATAGAAGATATCTTAATCTACTCGAAGACCAAGACGGCCCATACCCGGCACCTGCAGATGTTGCTATTAAAGCTCCGGGAGCACTCTCTCTTCGCCAAATTCAGGAAGGGCGAGTTTTGGCTAGAAGAAGTTGGATTCTTGGGCCACACGATAAACAAGGAAGGAGTGGCAGTAGACCAGGCCAAGATCCAGGCAGTACAAAATTGGCCGCGACTCAGGATGCCTGCGGATATCCGGAGTTTTCTCGGTCTTGTCGGATACTACAGGAAGTTCGTCGAGGGTTTTTCCAAGATTGCCCTACCCCTAACTGCTGTCACCAAGAAAGACGTCGCATTCCGATGGATGCCAGAGTGCGAGGCTGCGTTTGTCGAACTGAAGAAGCGGCTGACTTCCGCGCCAATCCTTACAATCCCCACAGGGACCGAGGGATTCCAAACCTACACGGATGCCTCCCTGAAGGGATTGAGAGTTATTCTAATGCAGCATGGGAAGGTAGTGGCCTACGCATCACGACAATTAAAGTCGTACAAATTGAATTACGCAGCACACAATTTAGAATTGGGCGTCGTCGTCTTCGCCCTTAAAATCTGTAGGCATTATCTGTACGGAGTAAGATGTGAGATCTTCTTCGACCAGAAGAGCCTCAAGTATATCTTCACGCAGAAGGAGATGAATCTCCGACAGCACCGATGGCTAGAATTCCGGCGTGATTACGACTTCGCTCTCCAATATCACCCTGGGAAAGCTAACAGAGTCGTTTATGCTTTGAGCCGCCAGCCTGCGATAGCCGGGAGTTGGATGGAGCAGATCCCTAAGGAACTTTTCCATTCCTTGATAAACTTGGAGATTACCCTGGTTGCCCGAACAGATCCGTAAGAGTACTATTCTCAGCTGTATTGGATGGAGATCCAATGCGACATCTGGGACCGGATACAAGAAGCCTAGAAGATCGACCTAGAGGTAATGTCGATCATCCGATCTCTGCAAGGAGGGGCACATGAGGATTATAATCTGCATGACGGGATTCTACAATTCAAAAATCGCATATTTGTTCCCGCTACCGGAGGAATTCGTAAGGAAATTCTGCAAGAGGCCCATCAGTCCAGGTACTCGATTCACCCTGGCGTAGTTAAGATGTACGTGGACCTGCACAGGACCATTTATTGGCCTGGAATGAAAAGAGATGTCACCAACTTCGTGGCCCGTTGTCAGACCTGTCATAAGGTTAAAGCTGAGTACTGCAGTCCAGGAGGCCTATTACAGCCCCTGATGATACCAGAATGGAATTTTGAAGATATCTTCATGGACTTCGACCATGGCCTACCTCGATCCCGCGCTGGGAATGACTCAATTTGGGTGGTCGTAGATCGACTCACCAAGGTAGCGAGGTTCATTCCAAATCGACAGGATGACGGAGTAGATATCCTGGCCAGAATGTTCCTAGAGCAAGTGGTACGATTCCACGGAGTACCAAAGTCCATCGTATCAGATCGTGATAGGCGTTTCACATCTAAGGAGTGGAGGCGGGTACAGGCGTACTTAGGAACCAAATTGGCCTTCAGCACCGCCTTCCACCCGCAGACAGACGGGCAGACGGAGAGGATGAATCAGACGATGGAGGATCTTCTTCGATTATGCATAGTGGAGCACAATGAGTCGTGGGAGCAGTTGCTGCCACTAGTCGAATTCTCTTATAATAACAGCTACCAGGCAAGCATTAAGATGGCTCCATACGAGGCATTGTATGGAAGACGTTGTCGAACCCAGTTGACTTGGGCTCAGGAAGAGGACCCGGAAGCCTTGGGAGTGGCTTACATTGATGACACTACGACGGCGATATGGCTGATCCAGGAGCGAATGCGGGAAGCGCATAGCCGACAATCTAAGTACTAAGATGCGCGACACCGACCGGTGGAGTTTAGCGTGGGGGAGATGGTGTTTTTGAAAATTAAGCCCATGCATAGTGTCTCCCGGTTGAGAAGGCAAAAAACGTTAGATCCCCGCTACTTGGACCCCTATCCGGTGATAGTGCGTGTTGGCCCCGTCGCCTATCGTTTAGCCTTGCCCCCAGAGTTGGGAAATCTTCACTATGTGTTTCATGTCTCTTCCTTGAGACGAGTCCTACGACAACCAGAGCAGCACCTTCCTACCCCACCGGCACAACTACAGTCAGATAGATCCGTCCAGCTTGAACCCGTCAGAGTAGTAGATTACAAGGTGAAGACACTACGCAACAAGACCATCCCGATGTTTAAGATATTATGGTCAAACTGCGGACGAGAGGAGTTCACGTGGGAACCTGAAGCACTCCTCCGAGAGAAGCACCCAGAGCTCTTTCCCCAGTTATGCTACTTTTTCCCCCTACTTCAAGCAAATTTTCGGGGACGAAAATCCTTTTATTTTTATTGGATGATAACATCCTGACTTTTATTGGGCCACCAGAGCCCTAGTAGACCCAATAAAAGTGGCTCGAACCCTACCCATGACCCGGTGGGAGATAACACTAAGCGGGAAATAGAGCTAGAGAACTCCGAATTGAGTTCTGTCAGTTCTTGTGACCTCATACAGTCGATACGAGTGCATTAGAACTCGTTCAGTTAGACCCTGAGGTCATATAGTGGATGTGACTTTTCCTCATAAAACGCAACGAGAGCGAGATTTTGAATATTGAGCTAGAGAACTTCGAATTGAGTTCTGTCGATTCTTGTGAGCTCATATAACCTACACAGGTGCATCGTAACCCGTCACGTCACAATCCAAGATCTAACGACAGATTTAGACACTTTGACCGTTTTAGAGCGCTGCAACGTGCAAATTTTGGACTTTCGCCAAACGGACTCCGATTCAACCCCAGTCAGTGGCGTTCGACTTGTGTGGTCAATACGAAGTCAATGGAAGTCATCCCAGTCAATTTCGACGGCATTTGGTCAACTCGTGGTCAAATCAAGCATAGTCGCGCACTGAAAAGCATGCGCACACCAATTGTGACTCGACACCCGAACTTTGACCAGACCCCGATGACTTTGACCCACTTTGACTTTGACCAGCAAGGAGGACCCAACCTGGGCTTGACTTGGTCAACCCCCCCCCCCCCCTAAAACCCATTTTTTGGATTTTTCTCCAAGTAGGGGCCCACCTCCTCTCCAAGGGAGGATATCCCATGCCCCCCTAACTCTTCTTTGGGACCCCAACCAGCAACCAACCATAGGATAGGTGGAGGCCCACCCTACCCCTCTTCTATCTTTCTCTCTCTCTTACTTAAAAAGCCCAAGCCCAAAATGGGCTTAATCTTTTCCCCATGTGGGGGAAACCCCTCTGAACTACAGCTGTCCTTGGACAACTGGAGGGTGGGATTAATACCTCCCTAAGGAGGGATTAGTCCCACACCAAAGAAAGAAGGGAATACCCCTCCCCTCTACTCTATAAAAGGCCCCTCCCCCTCTCCTTCCCCTCAAAATTTTCAGAACAGCTCCCCCTCCCCCTGCCCAACACTTGCTGGAGCCCTGGTTGCCGGAAAAAAGCCAAGCCGAGGCTCCTCCCCCCTCCACCACCGCCACCAAGGCACGACTGACTAGGCTGGCCCCTCGTGAGACCACCAGACCCAGGTGGAACCTTTCTCCCTCCCCTCTCCCCATTGTGGACGTGCTGCATGTGCTTCCCGGTGGCCGGAGCGCCGTCGGCGCCACCATAACCTTGTTCTAAGCTGGGTGGTGCCCAAGGAGGAAGGATCCTCCCCCAATGCCGATGGTGGTGCTGGGGGAGTGTTATACCACTGGGGATGGCGACCCCCAGCGACGGAGAGCGGCGGTGCCGCTGGAAAACACGGTTCCGGCGGCACCCGCAAAAACAGAGAGAAACTCTGTTTTTGAGCTAGTGGCGGCGGCCGGCGGCGCATGGCCGCCATACCACCGCCGGCGAGAAGCCCGACCCCCGGTGCGCTGGCCGGGAGTGGACTGGCAGGCGATCAACCGCTCGAAGAGCGGGGGTGGCGCGGTGGCGCCGGGAGCATGGCCACCGCCTCCCCAGGCTCTCGAGTTGTTAATTCCGGCAGCGGCCGGCGACGCCAGGATGCCGGACCACCGCCCAGAGAATCGCCGACCCCCGGCGAGTTGATCAGGGCCGGCGCTGGCATCTTGTGGCGACCTGCCGGTGGTGGTGGAGGCCGCTCATCCTCTGTACCGCCGGCGAGGAGCAGCAGCCGCCCGATCTGGTGATGAAGATCGGGCGGCTGGGATTTTATTAATCCCCGCCCCGTCTCCATTTTTGTGCCCCCACAGCGGATCAGTGGCCGATCCGCTATGGGGAAGCGCTAGCCGATTGCGTCCTGCGGATAAATCTCAGTCGCAGGATCCCTGTGATCTGCTATATGTAGACCATTTTTCATATCAGAAATTTCTAGAAATTTTTGGGTCAAACCTACGCCTCTAAAAGAAAAGTGACCAACATGAAAAATGTTCCCCATGATGAGAACTACCTCCACAAAAATTTTGAGTATTTTTGGAATTGAGTTGATATTTTTAAAAGCCAAAATAAAATTTGATTGGCTAAATTAAATGCCTAAAACACCTCGGAAAATTATAAAAAAATACTAGGCTCATTTTATGTCATCCTAAGGGTTGTATCAAAATTTGGGATCGTGGGGATAAAATTTGATATTTTTCCTAAAATGTTGAAAGCCTAGGGTCACGCACGGATCTTTATTCCGCTCGTTTTCCCTAAAAGGTGGAAATTGGAGTGCGCGACCACCTCTTTATAATCAAATAAGTACATTAAACTATTTTATCGATGAGAGTGGTCGAGGTAAGTGACTAAGATACGTGATTTCCGAGATTTCGTAAAACCGTCGAGCGTCTCGACTCTCGGGTGAATAGGGAACGCTTGGAAGGTGAGAGTACGAGTGATGACTTGGAGTTGTCCCTGACGACTAATAAGAATGTAAATCCTAGCCAGCCCTTGATCTAATTAAGCCGTGATAATTATGGCGCAACCAATTTAATTGGACCCTAATAATTGATGTAATCCAATAAAATCTCCTTTAAATCTCGATGGAATTGAAGCCTCCTGAATAGGAGTGATTGGACTACTAACCATTTTCTTTGTGTTTTCTCCAATCTCGAACTGGTCAAGCTTATTTCAGTACTTTCTATTCAGTACTACTCCAGTCTCGTACTTGTCAAGCTTATTTCAGTACCTTCTATTTAGTACTACTCCAGTCCCATTCTGGTCAAGCTTATTTCGGTACTTCATATTCAATACTACTCCAGTCTCGTACTGGTCAAGCTTATTTTAGTACCTTCTATTCAGTACTACTCAAGTCTCGTACTGGTCAAGCTTATTTCAGTACTTTCTATTCAGTACTACTCTAGTCTCATACTGGTCAAGCTTATTTCGATACTTTCAATTCGGTACTACTCCAGTCTCGTACTGGTCACATTTCATTCCAGCACTTTAAATAAGCAGCATAAGCACCACACTTGTCCTCGTTGTAATTTACTATTTTAATCTCGGGTCCTGCTCTGTCGAGCAGTCGTCGAGCCTTAGTTGTGGATAATCGGAGTTGAAGTATTCCTCCAAGTCTAGCCCCAAATAATGCGCTCTTATGCTCCTTGTCGAAAGTAGAGCTAAGTGTCGACGCCCGAAATCTAAAGCCTGGTAGTGCATGCCAACATAGACCCGGTGTATATATTATTTGCCATTTGTTTGATTGTTTGTAAATTTCTTGAGGTAAAATAGTGGCGGGTCAGTCCCTCCCGCATACCGTTCGTATCGGTGCGGGAAAGGTCGACGACTCAAGGCGACGTGGAGATGAGTACCGCGGGTGACCAGCCGTTATATTCCCCATCAGGTTTTTCCTCCGCTGGTCGGCCAAAACGATTCGCCGGATGTCGCTCACATCCAAGAGTACACAAGGTTGTACGTTAGGGCCTAGGGTTGTGCGGTACGATCACCCCCAGAAGTGGCAGGACTGTCCACTGTCACCGACGGCCACATCGGTGAGGCCTGCGGGGCTCGCTACCATGCTGGAACAGAAGCTGTCCAAACTATGTCGACATAGGGTTTATGTGCGCAGCTATGAATGCTTGCGGTGTGTACGCGACTATGAATGCCTGCGGTATGTGCGCTGCTATGAATGCCTGCGATAGATTTCAGGAGGTGAAAACCTGATGTGTTGGTGAACTAGTGCAGCCTTATTATAACTGGTTTATATTGTTGCTGCTTTTCTTTCCAGTTATATTACTCTGCACTTTTTTATAATTGCTCCTAGTTGTGCATATATGAAATGTTGTGCTAACCCTCTCTTGCTTCAGCTATTTACTTTTGTCGCGTGGGTGTGTGCTCGTCCCCAGGATATGGATCCGGGGAGGAGGTTTGTTTCCACTTAGTTCTGTGACTAACAGTTATTTAAATAACCATTCACAGGAAATGGAGCACCGTAGTGACCCGCCACCGCAGGAGATTGCGTCAGCAGCTAGGACTACTCGAGCAGATGCACCCTCGCCGTCCCCATAGTTTAGAGACTTGAGTACCACCGCGCAGCATAGAGATAGAGAGTTTGAGGGTTTTATGTAGTACAGGTATAGCCCACGGGCTTATATAAACGCATAGGCTTTGGCCCTAGAACCTCTGTATAAACATGATGTGATATTTATCTCTGCAGTGGTTTCCTGTTAATGCTTCCGCTATACATTGATGGGTTGTGAATGTTATGATTCGAGCCGAGCAAGGCGGTCATCTAGTGCTTGGATAGGGTGGATCGTTTCCCATAAGAGCACTGGGTGGATGTCTTGGACTAGTAGTACACCTCCGGCCCGACCCGAGCAAAAGGTTGGGGGGGCACTACAGTGAATACCTGCTGTGCTAGTGGAGGATAAATTATAACTGATGTATATTACTACTATTAGTCCAGTTATATCATCTTGCGCCTCTTTTTGGTTGCTCCTAGATTATTCATGAAATGTCGTACTATCCCTCTCATGCTTCGGCAATCTACTTTTGTTGGGTGCGTGAGCTCGTCCCCAGGATATGGATTCGGGGAGGAGATTTATTTCGACTTAGCTCTATGACTAACAGTTATTTAAATGGTTATTCATAGTGGATGGAGCACCATAGCAACCAGCTGCTGTAGGACTATCCGAGCAGAGGAACCACTGTCGTCTCCAGAGTTTCGAGACATGAGTACTAGCGAGCATAGTTGAGAGAGAGAGGAGTTGCTAGTTGTAGTACTATTACAGCCTACGGGCTTCATGTATAAACAGTGGTTACGACCTTTTGCATTTTATGTTAAATATATATTTTTATATATATTTGTTGTGGTTTCCTATTAATACTTCCGCTAAACTCTGTGATGAGATGTAAATGTTGTGATTCAAGTCGAGCAAGGCAGCCAAGTAGTGCTTAACAATGTGTGTTGACACTCTTAAGGAGCACTAGGTGGGCATCTTGAGCAAGTAAGATCCCCTCCAGCCCGACCCAGGGGCAAAGGTTTGGGGGGTGGGGTCTTACCCCAAGAGCCTAAAAAGAACTGCAACTGACGCGCAAAAAAGTCATGCCAACACCGAGGACTCGCGCTGCTCAACCCCCCCCCCCCCCCCCCCAAAGACAAGATTTTCTAAGCAATTCGTAATCACCCAGCGTTGCACATGCCCAAACCAATCGCCCGTGGCCGAGGAAATTCATCAAAGTACTGGCAATATCATCAGGGGCCTGACCAGAACACTAATGAATGCAACCAACTAAAGAAAGAAATTCAGCAACTCGCAGGCCTGGGGGCGGTCTATCAATTCCTGTCAAAAGAAAAGCAACCCCCTACCCCGGATACGAGAACCATGACTATCGGCATTGGAAAACCACCCACAATGTTAAACCAAGTTCTAGTAGACGGGGGGATTACAGTGAATGTATTGTTCCTATCAACGCTACTCCAGCTCAAACTAACCGTCGGCAGCCTCAAGCTAGAATCTGCTAACGCGGGTATCCCCTGGGGTACTTCGGTACCAGTCATAGGCACCACCATCCTTCCAGTCACTCTTGGAAAAAAGCCCGAGCAAGCAACCTACGACGTACAGTTCCTTATCCTCCAGGCTGACTCTGATCAAACCGCAATACTCCAACAATCGCTCGTGGATGTTTATCAAACCCGCTCCTGCCGCTTTCTTCCCTAAGAATCATGACTCTTTATTTTCCAATTCTTATTCATCTGCTACCTTTTTGACTAAAACAATATGTAAGAACCGCAAGGTCGGACGTGTGTAGACAGTCAGTTATCCAAATATTGTGTTTCCTTTTCAACAGTGTCCGACTAGTTTCAGGTAAGACTAAGCCGCAAGTTATCATTGTGCAAAAGGTAAGACTGTGCATGTAGTTTGAATGCAAAAGCTATTCATCGAAGCTGCCTTTCTACGATAGGACGTCGTCAGGGCGTGCCCCACTCACGACCAAGCCGCGAGCGATCCTCGTGCAAAAAGTATGTCCGCGCATGCTGTTTGAATACAAAATCTATTCACTAAACCTGCCTTTCTACGCCATGATGTCGTCAAGTCCTGCCCCCTCACGACCAAACCACAAGCGATTCTCGCGTAAATTAAGCTGCGAGTGATTCTCGTGCAAATTAAGCCGCGAGTGATCCTCGTGCAAATTAAGTCGCGAGCGATTCTCGTGCAAACTAGGTTACTAACCAGCTACAGGCACAATTACAACCCCCACAAAGCAACACCACAAGTCAAACAATGCTCAGGCAAAAAGAAGAAAAAGAGCACAAACATCACAGCAACATGCAAGTACATGCGCAAACGCGCCAATCAAGAACCGTCAAACAATAAAGACGACATACAAGACACCAGACTAAAAAAAACAAAAGATGCAAACTGAAAGAGCAACTAGATCTGATATACTCTAGAGGGGGGTGAATAGAGTATATGGTGTTTTAAAACTTTTTAAAAGCTTTTACAACAATTGTTGTGATAAGTGTGAGCAGGGAAGCAAATATAAATCTAATCACAGAACTAAGCTATGCAAAAACTAAGCACAGACAAATCAAGGCCAGAAACAAAAAGTAAACAAGCAGAGCCAGAGGACACAAGGAAATATAGTGGTTCCCCAAACTTGGGTACATCCACTCTTCTACCACCCTAGGTAGGAATCCACTGCAGGATGAGTTGATCAGGTGTCCTGGGCACCAATGAGCTTTTGATAAGGTGCTCAAAAACCAAAGCAGATTTTTTGATCAGGTGTCTTGCCACCAATGAGCTTTTGACAAGGTGCTCAAAAACCAGATTCAAACTTTTGAAGGGAGTTTGAAAAACCCTTTACAGAGTGGGGGTGAGAGAGTGATGACAGTCTTCTCTTTCTCAAACAATTGAGAAGACTATGTGGATTGATGTCAAAGCTCCCCCTGAGTCCTTGAGATCTTCAGGAAGAAGAGCTTTGCTGAGGGTGATAGGCCTTCAAAGATAGATCTCCAGCAATAGATGATTTCAGCAAGCTGAAATGTTGAGTGTCTGGAGTCTTGAGATGATGTTGGCCTGGAACACTTTGAGAGCTGAAGAGATCTGAAGAAAGCTTGATCTCTTTGATGAGTGTTCTTCAGAATTCTTTTTGACAGAGAGTTTTGAAAGAGTCTTTATATTCTGAGTTGTGTGTCCTCCTTTTTTTCATCTGTATATCATCTGTATTGATTCAAAAACATTCTGTCTTTTTATTTTCTGTGCTAGAATAGAATATTACTCTGTCAAAGATAGCCGTTGGCCTGCATTGATTGCATCCTTAATTGCATAATCTCTTCTGGAGGAAAGTCTACAGAAATATTCCTTGAAAGATCCCTTGAAACTTGGTCCAGAAGTAAATGAAAATGGCTAGCAAATCTCTGAATTAATTGCATAATAACTCCTGTCTGATTTGAATTTGAATTCTGGAAGTTAACTGAAATCGTCGAACTGAGCTCTACTATCGTCGAGCTGAGCTCAGCGAACTGAAAAACTTAAGCAGCAAAATAATCGTCGATCTGAGCTCAAAGATCGTCGAACTGAGCCCAGAGATAAAGATTCAAAGCAGAGTCAAAATCATCGAACTGAGCTCACCGATCGTCGAATGGAGTTCGACGATATTGTGAAGTTGAGCTCAGCGATCGTCGAGTGGAGCTCGACGATCTGTCGAAGTTGAGCTCGACGATCGTCGATCTGAGTTCGACGAATCGTCGTGCTGAGCTCGACGATCAGACTTAGTCTCCAGGCAGAAAAGCTTGGTCTTCAGGGCAGCTTCCAATCCTAGACTTCTAACCCTTAGACTCAATTCTAATTGACCTATAAAGCTATACAGAAGGTCAAACAAAGGTTCCTAGAGACATAGTGATCCTGACCCAAATTAGTAATAGGGTGTTCCAACAATCTCCCCCTATTTGGGTTAGGATTACTATTTACAGACTTTGGAAATTCAAATAACATCATACAATCAGAAAAGCATAAAAACAACAGCAGCTAGACATTGCAGAAACATCACAGAGATATATATATATATATGCATATGGCATCCAGATAGCAGTCAGAAAATCCAAAGATTGTCACCTTACAGAGTTACTTCTTCTCTTTGCCTTTAACCATTTTGATTTCTCTGTTTGGATTTAAGGCTTCCTTGTTGGACCTGATGTCATCAGCTGCACCCAAGTATGTTTGCTTTGAAGTCCTGGGAACCACAGCAGCAGGATGCAACTCCATATATCTGTCTGCATCAAAGAATTTGCTGGAGGCATATCTTTCTAGCTCTTTTTGTCTTTGCTCTGACATGGTAGAAATATTTGAGGTGTCTAGCCCTTGTTCTTTGGCTTTCTTTATCTGATCTAATGCAGCCAACTCCTTCATCCTAGCAGTCCAAGCAACAGGATTCTTCTCAGGGTCCTCAAATGGTACAGGTGGCTCATACCTGTTGGAAGAATTATCTTGAGGAGGCCTAGCAGACACTGTCTCTCTTAGCTTGTAGGGGAATGGACCAGAAGTAGTGTCAGCTGAAACATGTCCTCCCCTGGAGTATGGGTGCTGCCTGGAATGCCCTTTAGAATAAACCTGAATATCTCTTTGACTTCCCCTGTATCCTCCTCTCCTGGAATAAGAACCCCTAGGCTGGTTTTCCCTTTGGTATGATCTGGCATGGGGTTGGTAGGGAGCCTGGCTTCTAGATGGGGCTTGACTTGCAGAGCTGCCACCTGCACCTGCATCAGGAGGAGGTGGTGGAGGAGGATGAGGGTGCTGGAACTGGGAGGAGCTCTTCTCATACTTGTTGGGTATTGTATCCACGATTACCTAGATTTGAGGAAGCCCCCTGTCAAGCTAAGATGAATTCACAATGTATTTGATGAAACATTTCAAGTTGTACTTGCAGTTTCTCCACGCTAAGTGCACACCAATGTCAGGGTGCAGTAGGTCAATATACACGGGTCTGCACGACGTAATCCCTCGTTGAGCAGATCAGTGTGTTGGCCTATGTGTACTCTCTCTATTGGAGTGCACTTACTTTCAAGTACAGGACCGCTCATATGCAAGAGAAGACAAGGAGCATGGAGGATCAAGGAGCAGCTCCTAGGTGGAAGACGAAAAATCGTCCAAGGCAAATTCGACGAGAATCACCAAGTGATTCTCGCCGAATCGGCGAGAATCACTTGGTGATTCTCGCCGAATCGACGAGAATCATCAGTGATTCTCGCCGACTCCTTCTGGCCATCTCAATATGGTGCCAAGCAAGATTCGGCGAGAATCACTTGTAATTCCCGCCGAACCAGTGGTCATGCAGCCCATGAATACCAAGTCCAAGTCGTTGAGAATCGGCAAGTGATTCGACGAGAATCACAAACGATTCTCGACGAATCGACGAGAATCACTTGGTGATTCTCGCCGATTCGTCGAGAATCGTCTGCGATTCTCGCCGATTTTTACTTGGTGTTTTCTCAGAATGCTGCTGGACCGGATTCTGCTTCTGGACTTATTTGAACCGGATTTTGGGGATTTCTTTTGTGGGTCCCACAAACGGTCATATTTGAGAATACTACAGTATAAATACATGAGTATTTTTGAACAGCAGGGCACGGACAAGAGAAAAAGAAAAACGAGCGGCGACGTAACCCTAAATCCGCGAACTCGCTCCGCTCCGCCGCCGCCGCTCGCGTCAAGTGGTCGCCGCTGCTGATCGCTCCTCTTCCCGATCTCCGGTGACAGAAGCTTAGCAAGGCTTGTGTCTCACGCGTCTATCCGGAGATCTCTAGTCTCTTGATTCGTTGACCGGGAAAAACTCCCCCGTCCGAATCGATCGAGACGACTGATCCTAGAGTGACCGTTGGTAGACCTAGCTTGCTTCGCTACGAAGTTTAGATCTCCAAGTTCTGCAGCCACTCTTCATCGTAGCCGCCAATCCCGAAGCTAGCCGCCGCTCGTGTGCCGCCGCCGGTTCCGGGGAGATCTTCTCCAAGAGATACCAAGGTCGTAGACTCTTCATCGACTTCAAGAACACGTCGTCGAACAAAGAGGAACACCGAAGTCTCCAAAAGAAGTTTGTATTTCATATAAATTCCATATTTACTTGTGTTGTAAAGGAACTTTTGTTCCGTGGTGTAAGGGTTGGGTGCAACCCGATTTGTGGGAGTGTTGACTCTCACGTGTGGAAGGGCTCCTTCCGTTAGTGAAGGGATTGGATTTCAATCCCGTTGGAGAATTGACCGAGTCGTCCCTTGTTGGGGAGATAGGTCGAAGGGGGAAAGTGGATGTACCCAAGTCGGGGAACCACTATAAATTTGCTGTGTATTCTGTGTTCTGTGTTTGTTGCTTTTATTGTGCAGGTACATCTGTGAATTCCGCAAAAGAACCATACGTCACCTATTCCCCCCCCCCCCATAGGTGCACATAGCCGACACTAGGTGGACTTTCAAGTGGTATCAGAGGGAGGTTACTCAACAAAAAGGCTAACACCTTGAGGTGAATCCTGCCACCAGTGTCAGAAGCATGGATCTGGATTATGACGTATTGCCACTCAAACTCCCTACATGCACAAAGGATTATTATCCTATCTGGAGGATGAGAGTGTTATTTCACCTGGATGCCATCGATCCACGAGCTTCCCTCATCCTGGAAGAGGGTCCATTTATCCCTTTGAAGACCACCGACTCGGGGATCCAAGTGCCCATGTGCAGTGCTGAGATGACAGAGATGGAACTCTCATTTTTCCAACTGGACCAGAGGATTCGACAAATTATCATGGATGTCTGGTCTGGAGCCTCTCGCTCCAGGTTGGAAAAATGTAAAACAGCTAAATCTCTGTGGATGATGATCTCAGAGCTGATGGGGGGGTCAGAGAATGCTGAAATATGCTGCCAATCAGAGGATGAAGCGTATGTGGGGGTCCTCACTTCTGAAGATGACTGCAAGGATCCTTCGGATTGCATCAGAGCTCCAGTATCCTTGTCAGAGACTGAAGAAGATAGTGAGGAAAGCAGCTCCGACGAGGACGAAACATTGGTCACTGATTCTAATGACAATAACCCAGATGAGCAGGTATCATCTTCATCCTGTCCCACATCTTTTGACTTTTCTGAAGACAGAAACTGCTCTCCTCCAGAAAATACTGATTCCCTGAAGAGAGCCCTTCAGGAAAGCAATCTACTTGCTGAGGAGCAAGCTCGAGAGATTGCTCAACTGAAGATCTTGTTGGTTCTCCAATTGGCGTCCAACAAGGTCAAGGACTCTAAGATCTCAGCTCTAGAGAATAGTCTAGAAAATGAGAAACGTATAGTATCCAACTTCTCCAAAGTTGATGCTATAAAGAGAAAACAAGAAACCGGGTGGATCTCCCGGATTATCCAGGGATGGAGAAATGGGGAAACGGTGTTCCGACCTCCCACTCCAAGCGGGAAGGCAACTCATCATGCCTTCAGGTATGACCACAGGAATAATCGTGGTCACTGTAAGGGTGAGTTGTCCCCATGTGGAAATGTCCATAGTGCAAGAGGCATCATGGCCACCCATGAAGAAATACCTAAGGCTCATTCTGAGCCCTTTGTATTCACGGCCACTGCCACAACAAAGTGTGGACCTGCAGGTCCTGGTTCACAGAAGAACTCTCTCCATTCAAGGACACGGGATAGGGAAAATAGAAGTCATGATGTCAGGCGTCATGGAGCCTCAGCAAGGAAGATGCCTGAAAGATTGGCACCACCTTCTCGGCCTCATAACGCTCATGTCATGCATTCATTCCACCCTTCATCATGCCTCGATGGAAGAGGAATTTGTGCAACAAGAACATGCCCTATCCCTTTGAGACCTAGGACCGTGACTACATCAGTCACTAGATCAGGTCAAAAACGGCGATACAACATTCACTCTTGTTGGTGCTGCGGCAAAGTGGGACACTTTGCCATTGACTGTTGGCACAACCTCTCTGTGCCCACAGCAAGGGCTTCTCCACATTATAGGGACAGAGGCAGTCTTCCAGACAGGTTTTCTCAAGGAAGGCAGTTGCGTGTTCATGCTAATAGAAACCTAGGACCCAATATGATTTGGGTTCCTAAGGTCAAGTAATTCTGTTTTGCAGGGTAGTCTAGGTCCCCGTGAATACTTGGGAACTAGACAGTACGTGGCTCAAGGCTAGCTTGGATCAAGCGTCTGCAATAACAGACGTGCTACCTGTTGAGCATAATCACTTTAAGCTACTGATATGTACTACCTGTGGGACTAAGACGATGACTCTCCATATCCCAGGTAATTTTGTTCAGCTCAAGGACTTGTGTCATGATGCATCCTCATTCAAAGTAAATGTATATATATTATTATCCTTGTGTATAAGTATACGTATGCTCATCATATATGTGTGCACCTTTAAGGAAAGATTACCTCGAGGCATGCAAATCATTACACATCAATAAAAAGTCAACCAAGATATGTCATTGCGAATTTCGACAAATCACAATTGACATCAAAAAGTGTCTGGAGAAGCGTCGTTCAAATCCAAATAGATTGTCATTATAATAAATATGTATTCATTAATCTTGTGTTAACTTGACACTCGAAGAATTTGAAAATTGTGCAATGCTTCCCAAAGTTTCAAGACAAACTTCAATATATATATTCCAAATCCCGCCGACCCATTTTATATCTCGCCGATTCGACAAACGGTATTAGAAACCAAATTAGACAAATCTCGCCGAATCCCGTCCAAGAAACTCGCAGACCGCTCGGCTTCCCCCGAATCCCAACGACCCCTATAAATCCCGCCGAAAGAATCTCCGCCTGTTCACCTTCCTCACGACTCGCGCAGGAGACCTCTGGACGATCCTCGCCTTCCTCGCGCAAGTGCACTTCCGCGAACTCGCCGACACCCGCAGCCCTCCGACGCTCTCGTCGACGCCGTCGAATCGCTTCTGTGCGTGATCTTCCTCTCCCGAAGCTCACCAACTCCCGAAGCTCCCGTGAGATTCTAACTAGGTCGCATCCCACGGGATACTCTTCCCTCCACCGAAGCTCTTCCCGAAGCTCACCAACTCTCTACCACCGAAG
Source organism: Platanthera guangdongensis (assembly GCA_039583875.1). Taxonomy (NCBI): domain Eukaryota; kingdom Viridiplantae; phylum Streptophyta; class Magnoliopsida; order Asparagales; family Orchidaceae; genus Platanthera; species Platanthera guangdongensis. Next base: position 49,824,265 of record CM077166.1, read on the forward strand.
CCCTTAGGTAACCTCCTCCTTACTGGCTCCAAGGCCGAACCCCATGTGATGCCTTCGTTTTGAATGTACACTAATGCTTGGAGTCGGGCTTCTTTCTAGATCCTCAATGGCCCCAAGGACGACCGCAGGTTTGATTTCTGGTTGCGAACTGGTTCGCACTGGTTTTTCTCATGCCTCGGACGAGTTCCGGAACATCGTTCTCATGCTGGAAGAAGCCGGGCTAACCTTCATATTGGAGCATCCTTGCAAAGTCTTAGATAAAGAAGTGCTGGAGTTCTTTTCTACAGCAAGGCTTCGAAACCAAGACTCCATCATCAAGAGCAAGGTGGCGGGGACTAAAGTAAAGATGTCTGCCAGTAAGCTAACACGCTACCTGCAGCTCTCAAGTGCGGAGCAGGAAGACTATTTGGAGGACGAGGACAAAGCCAGAACCCTCCTGTTCTGCGGTCTACCCAGAGGCACACGATCAGTAAAACGAAAAGAGATGAATGAAGAAGGGAAGCTCCTATCCGACATCATAGGAAAAGTACTCATCTGTAAGCCAGGCTCCCATGATCATATCTCCGGAGATATGTTCAAAATTCTCATAGCCGTGGTCTGCAGAAAGAGGTTCAACTGGGGAGAGTTGATGTTTCAAAAGATCAAGGACACTCTGGGCACTCCGAGCTTCGGCCGCATCATCAGTCTATATCTCAACCAGCTCAACGGAGATAAATTCGACATGAGCAAAGGAGTTCCTCTACATTACTTGAAAAAGATGGATGCTACTGTATTTGATCGATGGGAGCGGCGCATCGGGCAGCCGGCTGTGGAAGAGCAAGAGGAAGTATCTCCAGCATCCTCCCCCGTGAAATTCCTGATACTGTGACTGCAGGAATCGAGGGGGAGACTCTACCCACTCATCTGGATATAATATCTGAAATCGCCCAGGTGGCAAGGGATGCGGTGGCAGAAGTTCATGCAGAAGGTGAACCTGGGTTGGAGGATGAGGAGATCCTGAACAGAAACACCCTCGGAACTGAAGCTGAAACACTGGACTCTGCTGATCAAGAAGTGGAAGAAGATGCTGATATGGATGAGTTTTTGGATGAGGACGGAAAGGACGAGGTCAGTGAGGGCCATGAAGTGGTTGAATCTCCAGATACTGATGAACCTCCTACTGCTAAGCCTGCACCAGTGGAGGGGGAGGTAAATGAGGCCACCAACATTCCTCCCATAGAGGCTGTGATTGTATCCAGCTCTACTGATGCTTCTGCGGCCGAGCCAGAACAAGGCCAAGAAGTGCCTCCGGGTATTCCACTACGAGATGACCTAGCCATTCACACTGTACATATAATTCAGGGCATCGTGAATGAGCTTAAAACCTCTTTTGATAAAACTCAGAAAACAATACTGCAAGAGATTAAGACTTCTGAAGATCTCATGCTGAAGAATATGGTGGCCATCAACCACAAACTGGATATGATGGAGAAGAAGTTTGAAGAAAAGTATACTGCGGCCGGCGAAGCTGTCACACTGTTAATGGCCGGCTTGAAAAAGACTACTGACACTCTGGCTGTTGTCAATCAGAACACACACGTTGTGGCCAACAATATTCAGAAATTTGATGGCAACATGGTCACTTTAAATGCAAATCAGCAGGCCCTAGTCACTGAATTCAGCAAGACAACTAAGCACATTGATGACTCCTTGCACTCATATGCCAATTGCATAGCTGAAGAAGCCAAAAAGGGGGAGAAGGAGTATATCGCTAAGATGGCTGAGCTCCAGAAAAGCATGGATGCAAACTTTGTGAAATCAAGCAACTACGTCTATGAGAGTTGCTGGTGGATGCTACAACAGGCACTGGGCACGTTAGGAGTCGTCCTACCTGACCAACCTGCCGGTGCTCAGGCTCCTGAGACTTCTACGGCTGCCGAGGAAGTACATATTGCTGAGAATGTAAGTACAAGTGCTGCTGATATTTTCACTGATGAAGCTGACGCTAGGGCCATCTCCAAATCTAAGCTGAGAAGCATGTTTGACCAGGAGGCCTTAGCTAAAGCAAGGGGAAAGAGGAAAATTCAGGAAGGGACATCAAAGGAGACACCAACTCAAAAGAGGATCAGACTAAGTGAGGAGGAGGTAAGAAACGAAAGGTGGAGCCCAGTCTCAAGGAGCATCATCCTAGACACCTTCCTGCTGCAAGAAAGAGGAGAGATAAATCGAAATGAAGCATATAGTCAGTATGAATGGGAGACGCACAAAGCATTTGAAGCGAAACGCAACATTTTCTTCAGAAACAACAAGGATCCAGACAAAGTTGCTCCTCCTAGGTACTATCCGAAGCCCAAGGAATACATGGAAAGGCAGAGCAAAAAGTACTTGGCGTAAACTCTTAAGGGTGACGGAGCTAAGGACAAATAGTCACTATCTTATAGCTGGTCACGGTGTATTAAGAACATTTAACAATTATTACTGTCGTGTGAACAATTCTGACTTATATGTGAATATATTTCTCTTGGTATATATATATATATATTCTTGAATGTGTGAATGACTCAAGTCCTGTTCTGATTGCATTTATTACCTTGTGTTGCATAATTAATTTTTAAATGCTATAATTATTATTTGATAGGTGTTATTCATCTTAGCTAGTAGGGTTTTGGCTTCGTCAAATAGGGGGAGATTGTTGGGTATTGTATCCACGATTACCTAGATTTGAGGAAGCCCCTTGTCAAGCTAAGATGAATTCACAATGTATTTGATGAAACATTTCAAGTTGTACTTGCAGTTTCTCCACGCTAAGTGCACACCAATGTCAGGGTGCAGTAGGTCAATATACACGGGTCTGCACGACGTAATCCCTCGTTGAGCAGATCAGTGTGTTGGCCTATGTGTACTCTCTCTATTGGAGTGCACTTACTTTCAAGTACAGGACCGCTCATATGCAAGAGAAGACAAGGAGCATGGAGGATCAAGGAGCAGCTCCTAGGTGGAAGACGAAAAATCGTCCAAGGCAAATTCGACGAGAATCACCAAGTGATTCTCGCCGAATCGACGAGAATCATCAGTGATTCTCGCCGACTCCTTCTGGCCATCTCAATATGGTGCCAAGCAAGATTCGGCGAGAATCACTTGTAATTCCCGCCGAACCAGTGGTCATGCAGCCCATGAATACCAAGTCCAAGTCGTTGAGAATCGGCAAGTGATTCGACGAGAATCACAAACGATTCTCGACGAATCGACGAGAATCACTTGGTGATTCTCGCCGATTCGTCGAGAATCGTCTGCGATTCTCGCCGATTTTTACTTGGCGTTTTCTCAGAATGCTGCTGGACCGGATTCTGCTTCTGGACTTATTTGAACCGGATTTTGGGGATTTCTTTTGTGGGTCCCACAAACAGTCATATTTGAGAATACTACAGTATAAATACATGAGTATTTTTGAACAGCAGGGCACGGACAAGAGAAAAAGAAAAACGAGCGGCGACGTAACCCTAAATCCGCGAACTCGCTCCGCTCCGCCGCCGCCGCTCGCGTCAAGTGGTCGCCGCTGCTGATCGCTCCTCTTCCCGATCTCCGGTGACAGAAGCTTAGCAAGGCTTGTGTCTCACGCGTCTATCCGGAGATCTCTAGTCTCTTGATTCGTTGACCGGGAAAAACTCCCCCGTCCGAATCGATCGAGACGACTGATCCTAGAGTGACCGTTGGTAGACCTAGCTTGCTTCGCTACGAAGTTTAGATCTCCAAGTTCTGCAGCCACTCTTCATCGTAGCCACCAATCCCGAAGCTAGCCGCCGCTCGTGTGCCGCCGCCGGTTCCGGGGAGATCTTCTCCAAGAGAGACCAAGGTCGTAGACTCTTCATCGACTTCAAGAACACATCGTCGAACAAAGAGGAACACCGAAGTCTCCAAAAGAAGTTTGTATTTCATATACATTCCATATTTACTTGTGTTGTAAAGGAACTTTTGTTCCGTGGTGTAAGGGTTGGGTGCAACCCGATTTGTGGGAGTGTTGACTCTCACGTGTGGAAGGGCTCTTTCCGTTAGTGAAGGGATTGGATTTCAATCCCGTTGGAGAATTGACCGAGTCGTCCCTTGTTGGGGAGATAGGTCGAAGGGGGAAAGTGGATGTACCCAAGTCGGGGAACCACTATAAATTTGTTGTGTATTCTGTGTTCTGTGTTTGTTGCTTTTATTGTGCAGGTACATCTGTGAATTCCGCAAAAGAACCATACGTCACCTATTCCCCCCCCCCCCATAGGTGCACATAGCCGACACTAGGTGGACTTTCAATACTTTCTCTTCTTTTTCATTGCTTTTAGCTGATTTTTGGAGTACTGCATCCAATGTTCAATAATTTGGCAGTTATGCAGAATATAATAGGGAATATCATTATCATCTTTTACTTTTGCAGGAGGAACCCTTTTCATAGCTTTGCTTCTAGCCTTCCTCTTCCTGGCAATAGTGGCAGCAGAGTCATCAGAGTCTGTCTTGAACTCATCAGAGTCAGAACTCTGGGCATCATATACAGCATCTATTTTCTTCATCAACTCTTTCTTCAACTGAGCAGCAGCAGATGAGGCAGAAGCAGAAGGAGCAGCAGCAGGAACAGCAGCAGAGACAGTAACAGATTCAGCAAAAACAACAGTAGATTCAGCAGCAGATACAGCAACAGATTCAGCAGCAGATACAGAAGGGGAAGCAGAAACAACAACAGTAGCTTCAGGAGTGATGGCAGCAGCAACTTCAGTAATATCAACAGAATCTTCAGCAGGCTCAAAATCAGTGGCCTCTGACATCAGAAAATCCTTGGATGTTTGCTCATCAGAGGCAGTTGGGATTTCAGCAGCAGCAAAAACAGTTCTTTCTTCAACAGCAGTAGCAGCAGCAGTTACTGAGAGTACAAAGGAGGATATAATGCTGGGGTCACAGCCAGAGAAAGGCACCAGTGCCTTGGACAAATCTTCTGGGGGCTGGACAGCATTAGGCTCTGGGAGATAACTGAAGTATGCAGTATCAAAGGCAGAAAGCAAAAACCTTAGGTCTATTGCTAAGACTGCAGTAGTAGTCACATCAGCAGGAGCAGAAGATACAAAAACAACAGCAGCAGCAGCAGTATCATGAACAGCAGGAGCAGAAGCAGCAGCAACAGCAGCATGAAGGCTTGCTTCATATGGCATCTCCCCCTGCCTGGATGCAGATGCATCTGTATCAAGGCACACTGCTGGAGGTGCTGCCTGAGGAATGAGGGAGGAAAGCCTGCAGAGAGAGCTGCCACTGACTGTTGTAGAGGAGCTAAGGAGGCCTCCATGAGAAGAGAGAGCCTGGGGGCAAGTAGCTCATACAACTTGTCAGCTAAGGCTGGGAGATCTACATGCTCAATAGCAGGAGCAGAGGTAGATGGGATAGGGATGGCTGATGATGCTGGAAGTGGAGGGCTGGAGAGTGGAGGGATGGTTGGCTGAGGTGTGGGGATGGTGGAGATGGAGGATAAGGGGATGGATATGGATGGAGTGAATGATGGGTGGTCAATGATGTGGAGGAGGAGATCTTGGAATGAGGTTGAGGAGGAGGGTAATTCTGGAGGAGAAGAGGGGGAATCATCCATGTAGGAGTCATCCAGAAGGGTGAATGATGGTATGGATGGTGAAGAAGTGACATCTGGTGGTGGATATGAGAACAATGGGTGGAATTGGTCTACTGGAGGTGATGAAATGGTTGCTGGAGATGGAATTGATGTTGGGGAAGGGCTAGAGATGGTAATGGTGGATGGAGCTGGAGTGGTGGATGGTATAGGTAAGGTTGGACTTGGAGGAGGAGGAGAGGCAGCAACAGCAGCAGCCAGGTCTTCTGCAGGAGCAGAGACCTGTGGGAGAGTGACTCTGTGAGTCCTGGTGCCTGAAGGACCACTAGATGAGGGCCTGATTGGCTTGCTGATTTGCCTGTCCCACTTGCTAAAGAGGGCACAGGTGAGTCTCTTGGAGGCATTTATGTGCACTCCAGAGGAGACCAGCAAGGTAGGGCACTTGTTCTGCAGGAAGACTCCAATAATCCTTCCAAAATTTACAAAGCTTTTATTTATTTTCTTCTTTATTAGGTCAAAGAAGACCTCTCCCCAGTTCAAACTTTTCTTATCTACCAGAGCTCCCATGAGGCAGAGCTGATGTCTAGAGATAGTGTCATGTGCAGAGTGCTTTGCCAACAGCACTTTTCCTACAACATCTGCTAGGAACTTGTACTCAACAGACAAGTTCCTTTTGAATAACTTGCTAGGGTTTCCCTCAGGATGACCCATCCTGGCAAGTATATCAGAAAACTCCTCCCCAGATAATTCAGCAGTTTCTTCTCCATTTCTTAAACCAAAAACCTCTGTTAGAACTATGGGGGTCAGAGGTACCTGAGTTCCAGCAATAGAGCCAACTATAGTGTTATTGTCTAGATTGTGAGCAGTATAGACCCATTCCTTTATTTCATCTGAAGCAAGCTTTATCCTGGTGGTCATGAGGGCAGACAAGTGTTGATCCTTGAATAAGCTCAGAATGTCTTGAAATATTTGATCAGTGGTGTTGAACGATTCCAGATCAATGTCGAAGCCTGCATCAAACTTCATGGCGGCTAGAACAGCAACTGATACGGCCATTGTACCTGCAAAAACTAAACAAACAAAACGAACAAGCGTAGAACTGTTTGGAGGGAAGAAAATTCTTGCAGAGAAATTGAAAGCGCAAGAGAGAACGACGGCGAAAAATGAGTTTTATATTAGGGTTCGACGCAGAATTGGAAAGATCGTTGAACTCAGTTCGACGATCTAGGCTTCTAAAGGAATCTGAAGAGACTCCAACATCGTCGATCTCCGTTCGACGATCTTGGAAGGGCGTCGATCTCCGTTCGACGATCGTTCAGGGAACAAAATCGTCGAGCGCCGTTCGACGATCGTTGACCGAAGGAGATAGTTCATACTATCTGAGAGGCGCTGAACTCAGTTCGACTATTCTGGAAATCGTCGATCTCTGTTCGACGATCTTTGGGGAAATCATCGAGCGCAGTTCAGAGATCAGAAAATTCTAGACACTAAGAAAAATCAGAATTTTGCCTAGTCTTGGTCAATTTTTAGCTTTCAAAATCTTGGATATTATTTAAGACTTCCTCCATCTAACATTCCTAACTGATTTAGGAAGAAGGTGTGTTTCTTTTCATCCAAAGGCTTGGTGAAAATATCTCCCCTTTGTAAATCAGTTGGGATATATTGTAATTCAATTTTATTCTTTTCAACATTGTCCCTTAAGAAGTGATGCCTAATCTCTATGTGTTTTGTCCTACTATGGAGGACTGGATTTTGAGCTATGGAAATAGCACTTGTATTGTCACAAAAGATTTTAGACTTCTCTAAGTTGTAGCCATAGTCTAGGAGTTGGTTTTGAATCCACAGTATTTGTGAACAACAACTGCCTGCAGCCATATATTCAGCTTCAGCAGTTGAAGTTGACACAGATGTTTGTTTCTTGCAAAACCAAGAGACAAGTCTGTCACCAAGGAACTGACAAGTTCCACTGGTGCTCTTCCTGTCAATTCTGCATCCAGCATAATCAGCATCAGAGAATCCAGTTAACTCAAATGCTGAATCTTTTGGATACCAGAGACCTAGATTTGGACAACTTTTAACATACCTGAGAATCCTCTTTACTAATGTTAGGTGTGACTCTCTAGGGCTTACTTGGAACCTAGCACATATACATGTAGCAAACATTATATCTGGTCTACTAGCTGTAAGATACAGTAAAGAGCCAATCATTGCTCTATATGTTGTCTGATCAACAGGTTTCCCATGTTCATCAGCATCCAATACAGCATTGGTAGGCATGAGTGTTTTCATACAAGATGCCTCAGACATACCAAATTTCTTAACCAGTTCATTAGCATATTTGGTTTGAGAAATAAAGATGCCTTCAGCATGTTGTTTGACTTGTAATCCTAGAAAGAAGGATAGCTCACCCATGCTACTCATCTCAAATTTAGAATGCATCAGGTTAGAAAACCTTCTGCACAATTTTGAGTCAGTAGAACCAAAAATGATATCGTCTACATAAATTTGTACTAGTAGGGTATGGGACTTATGGGTTCTAATAAAAAGAGTTTGGTCTACTCTACCCCTTATAAAACTATTTTCCAAGAGAAAGCATGCTAAGGTCTCATACCATGCTCTAGGAGCTTGCTTGAGAACATATAATGCTTTATTTAGTCTAAAAACATAATCAGGATAAGTTAGAGAGATAAAACCTGGAGGTTGTCTGACATAGACTTCCTCTTTGATGTCTCCATTTAAGAAGGCACTCTTGACATCCATCTGATAAACCTTGAAGCCTTTGTGAGCTGCATAAGCTAGAAATATTCTGATGGCTTCTAATCTTGCAACAGGTGCAAAAGTCTGGTCGTAGTCAATTCCTTCTTCTTGAGAATATCCCTGGGCAACTAGCCTTGCCTTGTTCCTTATTATTACTCCTTGATCATCCAGTTTATTTCTGAATACCCATTTTGTTCCAACAATGGAATGATCCTTTGGCTTTGGCACTAGTTCCCATACTTTGTTCCTCTCAAATTGATGCAACTCCTCTTACATTGCAATGATCCAGTGTGGATCTTGCTCTGCATCTTGAATGGACTGAGGTTCAATTTGAGAAAGGAAGCAGGTGTGCAACAGGTTTTGGTTGACCTGATTTCTGGTTTGCACACCAGCTGAGAGTTCTCCAATTATTTGGGTAATTGGATGGTCTCTTGATGTTACTAGATCAACAGGAGGTGTTGATTGTTCACCAACCTGTGTTGTTGTTTCCTCTTGTGGTACAACAACTGGCTCTTCAAGTTGAGCTTCAATGTGTTGAGCATTGCTTTCATCTTCACTGCTTTCTTCTTCTTGAGCAACCTGTAGTTTGTTCATATCTTCAACTAGAGAGTGTTCCTGCAAAGGTTCTATGGTAGAAGAAATCTTCTCCTTGAAAGACATGTTAGTTTCATCAAAAGAAATATGAACAGATTCCTCAATTTTCAAAGATGATTTATTGTAGACCCTATAGGCCTTGCTGATCATGGAGTATCCCAGAAACACTCCTTCATCAGCTTTGGCTTGAAATTTTGCTAAGTATTTCTTGTCATTATTGTGAATATAGCAAATGCAACCAAAAATTCTGAAATAGTCAACTTTAGGTTTCTTCCCTTTGAGTAATTCATAGGGAGTCTTTCCCTTCAGTTTATGTATCAGACTTCTGTTCAGCACATAGTTGGAGGTGTTCACTGCCTCTGCCCAAAAGGATAGAGGTAGATGAGCATCTGACAACAATGTGGTGGCAGATTCAATAAGGGTTCTATTTTTCCTTTCAGCTACCCCATTTTGTTGAGGAGTTCTAGGAGCTGAGAAAGTATGCCTGATCCCTTCACTCTGACAGAACTCTTGCATAAGAAGAGAATCAAACTCTGTCCCATGATCACTTCTGATCAGGGCAATGTGAGTATTGAACTCAATCTGTATACATTTGAGAAACTCTGTCAGACACTTAAAGTTATCAGACTTCTTCCTTAGAAAGAACACCCAAGTGAATCTAGAGAAGTCGTCTACAATTACCAAAGTGTAGGATTTCCCTCCTAGGCTTTGTACTGTGATGGGTCCAAATAGATCCATGTGTAACAGATACAATATCCTAGGTGAATCACTCTTATTAAGTGACTTAAAACTGTTTTTAGTTTGCTTGCCTAATTGACAAGTCTTGCAGAGTCCTTCCTTCTTGTAGGGGCCAGAAGGTAGTCCTCTAACAAGGTTGTCCTTGGATAGCCTAGCAATAGTTCTAAGGTTTAGGTGTCCTAATCTCTTATGCCATAACACATTTGGTCTACAGACTGAGTTAAACAGGCAAATATCTATATCAGTTGAAAGAAAATCTATTAAGTAGATGTTACCTTTCCTTATACCTGTCAACACAGTTGTGTTGTCCTCTGACTTGATTTTGCATAAGGTTTTGCTGAAGGTCACCTGATAGCCTTCATCACATAGCTGACTGATGCTGATCAGGTTGTGCTTTAGTCCTTCCACATATGCTACCTTCTTGAAGGTTACTGAACCAATCTGGACTGCACCATATCCTTTAGTTTGTCCAAAGTTGGAATCACCAAAGATAACTTTGGGTCCAAGCTTGGATCTAAAGGAATTAAGGTTGTCCTTGTTCCCTGTCATGTGCTTAGAGCACCCACTATCCAAATACCATTGCTGGTTAGATGTTGGATAGGTCTTCACCTGCACATGAAACAATTTACTTGTTTTTGACCCAGTTTACCTTGGGCCTAGGTTGATAGCCTCTAAATTCAAAAATAAAAGACATCCCTGGCTGACTCTTATATCCTTCAGGATGATATCTCCTTGGAGGTAAGATCCATTCAGTATAAGGGTTGAAGGTTTGGGATGAAGAATCCTTAGGATTCAATTTTGATTTGCCTTTGAAAAAGTTTCCAGAGTTCTGACCTCTGTTCGACGATCTTGGAGCTGCGTTCGACGATCTTGGGTCAGATCGTCGAGCTCCGTTCGACGGTCGACTATGGCTGAGGTCAGGTATATGAGATCGTCGAGCTGCGTTCGATGACTTTGGCTGAGATCGTCGACCTGCGTTCGACGATTTGTCCTGAGATCGTCGAGCTGCGTTCGGCGATTGTCGATCTTCACTCGGCGATCGTCGATCTCCGTTCGATGATTTTTGCTGGGACTTAGTTTTCTGAGGCAGATCAGAATTTTTCCTAGCAACCTCTACAACTCCCTTTCCCTTGCTAGAAATAAACTTGATGGGAGTTGTTAGGACTATAGGTTGGCTGGATGAAGCACCCAAGCCCAGTGTACTGTTGAATCTAGAGTTCACTGTGCTTGTGATGTCCATCAGCTTGATGCTTCTCCCATTAAGGGATTCTTCAAGCTTCTTGGCCTCAGAGAGCTCACTCTTCAGTGTAGCTATCTGTTCCCTACAGTTCTCCAACTCCTGAGAGAGTTTGAGGTTTTCTGACTTTAAACCATTGTGTTCAGATAATTGATTTCTGAGAGAGATAATCTCTTTCTCAGACTTTAGCAGGTCTAAACACAGTGTTTTAAATTCAGATTTAAAATCTTCTGAAGTAAAATCAAAGGAACTAATTACTTGATCTTCTTCAGGTTGAGTCTCTGAGTCTGACTCTGACTCCTCTTCCTCTGAGTTGTGTTGTGAGGCATTGATTGCCATCATGCAGAACTCCTTTTCCTCTACATCATCCTCATCATCACTGGAGCTGGATGAGGCTTCTGACTCCTCTTCAGTCTCACTCCAGGATTCAGCAACAAACCCTTTCCTTATATGCTTATTTTTGCTGGAAGAAGGTTTGCTATTGCCACTCCTTTTGGAGTCTTTCTCCTTTCTTCTCTCCTTTCTTTCCCTTCTGTCCTTGTTCTTGTTCTCTGGACAGTCAGGAACTATGTGCCCTGGTTTCCTGCAACCAAAGCAAATAATGTCTTTGTTATTGCCAATGGACTTGTCATACCTTGGCCTATCCTGCTCCTTGTATGATCTTCTTCTGAAGTCCTTTCTGGCCATCTTATAGAATCTTTTGGCCAACAAGCTGAGAAGTTCATCATTGCCTGTAGCTTTTTCTTCAGGCAGATCTTCAGTTGCCTTGAATGTTATGGTCTTCTCCTTTCTTGTGGCTGGTGAAGCAGCCTTCTGTTCTTCCTCTCTATTCTTGATGAGCAGCTCATAAGACTTGAGCTTACCCAACAAGGCTTCAGTGGTGATCTCATTTAGACTTCTGGCATCTTTGATTGGCCAGATTCTTGAATCCCAAGTGCTGGGGAAGCACATTAGGATCTTGTCATTAAGTTCTGTCAGAGAGATCTCTTTGTCTAATGTCCTCAGTTCACTGACAATTAGACTCAGTCTGTTATACATGTCTCCCACTGACTCAGTCTCTCCCTTCTTGAAGTTCTCATATTGGGAGATGAGATGGGATCTTCTGTCCTTTCTCTCGTCAGCTGAGCCTGAGACTATTTCTGAGAGTCTATCCCAGATTTCCTTGGCTGAATTACATTCAGCTACCTTTTGAAAAATGTCATCTGACATTGTCTGGGCTAGGATGTTCATAGCCTTGGCATCAGCTACTTTCCATTTTTTGATGTCAGCATCTGTTCCTGATGGAGGTGGAACAGCATTTGTACTTGTATTTTCTGGGGGTCTTGGGCACACTGTCAAAACAGAATTAAATATATCTTCGTCAATAGAATTCATGTAGAGTCTAATCCTTGCTTTCCAAAGTGCAAACTTTGACAGATTGCACACTGGAGGTCTGGTGCTGGCATAATCTTTGTTTTGGGCCATGATTTGTGCAAACAAAATCTAATAATAAAAACAGATCTAATGTAGGATCTTGGGGTTCAGGTGTTAGTCTGTACAACCAACCAGATATGGTATGTTTAACCAACCTCACTTTGATACCAATTGAAAGAGCAACTAGATCTGATATACTCTAGAGGGGGGTGAATAGAGTATATGGTGTTTTAAAACTTTTTAAAAGCTTTTACAACAATTGTTGTGATAAGTGTGAGCAGGGAGGCAAATATAAATCTAATCACAGAACTAAGCTATGCAAAAACTAAGCACAGACAAATTAAGGCCAGAAACAAAAAGTAAACAAGCAGAGCCAGAGGACACAAGGAAATATAGTGGTTCCCCAAACTTGGGTACATCCACTCTTCTACCACCCTAGGTAGGAATCCACTGCAGGATGAGTTGATCAGGTGTCCTGGGCACCAATGAGCTTTTGATAAGGTGCTCAAAAACCAAAGCAGATTTTTTGATCAGGTGTCTTGCCACCAATGAGCTTTTGACAAGGTGCTCAAAAACCAGATTCAAACTTTTGAAGGGAGTTTGAAAAACCCTTTACAGAGTGGGGGTGAGAGAGTGATGGCAGTCTTCTCTTTCTCAAACAACTGAGAAGACTATGTGGATTGATGTCAAAGCTCCCCCTGAGTCCTTGAGATCTTCAGGAAGAAGAGCTTTGCTGAGGGTGATAGGCCTTCAAAGATAGATCTCCAGCAATAGATGATTTCAGCAAGCTGAAATGTTGAGTGTCTGGAGTCTTGAGATGATGTTGGCCTGGAACCCTTTGAGAGCTGAAGAGATCTGAAGAAAGCTTGATCTCTTTGATGAGTGTTCTTCAGAATTCTTTTTGACAGAGAGTTTTGAAAGAGTCTCTATATTCTGAGTTGTGTGTCCTCCTTTTTTTTCATCTGTATATCATCTGTATTGATTCAAAAACATTCTGTCTTTTTATTCTCTGTGCCAGAATAGAATATTACTCTGTCAAAGATAGTCGTTGGCCTGCATTGATTGCATCCTTAATTGCATAATCTCTTCTGGAGGAAAGTCTACAGAAATATTCCTTGAAAGATCCCTTGAAACTTGGTCCAGAAGTAAATGAAAACGGCTAGCAAATCTCTAAATTAATTGCATAATAACTCCTGTCTGATTTGAATTTGAATTCTGGAAGTTAACTGAAATCGTCGAACTGAGCTCTACTATCGTCGAGCTGAGCTCAGCGAACTGAAAAACTTAAGCAGCAAAATAATCGTCGATCTGAGCTCAAAGATCGTCGAACTGAGCTCAGAGATAAAGATTCAAAGCAGAGTCAAAATCGTCGAATTGAGCTCACCGATCGTCGAATGGAGTTCGACGATATTGTGAAGTTGAGCTCAGCGATCGTCGAGTGGAGCTCGACGATCTGCCGAAGTTGAGCTCGACGATCGTCGATCTGAGTTCGACGAATCGTCGTGCTGAGCTCGACGATCAGACTTAGTCTCCAGGCAGAAAAGCTTGGTCTTCAGGGCAGCTTCCAATCCTAGACTTCTAACCCTTAGACTCAATTCTAATTGACCTATAAAGCTATACAGAAGGTCAAACAAAGGTTCCTAGAGACATAGTGATCCTGACCCAAATTAGTAATAGGGTGTTCCAACACAAACACACTAATGCAAAGAAATAGCGTCGCTACATATGGCCGCGTCAACATCAGAACTCTCGTCTCCAGAGATATCATCAAAGCTAAGGACAGATACGTCGCATCCCAAGAACCTACCAACAAGACAAAAAGCCTTCGAGACTCCACGCCTAAGGGCCAGCTCTCAAACGTCTTCCATCTGAGGCTCCACCTCCTTGCTCCAAATTTCATCACGAACTTCCTTGCTAATCAAGCAACGATCCTGCATGTAATCCAGAGACTCCATATACTCCGCGACTCCAAAAGCCTTCAACTCTGACACACGGCTATCGGAAGATAACGCGTCCACTTGTGCCTTCACCGCACAAAATTGTCTCTAAACAAGAAGTCTCCTTTTGAGCACACTTCAGAATCTGTGTAGTTCTTTCCACCAGAGATTTATCGACCTTAAAAGATGCTCAGGTCTCCTCCAATTCCGCATTCAGCTCTGATCCAATCCGGCAAAATCGAGAAATGTCCTGATTATGATCATCCCTCAGAGCGACAAGAGAACCTGCCGCCGCTCGAAACGTCTCCTAATGGGCCAGATACCCATCCTTCAAACTCACGTAATGATCATTTCAGGTAACGACAATTTAAACCTGAGCCACAATCTGCAAAAGAAAGGGAAAAAAAGTCAGCACAATGCAATAATAAAGTAGAGCCAGGAATTATCAATCTTGCTTACCACTTCATTCATTGCCTTCAAAAAAGAAGATAGCCTTGGAGCCGCCACCTCCACATGGGAAACCCAGGTGGCAGATGATCCAAGCACATGTACCTCGGGATGTGAACTGCCATGACCACCAAAAGGATATTCGCCACCCTAAGAAGCCGAGCAAAGCGCTGCACTATTGCTTCCTCGAGAAACTACAATGGCCTTCCATTTTCGGCCACAATCTGAAGATGTCTCAATAATCCGCCAAGAGTCTGAAGAAATGTCACACCGCAACAAGCACTTCTCTTCGAAAAACAAAGAAATACTAAACAACCGGTTCGCCAACTCACGAGGCTCTGAAAATCCAAAAACTAAAGAAAACTCCCGCTCTCTCCCTTTTTGATGGCGGCAACGATCAGACAATGCATTCTACAGCTCTGACAAGCCCCAAGTGTTCCTGATATAACCAAATAAAGTATTTCCATGGTGGCGGTCCGTCAGAGTCTCAAAATCAAGTCAGCTCTTGTTACTATGAATTTCCACGCGCACACCACCATCAGAACGAACATCGCACCAATCTCGGAAGCAGTCCAAAGAGAATTTCCTGCCATGTTCGCGAAAGAAGACAACCAACCCCATGAGGCGTACTACCACCATGGGAGTAAACTGGGGAATCGGCATGCCGCAGAGTTTCAGAATCTCGACCACTTCCTCGCATGGGGGAAATCAGAATCTCGATCTCAAAGTGGTCTCGCAGATCGTCAACCAGCCACAAGGGGGATTTTGGACCCTCTCCTCAACACGTGGTATCCTCATTGCATGGTCGACAGGTAGGCCGAACCTTCTCCTCCAAATTGCAACTTGATCATCGGTAAGGGAGGAGCGAAGACGCATCGGCCTCGCAGTACGCTTCGAGGACTAAATTTAGATAAAAGTCTGCAAATCAAAAGCCATCCGCTCCCATAGAGAACATAAAGGTGCGTCGCGCAGTAAAATTAAAATTGTACGACGCACCCGAGCACGCACGTGCACTAGACACGCAGTCATGCAAGGGCCCACGTATGGTCAGAAGTGCGAGTAATAAAATGCATGAACGCCCTGGTACGCACGCGCTCAGACAGCAGGCCCTCGTGTGGCCACTCACACGCGATCGTCCGCGCAACAGCGCATGCGCGCGCGAGAGGCTGGGTGCACCCCCGCATACGGCAAGGCGCGCGTGCGATCAACACCCCTCCCCCCCCCACCCCGCGCGCGCGCACGCAACTATGCGAGCCTATGCGAGTATGCCCGCGCATGCACATGCAGGTACGCCCACGCGTTGTCATGTGCACGTCCGCGCGCGCGCATGCTTGGCGCGACCAAGACCACGCGCGCCAATGCGCGACCCCACGCATGCATCCGCATGCACCTTCGCGATGTCGGGTGCGCCAGCTTCCTTCCCCGAGCACGTTCATCGCCTCTCCTCCACCATAATATATTCTAACATTTTTACCCGAGTTTGCAGGGCGCTACTACTCACCATCTCAAGTCTATCATCATTCGCCATCGTCACTACTGTAAAAAAATGAGTAGAAAAGATCCTGTTTTTTCTTCGCCCGAGCCGGTCTCATACAACAAGGATCTGGGGGGCAATTGTTGGGGATGAGACCCATTTTATAATATTAGGTGTGCACATAACCACACACCTATGATCTCCACCTCAAAAGAAGTGGGATCGTGGGATTGACCGCACGCGTGATCACAGCACCCGATCCCCCGCGCACCGATCCCATCATGCGTGGTGGGCAAACAGTCGCGAGCCCCACCTGCTGGCGGCGGATGGCCGACCTCCTCCCTAGACGTCGGTCGCCCACCCTTTCTCTCCACACCTCCCTCGTCCGTCGGTCGTGGACAAGGGGCCGCCCCTGTAACATCCTGACTTTTATTGGGCCACCAGCACCCTAGTGGGGCCAATAAAAGTGACCCGAACCTCTACCCATGGCCCACACCTGTGTGGAAGGTAACCCTAGACAGGGATATAAAGCTAGAGAACTTCGATTTGAGTTATGTTAGTTACTATGGCTTCATATAATCAATACAAATGCATTGGAACTCATTTCGTTGAATTTTGAGGTCATATGGTAAGTAGGGTCATTCCTCGTAAAACGTCGCGAAAACGAGAATTTCTGATAATAACCTAGAGAACTCTGATTTGAGTTCTGTCAGTTCCTATGACTTTGTATAGTCAATACGAACCCACTGGAACTTATTGCGTCTCAATTCAAAGTCTAACGACAAATATCAGCAATTTGACCGGTTTAGCACTCTACGACGCGTAGATTTTGGATAATTAGCAAACGAACTCCGATTCAACCCAGTTAGTGGCATTAGGACCATGTGGTCAACAGGAAGTCAACCGAGTACATCCCGATCAATCTCAATAATAGGTTGTCAACTCGTGGTCAAATCAAACATAGTGATGCACCGAAAAGCGTGCGCACACAAATCATGACATGACACCTCAACTTTGACCCGACTCCCGATGTCATGGACCCACTTTGACTTTGACCAGCATGGGGGATCCACCCTAGGGTTGACTTTGGTCACCCCCCCCCCTAAAATTCCATCCATTTTTTGGAAAAGTTTCTCAACGAGGTGGGCACCTCCTATCCATAGCTTGGGAAGGGCCTTGCCTCCCTTCACCCTTGGGCCATCAAGACAACAAGATAGAAGGGGATTTGGGCCATGGGCCAAGGTAAGGCCCAACACTCCTTCCCCTTCCCCTCTTCCTCACTCCCAAGCCCAAACCCACCAAGCCTTTCACCCCCCCCCCCCATTTGGATGACTGCCACCCAGGTACCCTAGGGTGATGCCACCTCGCAGAGCAAGTGGAGGAGAGGAGAGGAGCTCCTCCTCCTCATGGGAATAATCCCATATTGGCTAGGGGAGGGGTGGCCACCCTTCCCAAGCCTATAAAAAGCCATGCCCCCATCCTTACTCCTCACCAACCCAAACAAGCCCAGAGAGCCCTCACCAGAACCCTAACCTGCCAGGAAAAGCCAACCCGAGCCAACCTCTCTTCCATCTCTAATGGCAACTCAGTTGGGGCCCTCCCAAGCTTCTCCAGCCTAGGTGGAATCTTCTCCCCTTCCCCTTCCTAAATTTTTGGATGTCCTGCATGGGCCTCCCGGCTGCTGGAGCGCCGTCGGCACCACCCGACCCATGCTCCAGGTCTGGTGGTGGCAGCAGGAAGCTAGCCTCTCCCAGCTCCGGTGGTGGCACTGGGGAAGGTCTAGTCCACCGAGGATACATTTTCCCGGTGGTGGAAGGCCAGGGTGCCGCCGGAAAGCGCCACTCCGGCGACTCCCGAGAGACAGAGATTTGCTCTATTTTTGCTCCAGCAGCGGCCGACGGCGGCTGGTCATCGGGCCACCCCCTGGGAGGAGCTATGAATCCGGCGCGCCGGTCGGGGTTGGTTTCGTGGCCAGAATAAGCACCAGAGAGGCAGGGTGGTGCGACGGCACTGGGAGCAGGGCCACCGCCACCCTGCTCTTGGGTTTTCAAATTCCGGCAGCGCCAAGCCACATGACAACCACCCAGAGGCTCGTCGGCCCCCGACGAGTCGATCGAGGGCGACGTCCGAGCCCGGCCGGCGGTGGCAGAGGGCCACCACCTCCTTCTCCTGTGGGAAGAGATCATTATCGTTTGTCTCATAAAATGAGATGAACGGCTGTGATTTAATTGTTCCCCCTACCTCATCTTCTGTGCCCCCACAACGGATTCGTGCCCGATCCGTTCTGGGCAAGCACTGGCCATTTCTTCGGTTTGGCGCAATCCTGGTCGCGGGATGAGTGTAAATCTGCTATATGTAGACCAATTTTAAGCAGAATCTTAGATAATTTTTATAAAAAATATAGGCTTATAGGAAAAAAGTGTGGAACATGAAAGTTGTTCCCCTCAATAAGGGATTTCCCCACAAAAAATTGAGAATTTTTGTAATTGATTTGGTATTTTTAAAATCCCAAATGAATTTTAATTGGCCAAATTAGAGGCCCAAAATTGATCAAAAAATTGTGAAAACGTGAGTGCTCATTTTATGCCTCCCAAAGGGTTATATTAAAATTTGGAAACCTTGGGTGAAATTTTGGATTTTTTTTTCCAATTTAATTGAAGCCTAGGGACACACTCAAAAATTATTGCGTCTGATTTTCTCGAAGCGAAAATTTGAGCGCGCGACTATCCTATCGTGTTTAATAATAGATTCAAATTATTTTATCGACGAGAGCATCCAAGTAAAATGCCCAAGTTCTGAGTATTTCGAAGTTTTGTGGAACCACTGAGTGCCTTGTTTTATCTGTTATAATGCTCTCAAAGTAACATGGGCAAGTTTGAAAAATGCAAATGCAAGCATTCATGCTCGACAAATAATAAAGTTGTAATCCTCAATAAATTTTTTGGGACTGATTAAGCCACAATGATAAAGGATGCAATGAAATTATTATCAGACTGGATTAATGGGTGAAGCCCTAAACTAAACCTCCTGAGAACGGAGATGGAACTGAACTAAAACTCCTAAGAACGGAGACATAACTAAACTAAAACTCCAAGAACGGAGAAGGAACCGAAACCTTCTAAATTGAGTGATTGTACTACTAACCATTTTTTTATGTTTTATTTCCAGTCTCATACTGGTCAGGTTCATTGCAGTTCAATATTTCCGTTTCAGTACTCCACTCTCATACTGGTCCTATTTTAGTTCAAGTATTATTTCCAGTCTCATACTGATCCTATTTCAGTTCAGTTCTTTAGGTACTATTCCAGAATCATACTGTTCAAGTACTTTTTAGTACTTACTTTCAATTCTGTTCTTATAGTTCGGTACTACTCCAGTTTCATACTGGTCATATATCATTACAGCATTTCAATTCTGCATCTTATACTAGCAGCAGCCTCTATTACCGCACTTTTGTTTCTATAATTTACTATTTTAAGCACGGGTCATGCCCTGACGGACAATTATTTGATAGGTTGAGCCTTAGTTGAGGATAACAGGAGTTGAGATGTTCATCCTAAGTTAGCCCCAAATAAAGTGCTCCCACGCTTCTTGTCAAAAGAAGAGCCAAGTGACATTTGCCCGAATTATTTAAAGCATAGTAGGGCAAGGCGTTATATACCTGGCGTATGCTATCAAAATTAATAAATTTAATTGCTTGTAAATTGCTTGCGATAAATTGTGGTGGGTTAGTCACTTCTGCAGACCGATCTTACCGGTGCAGGAAGTTCGACGACTCAAGGCGACAGGGAGATGAGTACCACGGGTGACCGACCGTTATACTTTTTCCCCATTGGGTTTCCTCCGTTGGTCAGTCAAATTATTGAATCACCGGATGTCTCTCACATCTAAGAGCAAATATGGTTGTACGTAAGGGCCTGCGTTGTGCGGAACGACCACCCCCAGAAGTGGCAGGACTGGCCACTGTCACCGAAGACCACATCAGCGAGGCCCGCGGGGCTCGCTACCCTGCTTGAAGAAAAGTGGTCCATACTATGTCGACATAGGATATTATGCGCGGCTGTGAATGCATGCGATGTGTGCGTGGCTTGAAGGCCTGCGAAGTTCGTTCAAGTTTTGAACACCTACTATGTTGCTATGCTAGTGGAGCCGAAATTATACCTTATATAATTTAGTGGTGTTAATCAAGTTAAATCGCGTTGTACATCGTTTAATTGTTCCTAACCTACTTATGAAATGTTATGTTAACCCTCTCTTATTTCAGCTATCTTATATTGATGGGTGCGTGCGTTCATTCCCAAGATATGGATCCGAGGAGGAGATTTGATTACACTTAGCTTTGTGACTAATGGTTATCTTTATAACCATTCACAGGAGATGAAGCACCATAGGGATCAGTTGCAACAGGACGATACCCTAGTCGATAGGACCACCCGAGCAGAAGTACCCTCGTCGTCTCCCGAGTTTCGAGACGTGAGTGCTGGCTAGCAAAGTTGGAGAGAGATGAGTGATTAGATATAAAACTATGTAGCCTAGGGGCTTTGTATGTGAACAATGGCTACAGCCTTTTTGCACTTCTTGTTCAATATATATTTATGTATATATTTTATGTGGTTTGCTGGTAATGCTTCTCCAAAACTCTGTGATGTGAATGTTGTGATTCAAGCCGAGCAAGAAGGTCATCTAGTGCTTGGTAGTGGGTTGTCACCCCTTAAGGAGCACTGAGTGGGTGTCTTGGGCAAGTAAGATCCTCTCTGCCCTGACCCGAGCAAAGGTTGGGGAGTCTTACAAATGGATAAAAGCGATCACGATCTGCCCTAGTGGAGCAGTCTCGGAATCCCTCCGTCCCTCACTTTGTTCTTTGGTTCGAGACGAACCATGCAGCGGAATCTTGGTAGACCCTAGTGTAGAGGCTTAGGGATTCTGGATAATACGATAGCACACCCACGCACCTTCGTTTCTACTTTGTTAGTCTTTTGCTAATTTCTCCTATTTTTGCAAAATGCTGACACTTGTTTCCTGTTACTTCTCCAGATACCAGAGTCCAGTAACGGGAGATCCTCCTCTAGAGGATATGTCCTTGCCACCCCACCTCCAAAGCCGGTTGCCCCCTCAGCCGTACCGTTCGCTGAGACAAACTTGGGGCAAATGTTGACAGCTATTTTGGCGACATTCCGGACAGCTTTGGCATAGCGACCACAGTAGTTGGTGGTACCCACTGACCTACTGACGACCATCAGGGGGCTAAGGCCTCCCACCTTCAGAGGCACGGAGACTGCCATACAGGCATAGGAGTGGGTTGAGCTATATAAGAGCTGTTGGTAGGAACGATGTGCCCGGCAGTAGCTGTAGTGTCACTAGTATTGAACTTATTAGAGGGATATGCTAGAGTCTGGTGAAGAGCAGCCAACCGCTCGATGTTTAGAGGATGATCGTTGAGCACTATCATGTGGGGGAGTTTTTAGAGGCTTTTCTGGAGCACTTCATCTCGGATGCCAACCAAGCTGCGTTGCAGGAGAGGTTACTGCACATCTGTCAAGGTGACCGGACAGTACCAGACTACGAGCGGGAGTTCATCCACCTGACACGTTTTGTCGGAAACCTAGCAGCCACTGACAGAGATATAGCTACTCGCTTCTACCGAGGCTTGAGAGATGACCTGAGACAGTCCTTGATTATGGTCTCTCAGTCCACCATCCACACTATAGCGACTCACGCCGCAGTGTTAGGGTTAGACCAGAGGATGGTGGCCTAGTAGTGCTGAAGATAGGTCGAGGTCCCCAGGGGTCAGGGACGAGATAGAGGAGCTGCTCCCCACAGATAGGATAGAGAGAACAGACAAAGATAGCACAGACATGCTTATAGGCGCCCACCAGCACCACCAGACCCCCAGCACCGCAGCAGGATCTTAGGCCAGCTCTAGTACCCCAGCCCGTGCTAGTAGCTCGACGAGATGTTCCCTTTGCCGGAAACTACTTTCTATGCCAGCATCCATAACACATGATGGCTTTTTGCCCGCAGGTGGCAGGAAGGCCAGGATTAGGAGCTATTCAGGGAGGACAGACAACACGAGGATAGGGCCAGATAGGCTGTAGAGGTAGAGCTGTTAGGAGAGGTCAGCATGGTCGAGCAGCACCCTTGGTGGCTTATGCCTTAGACCTCAAGCATGGACCAGCCCCCGATGTAGTGATATGTATATATCTTAGACGCTATAGGTATATCAGATATTACTACCTATGTATTAGCATTTGAGCATGTATATATCTATATCGGGTATATGTTTTGTTAAATGATGTCCATATCTACTCCTTACTTCTTCAGGACTACTTCTGGTAGAAGGATACCCCGCAAAAACTCTCTTTGATACTGGAGCAACATACTCCTTTGTATCTCGGGACTTTATTACGTCTAAAGAAAATGTCTTCCACTCGTCTGGAATGTCTATACGGATTCGTCTACCAGACAGATCCGATATGATGTCTACGGAAAAATGTTCCTTCCAGGCCATGATAAGGGACGTGGAATTCGAAATTTACGCAACGATCCTAGCAATAACCAGATTCGACCTCATACTAGGAATGGATTAGCTGGCCGAGCATAAGGCCCAAATAAACTATTCAACCCGAGAGGTCAAGCTTCAAAACCCAGACTGACAGGTCGTTACGCTGACAGGTATAACGTCTCCCGTATCGTTTTGACCTCCACTCAGACTGTGAGGTCAGTGCTGCAAAAAGACGAAGTATTTCGTCTCTGCTTCGAAATGGAGAATAAGAATCAAGTACTCATCGAGGTGTCGGTAGTACGTGATTTTCCAGATGTGATTCCGGAGTCCCTCCCAGGTTTGCCCCCATAGCGAGAAGTCGATTAGCAAATCGAGCTTGTGTCTGAAGCTCGACCAGTGTCCCAAGAACCCTACCGGATGGCCCCCAAGGAAATGGCCGAGTTGAAAATTCAGCTTCAGGAATTGATAGATGTTGGATTTGTCAGTCCAAGTTCCTCGCCTTAGGGATCCTCAGTAGTGTTTGTAAAGAAGAAGGAAGAGACACTGCGCTTGTGCATAGATTACAGGGAGCTAAACACGCTTACTTTATGGAATACGTATCCACTTCCAAGGATCGACAAGTTGTTTG
Source organism: Platanthera guangdongensis (assembly GCA_039583875.1). Taxonomy (NCBI): domain Eukaryota; kingdom Viridiplantae; phylum Streptophyta; class Magnoliopsida; order Asparagales; family Orchidaceae; genus Platanthera; species Platanthera guangdongensis. Next base: position 49,847,561 of record CM077166.1, read on the forward strand.
ACCAATTACAAGGAGCATCTGTGTTCGCCAAGATGGACCTAAGATCCGGCTATTATCAGCTTCGGATTCGGGAGGAAGATACCCTCAAAACTGCCTTTAGCTCTCGCTACGGACTATACGAGTTTATGGTAATGCCTTTTGGTCTGACTAACGCCCCATATGCCTTTATGACTCTGATGAATAGGGTATTTGAGCCCTTTCTGGATCACTTTGTGATTGTCTTTATTGATGACATTTTTATCTACTCGAAGATCAAGACAGATCATTTTAGACATCTGCGGTTGATGTTACTTAAACTTCGAGAACACTCTCTCTTCGCCAAATTCAGCAAGTGTGAATTCTGGTTAGAAGATATCGGATTTTTGGGTCATACCATCAACAAGAATGGAGTGACGGTGGACCAAGCCAAAATCCAAGCTGTTCAGAACTGGTCGTCGCTTAAATCAGTAGTAGATATTTGAAGTTTTATCAGTCTTGCCGGTTATTACAGGAAGTTCGTGGAAGGGTTCTCTAAAATTGTGCTACCCCTCACTGCCCTCAGAAGGAAGGATGCTATGTTCCGATAGATGCCAGAATGTGAAGCTGCGTTCGAGGAACTAAAGAAACGGCTAACTTCTGCCACAATCCTTACGATCCCTTCAGGAACCGAAGGATTCCAGATATATACAGATGCATCCCTAAAAGTATTCAGAGCTATCTTAATGCAGCATGGTAAGGTGGTGGCTTACGCTTCTCGTCAGCTAAAGCCACATGGCTGAACTACGCAGCTCATGACTTGGAATTGGGCGCCGTCGTTTTCTCCCTCAAGATTTGGAGGCACTACCTGTACGGAGTAAGGTGCGAAATCTTCTCCGACTATAAGAGCCTCAAATACATCTTTACCTAGAAAGAGTTGAATCTCTGACAACATCGGTGGTTAGAATTTCTACGTGATTATGATTTCACTCTCCAGTACTACCCCGAGAAGGCTAATAGAGTTGCTGACGCGCTGAACCGCCAGCCCTCAACCGCTGGAAAATAGATGGAGCAGATTCCAAGAGATTGTTTTCAGTTTCTAATAAATTTTGAGACTACTCTTGTTACTCATAGAGATCCGGAAGAATACGAAGCCCAGCCTTATTGGATGGAAATCCAATACGATATTCGAGATTGAATACGCGAAGCCTAGAAGATTGACCCAAAAGTGGCTCCAATCATCCGGTCTCTACAAGACCGGGCACAGGAGGAGTTTAACCTGCACGATAGAATCTTGCAGTTCAGGCACCATATATTTATTCCATCTACTGGGGAATCTGAGATGAAATCCTTTGAGAAGCGCACTAGACGAGGTACTTTATCCATCCCGTTGTGGTTAAAATGTATGTTGATCTGCGCATGACTATTTAATGGCACGGAATGAAAAGAGACGTCACCAACTTCGTGGCCCAGTGTCAGACTTGCCAAAAGGTTAAGGCTGAATGTCACAACCCAGGAGGCCTGCTGCAGCCCCTGTCGATACCAGAATGGAAGTTTGAGGATATTTCTATGGACTTTGTTCATGACTTACCCTGATCCTGTGCCGAAAATGACTCTATATGGGTCGTCATGGTTCGGTTTACCAAGGTGGCACGGTTCATTCCAAACTGGCAGGGGGACAAAGTAGACATCCTGTCCAGGTTGTTCATAGATCAAGTAGTCCGTTTTCACGGAGTGTCGAAGTCCATTATGTCAGACCGTGATGGACGTTTCATATCCAAGGAGTGGGGACGGGTGCAGCCATACTTGGGGACTAAGTTGGCCTTTAGTATAGCCTTCCACCCGCAGACAGATGGACAGACGGAAAGGACAAACTGGACAATGGAGGATCTACTCCGGCTTTGCATAATAGTGCACAACGAGCCGTGGGAGCAGTTGCTGCCCTTAGTCGAGTTTTCTTATAATAGCAGTTATCAGGTCAGCATCAAGATGGACTCATACGAGGCATTATATGGGAGACGTTGCCAAACTCCGTTGACTTGGGCTCAAGATGAGGACCTGAAAGCCTTAGGAGTGGCTTATATTGATAATACTACGACAGCGATGCTGCTAATCCAGGAGCGATTGCACGAAGCACAGAGCCAACAAACCAAATATTATGATGCACTACATCGACTGGTGGAGTTCAGTGTGGGAGTGATGGTGCTCTTAAAAATAAAGCTCATGAATGGTATCTCCCGGTTGAGGAAACAGAAAAAGCTAGATCCCCGCTACTTGGGCCCCTATCAGGTGGTAGAGCGTGTTGGCCCCATTGCCTATCGATTAGCCCTGCCCCCAGAATTGGGAAATCTTCATGATGTGTTTCATGTCTCATCCTTGAGACGAGTCCTCCGGCAACTAGAGCAGCATCTACCTACACCACCAGTACAACTACAGTTCGATAGATCCGTCCAACTTGAACCAGTCATGGTAGTAGATCATAAAGTGAAGAATCTGCATAACAAGTTCATCTCGGTGGTCAAGGTATTGTGGTCAAATCACGGACGAGATGAGTACACATGGGAACCTGAAGTACTCGTCCGAGAAAAATACCCAGAACTCTTTCCCCAGGTATGTTATCTTTTTCCCCCTTACTTTAAGCAAATTTTCAGGGACGAAAATCCTTTTATTTTTAATGGATTGTAACATCCCGACTTTTATTGGGCCACCCGCACCCTAGTGAGCCCAATAAAATTGGCCTGAACCTCTACCCATGACACACACCCGTGTGGAAGGTAACCCTAGACAGGGATATAGAGCTCGAGAAATCTGATTTGAGTTCTGTCATTTTTTATGGCTTCGTGTAGGATCAAGCGCATACCCAACTGTTCCAAAAGCCCGGACTATTGGAAAGGGTGCTACTTAATTTCTTAAATAAGTAGAAGAGCGCCACAGATCAAGTGAAGGAACGCCGAACCCAACAATCCCCCCCACCCCAGCGTCTAGCACAACCCGTCGGCTTAGAGGTGGGGTTACCACATGGCTCAGAGCTGGGGTTACCACATGTCCACGATTGCCTGACCTGCCGGACCCACATAGGTAGAAGGTAAAAATTAGGATTTAATATCGCCCCCCCCCCCCCCCCGGGTCTTGAACTCGTGACCTCCTCTGATACCAAATGTAGGATCAAGCGCATACCCAACTGTTCTAAAAGCCTGGACTGTTGGAAAGGGTGCTACTTAATTTCTTAAATAAGTAGCAGAGCGCCACGGATCAAGTGAAGGAACGTCTGACCCAACACTTCGTATAATCAATATAAATGCATTGGAACTCGTTTCGTTGAATTCCGGGGTCATATGGTAAGTCGGGTCTTTCCTCGTAAAACGTCGCGAAAATGAGATTTTCAGATAATAAATAACCTAGAGAGCTCTGATTTGAGTTCTGTAAGTTTCTATGACTTCGTATAGTCAATATGAACCCACTGGAACTTGTTGCATCGCAATTCGAAGTCTAACGGCGAATATCAGCAATTTGACTGTTTTAGCACGCTACGACGCGTAGATTTTGGATAATCGGCAAATGAACTCCGATTCGACCCTAGTCAGTGACATTGGGCCCATGTGGTCAACACGAGGTCAAGCGAGTATGTCCCGGTCAATCTCAATAACAGATAGTCAACCCGTGGTCAAATAAAGCATAGTGATGCACCGAAAAGCGTGCGCACACAAATCATAACATGACACACCAACTTTGACCCGACTCCCGATGTCATGGACCCACTTTGACCTTAACCAGCATGGGAGACCCACACTAGGGTTGATTTTGGTCAACCCCACCCCCCCCCCCCCCCCCGCTAAAATTTCAATTTTTGGGAAAATTTTCTCAAGGAGGTGGGCACCTCCTCTCCAAATCTTGGGAAGGGCCTTGGCTCCCTTCACCCATGGGCCATCAAGACAACTAGGTAGAAGGGGAGATGGGCCATGGGCCAAGGTAAGGCACAACCTCCCTTCCCCTCTTCCTCACTCCCAAGCCCAAACCCACCAAGCCTCCCCCTTTGGATCGCTGCCACCTAGGTACCCTTGGATGCTGCCACCTGTCCTGAGCAAGTGGAGGAGAAGAGATGAGCTTCTCCTCATTGTGGGATTAATCCCACAATGACTAGGGGAGGGCTGGCCACCCTCCCCATGCCTATAAAAAGCCATGCCCCCTACCTTCCTCCTCACCAACCCAAACAAGCCCAGGGATCCCTCACCGGAACCTTAACTCGCCGGGAAAAGCCAACCCGAGCCAAGCTCTCCTTCATCTCTAATGGCAACTCGGTCGAGGCCCTCCCAAGCTTCTGCAGCCTAGGTGGAATCTTCTCCCCTTCCTCTTCCTAAATTTTTGGACGTCCTGCATGGGCCTCCCGCTGGCCGGAGCGCCACCGGTACCACCCGACACATGCTCCAGGTCGGGTGGTGGTTGCAGGAAGCTAGCCTCTCCCAGCACCGGTGGTGGCACTGAGGAAGGTCTAGTCCACCAGGAATACCTTTTCCTGGTGGTGGAAGGCCAGGGTGCCGCCGGAAAACGCCGCTCCGGCGGCACCCGGGAGACAGAGATTTGCTCTGTTTTTGCTCTAGCGATGGCTGGTCGTCGGGCCACCGCCGGGGAGGAGCTCTGCCCCCAGTGCACCGACTATGGGTGGTTTCATGGCCGGAATATGCACCGGAGAGGCAGGGTGGCACGACGGTGCTGGGAGCAGGTCCACCGCCACCCTACTCTCGAGTTTTCAAATTCCGGCGACGGCCGGCAGCGGCAGGCCGCCGGACCACCACCTAGAGGCTCGTCGGCCCCCGATAAGTCAATCGGGGGCGGTGTCGGTGCCCGATAGTTGCCGGCCGGTGGTTGCCGAGGGCCGCCGCCTCCTTCTCCGGCGAGAAGAGATCATCGTCATTCATCTCATAAAATGAGATGAACGGTTGTGATTTCATTGTCCCCCCTACCTCATCTTTTGTGCCCCCGGCAGCGGATGCATGGACGATCCGTTGTGGGGAAGCGCTGGCCATTTCTTTGGTTTGGCGCAATCCTGGTCGCAGGATGAGTGTAGATCTGCTATATGCAGACCAATTTTAAACAGAACTTAGATAATTTTATAAATAAATATAGGCTCTTAGGAAAAAAGTGTTGAACATGAAAGTTGTTCCCCTCAATAAGGATTTTCCTCACAAAATGTTTGAGAATTTTTGAAGTTCATTTGGTATTTTTAAAATCCCAAATGAATTTTAATTGGCCAAATCAGAGGCCCAAAATTGATCAAAAAATTTTGAGAAAAATTGAGTGCTCATTTTAGGCCTCCCTAAGGGTTGTATTAAAATTTGGAAATCTTGGGAGAAAATTTGGAGTTTTTTCAATTTAATTGAAGTCTAGGGACGCGCTCGAAAATTATTGCGTCCAATTTTCTCGAAGCAAAAAAATTGAGCGTGCGGCCATCCTTTTGTGTTTAATAATAGATTCAAACTATTTTATCGACGAGTGCGTCCGAGAAAAATGCTCAAGTTCTGAGTATTTCGAGATTTTCTGGAACCACTGAGCGCCTCATCTTTATCTGTTATAATGCTCTCAAAGTAACTTGAGCAAGTTTGAAAAATACAAATGCAAGCATTCATGCTCGACGAATAATAAATATGTAACCCTCAATAACTTTTTCATGACTGATTAACCCACAACGATAAAGGATGCAACGAAATTATTATCAGATTGGATTAATGGATGAAGCCTAAACTAAACTTCCCTAGAACTTAGATGGAACTGAACTAAAACTCCTATGAACGAAGATAGAACTAAACTAAAACTCCGAGAACGGAGAAGGAACTGAAGCCTCCTAAATGGAGTGATTGGACTACTAACCCGTTTCCTTATGTTTTATTTCCAGTCTCATACTGGTCCAGTTCATTTCAGTTCAGCATTTCTGTTTCAGTACTCCAGTCTCATACTGGTCCTATTTCAGTTCAAGTATTATTTTCAGTCTCGTACTAGTCCTATTTCAGTTCAGTTCTTTAGGTACTATTCCAGTCTCATACTGGTCAAGTTCTTTTTAGTACTTACTTTCAATTCTGTTCTTACAGTTCGGTACTACTCCAGTTTCATAATGGTCCTATTTCATTACAGCATTTCAATTATACTGCTTATACTAATAGCAGCCTCTATTACCACACTTTTGTTTCTATAATTTACTATTTTAAGCATGGGTCCTGCCCTGACGGGCAGTTATTTGATAGGTTGAGCATTAGTTGGGGATAATAGGAGTTGAGATGTTCCTCCTAAGTTATCCCCAAATAAAGTGCTCTCAAGCTCCTTGTCAAAAGTCGAGTCAAGTGTTGTTTGTCTGAATTATTTAAAGCATAGTAGGGCAAGCCACTATAGACCTGGTGCATGCTAGCCAAAATAGATAAATTTGATTGCTTGTATATTGATTGCGGTAAATTTTGGTGGGTCAGTCACTTCTGCAGACTGATTGTACCGGTGCGGGAAGTTCGACGACTCAAGGCGACAGGGAGATAAGTACTACGGTTTACCGGCCGTTATATTTTCCCTGTTTGGTTTCCTCCGCTGGTCTGCCAAAATTTTGAATCACCGGATGTCGCTCACATCCAAGAATACACAGGGTTGTACGTAAGAGTCTAGGTTGTGTGGTACGACCACGCCCGGAAGTGGCAGGACTGGCCACTGTCACTGACGGCCACATCGGTGAGGCCCGCGGGGCTTGCTACCCTGCTTGAAGAAAAGCGGTCCATACTATGTCGATATAGGGTATTATGCGCGGCTGTGAATGCTTGTGATGCGTTCACGGCTATGAGTGCTTGCGATGTGTGTGCGGCTTGAAGGCCTGCGAAGTTCGTTCAAGTTTTGAACACTTGCTGTGATGCTACGCTAATGTAGCCGAAATTATAACTGATATAATTTAGTGCTGTTAATCCAGTTATATCGTGTTTTACATCTTTTAATTGCTCCTTGCCTACTTATAAAATGTTATGCTAACCCTCTCTTTCTTCGACTATTTTATATTGATGGGTGTGTGTGTTCATCCCCCGGATATGGATCCGAGGAGGAGATTTGATTACACTTAGCTCTGGGACTAACAGTTATCTTAATAACCATTCACAAGAGATGGAGCACCAAAGGGATCAGTTGCTGCAGGACGACACCCTAGTCGATAGGACCACCCAAGCAGAAGCACCCACGTCGTCTCCCGAGTTTCGAGACGTGAGTGCTGGCTAGCAGATTTGGAGAGAGAGGAGTGATTAGCTATAAAACTATGTAGCATACGGGCTTTGTGTGTGAACAATGCCTACGACCTTTTGCACTTCCTGTTAAATATATATTTATGTATATATTTTCTATGATTTCCTGGTAATGCTTCTGCAAAACTTTGTGATGTGATGTCAATGTTATGATTTAACCCGAGCAAGGCGGCCGGCTAGTGCTTGGTAGTGGGTTGTCACCCCTTAAGGACCACTGGGTGGGCGTCTTGTGCAAGTAAGATCCCCACTGGCCCGACCCAGGCAAAGGTTGGGGGTCTTATAGCCCCTCCCTCGGCCGGCACGCGGCCCAGGGAGCGGCTGCCCGGGCTGCCCCCTCCCTCGCCCGCCGACACACGGCCAAAGGGAGTGGTCGTGGCCCTCCCCGCCTGCCGTCGGCTGTCCTCCCCTCTCCAGCAAACTTGGCGGCAAGTTCGTCGGCCGCCCGTGGAGTTCCGCTCCCATCGTCCGATCGGTAGGGGACATTCCCGGCTGTCCAATTTGCATGTAACAACCCACTAACCACTAGGTTAGTGGGGGAATTCAATTAGCAATTTAATTATTATTTTAGGGCTGCAAACAACAACATTAATGCACACCCCCAAACTATGAGAATATATTCACATTAGGTGGTTATGGTGTGCGAATAGACGCATAACTACCATAACCACCTCATGGAGCCTATAAAAGGAGCTTCATGCCTCCTCATTTCTCACTTTTTTTCCTTCGAGTCTTCTTCTTTCTCAGGTCGAAGCTCTGTCGAATTCCTCTTATGAGCAGTACCCGAGCTGCACCCGAGCCTTACCCGAGCCACGTACGTGCCAAGTTGAAGCCACACGACGAAGCCCAATCTCTCAATTTTCAAGTGGCTCTCGCAGCCACAAGTTCAGGCACTCCGCTCCACGTTCAGAATATGCAAGGCGTTAAGCGAAGACCACCAACACAAAGTGCAATTTGTAACAACTCTTGGCGCGACGTTTTGTCGTCCGTCGTGTGTCAATTGTTCTCTCACCCCCAAAGCTGTAACGAGAGGTGGTCTATCACCCTCGACTTCTCAAACAAGCTGTAACAGCCAGAAAATAGTGGACTTTCATCGGCACAGATCCAGTCATGTGGTTTTTTATCCAGTTGAGGGGTTTTTCCATGTTAAAATTGTGTGTGTACAATTGACCTACTTTATTGACTGTGTGCATGCTCGATCGTTCCGAGAGCTAAAACGGTTCAGGTTATTCCAGTCTGACCGGGACGTCGAGTTAGACCACAACAGATACCAATAAAATTCCAACCTGTTTTTGTTAAATGCAATAGCAAGGTTAGCGCAGAGATGCATCTGCATAATTATTACAGAGGGCTAAGGTTGTAAGATTTAGGCTCTGTTTGGGGGACTTATTTTTACCAGTCAAACAATTGCGACGGCATGAATCAGGCCTTAAATTAAAGTCTGATACATGCGGTCATAACAGCTTGATCGGTAAAAATAAGTCCCCTCAAACGAAGTCCTAATAAAGGGTTGTGAAAACACCAAACCAAAGGGTCCATTCGTTTGGACAAAATAAGCTCCTGAAATTTGAATTGAAGGTTTAATTCAAATTCTGTCATTCGTTTGCACACATGACATTAGAATTGGAATTTTAATGAATTCTGTGGAATTTATTTTGAATTAAAAATAATCTTTTCATTCTATATAAAAATTGGATAATTCCGCCCAAGACAAGTTTTTCGTCCGAGCGCGCGTTTTTCTGGAAGCGCGTTTTGTCGCTCGGGCGTGCATTTTTTGTCTGAGAGCGTGTTTAACGCCCTAACACACGTTTTTTGCTTGAGCATGTGTTTTTCTCTGGGACCTGACTTTTTTGTGAATTTTCCGCCGAGGCACCCGTTTTTTCGCGCGGGACCGCCTTTTTTGCATGGGGCATGTTTTGTTTCTCGGGCTCTCATTTTTCACACGGCAGTGTGATTTTTCCGGGGCGCGCGTTTTTCGCTCTAGCTCGTGTTTTGTCTCCTATGCGTCCGTCTTTCGCCCGGGCATCCGTCTTTCGCCCGGGCGCCCGTCTTTCGCCCGGGCGCCCGTCTTTCGCCCGGGCACCCGTATTTCGCCCGGGCGCGCGTGTTTCGCGCGGGCGCGCGTCTTTCGCCCGAGCGCGCGTCTTTCGCCTGGGCGCGCGTCTTTCACCCGGGCGCGCGTCTTTCCCCGAGCGCGCATCTTTCGCCCGGGCACGAGTCTTTGGCCCGGGAGCGCGTTTTTCGCCCGGACGCGCGTTTTTTGCCTGTTTTTCGCCTGGGCGTTCATTTTTCGATCGGGCACACGTTTTTCGCCAGCGCCCGCGTTTTGTCGCCCAATAGCGTTTTTTTTCATTCGGGAGCGCATTTTTCGCACGAGCAGGCACTTTTCGTCTTGGCCCATTTTTTGGCTCGAGCACGCGTTTTTTTCACCCGGGCGCACATTTTGTTGAACGTGTTTTTTGTGCGCGTTTTGTACATGTGAGCGCATTTTATTACCATGACGCACATTCTTTTATAGTATATGTTGGGTATTGTATCCACAATGTACCTGATTTGAAGAAGCCCCTGGACAAGCTAAGGTCAATAGACTATGTATTTGATAAAATCCTTCTAGTTGTGCTTGCAGTTTTTCCATGCTAAGTGCACACCAATGTCAGGGTGCAGTAGGTCAATATACACGGGTCTGCACGACGTAATCCCTCGTTGAGCAGATCAGTGTGTTGGCCTACGTGTACTCTCTCTATTGGAGTGCACTTATTTTCAAGCACAGGGCTGTAAATATGCAGGAGCAGACAAGGAGCAAGGATGGGTCAAGGAGCATCTCATAGGTGGAAAGACGAAAATTCGTCTAAGTTAGAATCGACGAGAATCACCAAGTGATTCTCGCCGATTCGGCGAGAATCACTTGGGATTCTCGCCGATTCGTCGAGAATCAGAAGTTGATTCTCGCCGAACTCGATCCAGCAACTTCTAAGCAAGCACCTCTGCGTCTAAGTAAGAATCGACGAGAATCACTTAGTGATTCTCGCCGATTCGGCGAGAATCACTAGTGATTCTCGTCGAATCGACGAGAATCACTGGTTGATTCTCGCCGTCTCGACCTGGCTTAAAGCAGTGTGTGCAACCAAGGCAAATTCGACGAGAATCATCTTTGATTCTCGCCGAATCGTCGAGAATCACCTTTGATTCTCGGCGACTCGGCGAGAATCACTTTCGATTCTCACCGATTTTGACTTGGCATTTTTCTGGAACTTCCTGAACCGGATCTGCCGCTGTTAAGTTTCTGGACCGGGATTTGGGGATCTCTTTTGTGGGTCCCACAAACGGTCATATTGGAAAACTTCTACAGTATTTATATACAGGTATTTTGAACGGAATACGGACACAGAAAGAAGTCGAGCACGAAACCCTAATATCGCGATTTCTCTTCTCCGCCGTCGTCGCGCTCGGGCTAGTACGTCGCCGCCGCTGATCGTTCTTCCTCCCGATCTCCGGCGACAGAAGCTTAGCAAAGCTTGCGTCTCACGTGTCTATCCAGAGATCTCTTGTCTCTCGATTTGTTGACCGGGAAAAACTCCCCCGTCCGAATCGATCGAGACGACCGATCCTAGAGTGACCGTTGGTAGACCTAGTTTGCTTCGCAAAGAAGTTTGGATCTCAAAGCACTGCAGCAGCACACCTTCGTCGCAGCCGACTCTGAACCAAGCCGCCGCTCAGATTGCCGCCGCCGGTTCCGGGAGATCCTCTCCAAGAGAGACCAAGGTTATAGACTCTTCATCGACTTCGAGAACACGTCGTCGATCGAAGAGGAACACCGTAGTCTCCGAAAGAAGTTTGTATCTCATATACATTCCATATTTACTTTTGTTGTAAAGGAACTTTTGTTCCGTGTTGTAAGGGTTGGGTGCAACCCGTTTTGTGGGAGTGTTGACTCTCACGTGTGGAAGGGCTCCTTCCGTTAGTGCAGGGATTGGATTTCAATCCCGTTGGAGAAGTGACCGAGTCGTCCCTTGTTGGGGAGATAGGTCGAAGGGGGAAAGTGGATGTACCCAAGTCGGGGAACCACTATAAATTTGCTGTGTATTCTGTGTGCTGTGCTTGTTGTTTTTATTGTGCAGGTACATCCGTACATTCCGCAAAAGAACCACACGTCACCTATTCCCCCCCCCCCCCCCCCCATAGGTGCACATAGCTGACACTAGGTGGACTTTCAAGTGGTATCAAAGCGAGGTTTTACATGGAAGCAGTCGATCCTCGACTCTTCATGATTGTGGAGGAGGGACCTTATGTCCCCACTAAGGCCTCCACCATCGATCCCACCAAGAAAGTGCCGAAGACACTTTCTGAAATGGACAAAGACGAGATGGTACTCGTGAGACTGGACAAGAAGGCACGAAACATTCTGGTGAGCGCAGTTGATGATTCCATGATGCAAAATTTCAGCAACTGCAGGACTGCTCAGGAGATCTGGCAGTGCCTGATCATCCTAATGGAGGGCACGGATGAAGTGAGGGATGATCGGAGATCCCTCCTGAACCAAAAATATGAGGCCTTCAGGCAAGGGCCTAAGGAAGAGATCGGAGTCACATACGAGAACTTCCTGAAGATTGTCAACGCCCTCAAGGGCTACGGAAGAGTGTTCACCAATGGTGAACTCAATGACAAATTCCTTAGGTCCCTTACTAAGGAATGGGACACAAAGATCTGCGCCATCAGAGAATTTGGCAGACTAGCAGAAACTGATCCACAGATCCTGTTTGGGAAGCTGATGTCCTATGAACTTCAGCTGAACACCAGGAAGGCAGAGGAAGAAGCAGAGAAGGCTGCTGCAAAAGAAAAGACTGTGGCCCTAAAAGCCAGTTACTCCAGAAAGGGCAAGGGTGCGATGTCATACCGTGCGAGGAGTAAGGAAGAGGAGGAGGACTCTGAACCATGCTCCTCCGGCTCAGAACTGTCGGAGGAGGATTTCTCCCTCATCACCCGAGAGTTCAAGAAGTTCCTCAAGATGAGGAATCAAAGGATGAAAGACAGCTCCTCCTCCAGGCATCAGAAGAAAAATTATTCTTCTGACAGGTATGCATGTAAACCTAACAAACATCGTTCTTCTGATATTATCTGCTTTGGATGCAATAAGCCAGGACACGTCGTGGCCGACTGCCATCAAAGCAAAAGAGAAAAAGGGAAAGGAGAGGAGCTCAAATCCTCCAGAGATAAGAAGAAGGAGCGGAGCTACATCGCAAGAAGGCCAAAGACACTAAGTGAGTCTGATTCCTCAGACTCCAGTGATGCCGAGGAAGCCTACTTCGGGCTGGTGGGTTGCTCGGACTCAGAAGGAGAATGCCCCCCATTTACTGGGAAGGTAAAAGCTCACACCCCTCTCTCCGACTCCGACTCTGATCCTGAATCTCAGGATGATGAACCTGAGGATGGCCCTTCAGCCCGTGAAGCTGAGCTCCTCGAGAAGTATGAGCTTCTGCTCAACACTTTCGATGAGTGCCGAAAGAGACTGAAGGCTGAGAAGAAGGAAGTAAAATTCCTTAAGGGTGAGTGTGTATCCCTAAGGGAAGAGGTCACTAGCTTGATTTCTCTCCGACAGGAACACCTTGACCTGACTTCCAAGCATTCAGAGTCTTTGAAGCTCCTTGATCTAAAGCAGGAGGAAGTCAACAAGTTGGAAGAACTACTTGCGGCAGAAAGGAAGATCGTCAAGAGCTTCTCCATGCCAAAAACAGTTCTTCCAGTCGTTGATACCTTCTCTGCTCAGGCCAAAGGAGCTGGCTTGGGGCATATAGGGGTACCTGGTTCCTCATCTAGGAGAAACAAGAACCAGAGGAAGAATAAGGCCGCCAAGAAGGCCTCTGCTGATGAAAAGGGTAAGGCTCCTCTTAGTCCTGTTGCGTTCAGAAAGCCTGGCTTTCCTTGCAACCAACACGACTTTGAGTCAACATTTGGGCATCATTTCCGGCCCTCGGTTGCAAAGCCAAAGAGCCAGTATGACGGTTGGAACTTTCCCCGGAACTTCGGTGAGAGTGCCTTCAAGGCACCTTATGAGGAAATCCACATAGGAAATTATGGTCCGTTCTCTAGCGGCCATAATAGAAAGCAGGCACCAAAAGCCAAGCCTGTTATACAGAAGGTGACAAAGTCATGCGACTGTTGTCACCATGAGGCCTCCACCTCCAGATCCAAGGCCCCAGCAGTACCCACCGTTCCTAGGGTAAGGCAGGAGCCTAGGAAGAGGTACAACAGATTTGACTGTTGGTGCTGTGGCAAAGTCGGTCACTTTGCCGTGGATTGTTGGTTTAATCCAAGGAACTACGAGACTCCCCATGTTAGCAATGCGAGACCGACCACTCGTAGGGTTAACCAACCGAGGGGGAGTGTGCTAACCAGGAATCTAGGACCCAAGTTCGATTGGGTTCCTAAGGCAAATTAATTTTGTTTTGCAGGAATGTCCAAAGGCCACCAAAACGCCGATCTGGTATTTGGACAGTGGATGCTCCCGGCATATGACCGGGACAAGAAGCCTGCTGCGTGATTACGCTCCAGTCGAGAATGGACCCAAAGTCATCTTTGGAGGGTCAGATCGAGGAGTCACCAGAGGTTATGGTATGATTTCCAACGGTATAATCTCTATCACCGACGTGGCTTATGTTGAAGGGTTAAACCATAACCTGATCAGTGTAAGTCAGTTATGTGATAAAGGTTATGACGTTAAGTTCTGCAAGGATAAATGTCTGATAATTTCACGTACCTCTTCTGAAACGATATTATCAGGCATTAGGAGCAGAAATATCTTTTGTTTAGATTTTCTTAGTTTAGATTCATCTACCCCCGTATGCCTTGTGGCAATAGGCAGTGCATCTCTTTGTGAACAATGGCACAAGAGATTGTCACATATTAATTTCAAGACAATTAGTATGCTATTTTCTGAGGACTTGGTAAGGGATGCTCCCAGTATCAAGTGCATCAAAGATAGCCCATGTCCTGCATGCCAGATGGGCAAATAAACTCGGTCTACCTTTAAGAGCATCGCTGACAAAGACTCCTCCCGATGTCTTTACCTTTTGCATATGGACTTGTTTGGTCCAATGCAAGTTCATAGCTTGGGAGGCAAGTCCTATACGCTAGTGATAGTTGATGATCATTCTCGGTTTACATGGGTGTTCTTTTTAAAACGAAAGTCAGATACGTTTGACATCTTCACTAATTTTGTCAAGCAGGTTCAGAACGAATTTAACTGCTCCGTGGTCAAAATCAGAAGTGACCATGGTACAGAATTCGAATCTGGTGCAATGACAGAATTTTGTGAAGAACAAGGTATCTTTCATGAGTTTTCCTCCCCGCGCACTCCTCAGCAAAATGGAGTTGCGGAGAGGAGAAATAGAACTCTCATTGAAGCCTGCACGACTATGTTGAAAGATGCTTCTCTCCCGGAATACTTCTGGGCAGAGGGTGTCAATACGGCATGTCATGTACAAAACCGAGCATTGATCAACAAGCATCATCGTAAGACGCCCTACGAGCTACTGAAAGGCAGGAAACCAACCATGTCCTACTTGAGGATTTTTGGTTGCCGATGCTATGTACTGAATAATGGGAAGTACCCGCGTACTAAATTCGGTGAAAAATGCTTCGAAGGCATATTCATGGGCTATAGTTCCCATAGTCGGGCATATAGGGTCTTCAATAAGAAAAACCTAGTGGTAGAAGAATCAATAAATGTTGTATTTGATGAAGGAAGTTTGCTTAACAGCAACTCTTCCAGTAGTATTCTTGAAGATGCAGGTGCACGACTGGAACAGCTGAGTCTGGATGAGACCGCTACAGTTGACGCTCCTAAGTACGTCAAAGTCTCCACCTCCACGTCATCTGAAAGTGTTGAAGATCAAGATAGAACAAATCTCTTAGAGGAAAGAGAAGCCCAAGAAGTAGTTGAAGCTCCTGACGCCCGACTACTAGAGCTCCGGCACGTGAGGGATCATCCTAGAGATCAGATCATCGGGGATCCTCGTGTCGGGGTCAGAACTCGAAGAGGTACAATTAACGAGGTATTACATCTTAGCTTCCTATCACAGGTTGAGCCAAAGAAGTTCGACGAGGCGAACAAGGATGCGGCATGGATTCTAGTCATGCAAGAGGAACTACATCAATTCGAGCGGTGCAAAGTTTGGACTCTGGTTCCCAGACCATACAAGCAGAATGTGATTGGCACAAAGTGGATCTTCAGAAATAAGCTGGATGAACATGGTGTCATCGTTAAGAACAAGGCCAGGCTGGTGGCTCAAGGTTACAGACAGGAGGAAGGGATTGACTTCGACCAGACCTTCGCACCAGTAGTAAGGCTCGAGGCAATCAGGTTGTTCCTGGCGTATGCTTCACACAAAGGATTCACAGTCTATCAAATGGATGTGAAATCGGCATTCCTGAACGGAGACCTGAAAGAGGAAGTGTACGTCGCTCAACCCCCAGGTTTTGTCGATCCTACTTATCCCAATCACGTTTATTTTCTTAATAAGGCCTTATATGGGTTGAAACAAGCTCCACGAGCTTGGTATGAGACTTTATCTAGTTTTCTTCTTGAGAACAAGTTCTCCAGAGGTAAAATAGATAAAACATTGTTTCTCAGGGAAGTCAAAGGCAAGATCTTGCTGGTGCAAATCTATGTCGATGACATAATATTCGGCTCAACGGACAACAATCTTTGCAAAAAGTTTTCTAAACTTATGCAAGGAAAGTTTGAAATGAGCAGTATGGGAGAGCTTAAGTATTTCTTAGGCCTTCAAGTGAAACAGTCTGAGGATGGAATCTTCATCTCTCAGACGAAGTTCACAAATGAACTTCTTAAGAAATTCGGAATGGAGAGTGCAACCTCTATGAGGACTCCAATGGGATCCACCATGTCTCTGGATAAGGATGAGAAAGGTAAACCTTTCGATGAAACCAAATACAGAAGCATCATTGGATCCCTGCTCTACCTTACTGCCAGTCGACCGGATATTATGTTCTCCACATGTGTCTGTGCCCGCTATCAGGTGAACACTAAGGAATCTCACTATGTCGCTGCAAAGCGAATTCTGAGATATCTTAAAGGTACTCCTAATCTTGGCTTGTGGTACCCGAGAAACAATGATGTCGAGCTAATAGGCTTTTCAGATGCTGATTTTGCAGGGAGCAGGGATGACAGGAAAAGCACCTCCGGGACGTGTCAATTCCTCGGCAGGAGGCTTATTTCATGGAACAGCAAGAAACAGAATTGTGTTGCAACCTCCACAGCAGAGTCAGAGTACATCTCGGCAGGAAGCTGTTGCGCACAACTTCTATGGATCAGAAACCAGCTAGCCGACTACGACCTCAGTTCAAGGAAGTACCCATGTACTGCGACTCCTCAAGTGCAATTGCCATTGCCAACAATCCGGTGTCGCACAGCAGAACGAAGCATATCGAAGTACGCTACCACTTCATTCGGGAGCACGTGGAGAACAAAGATATCTCTCTCTGTTATGTCCCCACGGACAAGCAGATTGCTGATATATTCACAAAGCCCCTAGACGAGGCCAAGTTCAATCTTTTCAAGACTGAATTAGGGATGCTCAATTATGAGGAATGAAGACTACAGAGGCTCCAGGCCCGTGCAAGAACTGAGGGGGAGCAAAGGGTAAAACGCTACAGACCCCGATTTGTAGAAGCCGAAAAGGGGGAGATTACCCTCTCGGCTAAGGCTAAGGTGGCTCCAAGCTTGCTCCCAAGAAATTGGTATTGGTAATGGATAACTCACTTAACTCTCTTTTCAGTTTATGGTTTTCATTCTCATTTGTTCTATTCACCTTAGCTTGTAGGGTTTAGGCTTCTTCAAATAGGGGGAGATTGTTGGGTATTGTATCCACAATGTACCTGATTTGAAGAAGCCCCTGGACAAGCTAAGGTCAATAGACTATGTATTTGATAAAATCCTTCTAGTTGTGCTTGCAGTTTTTCCATGCTAAGTGCACACCAATGTCAGGGTGCAGTAGGTCAATATACACGGGTCTGCACGACGTAATCCCTCGTTGAGCAGATCAGTGTGTTGGCCTACGTGTACTCTCTCTATTGGAGTGCACTTATTTTCAAGCACAGGGCTGTAAATATGCAGGAGCAGACAAGGAGCAAGGATGGGTCAAGGAGCATCTCATAGGTGGAAAGACGAAAATTCGTCTAAGTTAGAATCGACGAGAATCACCAAGTGATTCTCGCCGATTCGGCGAGAATCACTTGGGATTCTCGCCGATTCGTCGAGAATCAGAAGTTGATTCTCGCCGAACTCGATCCAGCAACTTCTAAGCAAGCACCTCTGCGTCTAAGTAAGAATCGACGAGAATCACTTAGTGATTCTCGCCGATTCGGCGAGAATCACTAGTGATTCTCGTCGAATCGACGAGAATCACTGGTTGATTCTCGTCGAATCGACGAGAATCACTGGTTGATTCTCGCCGTCTCGACCTGGCTTAAAGCAGTGTGTGCAACCAAGGCAAATTCGACGAGAATCATCTTTGATTCTCGCCGAATCGTCGAGAATCACCTTTGATTCTCGGCGACTCAGCGAGAATCACTTTCGATTCTCACCGATTTTGACTTGGCATTTTTCTGGAACTTCCTGAACCGGATCTGCCGCTGTTAAGTTTCTGGACCGGGATTTGGGGATCTCTTTTGTGGGTCCCACAAATGGTCATATTGGAAAACTTCTACAGTATTTATATACAGGTATTTTGAACGGAATACGGACACAGAAAGAAGCCGAGCACGAAACCCTAATATCGTGATTTCTCTTCTCCGCCGCCGTCGCGCTCGGGCTAGTACGTCGCCGCCGCTGATCGTTCTTCTTCCCGATCTCCGGCGACAGAAGCTTAGCAAAGCTTGCGTCTCACGTGTCTATCCAGAGATCTCTTGTCTCTCGATTTGTTGACCGGGAAAAACTCCCCCGTCCGAATCGATCGAGACGACCGATCCTAGAGTGACCGTTGGTAGACCTAGTTTGCTTCGCAAAGAAGTTTGGATCTCAAAGCACTGCAGCAGCGCACCTTCGTCGCAGCCGACTCCGAACCAAGCCGCCGCTCGGATTGCCGCCGCCGGTTCCGGGAGATCCTCTCCAAGAGAGACCAAGGTTGTAGACTCTTCATCGACTTCGAGAACACGTCGTCGATCGAAGAGGAACACCGTAGTCTCCGAAAGAAGTTTGTATCTCATATACATTCCATATTTACTTTTGTTGTAAAGGAACTTTTGTTCCGTGTTGTAAGGGTTGGGTGCAACCCGTTTTGTGGGAGTGTTGACTCTCACGTGTGGAAGGGCTCCTTCCGTTAGTGCAGGGATTGGATTTCAATCCCGTTGGAGAAGTGACCGAGTCGTCCCTTGTTGGGGAGATAGGTCGAAGGGGGAAAGTGGATGTACCCAAGTCGGGGAACCACTATAAATTTGCTGTGTATTCTGTGTGCTGTGCTTGTTGTTTTTATTGTGCAGGTACATCCGTACATTCCGCAAAAGAACCACACGTCACCTATTCCCCCCCCCCCCATAGGTGCACATAGCTGACACTAGGTGGACTTTTAGTATATGTGTATAACTCGTAATTCGTCGAGATCGAAATGCCTAAGGAGACGTCTTTTCGCAGACCTAGCCACGAGTCTAGGCGAGCAGAGGTTATCCTAGGGGAGCAGAGGCGAGCCTAGGCAAGCAGAGAGCAAAGTCAAGCAGAGGCGTGCAGAGACAAGCCTAGGCAGGCAGAGGTGCGCCTAGGCGAGCAGAGACAGGTATAGGCGGGAAGAGGCGAGCCTAGGCGCACAGAGGAGGGCAGAGACAAGCCTAGGTGAGTAGATGAGGGCAGAGGTAAGCCTAGGCGTGCAGAGGCGAGCTTGGGTGAGTACCACGCGAGTATGGGCGAGTACCTCGCGAGTATGGGCAAGTACCTCGTGAGTATGGGCGAGTACCTCGCGAGTATGGGCGAGTAGCCCTTGATACACTCTAGTAGAGGTTGGATACTCCCCCCCTCCAGATTTCTCTATAAACAGCCTCCCAGGGGTACTAGAAATGGGACTTTTGGAAGAGCTTGAGGTCCCCCCAAGTGGATACTCGCGAAGTCCCTGCCTGCCTAGTACCTCGCCCAGCTTTTGGTTGTGGAGGGGAAGTTTCTCCCAAACATCTGGGTACATTGTGAGACCTCCCTGCTGGAGCACTTAGGGTGTGCTTATAGATAGTTTTCTCTCTCCCGCGCTAGTCATTTGAATTATGATGTCGGACCGCGGAATTAATAACCTTAGACTGCATTGATCCGAATATTTTGGAGTTGGGATTTTCCCAGCTTCAACACTTTGGTGCGGTGAGCGTGGATTCTAGCTGAGAAATAAATTTTTGCAAGAAGACTTCATAGCTTAAGATGAGGAGCTAGAGACCAAAGACAGCAACTCGCGAGCATTTGGCTAGGTGGGCGAGATCTCGGCAAGGTGAGCGAGTTTCCTGGTTACTCGCGAATAGACGACTTCAAGTTGGCGACTTTCAATCTCGGCGGTTTCATGAGGCGAGCTTCTCTATTACTCTCTCATAAGCATGTTCCAGATCGCGACCTTCTTAGGATGGTTCCAGATGATGACTTCAGCTGGCGAGTATATGCAGGCGTTTTTCTCACAGATTGGCGAGCTTCCTTCATACTCGGTCATAGGCGAGTATAGGCGGGATTGGCGACTTAAAATATGCGAGCATCTGTGTTGCTCTCACATATACGAGTTTTGTAGGCGACCTACTCGCAAGGTCGGGAGAGCTCGTCCGGCTTAGTCTCTTCCTTCTTCAATAGTGGTGCTTTTCATAAATGTTCATACCTACAGGTGCTTTGGTAAATCCCGTGAGTACTTTTTACATGACTAACAAACAGGGCAATTTGCGATGAGTTCACCACCATGGAAAACATATGTGGTGTTCTGTGAGCTCCCATTCGCGATTATTTTCACCAAAAGCTTACATTTCATGAGATGGCTTACTCATGACATTTTCAAGCTATTATCATACGATCTCCTACCTGCAATATCCTTCAATAACCTACATTTCATGATACGGCTTACTCATGACATCTTCAAGCTAGTATTCTACGAGCTCCTACTCATGATGATCTTCATGCTTACTGGGTGCTCTCTTCAATTTCGCGAGTTCCATACCCGCGTGGTCATCTCTTCAATAGCTATGGTGCACTCCTTCAATTCTGTGAGTTACATACTCGCGAGATTATCTCTTCAATAATTATGGTGCTCTCCTTTAATTTTGCGAGTCCATACTCGCAAGGTCATTGCTTTGACAGATAGGGTGCTCTCTTCAATTCTGCAAGGTTCATACTCGCGAAGTTATCACTTCAATGTCTATGATGCTCTTCTTGAATTCCGCGAGATCTATACTCGTGAGGTCTTCGCTTCAACAACTATGGTGCTCTTCTTTAATTCTGTGAGTCCATACTCGCGAGATCACTGCTTCAACAACTATGGTGTTCGCTTCAATTCTACGAGTTTATACTCGTGAGGCGATCGCTTTAGCAACTAGGTCGCTATGTTATTCATTTCATCTCCTCAAACAGTTGGAGTTATGATAACCTGAAAAGGTTCTACACCTTGGAGGGAATGATATGTTTGTTTACACTTATATATAGATGATAATTCTCTAACACCCTGAAATTTGGGGGTTTTAGGTTCTCTTCTTGAAAGCGTCCCAAGCAGACATGGTATGAATGAATTGATCTCCACAATCGAGTTAGGAAACTAGCCACTGACTTGACTCTGATAACACCCAAAGTGGGTGATGAGACGGTGTGTCGGGTTTTAATGTATTCTTGTAAGACCAAGCCTCTGCATTGACGGTCAGGATCAACTCTCCCCTTGCATTTTTGCCTAGCTACCTCTCGATCACAGTTCTTATCCGACTGGATGAGTTATCAGGAGAAAGCATGGACGCTAACCTCTTAACTAGACAAGGGGAAGTGAAAGTGAAGGGATAGATCACACTAACTCTAGAGGGGGGGGGGGGGGTGAATAGAGTATTAAAAATCTTTTGATTAATTTTTATAGCGGACTAAAATAAGTGATATCTATATGTATATGGGCAGAAATGAAACACAGAAATCACAACACAGAAAATAACAAATAGAGCAACCAGATGACACAAAGATTTTATAGTGGTTCCCCTAAAACTTGGGTACATCCACTCTTCTACCACCCTGGTAGGAGTCCACTACAGGTTTTTGATCAGGTGCCCTGCCACCACAGTTTTTTGCTCAGGTGACCTGTCACCACAAGATCTATTTTCAAGGTAGATCTAGCAACCCTTTGAGCTTTTGATCAGGTGCCCAAAAACCAAACTAAGTTTTTTGATCAGCAGACTTAACAACCAAAGGATTAACTTTTGAAGGGAGTTAGAAACCCATTTATAGTGAGGTAAAAAGAAAATTGATGTTGTCTTCCCTTTCTCAATGCTCTGAGAAGACTAGTAGATTGATGTTGTTGTCAAAGCTCCCCCTGAGATGTAGAATAGTTCAGGAGAATGGAAGCTTTGCTCAGGGTGTAGTCCTTCAAGATGAGCACTTCTTCTTCCAGTAAATATCTCTGAGTGATTGAGCTTTTGGTCTCAGATTGTATGTTGTGTTGCTGGAAGAAAACTTAAAGAAGAAGAATGAAGATGAACAAGATGTTCTGTGTTTCTGTTTCTTGTTCTCAGAATGCAGATGTTTTCTTTCTTCTTTTTCCTAACTCAGTAAATTCTAACTGTTAGACCCTGTACGACAATCTTTTGAAAATCTTTTATATCTGATTGCTGATTTTTGAAATTCAAATCCTTGAAGTCCTCTGCATATTTTCTGGGAATTGGAACAATTGAATATTGTCTTTAAAGCATTTCCCTAACTGTCCCATTAAATATGTTAAATAATAACTCTGTGAAAATCCTTAATTAATGCTGCCAGGAATGGTTATATTCTTGAGAATATGAGCATTAATTATCAGAGTATTACTATCTAAATATTTTAAATAATATGAAATCGAATTGCCATAGACGGTCTGAGAAACTGAGAGAAGATAGTCGAACAGAACCTAGATGGAGTTAGTCGAACTAAGGAAAGTTTTCATCGACCAAAGATCCAAGTTCGTCGATCTGATAATTCTCCTTCGTCGAGCTGAGCTCCAAGATCGTCAAACAAAAAAAGCACTTGCCAAACTGAGCTCCGAGTTCGTCGAGCTGAGAAGGCACTTCGTCGAGCTGAGATCCTGAGATAAGCTCACAGTTCGTCGACCTAAGCTAGACTTTCGTTGAGCTCAACTCAGAGAAGGAACTCTGAGTTCGTCGATCTGAGATCGACGATCGTCGAGCTGAGTTCAGCTATCGTCGAACTCCTTTTTCTGCAATTCTTCAAAACTGCCTTATCTCTTAAGTCTTGAGTCTCTGAAGTCTTCTGAAGCCTTCTGAAGGTAGGTCTCAGTGAACTATCGTAAAGTAATGAACTTAACCCTGGAACTAACAAATGACTCTAGACTATACATGGTGGGTAATCAATCCTAATAGTGAACTTAGCCCAAATCACAAGTAGGGTTCTAACAATCTCTCCCTATTTGGGTTTGGTCACTATACAAAATAAAACAGACAAAATCACAGAGTAATAAAAATATCTGGCAGAACCATAGACCATTCAGCAGATATGAACAAATGTGCCTTGTGAGTTTACATATAACAAAAATAAAAATCAAAATGCATAATCAAAAGATTAAGATTATTTCTTTGAATCATCTGAAGAAGAAGCAGGTTTTGTGAAAATCATCTGTCTTTTTGGATCAAAAGACTGCTTTTGAGTTATCTTCACATCTTGAGCACCAAGAATTTTTACAGATGCCGCTCTGGGCACTACAGCTTCTGGATGTAAATTCATATATGTATCAACATTGAAAGGCTTTTGTTTTACCTGATACTTGTCCAGCTCCTTCTTCCTGTATGATGACATGGTTGAAAATTGTGATGTATCTTTTCCTTATTCCTTGGCCTTTCTTATCTGAGATAGTCCTACAAGCTCTTGAAATCTGGCCATTCTAAAATTATGATCCATTTCTGGATCATAGGTTGGAGAAGGAGATCTCTCTGAACTTGAATCTTCTTTTTGATTGTCTTCAGATTTTTGTTGTTGACTGCTCTATTTCTTGTATTGTTTACTGCTACTTTGAGAACTTTTTTGCAGTTTGTTGTGGTTGTAAGATGGTCTGGAAGAATGAGAAGATGAAGTAGACCTTTGTCCTTGAGCAATACTGCCAGCTAATCTAGCTGCAGGAGGAGGAGGAGGACCTCTCCTATGCTGTCGAGGAGGAGAGTATCTCCTGCCCTTCTTCCTAGCATTCATTTCATTTTTAGAATATCTCATCCAGTTAGGAGTATTTGGAGTGAGAGTGATGTTATGCAGAATGTAATAAGGAGTGTCAGCAGTAGGGTTTGGTTTTGGTGCAACCTTTGGTGGTACTTTATTCTTGAGTTTTCTCCTTTTGGAATTTGAATCTTCAGAGTCATCTGACTCATCATTATCATCATCAGAATCATCAGTATGATTATCATATAAAGCATGAATCTGTTTAAGCAATGCATCAGACACTATTGAATGTGCCTGTGGCTGTATGGCTTCAGCCTGAGGCTGTTCTTGAAGTTCTGGCTCTTTAGATGCAATATCTATAATTACTTGAGCCTGAATATCATCCCTTTCTGCTTCCATATCTTGAAACATCATTTCATCAAGATTTGGCATGGGGGACTCAGCCCAGCCAAAAGTAGGAGGTGAAAAGGCCTTTGGCTCTAAAGTTGGCTCTGGAATAGTTATATGCTCTATAATATCTTCTGTAACTACAAAACTTGTCATTATTTATTCCAATACTTCAGGACATATATTAGCTGTATAACAAACTATAGTTGTAGATCAAGTGGAGAAATCTAGAAGACTGCTGTAAATTGTATTGAATGAATGAATTAAAGAATAAATATCCACTATGGGATTGATGATGAAATCACCAACAATGTTTATTACTGCATCGAAAGAATCTTCAAGATCGGGCATATTAGTCTCAACATCAATTATTTCAATTATTTTTGTTGCTTCTGGAATTTCTGGAATTGCTGTTGTTGCTGTAGGAGTTACTGTTGCTGTTGCTGTTGGAGTATCTGTAGGAACTTCTAGAGCTTCTTCATGGAACATCTCCCCCTGCCTGGTTTCAGAGAGTCCTGAACCCGGGCTCCCAGAAGAAGGGAAAGAAGAGGAAGAGGCTAGATTTGAAGTAAGTGCAGAGATGGAAGCAACAAGTGGGGCAACAACCTCACTTATGATCTTCTTCAGAGTAGGAGAAATGAATTTAAGAAGATCATTTGCAATGTCAGAAAAATTTAGATATAATTGATCAGGAGTAGAGGAGGTATAGGTGGATTGGTGTCCACAATTTGAACAGATGGAGAAACCTGGAGGGATGTCTGAAAATGGGATGGACGGTAATGTTAGTAGAACATTTGATGGAGGGATATCTTGAATAGGTGAATGATGTGGAGAGTGTGGTGGAGATGGAGATGAAAGAAGTGGTACTTGATGAGTAGAAGTGGATGGAATATCATCAAGATGTGGTGGAAGAGGTGATTGAGGAGGTGGAGATGGTGTATCCTCAAGAATATGAATTGGTGATTGTGGTTGAGATAGTGAGTCTGTAATGACTGTGGATGGTTGTTGAAAGTCTGTTGGAAAGTTGGAGGTGGAGACATCAGGTAGTATTGTATCTACCTGAATTGAGGGATGTTGTGGAGATGGTTGTTGAAGTGTAGTAAAATCAACAAGGGGAGTTGATGAAGGAAATATGGAAAGATGTTGAGATGGAGGTGGAAGAGAGGGAATATGAGGAGCAGGACCTTCTTCAGGGGTTGGTGAAGTGGCAACAGCAGGCCTGGTGTCCTCTGCAGCTATCTTGGAAGAGGAGTCCCTGGAAGGCTTGGTAATAACCCTCTCTCATCTTCCAAAGAGGGCAGAGGTAAGCCTCTTAGAAGCATTTATAAAAATGGTCCAGGAGACCAGGAGTTCAGGGAACTTGGCTTGCAGGAAGATGCCCAGAACTCTTCCATAACCAACATCTTTATTGTTTATTTTCTTCTTAATTGATTCAAACAAATAAATCCCCAATTCACTGATTTATGATTGACTAAGGCACTCATCACCAAAAATTGGTGCCTAGTTATATAGTCATGGGCAGAATGCTTGCCCAAGATGACTTTCCCAATGATATCAGCCAAGAACTTATATTCAGCAAACAAATTTTTCTTCAGTAATTTATTAGGGTTTCCCTCGGAGTGACCCATGATAACTAGTATATATTCAAACTCATTGCTAGATAATTCAAATCATATTCCCCATTTATAAAACCAAAAACTTCTGTTAGAATATCAGGGGTAAGAGAAACCAGATGACCAGAAATCGATCCAGTAATAGAGGTTTGGTCTGGAAAAGTTGCTGTGAAAACCCTTTCTTTAATTTCCTGTACTGGAAGCTTGATCCTCAATGTCATGAACTTCCTCAACTGCGGTGCCTCAAACAACTAAAGTATGTGAATATTTGATCAGAAAGATTGAACGAATCGATGTCGATGTCGAATCCTGCATCAAACTTTATGCCTGAAAGAGTCGCCGCCGAAATTGCCATGCCTGCAAAAAAAAAAGATCAAGTGCACGAGAACTGGAAAGCGCGGGATGGAGTTTGATGAAAACCCTATTATATGTTTTCAGAAGATGAAAAGACGAACTCCGTCCAACGAAAAACAAGAAAAGCTTCGAACTCAAGTCGACGAAAAATTTCATGAAGAAATAAAAGCGTCGATCTCAGTTTGAATAGGGGGAAAATAGATCGTCGTACAAAATTTTCTAAAACAAAATCATCAACCTCCGTTCGACGAAAAATTTTCTAAAATAAAATCATCGATCTCCGTTCGACGAACAATTTCACAAAGAAAAATTCGTCGAGCTCCGTTCGACGAACTCTTCACAAAGAGTTCACAGATCGTCGATCTCTGTTCGACGAACTGTATCCTAATCACTGAACTCAAACAAAAATTTAAATTAAGCCTTCCTCATTTATCATGCCTAGCTGATTTAGGAAAAACAGATGTTTCTTCTCATTTAAAGACTTAGTGAAGATGTCTGCTCTTTGTAAATCAATAGAGATAAAGATGAGGTAAATTTTATTTTTTTTCCACAAAATCTCTAATGAAATGATGTCTAATTTCTATATGCTTGGTCCTACTATGATGCACTGGATTTTGTGCAATGGAAATTGCAGTGGTACTATCACAAAATATAGTTAAATTATTTAGATTGAAACCAAAATCCAGGAGTTGGTTTTGAATCCACAAAATTTGTGAACAACAACTGACAGCTGCTATATATTCAGCTTCAGCAGTTAAAGTTGACACAGATGTCTGTTTCTTACAGAACCAAGATACAAGCCTATCACCAAGGAACTGACATGTTCCTAATGTGCTCTTCCTGTCAACTCTACATCCAGCATAGTCAGCATCTGAGAATCCAATTAATACAAATTCTGACTCAGTTGGATACCAGAGTCCTAGATTTGGACAACCCTTTATATATCTCAAAATCCTTTTTAGTAAAATTAGATGAGATTCTTTAGGGTTCACTTGGAACCTAGCACAAAGGTATGTAGCAAACATTATATCTGACCTACTAGCTGTAAGATACAACAAGGACCCAACAATAGCCCTATATGCTTTCTGATCATCTGGCTTGCCCTATTCATCAGAATCAATCACAGCATTGGAAGTCATGGGTGTTTTCTTAGCTGAGGTATCATACATCCCAAATCTCTTAATTAGCTCCTTAGTATATTTAGATTGGGAGATGAAAATACCATCAGGGGATTGCTTCACTTGAAGACCAAGGAAGTAGGAAAGCTCACACACGATACTCATTTCAAACTTGGAATACATCAGGTCAGAAAACCTTTTGTATAGTTTGGAATTAGTAGAGTCAAATATGATGTCATTTACATATATTTGTACTAACAAAATTTTATTTTTATGATGCCTAGTGAACAAATTCTTATCTACAATGCCCCTAGTGAACTTATGTTCTAAAAGAAAGCTAGCTAAGGTCTCATACCAAGCTCTTGGAGCTTGTTTTAAACTATAGAGAGCTTTATGCAACTTAAAAACAAAAGAGGGATGAGTTGGAGAGATAAAACCCGGTGGTTGCTCTACATAGACTTCCTCTTTGAGCTCACCATTAAGAAAAGCACTTTTGACATCCATTTGGTAGACTTTGAATTTCTTATATGTTGTATATGCAAGGAATATTCTGATAGCCTCCAACCTTGCAACAGGGGCAAAGGTCTAGTCATAATCAATTCCCTCCTCCTGTGAATAGCCTTGAGCTACCAATATTGCTTTGTTCCTTATAATAGATCCTTGAGCATCCAGCTTGTTCTTATACACCTGTTTAGTTTCAATGACTGCGTAGTCTTTGGGTCTTGGAACTAAATCTCAAACTCTGCATCTATCAAATTGATTGAGCTCCTCTTGCATTGCAATAATCCAGTGGGGTTCTTGCTATGTATTTTTTATGGATTGAGGTTCAATCTACGATATGAAGCAAGCATACATCAAATCTTGGTTGAGTTGATGCCTTATTTGCATACCAACTGATATGTCTCCAATCACTTGAGATATGGGATGATCTCTAAGTGTGATAAGATCAATTGGAGGAGTTGGTTGATCAACAGCTTGTGGAATTAATTCCTCTTATGGAATTATATTAGTTGTTGTTAGTTCAACTGTTCCAACAATTTCTTCTTCACTTTCTTCATCAGTCTGTAGAGAATGATGAGATGTAACCTCTTGGGTGAGGTTTAAGTCATCCACTTTATCACACAGAAAGGGTACCTGCAATGTATCTCTGGTAGAAGAATCCTTCTCCTTGTAACACTTATTAGCTTCATCAAAAGCTATATGTACAGATTCTTACATTTTTAATGTTGATTTATTAAATACCCTATATGCCTTGCTGACTTGGGAATATCCAAGAAAAATTCCCTCTGCAGCTTTGGCTTCAAACTTTCTAAGATGTTTCTTTTTATTATTGTATATGTAACATCTACAACCAAATACTCTAAAATAATTTATTTTAGGTTGCTTCCCTTTAAGCAATTCATAGGGAGTCTTACCCTTAAGTTTATGTATTAGACTTCTATTTAGAACATAATTTGTTGTGTTTACAACCTCTGTCAAAAAGGATAGGGGCAAGTAAGCATCTGCAAGCAATGTCCCTGCAGCTTCAATAAGGGTTTTATTTTTCCTTTTTGCTACCTCATTTTGTTGAGTTCTATGAGCAGAGAAGCAATGTTTGATGCCTTCCATCTCATAGAATTCTTGCATAATAAGAGATTCAAACTCAGTATAATGATCACTTTTGATCAATGCAACTGGAGTAGAGTACTCAATCATTATGCTCCTAAGAAAGACTGTAAGAACTTTAAAGTTATTTGACTTGTTTCTCAGAAAGAACGCTTAAGTGAATTTAGAGAAGTCATCTACAATAACTAGAGTGTAAGATTTCCCTCCCAATCTTTGTACAGCAATGAGTCCAAAAAGATCCATTTGTAGCAAATACAAAATTTTGGGTGAATCACTCATATTAATTGATTTAAAACTATTTTTAGTTTGCATGCATAATTGACAAGCCCTGCAGAGACTTTCTTTCTTATAGGGGCCAGAAGGCAATCCTCTAACAAGGTTGTTCCTAGATAGTTTAGCAATATTTCTTAAATTTACATGTCCTAGTCTTTTATGTCATAAGTCATTAATATTACTAATCTAATTAAATAGACAAATTTCTGAAATGGCAGACTTAAAATTTACTACATAAATGTTACCTTGTCTAATTCCTTTTAAAATAATTTGTTTTTATTAGAAGTAATAGTACAACAAGATTGATTAAAAGATACCTGATAACCTTCATCACATAATTGGCTTATGGATATCAGGTTATGCTTGAGACCACTCACATAGACTATCTTCCTGAAGGTGACAGCTCCATCTTTAACATTCTCATATCCTTTTGTTTGACCACAGTTGGAGTCTCCAAAAATCACCTTTGGTTCAAGCTTTGACTTGTAATCAGTTAGATTTCTCTTATTGTCTGTCATATGTTTTGAACACCCACTATCCAAGTACCATTGTTGCTCTGTGGTAGGATAGTCCATCACCTGCATGAAAATAAATTAGGTGTTCTTGACCCAGGTAACCTTAGGTCCTTGATTCTTCTCAAATTTATAACTGGAAATGAAAGAAAATTCTGGTTGATTTTTATATCCCAAGGGGTGAAATCTTCTAGGTGGAATTATCCATTTAGTGAAAGGATTATTAAAGGCTTTAGGTTTATTGAAATTCTGAAAAGAATTTAAGTTTCTGTTATAGTAAACTGGGTTCGACGAATTACAGTAAGTTCATCGATCCGTATTCGACGAATATGGATGAGTTCGTCGAACTCCGCTTAGAGAATGAAAGTATTCATTTTCTACACCCCAATTTTGTTGATCGCGGTTCGACGAACCATATTCATTTCGTCGATCGCAGTTAGACGAATAATTATTTCTAAATTCTGTGTTCATAGTTCGTCGATCTGAGTTCGACGAACTGCATACATTTCGTCGATCTTGGTTTGACGAAAAATGTTGAACATTGTTTTTATTAAAAAAATTCTTTTTCTTTTTCTTGGGTTGATTTTTCTGTGGAATTTCTGTTTCTTTGTTATTAACTTCTATTTTTTCTTTACCTTTGGCAAAAACAAATTTAATGGGGGTAGAAAGAATATTTTTCTTAAAAAGAGGAGGCTGACTTGATGAAGCACCCAAACCCAGTTTGTCATTAAGCCTGACATTGACTGTGCTAGTGATAGTCATCAATTTGATGCTTCTCCCATTAATGGATTCTTCAAATTCTTTAGCCTCATTTAATTTAGTTTTTAAAGAAATGATTTGTTCAGAAGCCAAGTCTAATTCATCTTTCAGTTTGATGTTTTCAGAAAATAGATTATCATATTCAATTTGTTTTTCTCCAAGACGTTTGATTTCCTTCTCAGATTTAATTAAGTCATTACATAGAAGTTTGAATTCAATTTTAAAATGATCAGAAGTAAAATCAAAACATGATATTACCCGGTCCTCTTCTGATTCAGATTCTGAGTTTTCTGCTTATAAAACAGTAGCTTCTGAGTTGCTACAAGAGGCATTGATTGTCATCAAGCAGATTTCTCTTGCTTTTGCCACTTCTTCATCCTCACTAGAATTGGATGAAGTTTCTTCTTCTGAGTCACTTCAGGTATCAGCCACAAATCCTTTCTCCTTCGTCTTCTTGTATTTGTTAGAGGAGGGCCTGCTGGAGTGCTTCTTAGAATCTCTCTTCTTTCTCTTGTCCTTCTTTTGAGCCTCTGGACATTCTGGAAGAATGTGTCCTGGCTTACTACATCCATAACAAAAAAAATTCTTAGTACGAGTCTTGTCATATCTTGGCTTGTTCTCATTTCTGGTTGACCTTCTCCTGATGTCCTTCCTTGCCATTTTATAAAATCTCTTTGCCAGAAGACTCAGTAGGTCTTCATTATCTGGTAGTGCTTCTGATTCCTCAGATGCCTTGAAGGCAATACTTTGCTCCTTTCTTGAGGTAGAAGTCTTTTGTTCAGCTGCCTCTCTAATTTTAATAAGCTGCTCATAAGATTTGAGCTTGCCTAACAATGACTTAGAAGAAATTTCATTTAGGCTTCTGGCCTCCTTAATTGTCCAGATCCTAGAGTCTCATATTTTAGGGAAGCACATAAGGATATTACCATTGATCTCTATTAAAGAGATGTCCCTGTCAAGAGTCTTCAGCTCATTGATAATGAGGCTGACTTTGTTGTACATTTCAACAACTAATTTTGATTCTTCTTTATTGAAATTCTCATATTGTGAAATGAGAAGGAACCTTCTATCTTTCCTTTCATCAGCAGATCCTGCTACCATTTGGTTAAAGGAATCCCAAATAACTTTTGCTGACGTGCATTCAGCCACTTTCTGAAATATGTCATCAGACATAGTTTGAGCTAGAATGTTCATGGCCTTGGCATCAGCAACCTTATCTTTCTTCTGAGCATCAATCCACTCAGGTGCTGGAACTGCACTTGTGCTTGTTGTTGTAGTTGGCTGTGGGGGACCTGCCGAGATAGAATTATAAATATCTTCATCAATTGAATTCATATAAAGTCTAATTCTTGTCTTTCAAAGTACAAACTTGTTAAGATTGCACATTGGAGGTCTGGTGCTTGAGTATTCCTTATTTTGTGTCATGATATAAAAAAGACACTAGAATAAATGGGATCTCAAAGATCTTTTGGTTCATGTGTTAGCCCGTGAAACCAATCAACTTTACCTCTAATACCAATTAAAAGTTAAGGGACAGATCACACTAACTCTAGGGGGGGTGAATAGAGTATTATAAATCTTTTGATTAATTTTTCTAGCGGATTAAAATAAGTGATATTTATATGTATATGGGAAGAAATAAAACACAGAAATCACATCACATAAAATAACAAATAGAGCAACCAGACGACACAAAGATTTTATAGTGGTTCCCCTAAAATTTGGGTACATCCACTCTTCTACCACCCTGGTAGGAATCCACTACAGGTTTTTGATCAGGTGCCTTGCCACCATAGGTTTTTGCTCAAGTATCCTATCACCACAAGATCTATTTTCAAGGGAGATCTAACAACTCTTTGAGCTTTTGATCAGGTGCCCAAAAACCAAACTATGTATTTTGATCAGGAGACTTAACAACCAAGGGATTAACTTTTGAAGTGAGTTAGAAATCCTTTTACAACGAGGTAAAAAGAAAATTGATGTTGTCTTATCTTTCTCAATGCTTTGAGAAGATTAGTGGATTGTTGTTATTGTCAAAGCTCCCCCTGAGATGTATGTTGAAAGCCAAAAATGGCCTCTGTGGAGTTCGGGGTCCCAAAAGAGGGGTGACCTCACACCTACTACACTCGGAAGAACGTCACGGACTGGAGACTTAGGAAACTATGAACAGACCCTCGGCTCTAGCGTGGAGGTCCCACCACACACCCGGAAAGTCACCAGAACTCTTCCCCTCCCTTACCAAAGGGCTAGGCAGGGCGCCTTGGAGAGCTCTCTCTACTCTACCAAGAAGAAGCTAAGGGAGGAGGAAGCTAGAATCAAGTCCCTCTCCGAAGGCACCCAAGGGGGTCTATTTATAGTTTTTCAAATCCCATGGGCCAAAATGCCTGAAATGCCCTTACGACAAATATGCCTCGGGCTAATAGGAAACAGCCACATCGGGGGGTAAAGGGGTAATCCCCCCTTCCCGAGGGCAAGATGGTAAGAGCAGGGGGGCAAGGGCGAGACCACGGCCTCTGGCCGGTCTCGCCCCTCCATGCCGCCAGGCCAGAAGGGGCAGGGGCGAGACCCCGGCCCCCGGCCGGTCTCGCCCCGCCAGGCCGCCAGGCCGGAAGGGGCAGGGGCGAGACCCCGGCCCCGTCCGGTCTCGCCCCACCAGGCTGCCAGACATGAAGGGGCAGGGGCGAGACCCCGACCCCAGGCCGGTCTCGCCCCGCCAGGCCGCCAGACAGGAAGGGGCAGGGGCGAGATCCCGGCCCCCGGCCGGTTTCGCCCCGCCAGGCCGCCAGGCAAGAAGGGCAGGGGCGAGACCCCGGCCCCCGGCCGGTCTCGCCCCGCCAGGCCGCCAGGCAGGAAGGGGCAGGAGCGAGACCCCGGCCCCAGGCCGGTCTCGCCCCACCAGGCCGCCAGGCAGGAAGGGGCATGGTCGAGACCCCGGCCCCCCGGCCGGTCTCGCCCAGCCAGGCCGCCAGGCAGGAAGGGACAGGGGCGAGACCCTAACCCCAGGCCAGTCTTGCCCCGCCAGGCCGTCAGGCAGGAAGGGGCAGGGGCGAGACCCCGGCCGGTCCGACCGGTCCCGCCGCTCCCACCTCGCACTTATCAGGACGGGGCGGGTGCTAGCCAACTTGTCGCACCCCCCCCCCCCCCCCCCCCCAAAAGAGGGCCACTGGGTGGAGGCAGATTTTTACTCCCCCTACTAGTATATTTCCAAGCTAGAGCCAAAATTGGCCACCGAGAGTGCCCATATGTCCAAAAAGCTTAATTTGTGTAGGGGCGAATATGGGGTTGTACACAATCCCCGCTCTTTTCGAGGTTGGCACAAGCTCGGAAAGAAACGTCCAACCCAATGTATTCACTGAGTGTAATTTCCTTGCGCGGCACCCCGGGGAGTCAACCTGTCATGCCAGCTGAGGGAGCCTGGGTGACGAGACCCCCTCCAGGTAAAAAATACTTTACTCTCCGGAGGGGTCAACCTGCCATGCCAGCTATGGGAGCCTGGGTGGCAAGACCCCCTCCGGGTGAAAAATACTTCACCCCCCGGAGTGGTCAACCTGTCATGCCAGCTATGGGAGCCTGGGTGGCGAGACCCCCTCCGGGTAAAAAATACTTCACCCCCCGGAGGGGTCAACCTGCCATGCCAGCTATGGGAGCCTGGGTGGCGAGACCCCCTCCGGGTAAAAAATACTTCACCCCCCGGAGGGGTCAACCTGCCATGCCAGCTATGGGAGCCTGGGTGGCGAGACCCCCTCCGGGTAAAAAATACTTCACCCCCCGGAGGTGTCAACCTGCCATGCCAGCTATGGGAGCCTGGGTGGCGAGACCCCCTTCGGGTAAAAAATACTTCACCCCCCGGAGGGGTCAACCTGCCATGTCAGCTATGGGAGCCTGGGTGGCGAGACCCCCTCTGGGTAAAAAATACTTCACCCCCCCCCCCCCCAAAGGGGTCAACCTGCCATGCCAGCTATGGGAGCCTGGGTGGCGAGACCCCCTCTGGGTAAAAAATACTTCACCCCCCGGAGGGGTCAACCTGCCATGCCAACTATGGGAGCCTGGGTGGCGAGACCCCCTCCGGGTAAAAAATACTTCACCCCCCCCCCCTCCCGGATGGGTCAACCTGCTATGCCAGCTATGGGAGCCTGGGTGGCGAGACCCCCTCCGGGTAAAAAATACTTCACCCCCCGGAGGGGTCAACCTGCCATACCAGCTATGGGAGCCTGGGTGGCGAGACCCCCTCCGGGTAAAAAATACTTCACCCCCCCAGAGGGGTCAACCTGTCATGCCAGCTATGGGAGCCTGGGTGGCGAGACCCCCTACGGGTAAAAAATACTTCACCCCCCGGAGGGGTCAACCTGCCATGTCAGCTATGGGAGCCTGGGTGGCGAGACCCCCTCCGGGTAAAAAATATTTCACCCCCCCCCCCCCCCGGAGGGGTCAACCTGCCATGCCAACTATGGGAGCCTGGGTGGCGAGACCCCCTCCGGGTAAAAAATACTTCACCCCCCGGAGGGGTCAACCTGACATGCCAGCTATGGGAGCCTGGGTGACGAGACCCCCTCCGGGTAAAAAATACTTCACCCCCCCCCCCCCCCCAGAGGGGTCAACCTGCCATGCCAGCTATGAGAGCCTGGGTGGCGAGACCTCCTCCGGGTAAAGGACTTGGCTTCCACGAGAGATCAACCAACCCTGTCAGCTAGTGAGATTCTGACAGCGGAATCATCATCGGAGCAAAGGACTTGGCTTCCACGAGAGATCAACCAGCCCTGTCAGCTAGTGAGAGCCTGACAGCGGAATCATCATCGGAGCAAAGGAACTTGGGCTACCACAAAAGATCAACCTGCCCTACCAGCTAGTGAGAGCCTAACAGCGGAATCATCATCGGAGCAAAGGACTTGGCTTCCATGAGAGATCAACCAGCCCTGTCAGCTAGTGAGAGCCTGACAGCAGAATCATCATCAGAGCAAAGGACTTGGTTTCCATGAGAGATCAACCAGCCCTGTCAGCTAGTGAGAGCCTGATAACGGAATCATCATCGGAGCAAAGGAACTTGGGATACCACGAGAGATCAACCTGCCCTGCCAACTAGTGAGAGCCTGACAGCGGAATCATCATCGGAGCAAAGGACTTGGCTTACACGAGAGATCAACCAGCCCTATCAGCTAGTGAGAGCCTGACAGCGGAATCATCATCGGAGCAAAGGACTTGGCTTCCACGAGAGATCAACCAGCCCTGTCAGCTAGTGAGAGCGTGATAGCGGAATCATCATCGAAGCAAAGGACTTGGGCTACCACGAGAGATCAACCTGCCCTGCCGGCTAGTGAGAGCCTGACAGCGGAATCATCATCGGAGCAAAGGACTTGGCTTCCACGAGAGATCAACCAGCCCTGTCAGCTAGTGAGAGCCTGACAATGGAATCATCATCGGAGCAAAGGAACTTGGGCTACCACGAGAGATCAACCTGCCCTGCCAGCTAGTGAGAGCCTGACAGCGGAATCATCATCTTAGAAATGGACTTGGGCTACCACGAGAGATCAACCTGCCCTGCCAGCTAGTGGAAGTCTGGCCGCGGAATCATCATCGGAGTAAAGGGACTTGTGTTACCACGAGAGATCAACCTGCCCTGCCAGCTAGTGGGAGCCTGGCCGCAGAATCATCATCGGAGCAAAGGGACTTGGGCTACCACGAGAGATCAACCTGCCCTGCCAGCTAGTGGGAGCCTGGTCGCGGAACCGTCTCGGAGCAAAGGATACCTGACCTCCACCATAGGTCAACCTGCCCTGCCAGCTAGTGGGAGCCTGGCAGCGGAACCGTCTCGGAGCAAAGGGTACCTGACCTCCACAAGAGGTCAACCTGCCCTGCCAGCTAGTGGGAGCATGGCAGCGGAACCGTCTCGGAGCAAAAGAGTACCTGACCTCCACGAGAGGTCAATCTGCCCTGCCAGCTAGTGGGAGCCTGGCAGCAGAACCGTCTCGAAGCAAAGGATACCTGACCTCCATGAGAGATCAACCTGCCTTGCCAGCTAGTGGGAGCCTGGCAGCGGAATCGTCTCGGAGCAAAGGGTACCTGACCTCCACGATAGGTCAACCTGCCCTGCCAGCTAGTGGGAGCCTGGCAACGGAACTGTCCCGGAGTAAAGGGTACCTGACCTCCACGAGTGGTCAACCTGCCCTGCCAGCTAGTGGGAGCCTGGCAGCGGAACCGTCTCAGAGCAAAGGGTACCTGACCTCCACGAGAGGTCAACCTGCCCTGCCAGCTAGTGGGAGCCTGGTAGCGGAACCATCTCGGAGCAAAGGGTACCTGACCTCCACGAGAGGTCAACCTGCACTGCCAGCTAGTGGGAGCCTGACAGGGGAACCGTCTCGGAGCAAGGAGTACCTGACCTCCACAAGAGGTCAACCTGCCCTGCCAGCTAGTGGGAGCCTTGCAGCGGAACCGTCTCAGAGTAAAGAGTACTTGGTAAAGAAAAACGACATTACATACAACCTACCCTGACCTAACCTGGCAGGGGATACTCATTACAAGGAAAATACATATGGAACTCTGGGCGAGTTAGGGTGAGATCTCTCCACTCACTCCTTATTCTTTGGGGCCTCGGTTCCTCCCCCCTGAGCGATTCCTCCTTCATCTTTTTCTCCCTTGGCCGACCGCCAAAACTTGATGTGGTGGAGATGGGAGTTGCCTGGGTGCCTGCCTCCCTGGGGCACTCTCGCCTAACTACCTTGGGGCTGCCTCGCTGATATCCCTGGAAGCTGTCTTGCCGAGATCCCTTGAAGCTGTCTCGCCGAAAAGGGGAGAGCTAGCTCCTGGGGGGTCGGGGTGGAGCTACCACCCTGAGGAGCAATTCTTCGCATCATCTCCATGATGCCTTGGATGGAGGCCATGAACTCTTGCCTCCCCACAAAGGGTCCTGGGTTGGGGAGCTTGCCGAGATCATCACTACCTCCCTGACCTCCCGTCATGACACTCTCCCGAGATCTTCTGTGCTGGTCACTCTCCACGCTCACTGCACCAAAGTGTTGAAAGCCAAAAATGGCCTCTGTGGAGTTCGGGGTCCCAAAAGAGGGGTGACCTCACACCTACTACACTCGGAAGAACGTCACGGATCGGAGACTTAGGAAACTATGAACAGACCCTCGGCTCTAGTGCGGAGGTCCCACCACACACCCGGAAGGTCACCAGAACTCTTCCCCTCCCTTACCAAAGGGCTAGGCAGGGCGCCTTGGAGAGCTCTCTCTACTCTACCAAGAAGAAGCTAAGGGAGGAGGAATCTAGAATCAAGTCCCTCTCCAAAGGCACCCAAGGGGGTCTATTTATAGTTTTCCAAATCCCATGGGCCAAAATGCCCGAAACGCCCTTACGACAAATATGCCTCGGGCCAATAGGAAACAGCCACATCGGGGGGTAAAGGGGTTATCCCCCCTCCCTGAGGGCAAGACGGTAAGAGTGTAACACACCCTATCCGTCGCATAGTATATAACAGTAGGTCCGGCCGGGGCCCGACGCCATATACCACAAACAGACCGGGTGGTTACGTATGGAAACCATCCAACCAATCTCAACGTCCTACACAGAGCATTCTAGCGGAAGCAGTTTATAAGAGTTTTAAACAAGAACCCAGCATAGGAGCATGAATGTCCACTAATACCAAAAGGAATGTTATACAAAAATACCCAAAACCGGCCTTAAGGCCTTACAAAGTGTTTCACTTGAAAATTACATGATTTACAAACCACGGCACGCAGGCCGGTCATACATGAACAAAGCAGTAAACACTTCTACTTGGGCCTTCGAGGGCCAGCTTCGCGAAAAGGGCTTTAGCCCGCTATTGACCGCTTGGTCCAGCTGCACCTGCAAGCAACAAACCACCGCACGGTGGCAAAACAAGGCAACGGTCAGCAATGCTGACCAAATTATAACGATCCCGCCCCCAACTCGGGGCGGCGATGCTCCTTCCCTGCATTTCATTAGCATAAGCGAGCAATGTATATAACCATAGCCATTTCATCACAGACGTTGGCTCGCACGGCCACACGCCCCGTGCACTCAGGGCACATTCTCGGTGAACCGGTCGATGTCACGTCAATTAAAGCCATTAACATTCCGGACTCACCACTGCCACTTAGACGGCCAAACCTATGAGCAATTTGTCTTCCTGGCATGGGTCACGTCAATTAAAGCCATAGACCGCCGAATACTCACATCTATGCCAACGGCGAGTGCCACGTAACCTTAGGTCTCTCTAACCCGAACGACATAGAGCGGGTACGGTTCCATCTAACCCGTGCTCACATCGCAACGACAATTTAAGCCATTTGCGCGGGTCAAACTTTCGCCGAGTCCCAATCTACCGCAAGTCACATAACCACGTTATGTTCAAGTTGGCTCTCAGGCCACCAAGTTGGCAAGATCTCGTATCCGCCCAGTTTTCCGGGTGCACCTTTGGGTTAGTCCCCAAGGCTCCCTGCTGCAATCTACTGCGTAGAAAACCCGAAAAACAACCAATAGCACGGAGTCTTCTCCGGCCTTATGCAATGCAACATCACCGATCCAGACCAACATGTCCGGGTAGGCTTCACACATCATGCCTACGTCCGTTCTCGCATACGGACTCTAAACAACGGGGACTTTACATATCTACCCGAAGGAATGCCTCCAACTCTCCGCAAACTCGCGAGAGCGGGCTTCCTATGCTAGGAAAGAGAGCTATTCGTGCTCAAGATGAGGATCGTTACCCTTGAGTTCCTCTTTGGCGCCATTGAAAAGTAATCAGATGGAAATCACCGCACTTGCGTTGCCTCCGTGGATCCGGAGTCGGCTTGCGATTCGGAGCTCCGAAGCTCCTCCAATGGCGGATCTAGCTCCTCTTCCACTCTTGGCTCTCCTCTTTCTCTAAGGACTTAGAGAGATGAAAAGTGAAGGAAAGTGATGGATTTCTAAGTCAACTCACGGGTATATCCTCTCAGGAACAACCCCCAGCCGTTGGATCTCAACCTAAGAAAACGAACGGCTTTGATTCGGGGCTGAAATGCCCAATCTGGACCGAACACGGCCTGGCACACGCCCGTGTCCAGGGCCGTGTGCCGCATTCGCCGTCAAAATCGAATCACCTGGAACCTCACACGGGTATCGAACACGCCCGTGTTCGAGCTGACACACCCGTGTTCCACCTGACACGGCCGTGTAGCCGGCCGTGTACACCATGATTTTTCCCCCATTTTCAACCCGAGCACTGCACGGGTTCTAGGACACGCCCGTGTCCTTTCCCGTGTCACATTGACACGCCTGGACCCCAGGCCGTATACACGGGACATTTCGTCGAGGGAAGATCGACGACTTGATGACACGGCCTTGGACACGCCCGTGTCCTAGGCCGTGTTCCTTGTCTCGATGATCGTCGAGTGAATCTCGACGACTCCCCGGGACGATCGTCGACACGGGTCGACACGCCCTGCGACACGCCCGTGTCGCAGGCCGTGTGCCCATTCTCGACGAATCGTCGAGTATAACTCGACGACTTCACGGCTAAGTGTCGACACACGCTTGACACGCCCTGGGACACGCCCGTGTCCCAGGCCGTGTGCCTGCTGCCAGAACCCAAACTGGCCCAAAACGTCCCCCTTTGCTCCTTTGAGTTTCGGGGCATTACAACTCTCCCCCTCTTAAAAGAATTTCGCCCACGAAATTACATAAAGGAAAGACATACAAAACCAAAATTTGTACCTGAGCGGAACAACTCCGGATACTCGTCAAGCATAGTCTGCTCTCGCTCCCAAGAGAGCTCCTCACGACCGCAATTGTCCCACCGGACCTTGACCATCCTGATCTCTTTATTGCGTAGCCGCTTGACCTCCAAGTCCTCAATCCGCACGGGCTTGACCTTTGTCGTTAGCCCACTATCCACCGGCACTTGATCAACCGCGATCACTTGCGTAGGCTCTTGCACCGCCTTCCGAAGCACCGAAATGTGGAATACATCGTGTAAACCACTAAGCTCCACTGAGAGCTTCAACCGATAGGCCGCTTCACCAACTCGCTCCAGAACCTCGAACGGTCCAAGGTATCTTGGGCTTAGCTTTTTCAACCGCCGCACCCGCGAGACACCCTTGAACGGCTTGATCTTTAAGTATACATAATCGCCCACAGCGAACTCCACGTTCCTGTGCTTGGCATTATAGTACTTTGCTTGTCGGTCCTGAGCGATAAGCAACCTCTCCCGAATGGTTCTCACCAAAGAAGTAGCACCCTCTACTTCCGATCGCTTATACAACTTTGACTCACCCGTTTCTATCCAAGACAACGGCGTGCGACATCTTCTACCATATAGGGCCTCGAAAGGCGCCATCTGAATACTTGCTTGGTAGCTGTTGTTGTATGCGAACTCCACCAAATAAAGGTGGTCTTCCCATTGCTTTCCAAAATCCAAGACACACATGCGAAGCATGTCTTCCATGGTTCTATTAACCCTCTCGGTCTGCCCATCCGTTTGTGGGTGGAAGGTTGTGCTAAACTTCAGCTTTGTTCCCAACATTTGTTGCACCAGCCTCCAATCATTGGACGTGAACCGCCCATCTCGGTCACTCACGATGCTGCGGGGCACACCATGAAGCCGTACTATGTTATCCACATAAAGCTTTGCCAGCTTCTCCACCGGATCATCCTTCCTATGCGGAATAAAATGCGACACCTTCGTTAATCGATCAACAACCACCCAAATGGCGTCGTCTCCCTTTTGCGACCTTGGCAAACCGTGCACAAATTCCATAGAGATGTCGTCGAATTTCCACTCCGGAATAGGCAAGGACTTAAGAAATCCTCCCGGCTTTTGGCACTCCGCCTTTACCAAGGCGCAGGTTTGGCACTTCGCTACGTATAGCGCCACATCCTTTTTCAAACCCGGCCACCAAAATAGTTTCTTCACATCACGGTACATCTTCGTGCTCCCCGGGTGAATCGAGTACTTGGAATGGTGTGCCTCGTACAACAACTCCACCCGTAAATTGCCCACACTTGGGACGCACAGACGACCGTCTTTCCAAAGCAATCCGTCCTCCATGACGAATTGGGAATTTGACCCAT
The DNA here is from genome assembly GCA_039583875.1 of Platanthera guangdongensis. NCBI lineage: Eukaryota > Viridiplantae > Streptophyta > Magnoliopsida > Asparagales > Orchidaceae > Platanthera > Platanthera guangdongensis. Next base: position 49,888,814 of record CM077166.1, read on the forward strand.
CCAGAGCCTCTATCATGAACTGCTTCATATGAGCATCCATATCCAAAGCCTGCCGAATACGATCAGCCAGGTCATATTGGACTTCAGTCCAATTCAGAACTGCTTCAGCACTTGATTGTCTGTCCACACAAACAATCTCCAACGCCTCCAACTCCCACACCAACCGCTCATCGTGCACCGATAGCCAATTGTCTTGAGCTGGGGCTCGGCGACTCAACGCGTCCGCAACCGCATTCCCTTTGCCAGGCACGTAGTGGATCTTGAATGTATAGTCCCCCAGGAACTCCATCCATCTACGCTGCCGCATATTCAGATCCTTCTGATCAATTAGATACTTTAGGCTCTTGTGATCTGTGTAGATATCAATCTTCACACCGTACAAATAGTGTCTCCACAGCTTCAAGGCAAAAATCACGGCCGCTAACTCCAAGTCATGGACCGGATAATTCCTCTCGTGCACTTTTAGCTGTCTTGAGCCATAAGCTATCACGCTTCCGTGCTGCAGTAGCACGCAACCCAAACCGCTGCCTGAAGCATCGCTATATATCTCATAGCCTTCGGTTCCACATGGCGAACTCAGCACAGGCGCCGTGGTCAACCGACACTTCAGTTCCTCAAAAGCTCGCGCGCACTCCGGCGTCCAAACGAACTTATGCTCCTTCCTCGTGAAAGTAGTGAGAGGTAACGCTATCCGCGAGAAGTTCTCTACGAAGCGCCTATAATAACCGGCAAGCCCCAAAAAGCTCCGGACTTCTGCTACAGTAGCGAGCTCAGGCCACTCCCGTATCGCAACAATCTTCGCCGGATCTACAGCAATACCCTCTCCACTCACTATATGCCCGAGGAACGCCACTGAGGATAGCCAAAACTCGCACTTCGAGAACTTGGCATACAACTGATTTCTCCTTAGCGTCTCCAACACCAAATGAAGATGCTTGAAGTGATCTTCCTCACTTTGCGAGTACACCAAAATATCGTCGATGAAGACGATCACAAAATGGTCCAAGTACTCCCTGAACGTCCTGTTCATCAAATCCATGAATACTGACGGCGCATTAGTCAGCCCAAACGGCATGACCGTAAACTCATAATGCCCGTACCTCGTACTAAACGCTGTCTTCGGGATATCACTCTCCCTTATCCGCAGCTGATAGTACCCAGCCTTGAGATCTAACTTCGAGTACACCGTCGACCCTACTAACTGATCAAAGAGATCATCAATCTGGGGGATCGGGTACTTGTTCTTCTCCGTCAGCTTGTTTAGCTCCCGATAATCAATACATAGCCTCAAGCTTCCGTCCTTCTTCTTAACAAAGAGGACCGGTGCGCTCCAAGGCGAAGAACTCGGGCGCACATACCCTTGCTCCAACAACTCTTGCAGTTGGACTTTCAGCTCCGCCATTTCCTTAGGCGCTAGCCGATATGAAGATCGTGACACAGGCTTTGCACCTGGCACTAGCTCGATCGTAAAATATATCTCCCGCTGAGGCGGGGCTCCAGGAAGATCTGCGGGGAACACATCAGGGTATTCCGATACCACTGAAATACAATCCAAAGCGGGCTTCGGCTTTGCAACCTCCACTAGTGTAAAGAACAGTTCTGCTCCAGCACGAACCGCCTTCACCACCTGAAGAGCAGACATCAACGTCTTGCTCGACCCCTTTAAGCCCGTAAACGTCGTCTCACGACTCGCTCCCAGCTTAACTTCCTTGCTACCGCAATCTAAGTGGGCCTGCTGCTCCGAGAGCCAGTCCATGCCAAATATGACATCAAACTCCACTAATGGAAGTAAAGACGCCCGCGGGTCGAACTCCTGCTCCCCAATACGAATCTTAACATTGCAGATCCTATCCGCTCGCATCGAACACCCGTTGGGCAACAACACATCCAACTTGTCCTTCGTCATCGAAGAAGGGACTCCGATGCGTGATATAAATCCTTCGGACAAGAAGGAGTGTGAAGCTCCCGTATCGAAGAGTGCTCGTGCCAGATTTTCACAAATCAATACAAATCCTAAACAAGTAGTGGTAAGGTAACATGTGCATAACAAGCATATAAAGAAATTGACTTGCTATAAATTAAATCGTATCTGTCACCACATCAGCTTGTTTAATGGCCTCCTGTTGGCCAAGATTATAGACCCTTGGTTGGGTCGGAGCATAGTGGGATGCGGTCGACTCCACCGCCTTTCCCTTCTCTTCATAAGTGGCTCCCGGCCTCCTCTCGGACTTAGGACGTCCGCTCCAACAATCACGGGCAAAGTGCCCCGTCTTTCCGCATGTAAAACACGCGCCCGGGGTCCGACTCGTAGTCGCCCCAGAAGCACCAGAAGGAGCTGGACCCGAAGTCCTATGCTTCTTGAAAGCCCTCCGATAGCCGGACTTTGAAGTAGTCGGCACTTTAAACTCAGATTTTCTATCACCCAAGCCTTTCTTTGCTTGCACGTTCTTCATGTCCTTCTCCAAGGACCGGGCAGTATTAACTAAGGTTAAGAAACCCTGCGTCATCGGCCCCGAGAGTAGCAATCTCAACTCGTCTCTTAACCCTTCGTAGAAGCGATTAGTCTTGCGCTCCTCATCCATGATGGTGGAGCTAGCATAACGACTCAACCGCGTAAACTCGTGGAGATATTCATCCACGCTCCTCTCACCCTGCACCAACTTCAGGAACTCATTCTCCATTGAAATCCTCTGAGTAGAAGGGAGGTATCTTGCTAAGAACAATCCCGAGAACTCTTCCATCGGAACGTCTATCAGTTGTCTACCTCTCAAATGATGCAGCTCCAATCCTTCCCACCACATCCTCGCTTCACCGTCCAGCAGGAACGTAGCGATGGTGGTCATTTGCCACTCCTTCGTCTCCGTCGCTATCATGACTCTCTTCACCCTGGAGAGCCAGTCTTCAGCCTGAGATGGGGTTCCCAACCCCGAGAATAACGGAGGGTTAAAGCTCATTGCATGCTTTAGCTGCCTCTCAGTTGCCCTCCTTGGCACTATTGGTTCCACGACCACTTGCTCCACTCTCCTCGGCTCAGCCTCTTGTAGAGGTTCTTGCTCCATCACAGGAGCGGGCTGCTGCGCTTGCCTTCCAGACTGCGCATTTATCACGGCCAACACCGCTTCAGCCACCAATCGTATATTTTCAGCCGACAGAGGTGTTGCAGGAGCAACATCCGGTGCACTACTAGCCTCAGAAACTCGGCGTTCTGACGGCCCAACACCACTTCTGGTCACCTATAGTGGTACAAAACACCGTTAAGCGACCAAATTGTATTGCAAACAGCAATTATAGGAACACGCAGGTTCCTCAAACACGAGTATTTTCATTCCTAAGTGGACATTCATGGGTTCTTTTACCATTATAACGATGACGCACACAATGTGCTCACCACCCCTTAAAAAGAATTCGCCCACGAATTCACTCTAACCCCGACCAAAACCAGTAGTCTGATACCAAATTGTAACACCCCCTATCCGTCGCATAGTATATAGCAGTAGGTCCGGCCGGGGCCCGACGTCATATACCACAAACAGACCGGGTGGTTACGTATGGAAACCATCCAACCAATCTCAACGTCCTACACAGAGCATTCTAGCGGAAGCAATTTATAAGAGTTGTAAACAAGAACCCAGCATAGGAGCATGAATGTCCACTAATACCAAAAGGAATGTTATACAAAAATACCCAAAACCGGCCTTAAGGCCTTACAAAGTGTTTCACTTGAAAATTACATGATTTACAAACCACGGCAAGCAGGCCGGTCATACATGAACAAAGCAGTAAACACTTCTACTTGGGCCTTCGAGGGCCAGCTTCGCGAAAAGGGCTTTAGCCCGCTATTGACCGCTTGGTCCAGCTGCACCTGCAAGCAACAAACCACCGCACGGTGGCAAAACAAGGCAACGGTCAGCAATGCTGACCAAATTATAACGATCCCGCCCCCAACTCGGGGCGGCGATGCTCCTTCCCTGCATTTCATTAGCATAAGCGAGCAATGTATATAACCATAGCCATTTCATCACAGACGTTGGCTCGCACGGCCACACGCCCCGTGCACTCAGGGCACATTCTCGGTGAACCGGTCGATGTCACGTCAATTAAAGCCATTAACATTCCGGACTCACCACTGCCACTTAGACGGCCAAACCTATGAGCAATTTGTCTTCCTGGCATGGGTCACGTCAATTAAAGCCATAGACCGCCGAAGACTCACATCTATGCCAACGGCGAGTGCCACGTAACCTTAGGTCTCTCTAACCCGAACGACATAGAGCGGGTACGGTTCCATCTAACCCGTGCTCACATCGCAACGACAATTTAAGCCATTTGCGCGGGTCAAACTTTCATCGAGTCCCAGTCTACCGCAAGTCACATAACCATGTTATGTTCAAGTTGGCTCTCAGGCCACCAAGTTGGCAAGATCTCGTATCCGCCCAGTTTTCCGGGTGCACCTTTGGGTTAGTCCCCAAGGCTCCCTGCTGCAATCTACCGCGTAGAAAACCCGAAAAACAACCAATAGCATGGAGTCCTCTCCGGCCTTATGCAATGCAACATCACCGATCTAGACCAACATGTCCGGGTAGGCTTCACACATCATGCCTACGTCCGTTCTCGCATACGGACTCTAAACAACGGGGACTTTACATATCTACCCGAAGGAACGCCTCCAACTCTCCGCAAACTCGCGAGAGCGGGCTTCCTATGCTAGGAAAGAGAGCTATTCGTGCTCAAGATGAGGATCGTTACCCTTGAGTTCCTCTTTGGCGCCATTGAAAAGTAATCGGATGGAAATCACCGCACTTGCGTTGCCTCCGTGGATCCGGAGTCGGCTTGCGATTCGGAGCTCCGAAGCTCCTCCAATGGCGGATCTAGCTCCTCTTCCACTCTTGGCTCTCCTCTTTCTCTAAGGACTTAGAGAGATGAAAAGTGAAGGAAAGTGATGGATTTCTAAGTCAACTCACGGGTATATCCTCTCAGGAACAACCCCCAGCCGTTGGATCTCAACCTAAGAAAACGAACGGCTTTGATTCGGGGCCGAAATGCCCAATCTGGACCGAACACGGCCTGGCACACGCCCGTGTCCAGGGCCGTGTGCCGCACTCGCCGTCAAAATCGAATCACCTGGAACCTCATACGGGTATCGAACACGCACGTGTTCGAGCTGACACACCCGTGTTCCACCTGACACGGCCGTGTAGCCGGCCGTGTACACCATGATTTTTCCCCCATTTTCAACCCGAGCACTGCACGGGTTCTAGGACACGCCCGTGTCCCTGCCCGTGTCACATTGACACGCCTGGACCCCAGGCCGTGTACACGGGACATTTCGTCGAGGGAAGATCGACGACTTGATGACACGGCCTTGGACACGCCCGTGTCCTAGGTCGTGTTCCTTGTCTCGACGATCGTCGAGTGAATCTCGATGACTCCCCGGGACGATCGTCGACAAGGGTCGACACGCCCTGCGACACGCCCGTGTCGCTGGTCGTGTGCCCATTCTCGATGAATCGTCGAGTATAACTCGACGACTTCACGGCTAAGTGTCGACACACGCTTGACACGCCCTGGGACACGCCCGTGTCCCAGGCCGTGTGCCTGCTGCCAGAACCCAAACTGGCCCAAAACGTCCCCCTTTGCTCCTTTGAGTTTTGGGGCGTTACAAAGAGCATGGGGGGCAAGGGCGAGACCCCGGCCTCTGGCCGGTCTCGCCCCTCCAGGCCGCCAGGCGGGAAGGGGCAGGGGCGAGACCCCGGCCCCCGGCCGGTCTCGCCCCGCCAGGCCGCTAGGCCGGAAGGGGCAGGGGCGAGACCCCGGCCCCCGGCCCCTGGCCGGTCTCGCCCCACCAGGCCGCCAGGCAGGAAGGAGCAGGGGCGAGACCCCGGCCCCAGGCCGTTCTCGCCCTGCCAGGCCGCCACGAAGGAAGGGGCAAGGGCGAGACCCCGGCCCCCGGTCGGTCTCGCCCCGCCAGACCGCCAGGTAGGAAAGGGCATGGGCGAGACCCCGGCCCCCGGCTGATCTCGCCCCGCCAGGCCGCCAGGCAGGAAGGGGCAGGGGCAAGACCCCGACCCCAGGCCGGTCTCGCCCCGCCAGGCCGCCAGGCAGGAAGGCGCAGGGGCGAGACCCTGGCCCCCCCGGCCGGTCTCGCCCCGCCAGGCCGCCAGGCAGGAAGGGGCAGGGGCGAGACCCCGGCCCTAGGCCAGTCTCGCCCCGCCAGGCCGCCAGGCAGGAAGGGGCAGGGGCGTGACCCCGGCCCCCGGCCGGTCCCGCCGCTCCCACCTCGCACTTATCAGGACGGGGCGGGTGCTAGCCAACTTGTCGCACCCGCCCCCCAAAATAGGGCCACTGGGGGAAGGCAGATTTTTCCTCCCCCTACTAGTATATTTCCAAGCTAGAGCCAAAATTGGTCACCGAGAGTGCCCATATGTCCAAAACGCTTAAAACTATGTAGGGGAGAATACACGGTTGTATAATGTAGAATAGTTCAGGAGAATGGAAGCTTTGCTCAGGGTGTAGGCCTTCAAGATGAGCACCTCTTCTTTCGGTAAATATCTCTGTGTGATTGAGCTTTTGGTCTCAGATTGTATGTTGTGTTGCTGGAAGAAAACTTGAAGAAGAAGAAGAATGAAGATGAACAAGATGTTCTGTGTCTCTGTTTCTTGTTCTCAGAATGCAGATATTTTCTTTCTTCTTTTTCCTAACTAAGTAAATTCTAACTGTTAGACCCTATACGACAATCTTCTGAAAAAATTTTATATCTGATTGCGGATTTTTGAAATTCAAATCCTTGAAGTCCTCTGCATATTTTCTGGGAATTGGAACGGCTGAATATTGTCTTCAATGCATTTCCCTAACTGTCCCAGTAAATATGTTAAGTAATAACTCTGTGAAAATCTTTAATTAATGCTACCAGGAAATGCTATATTCTTGAGAATATGAGCATTAATTATCAGAGTATTACTATCTGAATATTTGAAATAATCTGAAATCTAATTGCCTTAGACGGTCTGAGAAACTGAGAGAAGATAGTCGAATAGAACCTGGATGGAGTTAGTCGAACCAAGGAAAGTTTTTGTCGACCTAAGCTCCAAGTTTGTCGAGCTGATAATTCTACTTCGTCGAGCTGAGCTCCAAGATCATCGAACAGAAAAAGCACTTGCCAAACCGAGCTCTAAGTTTATCGAGCTGAGAAGGCACTTCGTCATGCTGAGATCTTGAGATAGCTTACAGTTCGTCGACCTGAGCTAGACTTTCGTCGAGCTTAACTCAGAGAAGGAAATCTGAGTTCGTTGATCTGAGATCGACGATCATCGAGCTGAGTTCAGCTATCGTCGAACTCCTTTTTCTGCAATTCTTCAAAACTGTCTTGTCTCTTAAGTCTTCTGAAGCCTTCTGAAGGTAGGTCTCAGTGAGCTATCCTAAAGTAATGAACTTAACCCTAGAACTAACAAATGACCCTAAACTATACATGGTGGGTCATCAATCCTAATAGTGAATCTAACCCAAATCACAAGTAGGGTTCTAACAGGAACATTGTTGTGCCTTGAGGAAGGATCCTCTTCCATAAAGGACGTTGCTAAGCGGCAAAGAGCTAGAAGCTTGACATGGATGGCAGGGTAGGGAACCTCCTCGAGTGGAGTAGGAAGGTGCATGATAGAGGCCTCAGACATGTGCATCCTATTGAACCTCCCGAGGGCCATTTCCCTTTGTAGGCATCTCAACCTTCGTATACAAGTAGTAGAGTGAGATTTCATAGATGTACAAAGGTGGTCCTCACGATCGGTATGGGAAACTTGCCTCTGACCCGATTCTCTTAAAAATCCCAGAGTGGGTGATGGAACAGTGTGTCAGGTTTTAATCCATTCTTGTAAGACCAAGCCAGTCGAGATTAGCTTGCCCTTGCATATTAGCGTAGCTACCTCCCGATCACACTTCTCATCAGACTGGAGGAACTATCAGGAACATGTCTGAATGTCAACCTACCAAACTCGATAAAAGGTAGACTTAGCGAAGCGACGAAGCATTGTACAAAGGCATCATTATCAACGGGATAGGATGGGGTCCTCGTGTGTGTGTGTGTATCCTGCGGAACCTCATGAGAGCCTTTTCCCTTTACTGATTGTACTTTGGGCGGATAATGGGACACTGCATTGGGACATGCCACCTCCTAAGTCTAAGCCTCTGTATTGACGGTCGAGATCATCTCCCCCCTTGCATGTTGGTCAACGATTCTCTGAATGCACTTCTCATCTGACCATGGGTATTATTGGAAGAGGGTCCAGTGCTGATTTTCCACCTCGCTAGGGAGAGGATCGTCCCTCCCTTAAAAATTGAGATCTTTTCTCATCTAATTTTTTGTCTAATCCTTAAGTAGTCTGATGAGTGATCTCAGCATTGATGGAAAGTCCTTGAGTTGTGGTGTTGTCATAGTCCGAGTCTGTGCTCCTCTCATGCATATCGGCTACTTGCCCCGTCGAGTGAGTTGGAGTCCTTGAGTTGTGTTATTTTTATGGTTTGGGCCCCTGCATGAGCTCTCTTTGGCATACTGACTACTTGCCCCCTAGTGTGACCTCATCTCCACCTCCAGTTGAGCTCGACTCATGTGAGCTGTCGACCTTCTCTCCACCTCCTATTGAGCTCGGCTCCTGTGAGACGTCGACCTTCTCTCCACCTCCAATTGAGCTCGGGTCCCGTGAGGCATCGACCTTCTCTCCACCTCCAATTGAGCTCGGCTCCCGTGAGCTGTCGGCCTTCTCTCCACTCCAGTTGAGCGCGGCTCCTGTGAGATGTCGACCACTTCTCCACCTCTTGTTGAGCTTGGTTCTTGCGAGGTGTCGATCTTCTCTACACCTCTAATTGAGCTTCCACTTACGAGGTGTCGACTCATCTCCATCTCCTTTAGTTGAGTTCTACCCGAGGGAGGTGTCGACATTTTTTTCCTCCTTTAGTTGAGCTCCACTCCTAGGAAAGATCATGTGTAGTGTATCGTCTAGTGTCTTCTCTCCAAACAACGGATCTTACATAGTTTTTCCAAGCTCGAGTCGAGCTCGAAAAAAGCGGGGATTGTGTATAACCCATAATTCATCGAGATCGAAATGCCTAAGGAGACGTCTTTTCGCAGACATAACCACGAGCCTAGGCGAACAGAGGCGAGCCTAGCCGATCATAGATGAGTAGAGGCAAGCCTAGGCGAGCAGAGGCGTGCAAAGATGAGCTTGGGCGAGTACCTCATGAGTATGGGCGAGTGGCTCTTGAAACTAGCTAGTATAGGTTGGATACTCACCATCCCCTCCCCCAGGATTTCTCTATAAATATCCCCAAAGGTACTATAAATGAGACTTTTGGAAGAGGTTGAGGTCCCCCCAAGTGGATACGCGTCAAGTCCATGTCTGCCTAGTACCTTGCCCAGCTTTTGATTGTGGAGGGGAAGTTTCTCCAAAACTTTCGGGTGTGTCGTAGGACCTCCCTGGTGGAGCCCTTGGGGAGTACTTATAAATAGTTTTCTCTCTCTCACGCTAGTCATTTAAATTGTGACGTCGGACTGCACAATCAGTAACCTTAAGCAGCATTGATCTGAATATTTTGAAGTAGAGATTTTCCCGGCCTCAGCAATGTGTAAAAGTATTAGCTTCTTCATTATATTTTCCAATTGTTATAATGGATTTTATTTAACAAAAGAATTGATCAATTACACAATATTCACCGATACTATTTATTAGCCGAACGTAGGTACCGAAATTAGTCATCAATATTTAATTCCAATATTGAATTTCAATTTCGTTCAAACGAACGTGCCCTAAAAGATTTAATAAGCTTGTATAAAAGAAGTTAATTAAGGATAGATAAAATAAATCATTGAAACAAAACAGGTAAAAAGAAAACACGGAACATTTAAGGCTTCGTTTGGCACGGTGGGGGTGGTCGTAAATACATGTATTAAATTGTATTCATGACTGCCACCACCATTCCAAACGGAGCCTAAAAGCCAAATGAACGTTGCCAATAAAGCATGGCACAAACCATAAATTTGCACTACTTTCTTCTTCTCTGGGGCCCTTAAAATGTAAACACAAAAATAAGTTCATTAAAACAAGCTTACGCGTCAAACTAAGTAACTAACCATGTATCTTAATTAAGGAGCTAAATATTTTACTAAATATTAAAGTAGGCTGCTAATTAAATTAGCAAAAAAAACTACATTTTTTTTAAATAATGCTTAGTTAATTTTTTAAAAGAATATTGATGGGGGTTCTTCTAAATTTTTTAAGTTAAATGAGGAAGGTTTTCGGCCAAGGACACGGGGGGAAGAAAATGCGGCCAAGCTAGTCGTGCACAAAGCCGGAAGTCTCAAAAACGCCCAAGAGGAAGGCCGAACCCGCCCACACGCACGGCCAGCATGCGCATGCGGCCCGTCTGCGAGCGCGGCCTGCACGCGCATGCGACATGCACGCGGCCAGCCTACGCAGTGCCAGCCTACGCGGTCGCAAGCGGCCAACCCGCGTGGCCGCAGGTCTGTGCACCCGCAGGTCTGTGTGCCCGCATGGCAGCAGGGCCGTGCACCACGCGGTCGCGGCCTATGCGGTCGCGCCTAGCATGCCCCTGCAAGCGGGCGCAGACGGCGGTTGTCGTCTCCGCCACCGCCAGTGACCCTCGCCGTCCCCGACCGCTTCCTTCATTGTCGGTCACCTCCGGCCACCGCCGCCGCTTCTTGGCACCTTTCCCGGGCCGCCCGAACTGCCCGGAGAGAAGGAGGCACTCTCGTCATTTTGGTAAAATTGGTGATACAGGTGATTAAAACGTAGTAACGTCATTCTCCAGCACAAATCACTCTCCAGCGCAATTACCACCGTGACCCTCCAGGAAACTATAAATATGTCCTCATGCCTTCATTTCAAGTCATGCAACTACAGGGGCAAGAGAGAGCTCTGAGGTTTTCCGACGAAATCGTGAACTTATCCAGATTCTCTGCTCTCCTCCTCGCGCTATGGTTTCCTCACGCCTCAAGTGACCTCAACCGCCTCCGCATGAGCGCTCCTATCTAGGCTTCGCATCAACGAGAGCGCTCCCTCCAGGAGCTTCGTGGACTTAAAAAACTTTCCAGCCGAAACGCTTCCATCGAGGCTTCAAGGACTTAGTCGTTTCATCTGTGTTTCATTCTTTACACTTGTAATGGAGTAGCGGTCTGTCGCCTTCCGAGATCAAACTCCAACCTTTGCAAACACACAAGATCTTGTGGATTTTGGCTCGGTATATATCCAATCACGTGATTTTTCACCTTTTTCGGATTTTCCACGTCAATAAGCTTTCGTGTCATTTGCTGCGGTTTTCTTTAACTGTTAACGCACCCGATTCGACTTCGAGCTAATACTAGCTAGAATGATTTTGTGCTGGTAATTATAATGAATTTATTGTCTGCTGAAATGACTAATATTTTTTGCTCAAATGACTAACAAAATATATCATTTGTATCTATCCAACACTTTCCATGTCCTAAGATTAGGTGTTTGTTTGACATGGCAGTGGCAATCGTGAATGCAGTGGTTACTATTGAGGGCAACTTAAAGCTCCTGATAGATAGGATTAAATTAGGCTGTCTTACCCCGTATAGCGGTCGAGCGCACAAACTGTCACGGAGTAAGTAGAGAAATGCATAAGACATTTTCAACGTGAAAAACTCATAAATTGAGTAAAAAAATCACGTGATGGGTTCTAAGTCAGTCAAACTTCACTATCAGCGATAGTGTAGAAAGTGTTAGAGAAATCGCGGGCAACAGACCGCTTCTCATTACAGCTTGAAGATAAGAGAAAATACAAGCGCGCCTGGAGGCCGACAGACCGCCTCCCACAAATCTCAAAATCTATCTCTTCTGTAAGCGTTGGACGCTCTGGGACACTGTTCGGATGTTGTTCACTGCTACAATGCGCTTAGGAGATTCATTGGTGAGGACTTGCAGATTGTCTTGCATGTTGGAAATTTCATGGAGAGTTTGGCGCACGTCTACTTCCCATGAACGTCAGGCACTAAGACGAATTCTCGAAATAACGGGAAGAGGGCAGCTCGTAAGAGGATTTTGGCAGAACTCCGGCCTATAGGAAAAGAAAACTTGGAGGAGAAAGATAGAAATGAGAGAGCTCAAGAGGGCCTTTTATAGGCCCCCAGAGGTGGTTACAATAGTTATGCAGCTATCCGCAAACCGTAATCACCCAAATTACAAAGCGCAAACTATATTTAATATAGTTTTAAGCACATATATTTTATAATATTTTATATATGCACTTCATTATTATTTTATTAACATTTCCCCGCTCATAATGGTGGTTACGCCGATGGTTATGCTGGCGGTTACCCACGTAATGGACGGTGGTGATTGAGAGGGAATGATGGGATGGTGGAGCGGGGGTTGTCATCGATGGTCCATATGTGATAACCCCCCGGCAGCGGGTGGCCACTCGGGGAGGAAGAAGGGTCGCGACCGGCGGAGTGGTTGACCGCGGGAGCGCAAGGTGGGGCAATCTGCCTTGGCGACGGCTGCTCCTCGCGGCTGCGGTGCACAAGGCGGGGAGCCCGACCAAGGTGTCGGTCGCTCCTTGCAACCGCAGCGTCGACCTTCCTTAGCGGTCGCGGCCGACCAAATGCGACAGCTGAGGATGCCAAGCGCGGTTGGTCTCACCCTGTGACGTCGGGTGCTCTACGCGGCTGCCAGTTAACGGGCGTGACCGGCCTAGTGTGCTGTCCGGGGAGGCCAGGAGCAATGATGGAATGCTGTGGCGCACGACAACTACTTGCGACCGCGAGAGTGGGAACGTTCGCCGGCTGGGGAGGCCGGTGGAGACACCGGCCTCGCAACGTAGCCACAATGCCCAACCATGGTCGGTCGAGAGTCCGCCTGGGAGCGCTTTGGCCAGGGAGGGGTCAGTCGCCAGAGGGTGGTGGCGACCGGTCGTGGGCAGTTAGTCATGCGCGTAGTGGGATTTTGTGCGTGCATCGCGCAAGGATCATGCGCGTCGATCGCGTGCGCGACGGTTACTCCCATGACCCCCACAAAGTTAATGGGGATAATGGGGGGTCTGTCTGGTTAATTTCAAACCGATTTTCCTATAAATGATATCTGACCTCATTATTCCCCCCCCCCCCCCCCCCCCCGCCAGTTCTCGATATTCAGATCTTGAGCGAGAGAAGTGTAGGGATTTTTGCATTGATCCAAATTGTGGTAGTCTTGGTGGAAGCAAATGGAAGGGTGTTGGAAAACACAAATGGAGGTGGCGCGAACGCCAAGGTATGACGTGAAGCTGAGTGACAGAGTGGGGAAAGTTACACCCGCGCTTGTGCGCTCGCAGAGGGTGTCTGCATGCTTTGCGCATGTGGGGACAGACCGGTCGGGCTGCGCTCGTGGGGCAGACTCGCGTGTCGCGTGTGCGGTCTAACTACGCGTGAGCACGGGGCAGGCCAGCGCCTCCCACAAGGTGTGAATCCGCGCGTTATGCATGTGGGGGTCTCACCCGCGCACTGTACGTGGGGTTGCGCACTTACAGTGCGGACCTGCAAGAGCGTGGGGGGGGGGGGGGCGAGCCCGCACGCACGACCCTACACGTGTGTCTTGGTGGTGCTTCCTAACGATGCACGGAGCACCCTCATCATGTCTTCGAGGAGGCGTGAGCATTCTTTATCCTTTTTAATTTTCTTACCAAGTTTGTAATGTGTAATATCACTCCATGTGATTGCGCTCCTTGCTTACCGTAGAGCAGATCCCAGTTTGGAGGAAGAGGTATGGAATACCTACCAAACTCAGAGTTAGGATACTTCATGTTTAGGAGAGAGTTCAGAACCCGCCGAATGGTTGGCTGACATTTTGTGAGACGATTCTGAGATCTGGATTTCTTCTTCCATCGTGTGCGGAGGTGATCGAGATTTTGAAGTTCTATAGTGTTCTCATATCCCAATTCACTATTCTTGGGAGGACGCATATTATGGGGTTGATTGCATTCTTCAGGGAGCTTGGCTCAAGAGTTCATTGGACTTGTTCAGAGAATGGTACGTGATTCGAGTTGATGGCGACATGCACATTGAGATCCACAGCAACAAGAGTTGGCTTGATTTTGAGAGTCGGATGGATCGTCATCTTGAAAACACTTTCTTGGTTATGTCTGGAATTTCTAGGGCTTGTAGGAAGTTTGGAATTCACTACCTGGTCACTGTCGTCGCATGAAGGGGCATGAGCGGGAATTTACTCCAATGTTGGGGTTTATAGAGCCCTATGCGCTAGCCAATCATCTCTTTAGCATTTCCTTATTCGTGGAGGAGAAACGTTTGTTGTTGTGCAGATTTTCTACTGATCCTGAGCATGCACCTGCAGCTAACCAATCACCCGCACTTATCCTCTGTGCTAATGACAGGTTATTAGAAGCACATATATATAGAATCCAATACTTATTAACATCAAGTGTAGTAGTATTTCAAGGGAGGGAATATCTGGACTTCTATTTGGGTCGAGGCAGTCTTCCCACAATCGCCACCTACATACTCTGTATCAACCTGCATACGGTCTTATACCTGTGTAGTTCTATAGTTTGGCACGGGTTATCCATCCAGGTCGTCCTTCGTGCGGGTTACCTCAGAGATTAACTCGTCAGCCATCTGATAGTCCCTTTGACACAAATATCTAAGGCACATACCTGACGGAAGATACATTTCGGGGGTATTTATTGTTGAAGTTAGTGACCGGGCGGTCTGGCGGTCTGGCTTGGCGGGTTAATGACCGCACAGTTTGGCTGTTACCCTTCAGCGGTTTGGTTGTTGTGTGTTGCTGTCTGAGGTCCAAGCGATCTAGCGGGTTGACTCTGGCGACTTGGAGACCGGGCGGTCTAGCGGTCTCCCATGGCGATCTCTCTCTCTCTGGTAGTAGCCGAGCGGTTAGCCCTTCTGCCTAACCGCGCGGCTTGTGCGGTTTGTGTCTGTATAGTCCGCTTGTGTCATGTAAATTTTTAGTCCCACATCTCTTATTTGTATTCTCTCTTCTCTCCTCCATTCTATATAAGGGAGGTCATACCTTTGTAATAGATACCTTCTTCGGATAATAAAGTTTCAGTTAAAACCATTTCGGTTTATTTTTTGTTCGGTTCTTACATGGTATCAGAGGACTCGATCTACTCCTCCTGATTCTGTGCCTTCCCTGTCCGCGCGGCTTGTCTCGCCGGTTTACACCTTGTCTGCGCAGCCTCTTCCTCTCCTTGTCGTTGCCCTCTGTGTGCGCGACTTTTTTGTTTCCTGTTCTAAGTCACCGCCTCCTGTCGCCGCGACCAGTTTTGTCGCTGCTCCTGTTCGCGCAGCCTGTCCTCTAGCTGTTCGACTTCTTCCCCTCTGCTTGGCTCTACAGCTTGGTCGTGGCTTTTCTGGCCGCTGGTTTCTACCCTCGTGACCGCTACAGCTTTTCTTCTTTCTATCCGTGCGGGTTGTTTCCTAACCGCCCGGCTTCCCTTTTCCTGCTCCTATGGCTCTTTCTGATGCCTCTACTGCCACCACCCCTGTCACCAATCCGGCTTCGCCTCTTCCACCTACTCCTTCCGGGAACCTTGGCATCGTTTCCAAGCTTGTTGACTCCAACTACCCGGATTGGAGCGTCTCTTTCACCTTTCTACTTCGCTCACAATGCAAACGCCACCATCTCGTTGATGACCCACCGCCTATCACTTCACCTCTCTTTGATGACTGGGATGCGAGCGACGCGCTTGTGCGTACTTGGCTCGCGAACAGTCTTTCTGATGAGTGTCTTCCCGTCATACATCATGATGAGACGGTCAAGGTCGCTTGGCTTCATCTTGTCGCTCTGTACTCCAAGGGGGCTCAGACGTCCCGCATCTATACGTTGTATGTGGACCTCTTTGCCCGTCCTACCTTGTCTCCTACTGCTGCCAACCAATAGGTTCAGGCTCTTGGGGCTGAGATTCTTCAGAATCGCCCCTTTTCTGCGGATTTGGCTCAACAACACAAGCACTTCCAGGAGCTTCTGGTTGTGTGTTATCTGCTCCGGCTTCCTGATACTTATGACATGATCCGCCAGCAAATTCTGGGTGAGGCAGAATCTCCTACCTTAGATGCCACCGCTTCCCGCATCGCTGTTGTCACCTCTCTCCTTCAGCGCCCACTTTTGCCTGCTCCTCCTCCACCGGACAACTATTCTCATCACACTCAGCGGAGTGGCTCTGGTAGCCGCAGTCACCAGTCCGGCGGCCGTGCTTCTTCCCGCTACCTTTGCTCTCACTGTGGCCGCACCGGACATACTTCCGAATGCTGCTGGACGAAGCATCCCCATCTTCGCCCCTCCGGTGACTCTTCCAAGCCATCTACCTCTGTTGTAACATCCTCAGGTAGTGCCCACATGGTGACTCAAGGTAAATGGCTCATCGACTCTGGTGCAACTAATTACATGACAGGCAATCCTCAGTGCTTCTCTTTACTCGAACAACATGATCTGTTGCCCCCGGTCCTCGTTGCGGATGGTTCTCCCTCTCCGGTTCATTGGACGGGAGTGGTTCATGTTACTCTGTCACTACGACTAGCGGACACTCTCTATGTGCCCAAGTTTCCGTGCAATCTATTGTCTGTTACCTCTTTATGCAAGCAGCTTCAGTGTTCTGTGACATTTACTCGGACTTCTTGTTCTTTTCAGGATCCGAGCTCCCACCGAACGATTGCTACTGTGACTGAGAGCGGCGGCCTCTACTTCCTCGACAACGTTTCCGCCTTGTCCGCCTTCTCCTCTTCTTGTACGGATCTTCTCCAGTGGCATCTCCGCCTCGGTCATCCTCCACCACGACTTCTCCATCAGCTTCTGCCCCACCTCCCTCCCTCTAGTACTCCTCTCTAATGCGACGCCTGTCAACTAGGCAAGCATCACCATTCCTCCTTCCACCTTAAGCAAGGTCGGGGCTCTACTCGTCCTTTTGATCTTGTCCACTCCGATGTCTGGGGACTTGCTCCTACCCTCACCATTGGCCGGGGTAGTTCTTATTTTGTAACTTTTATAGATGATTTTTCTCGATGTACTTGGGTGTATCTCCTCCGAGATCGCTCTGAACTTTTAGATGTATGGATCTCTTTTTATCAGTTAATTAAAACTCAGTTTAATGTTTGTATTAAAACCTTTTGCTCCGACAATGCTAAAGAGTATCTGAGTCATGCTTTTACATCTTATTGTGTGCAACATGGCATTATTCATCAGACTAGCTGTGTTTACACCTCCCAACAAAATGGGGTGGCGGAACGCAAAAACTGTCACCTCCTCGATGTGGCTCGCACATTGATGACTCAGATGCATGTCCCTCGCTCTTATTGGGGCTATGTTGTTCTCCTTGCTTGCTACCTCATCAATCGCATTTCATCCACCATTCTCCACGGGAAAACACCATTCTCCATTCTGTATCCGGGCAAGGAGCCTTTTCCTCTCCCTCTTCGAATCTTTGGATGCACTGCATTTGTGCATACCCCATCTGCCACCCGTGACAAGCTATCCCCTCGCTCCACCAAATGTGTCTTTCTGGGGTACTCCACCACTCAGAAAGGCTGTTGTTGCTTTAACCCTGTTCTTCGTCAGCAGTTCTGAAAGATATTGTACCTAATCACCTAGAGGGGGGGTGAATAGGTGACTTAAATCTTTTTAACTTTTTAGGCAGAATTCAGATTATTTCACAGAGTTATAACTACTTTTTCACAGCAATCAATCATCTATCACAGAATATCACAAGCACACAGTGAACACATAGGTTTATAGTGGTTCCCCAAGGTTTGGGTACATCCACTTTCCCCCTTCGCCTATCTAGTAGTGTACTAGATTCGGCCAAACTCCTCCACTATCTCAGATCCTCAGATCTTACACTCAGAACCCCAAAACAGGTTCCTACAGCTCAGGCCCAAGGCCCTACAACTCAGTCTTCTTCAAAGACCTACACTCAGCTTCTTCACAAAGCCTACACTCAGCCACAACAGGCCTACACTCAGCCACAACTGGCCTACACTCAGAGATATGAATCTCCTACACTCAGGCACACAGGCCCTACCACTCAGCCTTTATAATTACAGGCTTACAACTCAGATCCCTAAGGATCCTACAAGAAATTTAAAATACAAAGTGAATATACCTACAACTCTGAATAGAGAGATGAGTTGATAGGTTCTTGATGAGTTCTTGAATGAACTCTGCTGAGAACAATCTCACTTGGCTTTCTTCAAAGCTTCTTGAATGTAGAACACAATAGGATTGATTCTCTGCAGCTGATCTTCAATCACTACAACTTAAGATTCAGAACTAGGTCTAAACCCTTCTTCACAGCCTGGTTCTAACGGCTGTCTTCTTGGATGGAGCTCTCTCTCTCCAACTTCTTAGATCTTCACTTGATTCTTCAATGAATAGCTAGATCTTCTTTTCTTTTTCAATCACTTGATCATCTGTTGAATCTCCTATTTCTGTAGACAGTATAAGCCTATATATAGGCCTTCTTCATGGTAACCGGCTGGTCCGGTTCCTAACTGATTTCTGACAACTCTGACAGGTGCAGTAGACCGGCTGGAATGGCAGCTGTCAAGTCATCCAGTCAGTTCTTAAAAAATCTGTAACTGTCTGAAAGTGTCGAGACAGTCTGTCTTTAAGTGTCGACACTTATAGACTAAGTGTCGACACAAGTAGACTAAGTGTCGACACTAGCCTTCAAGGTGTCGACACAACTCCTTGTGTTGTAGAATTTATGTCTCGACACCGCTTCTTCATCATGTGTCGACACTGATATTCTGTGTCGACACAACTTCTTGTTCTTCAGCACTTAGTTGAATTCTTGTAGGTGTCGACACAACTCCTTTGTGTCGACACATCTTCATGTGTTGAACTTGTTCAGTGTCAACACATTTTCTTGGTGTCGACACATGCCTTCTGTGTTGATACTTGCTGAGTGTCGACACAGCTCCTTGTTTCGACACATTCTTCTTTTGTTGAGACTTTGGCTAAGTGTTGACACATCTTCTTTGTGTCGACACTTGTACTTAGAATTTTTGTTGAACTTCGCTGAGTGTCGACACAGCATCCTAGTGTCGACACTTTCTTCATGTGTTGAGTCTTCTGCTGTGTGTCGACACATTCTTCATTGTGTCGACACTTTCTTCATGAGCTGAGTCTTCTGCTGTGTGTCGACACATTATTCATTATGTCGACACTTATACTTAGACTCTGCTGACTTTTGCTGAGTGTCGACACAGCCTCCAAGTGTCGACACTTTTTGATGTAGACACAGTTCCTCTAGGTGTCGACATTGTTGTTAAGTGTCGACACAGCTTCACTGGACTTTTCTTCATTGAGTGTCGACACAGCCTTCATGTGTCGACACTTTCTGTCTGGTGTCGACTCTGTATCCCTGGTGTCGACACAATTACTCCGAGTGTCGACACTGCTTGCCTGGGTGTCGAACAAGTCTTCTTAAGTGTCGACACTTTGCTTCTGGGTGTCGACACATGGACTTAGAATCTTTTCATCTTTCCCTGCAAATACTTAACCTACACAAGGCAACTCAAAATACATCAAATATATTTTGATGTATATCATTGAGTAGGGTGAGGGTTCTTCAAATCAGGTACATTTAAACCAATGTACCCAACAATCTCCCCCTATTTGGAGAAGTCATAACCCTTAGTCAATGATATAGACCATTCATAATAAAATTACAGAATGATGTAAAACAGGATTATGCAATCAGGGAAAACATAAACATGTATTAAACAAACATGTATACATAGATATCATCTCAGAACAATTATGAAATAGATTTATCACACAGCACATTGTTCTATCAACTTTGTCATATTCATTTTTCAAAAGTTTACAAAGTGTTTAAAATCAAAAGATTACAATTGTCAACTGAAGAAAAATTCTATTCTATTTTTGCTCAGCATCCTTTATCACTATTCCCTTTCCAGACTGTATCTTGGCTTGTACAGGGGCTTCAGCATCTTTAGTATCAGCATGCTTTTTCCCTTTCAGCTCCTTCTTCTTTAGCTCTTCAGCTTTAATCTTCTGCCTCTCAAAGTAATGATAAGGCTTGGGAAAGTACTTGCTAGGCTCCTGGGCAGTAGGAGGTAGCTTTCTCATCTTTGCCTTTCTTCTATATTGCACTATGGCTTCTTGCCTTATCTCATGCTTCCTCCATTCCAATTCAGAAAACCACTTGTTTCTGTCTTGTATATTATCTTTGGCAGCCTTCCAAGCAGTCAAAATAATATTTCTTGAAGTGGGGCTCCACTGCTCAAAATCAGGCCTTTGTTCAGCTTGCTCTCTGAACCTCTTCTTAGACAGTCTGGCTTCTTATTCTTTCAGTAAAGCCTCTTGCATAGCCTCAGATACTGGCTGAACCACCTTTTCTATGATGACATTTTACTGTCCCTCAGGTGGGCTATACATAGACTGTATATCAGCTTGTACCATATCAAAATCTGGAGGAGGGTAGATGACTTGAGCCACTTCAGGTTGCTCCCCTCCTAGATATGCAGGATGTATCCCAGATTCTGCTACATTGTCATCATCACATAAAGGAGGATAACCAAGAGTTGCTCTGATAGAATTAGAAATCCACTTTGCATGATCAGAGCTGGCTTTGACTAACACCCTCTCCCCCTTTATGACTTCTCTTTCCATGTGATCTCTTAGATCATCCTTTTGAAATCTTACCTGGGCATCCAAATAGTTTACTTCATCTTTAAAGTAAGGTTTCAACCTTTGGAGTTTTTCAGTGATGAGCTTCTGAGAGTCTTATATAGCAGTTGTAACAGCAGTTAAGCTCTCTTGCAAGTGCTTATCAAAAGTTTCTTTGGCTGTGGCACTTTCTGCAGACTGTGCAGTGGCTATATTCTTTATCTCAGTGACAATGGCATTGTGATAAGCTGTCAAATTATCATTCATTTAATTTGATTCTCCAGAACATAGTCTTGCTTGACTTCAAGTTCATCCACTTGAGCTTTTTTCTTCTCTTGATGTGTAGCCAAGTACACCATTGCATTCCCTCCCTTGTGGAAGCAGTCAGTCATCTCCTTCTTATTGAGATTCATTTCAAATCTTATAGACTTAATATCTTGGGCTAGATCAAACTGTAGAGATTTTTGCCCTTCATCCACATACTTTTCAATTGCTTGTCTTTGCTCATCAAGCTTTACTTGCATAGCAACCATCAGAGCACTGTAATCTACAGTTGGTGTTGGCTATAGTGCAGGCTGTGGTGCTATAGTTTGTAGAGCTTACTTATAAGTCTGGCTCCTTCTTTTAAATACTTGAAATTTCCTTTTCTTTGCTCTTGCAGCCTCCTCATCTTTAGAGGCTGATGTGTTTGCTATGTCTACCCTCTCCCTAGGTAGCTCCTCAACAGCTTTTGGCTTCTCAGACTCTTGCCTTGTTGTTTCTTCTAGAATTTCCATATGCTCCCCCTCAACTTGAGCATTCTCCCCCTCAGCAGCAGCACTTTCCTTCTCAAAGTCTGTCTGATCCAAGTTAAGGAAGAGATCTTCCATAGTAAACTCTTGTTGAGTTTGAGATTGAGATTCTCTTATCTCATCAGTTACTTGATGTGGTTCCACTTGAGCTTCAACAGATGTGTCCTCCATGACAACATCTGTGGGTTGACTAGTAATCTGAGGTTGCTGATTAACATCAGATAAGTTGTCAATTATAACTTCACTCTCAATAAGGAAATCTAATTGATTGATTTCTGAGATTACCTCAAGGATAGTGTGGGTTGCTAGCTCACTTTCTAGTGGAGTTGGCTCTTCCACTACTAGTGGCTCCCCCTGGATAGTATCCTGGTGAATGGGGCTAGCTTGAGGTAGCTCCCCCTGCCTCTCTACAACTTCTTGTTGAGCTGGAGACTTCCCAGCATCTCCAGTGTCTTCTTCATCAGGAGTGAAGACAACTTGCTCCTCAGAGCTGCTAGATGAATCCTGTGCCACAGGAACTATCTTCTTCTTCTTTTGTGGAGTTATTTTCTCGGGAGTAGGCAATTCCTTGGTCAATACCCTATCCCATCTTGAGAAGAGTCACATGTCCATCTTCCTCATATGATTGATTTTAGATCCAGTAGCTTGACTCATAACCTCTGGTATACTACCAGCAAGGTACAGACTTAGTATCCTACCCAAATTGGGCTTCTTTAGACTTTCCTTAATCTTCTCAAAGACTACTACAGACCAATCAGTTTTTAATGTGAAGATAATCCTGGTCATAAGATTGAACATATGGGTTGATACCCTGTCATGCCCTCCAGACTTACTTAAGATCACCTTGACAACAATTTCTGAAAGGAATTTTCCTTTGTTGTTCATGCCTTTCCTATTGAATACTGATCCAATTTTCATCTTTGAATCCAGTCCACACCAAGTTAATGCTTCTCTGGTCTTAGAAGCAGTAACTTCATCTTCTTCCTTAGTCTTTGGTAGGTTCAGGACCTTTCTTAAACTCTTTGGGGAGACCTTCACCTTTTCTCCATGAACCCTTGACTTGATCTTGAATCCAGAGTCGTCTAGGGTGGCACCATTCAGAAATTCCAATACTTCTTTCTTCCAGATCTTAGTTGGCTCTGAAACAAAAAAATCTAACCCTGAGTCTGCAACTAGGGTTACCACATCCTTTATTTCTGATTCTGCGTCATCAAACGCGTGCCGCACTAGTTTATAGCTTTCATTTACGTTCTCCTCGAGCTTTGACGCCATTAGGGTTTGAAGAATTTGAATTGAGAGAAGAGAGGTGTCGACACACAAGTTTGGTCTCGAAACTTTAGTGAGCGTGTCGACAGACAATGTTGAAACCCTATTTATACCTTTCTAGGATTGAAGATGAAAGGGCGCGCCAACTAACTCAAATTGTGTCGACACTGTTGATAAGTGTCGACACTAACTTATAATGTCTCGACACCTATGTGTCGACACAAGTTTAGTCAACAGAATATATGTATCGACACTTGTTTATGTGTCGACACCACTTAGCTCGACACATAGTCGAGACTTTACTTTACTAATTCTGAGTAAAGCCTAAGTGTCGACACCACCTTGGATGTGTCGACACCTACTTATCATGTGTCGACACTAATTTTCTGAAGTGTCGACACCAACTTCCTAGATGTGTCGACACCTTTTCTCTGAAGTGTCGACACCAATTTTCTGTCTCGACACAGACAACTCTGTGTGTCGACACTATTTTACTTAGCAATTTCTTTCTATAAACTTATTCTAAGTTTATCATACCTAGTTCAATTTTAAACCTATTGAACTTTGTTTCTTCTAAAGGCTTAGTATACATATCAGCTAGTTGATTATCTGTTTTAACATACTCTAGTGAAATATCTTCTTTTTCTACATGTTCCCTTAGAAAATGATATTTTATTTCAATATGTTTAGTTCTACTATGAGAAACAGGATTGTTTGCAAAAGATATCACTAGTAGAATCACAAAACAGTGGTGTTCTACTTACCTGAATACCATAATCCTCAAGCTGATGTTGTATCCATAGAAGTTGAGCACAGCAACTTCCTGCAGCCATATATTCTGATTCTGTAGTGGAGATAGCCACACTTGTTTGTCTCTTGCTACTCCATGAAATCAGTCTTCCACCTAGGAATTGACAGGTACCAGTTGTACTTTTCCTATCTTCCTTGCAGCCTGCAAAATCTGCATCTGAATAACCTGTCAGTTCAAAGTCCACATTCCTAGGGTACCAAAGGCCTAGATAAGGGGTGCCCTTTAGATATCTCAGAATCCTTTTGACTGCTGTCAAATGAGACTCTTTAGGGCATGCTTGGTACCTAGCACAGACACATGTAGCATACATGATATCTGGTCTACTTGCAGTCAAATAGAGTAGGGAGCCAACTATCCCTCTATACAAAGTCTCATCTACAGGTTTCCCTGCATCATCTTTGCTAAGAGACATACTTGACCCCATAGGAGTCTTCATGGTACTGGATGAATCCATACCATACTTCCTTATCAGTTCTAGGGTGAACTTAGACTGGCATATGGATAAACCATTCTCAGTCTGTCTAACTTGGAGACCCAAGAAGAACTTAAGTTCCCCCATACTGCTCATCTCAAATTGTCCTTGCATTAGTTTTGCAAACTTTTTGCAAAGACTACTTTCAGTAGACCCAAATATTATGTCATCTACATATATTTGGACTAGTATTATCTTACCTCTGGATTCCCTAAGGAATAGAGTCTTGTCTATTTTCCCCCTTGTGAATTTATTCTCAATGAGGAAACTAGACAGGGTTTCATACCAAGCCCTAGGGGCTTGTTTTAACCCATACAAAGCTTTCCTAAGTTTATAGACATAATTAGGTTGAGTTGAATCAAGAAAACCTGATGGCTGTTCCACATAGACTTCTTCCTTTAGATTACCATTCAGAAAGGCTGACTTTACATCCATTTGGTATACTTTAAATCCTTGATAGGTTGCATAGGCTAGGAACATCCTTATGCCTTCCAGTCTGGCTACTAGAGTAAAGGTTTGATCAAAGTCAATACCTTCTTCCTGTCTATATCCTTTAGCAACCAATCTTGCTTTGTTCTTGACAATTACTCCATGTTCATCCATCTTGTTCCTAAAGATCCACTTGGTCCCAATTATGTTGTGGTCTTTTGGTTTAGGAACAAGCTCCCAGACTTTGCATCTCTTGAACTGATTCAGCTCTTCTTGCATTGCCTCAATCCAATGAGGGTCTAGGATGGCTTCTTCAAACTTCTTTGGCTCTACTTGGGATAGAAAACTGGAGTAGAGTGCTGCACTCAGATTTCTGCTCCTTGGTTGTACCCCTTGTCTTAGATCACCAATGATTTGATCAGCTGGATGATCTCTTAGATGCCTATTAGCTGGAGGCATCCTGGCTTCAGGTTGAACTTCTTCAGTTTCTTCAACTTGCTGCACTCCTTGCACTTCTTCTTCATTAGGTACATGTAGTACTCCCCCTGGACAGCAGCCACTATTTTCTACTTGTTGTCTTGCAGTAGGTCCTTCTTATATAGTGAACTGATCCATCTTCTTTGTCACACCTGTGGAGCTGCAAATATTACTATACAACTCATTGTTAATAAGTCTAGTTTCATCAAATACTATATGTACAGACTCTTCTACAACTTGAGTAGACAAGTTGTAGACTCTATAAGCCTTACTATTGTTGCTCTACCCAACAAAGATCCCCTCTTGGGACTTGGCAGAAAACTTAGTCAAGTAAGACTTTCCATTGTTAAGTATAAAGCACTTACAACCAAAGATCCTGAAATAGGATAGGTTTGGTTTTCTACCTTTCACAATCTCATAGGGGGTCTTATTGTGGCTTTTAGTTATGGTAGCCCTATTAATTACATGGCATGCAGTATTAACTGCCTCAGCACAGAAATATTCTGGTAGAGATGTGTCACTTAATAGGGTCCTACCAGCCTCAATCAAGGTTCTATTTTTCCTCTCAGTAATGCCATTTTGCTGAGGTGTCCTTGGTGAAGAAAATTCCTGAAATATCCCAAATTTTTCACATAGTTTTGTCATACTATCAGACTGAAATTCAGTATCATGGTCACTTCTTATCTTGACCATTGTACTGTCTAGTTCATTCTGAATTTGTTTGACAAAGCTATAGAAGATACTAGGTGTTTCAGATTTCTGTCTAAGGAAGAACACCCAGGAAAACCTTGAGTAGTCATCTACAACTACAAAGGTATAGATCTTCCTACCTAGGCTGTGAACTGGCATAGGACCAAAGAGATCCATATGCAAGAGGTATAAGCACCTCACAGCATCTTTGTTTTCAATGCTACTAAAGGTGGATCTAGTCTGCTTGCCCTTTTGACAAGCTGAGCATATTCCATCTTTAATACACTTAACTTGAGGACCATTCCTCACTAACTCTTTGCTAAAGAGTTGGCCAATTGTCTTGTAGTTAAGATGGGCTAGCCTCTTGTGCCATTTGACACAATGAGAGACTTTCTCATCAGCTACAAGACACACTAGAGAACCATTGTTCTCAACCATAATGTCTAGGCAATAGACATTCCTCTTTCTATAACCTGTCAAAATGATCTCTTGATCATTTGACCTCCTGATATGATAACCATCTTTGATAAATGAGATGTCATATCCTACATCACTCAGTTGACTTATACTAATAAGGTTATGTTTCAAACCTTTAACATAAGCCACTTGAGTAATAGTTATATGGGAGCTAGAAATGTTACCAAAACCCTTGATAATTCCTTTTTCAGAACCACCAAAGGTGACTTTTGGACCATCCTTGATAGGTGTGTAGTCCTTTAGCAATCCCTTAGTTCCAGTCATGTACCTGGAACATCCACTGTCCAAGTACCATATTGGGGCATGGTCACTTGGACTTACCTGCAAAACAGATTAGTTGACCTTAGAACCCAAAGAATTCTTGGGTCCTTGGTACTGGTTAGTTTGCCTCCTAACAAAGCTACCTGCAGGTCTTCCAACAGGCAGTTTGCTACACAACTTGGCACTAGAATTATGCCAACAGTCCATGGCAAAGTGGCCTACCTTGCCACAGCACCAGCACTCAAACCTATTGTACCTTTGCTTAGGTACATCCTTAGCTGTTTTGTTTACAGCTGGCTTGTTGAGAGCTGGGGCTTTGCCCTTAGACTTGGACTTTACAGTCCTAGCAGGGTTAGTAAACCCCAATCCAGTTTTACCCTTGTGAGGTATAAACTCATCAATCAAAGGTAAAACAGACTTCGGTTTAGAAAACCTTGCAACAATGTCTCTTTCCTTCTGAAGACTAATCTCCAGACTTTTGATTTGATCATTCTTAAATGATATAGTCCCCATCTAAATCACAGTTATGTGCTTCAGTCTGGCTATTTCATTTAACGTTTGATCAATCAGCTTCTCAAAATCAGTTGCAGCAACTTTGAGACTAGCAATTTCCTTTGCCTGACTCTTGGCTAGGGACTTGCTCTTCTTAAAAGCTTGCAACAGAATTCTATATTCATCAATTAATTGATGAATATCCCCTTCTGATTCAGATCCACTGGCATCATTTGATGCTGATGTAACTGAATCAGAACTAGCACTAGAAATTGAACTTAAAGAATAATTTTGTACCTTACTAGGTCCAGGCTGCTCCTGGATTTTGTCATCTTCTGTTAATGCCATCAGTCCTTGACACTGACTGTCCTCTTGCTCATATATAGAGTTCATTATCTGGATGAACTCCTCTTCTTCTTCTTCAGCATACAGTCCTATGTAAGCTTCAGCTTCTGACTCAGATTCTGAAGAAGACATGTCTAACAGGCTCTTATCCTTTTTGGCAACAAAAGACTTTTCCTTCTTGCTCTTGAATTGAGTCTTTTTCTTATCAGTAGATTCTTTTCTTCTCTCAGGACAGTCAGCAATAACATGTCCTTGTCTGTTACAGCAATAGCAAACAATTTTTGATATAGTTGCTTTGCTTGACTTGGTCTTTCTTCTGTCATTCTTTGATGACCTCTGTGCTGTGGATGGCTTAGTCCTCCACTGTTTCTTCTTTAGAAACTTCTGAAAGTGTCTTGTGAAGGCTGCAAAATCCTCATCACTTTCACTGCTTTCAGACTTTCTGCTTTCTGAATCATCTGACTCAGTCTCAGCTACTTTAGGAGGTGGAGTTGGTGACTTACTTCTGTATTTTCTGGTGGCTTCTGTCTTGAATGCCACTGTCCTTTCTTTATGTTCACTTCTTGTAGACTTCTCCTCTTCTTTCCTCACCATCAACTGCATCTCATAGGATAGCAGTTTTCCAAACAGTGTTGGTGGAGGGATATCTGCTAACTTTGTCATTTCCCTTATGGCACAGATCTTGGTGTCCCAATACTTAGTTAGGGACCTTAGAAACTTATCATTTAGCTCATAATTACTGAACTCTCTTCCATAGGACATTAGCTCATTGACAATCCTATAGAACTTCTTATAGCATTCTGTGATGCTATCAGACCTACCTTGCCTAAAACTTTCATATTCTTGGTTTAACAAAGATTTTCTATCCTGTCTCACTTCTTCTAAACCCTCCATGTACACTATAAGAGTATCTCACATCTCCTTAGATGTCTTACAGTGTATCAAGTTCTGAAAGGTAGCATCATCTATAACACTCACAATGATATTCTGAGCCCTCTTGTCCATTGTGGCTAGAATTATCTCATCCTTTGTCATTTCAGAGAAGTCTTTAGGTGTTCTCTGATTTGCATCCAGCACTGAAACCTTCATGTGCACATATGACCCTTCTTTAACTGTGATGTAAATTTTAGGGTCTGAGGCTTTCATAAATAGTCTCACCCTTTCTTTCCAGATGCCAAAAATTTCTTTTCTGCAAATGGGTAACTTCATGGATCCAAGTTCCTTATGATTCTCTGTTGAACCCATATTTCTTGATTTTCTTGATTCTGCAATTTACTTAGACTGATTCTGCCAACAGGATCTACTCAGACAGTTAAGTCCTTTTTGAGTAACCTTGCTTTGATACAACTTGAAAGATATTGTACCTAATCACCTAGAGGGGGGGTGAATAGGTGACTTAAATCTTTTTAACTTTTTAGGCAGAATTCAGATTATTTCACAGAGTTATAACTACTTTTTCACAGCAATCAATCAGCTATCACAGAATATCACAAGCACACAGTGAACACACAGGTTTATAGTGGTTCCCCAAGGTTTGGGTACATCCACTTTCCCCCTTCGCCTATCTAGTAGTGTACTAGATTCGGCCAAACTCCTCCACTATCTCAGATCCTCAGATCTTACACTCAGAACCCCAAAACAGGTTCCTACAGCTCAGGCCCAAGGCCCTACAACTCAGTCTTCTTCAAAGACCTACACTCAGCTTCTTCACAAAGCCTACACTCGGCCACAACAGGCCTACACTCAGCCACAACTGGCCTACACTCAGAGATATGAATCTCCTACACTCAGTCACACAGGCCCTACCACTCAGCCTTTATAATTACAGGCTTACAACTCAGATCCCTAAGGATCCTACAAGAAATTTAAAATACAAAGTGAATATACCTACAACTCTGAATAGAGAGATGAGTTGATAGGTTCTTGATGAGTTCTTGAATGAACTTTGCTGAGAACAATCTCACTTGGCTTTCTTCAAAGCTTCTTGAATGTAGAACACAATAGGATTGATTCTCTGCAGCTGATCTTTAATCACTACAACTTAAGATTTAGAACTAGGTCTGAACCCTTCTTCACAGCCTGGTTCCAACGGCTGTCTTCTTGGATGGAGCTCTCTCTCTCCAACTTCTTAGATCTTCACTTGATTCTTCAATGAATAGCTATATCTTCTTTTCTTTTTCAATCACTTGATCATCTGTTGAATCTCCTCTTTCTGTAGACAGTATAAGCCTATATATAGGCCTTCTTCATGGTAACCGGCTGGTCCGGTTCCTAACTGATTTCTGATAACTCTGACAGGTGCAGTAGACCGGCTGGAATGGCAGCTGTCAAGTCATCCAGTCAGTTCTTAAAAAATCTGTAACTGTCTGAAAGCGTCGAGACAGTCTGTCTTTAAGTGTCGACACTTATAGACTAAGTGTCGACACAAGTAGACTAAGTGTCGACATTAGCCTTCAAGGTGTCGACACAACTCCTTGTGTTGTAGAATTTATGTCTCGACACCGCTTCTTCATCATGTGTCGACACTGATATTCTGTGTCGACACAACTTCTTGTTCTTCTGCACTTAGTTGAATTCTTGTAAGTATCGACACAACTCCTTTGTATCGACACATCTTCATATGTTGAACTTGTTCAGTGTCGACACATTTTCTTGGTGTCGACACATGCCTTCTGTGTTGATACTTGCTGAGTGTCGACACAGCTCCTTGTGTCGACACATTCTTCTTTTGTTGAGACTTTGGCTGAGTATCGACACATCTCCTTTGTGTCGACACTTGTACTTAGAATTTTTGTTGAACTTCGCTGAGTGTCGACACAGCATCCTAGTGTCGACACTTTCTTCATGTGTTGAGTCTTCTGCTGTGTGTCGACACATTCTTCATTGTGTCGACACTTTCTTCATGAGCTGAGTCTTCTGCTGTGTGTCGACACATTGTTCATTATGTCGACACTTATACTTAGACTCTACTGACTTTTGCTGAGTGTCGACACAGCATCCAATTGTCGACACTTTCTGATGTAGACACAGTTCCTCTAGGTGTCAACACTGTTGTTAAGTGTCGACACAGCTTCATTGGACTTTTCTTCATTGAGTGTCGACACAGCCTTCATGTGTCGACACTTTCTGTCTGGTGTCGACTCTGTATCCCTGGTGTCGACACAATTACTCCGAGTGTCGACACTGGTTGCCTGGGTGTCGATACAAGTCTTCTTAAGTGTCGACACTTTGCTTCTGGGTGTCGACACATGGACTTAGAATCTTTTCATCTTTCCCTGCAAATACTTAACATGCACAAGGCAACTCAAAATACATCAAATATATTTTGATGTATATCATTGAGTAGGGTGAGGCTTCTTCAAATCAGGTACATTTAAACCAATGTACCCAACAAGTTCGTCTCTGCTGACGTTACCTTCTTTGAGAATGCCTCCTACTTCTCGGCTGAATCCTCCTCTCTTTCCCCCGCTTCCTTTCCTCTTCCCCCAGCTTCTGATTCTCCTGCTATTCCCTTCGTTCCCTTGTCTCCTACTGAGATATCCACCCCTCCGCCATCTCCGTCCCCTCCTCTCGCTCCACCTGTCTCTCCCACTTCTCCATCACCGTCTCCATCCTCTCCGCTGTCGTCGCTCTCTTCTCCCGGGCCAGCTCTCTCTGCCACGGACGCTCCGGATACCGAGGGGGCCGCCGACCTGGATCTCCCTGTGGCTCTTCGCAAAGGGGTGCGCACATGTACCCTACACCTCCTTACTGCTGTTGTTTCATATGATCGTCTTACCCCTTCTCGCAGGGCCTTTGCGCTGGCTATCTCTGCCACTGCCACGCCTCGTTCCTATCAGGATGCCCTTGCTATTCCCCACTGGAAGCTGGCCATGGATGAGGAAATGGCGACCCTCACGGAGCAGGGTACCTGGACTCTTGTTCCTCCTCCCTTCAGTACTGATGTTGTTGGCTGTCGCTGGGTCTTTGTGGTCAAATTTGGCCCCGACGGCACGGTGGACCGTTATAAAGCTCGCCTTGTTGCTAAGGGCTTTACTCAGACATATGGAGTTGATTACTTTGACACTTTCTCTCTGGTGGCTCATCTCAGCACAATCCGAGTCCTTCTCTCTGTGGCAGTCAATCGAGAGTTGTCGATTTCGCAGCTGGATGTCAAGAATGCCTTCCTTTATGGTGATCTTCAGGAGGCCGTCTATATGGATCAACCTCCTGGGTATGTTGATCAGGGGGGACCCGAGTATGCCGGTTGAAGAAGGCAATCTATGGCCTCAAGCAGAGCCCTAGAGCTTGGTTTGACAAGTTCAGCGGCATCGTGGCGGCCGTTGGTTTTGTGCGCAGCTCTGCCGATCACTCGCTATTTATTCGTAAAACCTCCTCGGGCCTGGTGGTTCTTGCTGTGTACGTCGATGATATTCTTCTCACTGGCGATGATCTGGAAGGGGTAGCCTTGACAAAGCGGCATCTTCGTCAACATCTGGTCACGAAAGATATGGGCTCTCTAGAGTACTTTTTGGGGATTGAAATCTCTCGGAAGCCCAACTCCTTAGTCCTCTCCCAGCATAAGTATGCTCTAGATTTTTTAAAAGAAGCAGGATTGACTGGAGCCAAACCTGCCCGATGCCCCATGACTATTGGAGAAGACAAAACCTGGACGGATGATTCTCCCCTTCTTTCAGATACTATGCGGTACAGGCGTCTAGTTGGTAAGCTCATATATCTCACAGTGACCAGGCCCGATATTTCCTATACAGTGGGGAAGGTGAGTCAATTCATGCAAGCTCCTAAGGAGTGCCATCTACAGTCCGCCTTGAGGATCTTGGCGTATGTCAAAGCAGTGCCTGGGAAAGGATTACTCTTTAAGAAAAATGGTCACCTAAGGGTTGAAGCATACTCAGATGCGAGTTACGTTGATGACAAAGGGGATCACAAATCTACCTCCGGTTTCTGCACCTTTGTTGGGGGAAATCTGGTAAGCCGGAAGAGCAAGAAGCAGTCTGTTGTTTCCAGGTCCAGTGTTGAAGCAGAGTATCGGAGTATGGCATCGACCACTTGTGAGTTAAAATGGCTACGGGCTCTCATGCTGGATTTAGGAGAGGTCTACCACCATCCTCTACCTATGTTTTGTGACAACAAGGCTGCAGAATACATCTCCAAAAATCCAGTCTTTCATGAAAGAACCAAGCACATTGAGGTCGACTGTCATTTCATTCGTGAAGAGATTTTGAAAGAACAAATTTGCACTCCCTTCGTCACTTCTGATAAAGAGCTGGCTGACATCTTCACCAAGCCAGTATCTACCTCTTTTCTTCATATTTGTGACAAGCTGGGCATGATCGATATATATGCTCCAGCTTGAGGGGGAGTGTTGAAGTTAGTGACCGGGCGGTCTGGCGGTCTGGCTTGGCGGGTTAATGACCGCACGGTTTGGCGGTTACCCTTCAGCGGTTTGGTTGTTGTGTGTTGTTGTCTGAGGTCCAAGCGGTCTAGCGGGTTATCTCTGGCGACTTGGAGACCGGGCAGTCTAGCGATCTACCATGGCGATCTCTCTCTCTCTCTCTCTGTTAGTAGCAGAGCGGTTAGCCCTTCTGCCTAACCGCGCGGCTTGTGCGGTTTGTGTCTGTATAGTCCGCTTGTGTCATGTAAATTTTTAGTCTCACATCTCTTATTTGTATTCTCTCTCTCTCCTCCATTCTATATAAGGGAGGTCATGTCTTTGTAATAGATACCTTCTTCGGATAATAAAGTTTCAGTTAAAACCATTTCGGTTTGTTTTTTGTTCGATTCTTACATCGAAGACACAATATTTTTCTAAAGCAAACACATCACGAAGCACATTTTTTGAATGCACAATATACTCCTGAAAGAATCATACCCCGAGACACATTTTTGGCATAATCTACTCCCGAAGGAATCACATTTTGAGACACATTTCTCGAAAGCACAACATATTCCTGAAGGAATCAAACCTCGATGCACATATTTCGAAGGCACCTTCTATTCCCGAAGAAATCATATCTCGATGATACAACATAATCATGAAGGAATCGTACCCCAAGGCACATTTTTTGAAGGCACAATCTATCCCCGAAGGAATCGCATCTCGAGACACATTTCTCGAAGGCACAACATATTCTTGCAGGAATCATACCTCGAGGAACATATTTCAAAGACAATGTCTATTTCCAAATGAATCACATCTCTAGACACATTTCTCGATGTCGCAACATAATCCTGAAGGAATCATACCACATGGCACATTTTTTGAAGGCACAATCTATCCCCGTAGGAATCATACCTTGAGGCACAACTTATTCCTGTATGAATAGTAACTCGGAGGCTCAACTTATTCTAGTAGGAATAATATTATGGAGGCAAAACTTATTCTCAAGGGAATAATAGCTTGGTGGCACATCCCAAAGCACAATATATTCTCGAAGGAATCACTTCTTGAGGCACAACTTATTCCCATAGGAATAGTAAATTGAAGGCTTAACTTATTCCCGTAGAAATTATATCTCAGAGAAATAACCATCAAATGCAAATATATCATAAAATATAAAGCGGTGTGAATTAGGTCAATCAAAATAAAAATCTTTATAAATCAAACAAGCCAATGACATGGTTCTGCAATACATAGGGTTAATCCTGAAGGAAATCTCATCTCTAGGTTAACCCTTAACTCAAGAAGAACTAAAAATAACTAACCTTTGAATTGTCTGCTCCGCTTTACTGACAAGAGCGGTGGGTAGTTCAACACTATATATGGGTTGACCCTGAAGCAAAGTTCCATCTTCAGTTCAACTCTTAGTTGTAGACACAACTAAATGAAGATGCTTACCCACAGACTTGTCTGCACTACCCTACCGATAAGAGCGACAGCCAGTCCGGGTCTAACTAGGGTCGACCCTGTGGAATGTCCCGTCTTCAGGTCAACCCTTATTTGTAGACAAAAGTGAATGAAGTGCTTACCCTCAGACTTGTTCGCACTACTCTATCGATAAGAGCGACGACCAGTCTGGGTCTAACTAGGGCCGACCCTGAAGGAATGTCTCATCTTTAGTTCAACTCTTAGTTGTAGACAAAACTGAATGAAGTTGCTTACCCTCAAACTTGTCCGCACTACTCTACCCACAAGAGCGGAGGCCAGTCCGGGTCTAACTAGGGTCGACCCTGAATGAATGTCCTGTCTTCATGTCAACTCTTAGTTATAGACAAAACTAAATGAAGATGCTTACCCTCAGACTTGTCCGCACTATTCTACAGATCAACTCTTAGTTGTAGATAAAACTAAATGAAGATGCTTATCCTCAGACTAGTCTGCATTACTCTGCCAACAAGAGCAGCAACCAGTCCGAGTATAACTAGGGTCGGCCTTGAATGAATGTCCCGTCTTCAAGTCAACTCTTAGTTGTAGACAAAACTAAATGAAGATGCTTACCCTCGGACTTGTCCACACTGCTCTACCAACAATAGTGGCAGCCAGTCTTAGTTGTAGACAAAATTGAATGAATTTGCTTACACTCAGACTTGTCTGCACTACTATACCGACAAGAGCGGCGGTCGGTCCAGGTCTAACTAGGGCCGATCCTGAAGGAATGTCTCGTCTTCTGGTCAACTCTTAGTCATAGACAAAACTAAATGAATATGCTTACCCTCAGACTTGTCCACACTACTTGACCAACAAGAGTGGCAGCCAGTCCGGGTCCAACTAGGGCCGACCTTGAAGGAATGTCCCGTCTTCAAGTCAACTCTTAATTGTACACAAAACTGAATGAAGATGCTTACCCTTAGACTTGTCTGCACTACTCTACCAACAAGAGTGGTGATCAGTCCGAGTCTAATTATGGTAGACCCTGAAGGAATGTCCCGTCTTCATGTCAACTCTTAGTTATAGACAAAACCTGAGCTATCTATCAACCCTGTAACGATCAAAAAGAGATTTTTGATATTTATAAACCGTTATGCACCAATATTGAATCTAATTCGTCGACTGAGGTTGAGCCTGAACGGGATGATATTTTTAACCTGGCTAAGATTGAGCCAAGCAGATTAACACTATGCCATGTAAGCACAATTTTGAAGCAGATAACTATATGTATCTTTATATACCATCTTATGTATAACCATAAGTTTTAAGGTTACGGGCTCTTGTATCCACCGACGGTGGGAATTTTTATCTCCTTCTCCACTATCGGTTGGCCGCCGAGTCTCAATGCCACTCCTCCAGCTGGCTCGTCATAGACAGGCGCTCCTTTCGGCGGTGGCCCGACGGCCTCGCACTACTGACAGTACCCGAGAAGACGTATTATAGGAAAGGAGCCTAGGTACTGCCAGTGCTCATTTTTCTGGCGATGCCTCCACCTGGAATCTCCCTTGAGAGGGCCTCTATAACGCCCCAAAACTCGGAAATGATCTGGTAGCGTCTTAAGGCCAATATGGGGCCCGACAAGGGTCACACAGCGTTGGACACTGGCATGTTCATGGCCGTGTCCTGCTACGAGTTCGACGATTTTTCGTGTGGTCGACGAAATGCATTTGATGATCCTTGGAGGTCGGGTATACGGCCTGACACACAGGCGTGTCCAGAGCCATGTCCTGCTCTATGTCGGCAGGGTGGTGTTGAGTGAGGTACACGGCCTGGGACACGAGCGTGTCCCAGTCGGACACGGGCGTGTCCAGGTCGGACACGGGCGTGTCCAAAGCCGTGTCCTCCACTGTGTTAGGCGGGCTATGTTGGGTGAGGGACACGGCCTGGAACACGGGAGTGTACTTGTCGACACAAGCGTGTCAAATGTTGACACGGGCATGTCAAAGCCTGTGTCCTGGTCGGGACGTGATAGTTTCCTGTGTTGCTTGAGGGACACGCCCCGTGATACGGGCGTGTAATAAGCTGACAAGGGCATGTTAATCAGTACACGGGCATGTCTGAGCCCGTGTCCTATTCTGCATTCGACGCGTGTTCAGATCATGAGACACGGCCTGTGACACGCAGTGTCACACGCCGTGTTCGGCCCAGGAAGTTGATTTTAAGTACGAATCATGGTCGTTCATTTCCTCCAAATAGGATCCAACGGCCCAAAGATCTCTCTGTTGTTATAATTCCGGGAGTTGAGGGTTAAACCCTCATTTTCTCTTAGGTTTTTTCTTTCTAATGTGTTAGAGAGAGGGGAGAGCATGGAAGAAGGAGAAGGAGAGATCCGGTCGCCGGTGGAGCTTTGGAGCCCCAAATCGCGTGTCGAGTCCAGATCCGTAGAGACGAGACCGTTGCGGTGCTTTCCATCTGGTTAGTTTTTCATTGCGCGAAAGCGAACCTCTAGGGTAATGATTCTCTTCTTGGACATGTGAAGTCCTCTTCCTTTCTGCATAGGAAACCCACTCTCGCGAGTATGCGGTGAGTGTGAGATGTTCCTTCAGGTGGACATGAATAGTCCTCCTAGTTTTGCATGTAGAGTCCGGAATCGAAGTACGGACATAGGCATGGCGTGTGAAGTGTCACGACCCGTCTCGACAGAAATCAGAGTGCGCTTTGAGACGAGTCGTGATGCCACAGGCATGGGCGGAAAGAAAGCCATGCCTGCTAAGGCGGATGCAGAAAATACTGAAAATAGTTTTAAAGTAGTTATTTTGGGGGAAAACATGTTTTTTTTATTATGCGGAAGCTTTCAAAATTTTAAATGCATATGTATTTTGTAAAATTCATGTTTTACAGGCTACTACTATAATTTTCATGTCATTATGATGCAACAAAGAGTGCACATGCGTTATATTCAGATTCTAGTACATAAATATTTATATAGCCTAGCAGTTGTCCATGATATCAGAGAAAATGGTTGATTGCAATTATTACATAAAAGAATTATTTGACAGAAAAAAAAGGTAAACATAGAACCTGAAACTTGAAGCAGACCGGGCTCGGGGACCTGGCGGCGCTGACACGAAAGCTAAGGCAATTCCAAAACACAAAGGAAAAGTCTCAGAACATTGAAATAAACAGAATGAGCAAGGTAAAGTACAGAACAGTAATAGAAGCAAAAAAGTATGAGTACCAGATTCTCATGAAGCAGAACTATCCGGGACAAACAAACAAAAAGCTAAACAGATCAAGTTAGTTAATTAGACTACTCCGGTGAATAGCCTAAAATTATTCATGTAATAGGTTGTAAGCTGTGATCGATGAAGGGTGTAGGTGCTATAGCGGACGCACATGGCTCACGATAGATCTGAGTGCAAGTCTTATCAGAAAAGTAATCCTGCTTGTCGTGACCATGCCAACAGATAGATGCCCAGTTAGACGCTATAGTTCAAGGATTCGCTTACAACCGCGGATTTGTTTTCAAGTTTCATACGAGATTATTTATCATATTATTTTATGACCATATTATGAGAGGAACCTTCAGATCGTGATACAGATTCACGTCAACGAGAAAGATCAGATTGGAAATAAATTTTACTCGGGTCTTACAATCAGATAGACATCAAAAACCAGACAGACATCAGAAACCAGAAAATTTTTCGAGTAAAAAGCAAAGGTAAGTTGAAGTGTATTGGATCGGAGATGTCAAAAATTCGCCTAGGTTAACAATTTCTAGGGCACAGTTATCTTCCAAGAAAAACATGCGTTCACTACCGAGCATGATATCGAATCACCAAGCATATATTTGTTATCCGTAATTCGTTACAAATGTGATTTTCTAATTCAAAAGTGTGTACGGTACGAGCGTGACATAACTCAACCACCTTTAAATCCCTAACCAGGAGCCTTAACAATGATCATTCAAATCTATTAATGCTCGTACTCAAGCTTACTGTCCTCATTTTATTCATCAAATAAAAATACAAATCCTTAAATTGAATATCCAATTAACTATCATTTACTAACTCGTCTCCCAATTACTCAAATATCATTATTTATATTCACGACTCGTGCTAATTCTATCGCGTGAACCTCAAACTAGGAACAAGTCTAATAAATGATTAATTATCTAAATTTAACTGACAACAAGCTATCAAAGGTTGATTCATATAAACATAAGGTCAGACAAAACAATTAAGTTCAAAATTTGCAAGAGAGAAGTGATCTCTACTTGCCTGAAAGAGAGCTGAAATTGGCGGAGGAGACCAAATTGCAGCACAAGCGAAATCGGAAAACTTGATATCCGACCAGCGGAAACACAAGCATATACGATAATGAGTTATCAAAAACTCTAACGCTAGCACACACAATAAATTATCACAGACTCAGATAGGAGAGGGCTAAGAAATTTACCTCCCTCATGAGCGAGGGGAGAAGAGATTCCACGCGGAGACGGAGACTTGGCGATGCTCGGCTAGGGGAACCCTAAATCGGAGAGGGCTTCCTTCACAAACCGTCAAAGAGTGCGACGAACGATGTCGGAGAACACATTTACAACAAGAAATAACTGATTCTTATGGGGAAAAAATTAGAAACACGAGCTCTACGAAGTTTGGAGACAAATAATCCCTAAGCAAAATAAGAAAATCTGAATAGAGGAGGGAAGGAAACCTTAGCGAAATCAGAGCCCATGAAAGAGGGAAAGCGGCTGTCGGAGGGAGAGAAGGCGGCTGCCGGCTTTGGAGTAGAGGGAGGAGGCGGCTGCCGGCCTCCAGGAGGCGAGAATAACTGGATGCAGCGGCTGCTGGAGGAGGCAGAGCCCCTGTCGGCCATGACAGGAGGAAGAGGTGAAGTCGGCGCCTGGAGAGGAAGTAGGAGAGGCACCGGCCCTTGGCTGCCAACTAGAGAAAGAGGGGGAGGAGCAGGCGGGGTCGACGACGAGCAGGAGGTGCGGGAGTCGGGAGCGGGTTGCGGCTTCAGCAGGAGACGGGATCTGCGTGTGCAGGAGCTAGGGTTTGCGGGATACGGTGCTTACCCTAGACCGATGGGTTTAAGAAGGGGGGGATTGGCTCGGGTTAGGTAGGAATAGATTAGGTTTTTATATATATATATAAATAATAAAATAGGTTTTTATAAAACCGGGTTGTTACATTCTCCCCTACTTAGGAAGTTTCGTCCTGAAACTTCTCTGAGAAACTCTGAATGGGGTCAAAAACAACGAAGATTCAGACGATATTCATTCCAACAAGGTTTGCAGATCAAGACACTTTATTGTAACGACCTAGGGAGGACCCCTAGCGCCGCCCGGCCCACCAGCAGCCCATGGAGGACCCATGGCGCCACGGTGGTACAGCCGTAATCCACAAGGCAAAGAAGTTAACTATGAATACAAAGAAACCGAAGGAGAACAAGCGCAGAGGCTTACTAGGATTGGATTCAAGTTCACAGGAGAACTCTTTAGTCATAGCGGGTTCGGACAGATGTGAAAGATTGACTTCAAGGAGCACAGAAATTTCTTCAGTTAGCTCAAAATTGAAAGTTAAGACTTGAGAATCCGAGAGCAAGAAAAGTCCTTGCACGAAGCGGCGATAGAACATCGAAGAGGAGAAGGAACTGAATGACAATTGATTGTCTGCAGAAACGAGTAATCGCAGAGATGGAAGAACACAAATCAACGCTGAAGAAATACAGCGCATCAATTCACAAAGAGAAACTCATTTCTCACTGACACTCAGAAGCTAACTAGGAAGGGGATACTGGATGACCATATAAGATTGACAGACGCGCGAAATGGGAAGGACTAATTACGAATATCGGGGAGTTAAATTTAGAGATTTTAACACATTTTCTACTGTCAAGTGCATAACTTATGCAATAATTACAGCATTTTCATTGGACAACTCTAGGCAATAATCAGGCAAGTGCAACAATGTGAATATGTGCGATGTCAAGCAGATAGTAAATCCATGTGTGTACAATCATTATTGTTGTTCTTGGCTTAACACTTGTGCAATGATTTATGATATGCATGCAAATGAATGGATATATATGTCATGTTAAGGCCCATATCACTTAACATGTCATGCATATTATGACTCTAATGCCAGCGCACTTGAAAATATTAAACCGCTCATACAATTTAATATTCGCAAGAGGTGTATATCCTAGTGGAAATTCATATGCACAAAAATGTTAAGTTTGCCCATAACCCCTTAACATTCGTGTGCATACTACTCATGCTTATGAGTGAGTGTGTGCGTGTTTCAGCCGCGAACAACAAATAATGACAAGCTGAGTGAAGAAATGATGCATGCTTATATATTTATAAAATAAGTTTCAAAATAAGTGATATTTAGAAAATATTTTATCCTTAGAACAAACCTGGCTCTGATACCAACTGTCATTCAGTTCCTTCTCCTCTTCGATATTCTATCGTCGCTTCGTGCAAGGACTTTTCTTGCTCTCGGATTCATTATGTATGAATAGCTGGAGAAGACTCCGTGCTGATGGTTGTTTTTGGGTTTTCTACGTGGTAGATTGCAATAGGGAGCCTTGGGGAGTAACCCCAAGGTGCACCCGGAAAACTGGGCAGATGCGTGGTTCTGCCATCTTGGTGGCCTGGGAGCCAACTTGTACATAACTGGGTTATGTAATATCGTGTGATCGATACTCGGGCTTCGGGGAAGCTTGACCCGCGCTGATGACTTAAATTGACGTGGCGATGTGAGCAACGAGTTGAGTGGAACTGTTCCCGCTCTATGTCATTCGGTTTAAGGGGTTGTTGGATCCCTAGTTGGATTTGGGCTAGGTTCACTAAATTAGGATGTTTGACCCAACATGTATAGCTAGGGTCATGTGTGTGTCCTAGAGTCTAGGTCATGTCCTTAGAATCACCACTACATGGACCAGCCATCAACAGAGTGCAAAAGACTCAAGACTTAGAGAAATTTCACTCAGAAAATGAGTACGACGTTCGTCGAACTCAGGTCGATGAAAGTCGTGCTCAGCTCGACGAACTTAGAGAGAATTCTCTGAGCTGAGCTCGACAAACTTGAATCTCAGGTCGATGATTTCCAAAGTATACTTTAACAGTCTAAGTCCAGAATTCTTCACACTTAACCCAGTCGACGAACTTAGTTCTCAGGTCGACGAACTTAGTTCTCAGGTCGATGATTGCTGGGTATTCTACTTCAACATCTTATTCTAGAAACATCTAAGTATTGGAAGTCCAGTATCATACTCCAGTCGACGAATTCACCTTCTCAGCTCGACGAATTTAGACCACAGTCTTGGCAAGATTTATCAAGTAGCAGTTAGAAGCTCTCAGCTCGACAAAACTAGTTCTTAGGTTAACGAACCAAGTTCTGAGGTCGACGATTTCTGGACACATTTCTTTAACATTCTCAAGTCCAAGAAACATGGAATTCTGTTCTTCAGTTGACGAAGTTATATTCTCAGCTCGACGAACTTGATGCACAGAATTAACAAGATTCTAGAGAAAGCAGTTATCTATTCTTAGGTCGACGATCTTGGATCTCAGCTCGACGAACAAAGATTATCTGGTCGACGAACTTGACTTCTCTGCTCAACGAACTCTGGACACAGATCAACGAATTTTGTTCTCTGCTCAATGAATTCTGTAAAGTTCCAGACTTAGAAATTTCCCTCCCTTTGTCCATTTTCTATTGCAATAATTCCTGAGTAATCAATGCTTAAATATTCTCTGAATATTACTGTTAGAAGCAAGTATTGATTACGGTCTTCATCAGGATTATTGTTTGCCGTTTTTCCATGGGATAGTTGGGGAAATCAATCAATGCAAATATTCTCCAGGCTGTCAGCATTAAATGAAGGAAGAAATTCAAATTCAGAAGGAAGATTACACAAAAATATAAAAAGGATTTTTCCTTTTCTTCCTCAAAAAGAATAGAGACAACAACACAGTGAATAGGCTTTTCTTCTTCCTTCTCGTCTGAACATAAAGAACAAAATACACAGGGCAATAACACAGCAAAATCAGAAGCCCTAGAATAGAGAAAGAACAGCAAGTTGAAGAAGAAGAAGAACAACCATTTAAATCAAGAGTCTTCTTTTGTCTTCATCCCAGGATTCTTCAAAGGACAACAATCATTATATCAGTCAAGAAGCACCTGTATATCTGCTGGTCAAGGCTGAAACAGTGAAGGCCTACTCACCCTGAAGCAAAGCTCTATCCTTCCTGAACAAATCTGTATCTCAGGGGGAGCTTTGTCAAAATCAAGATCCACTAAAGTCTTCTCAGTTGTATTTGAGAAAGAGAAGACATAATCACTCTCTCATACCCCACTGTATAAAGGGTTCTTAACTCCCTTCAAAAATTATTCCTGGTTGCAAGTCACCTGATCAAACGACTTGAGGATTGGTTTTTGAGCACCTGATCAAAAGCTCATTGGTGGCAGTCACCTGATCAAAAAACTGAGTGGATTCCTACCATGGCGATAGAAGAGTGGATGTACCCAAGTTTAGGGGAACCACTATAAATATTTTGTGTTGTCTGGTTACTCTTTTTTCTTTTGTTCTTGTTGTGGTTGTGTGGCTTAGGTTTTCTGTGTTTATGGTATTTAATTTAATTTCTACAGCACCTGTGATAGGTTGAATTATCTTAGGATTGATTTGTTAGTTAGCAAAAAAGTTTTATAAACCCTAAATACTTTATTCACCCCCCCCCCCTCTAGAGTATTTCAGATCTAACCCCTTACTTTAAATTGGTATCAGAGTGAGGTTCCTTTGGTTGTACAAGCTAATGCTTGAGCCAAAAGATCCTGAGTTATATCAGAGCTTTATTTCTATTAGATATATATTTACAGCATGGCACAGAACAAAGATTATGCAAGCACCAGATGCAACCTAAATAGGTTTGCCATCTGGAAGGCAAGAATCAAGTTATATATTAATTCTATTGATGAGGATATCTACAATTCCATCTTGACAGGTCCTCCTCAAGCTACTGCCTCTACATCTACATCAGCTTTAAGCACTAATGTAGTTCCACCACCTGAGTGGACTGAAACCCAGAAGAAAGCAAAGGTTGCTAATGCCAAAGCCATGAATATTCTGGCCCAA
This sequence comes from Platanthera guangdongensis, assembly GCA_039583875.1. NCBI lineage: Eukaryota > Viridiplantae > Streptophyta > Magnoliopsida > Asparagales > Orchidaceae > Platanthera > Platanthera guangdongensis. The sequence goes on from CM077166.1 coordinate 49,931,946, forward strand.
ACAATGTCTGATGATATTTTCCAAAAAGTGGCATAATGCACATCAGCTAAGGCCATTTGGGACTCTCTCAACCAAATGGTGGCTGGATCAGCATATGAGAGAAAAGATAGAAGATCCAATCTCATATCCCAATATGAGAACTTCAAGAAGGATGAAGCAGAATCTATTGCAGATATGTACAACAGGCTGAGCTCAATCATCGATGAGTTGAAGACCTTGGACAAGGACATCACCCTCACTGAGGTGAATGATAAAATCCTTATGTGCTTCCCAAGCTCATGGGATTCAAGGACCTGGCCAATCAAGGAGGTCAGAAGCCTAAATGAGATTTCCACAGAATCTCTTCTATGAAAGCTCAAATCTTATGAGCAGCTCATTAAATCCAGAGAAGCAGCAGAGCAAAGGACACCTCCACCAGCCAGGAAGGAACACAACCTGGCATTCAAGGCCGTTGAAGAATCTGAAGCCTCAACGGTGAATGAAGAATTAATGAGTCTCCTAGCCAAAAAAAAATTTACAAGATGACAAGGAAAGACTTTAGAAGAAAGTCATCCAGGCAGGATGACAAGCCAAGGTATGACAAAACCCCTACTAAAAAGGTGGTTTGCTTTGGTTGCAGGAAACCTGGACACTTCATCTCAGAGTGTCCAGAAAACCAGAAGAAAGCGAAAAGAAAAGAGAAGGATACAAGAAGACAACAAAGTTCAAGACCTTCCTCCAACAAATACAAGAAGAAGGAGAAAGGCTTTGTAGCTGAATCCTGGAGTGAAACTGAGGATGAATCCACATCTTCCAACTCCAGTGAAGAAGAAGAAGAGGCAAGGGCCAAAGAAGCCTGCCTCATGGCCATTGATGCCTCCAAAAGTCAGACAGATGAAGAAGATGCATCTGACAATGAAGAAGCTTCTGAATCAGAAGTTGATCATGTATTGTCAACTTTTGATTATAGCTCTGACAGTATAAATCTGAATTCAAAATCATGTGTATTGATTTTATAAACTCTGATAAAGAAATCAAAGCACTTAGGGAAAAATTAGCTAATCAAGAAACTATGATTGCTGAAAACCCTAGGTTAAAGGAAGAATTAAATCTAGATAATGAACAAATTAACTCCTTAAAAACTGAACTATGTGAGGCCTAACAACTTGAGGAATCTCTCAATGGGAGAAGCCTTAGGCTAATGGACATCATAAGCACAGTCAATTCCAGACTAAATGGCAAGCTAGACTTGGGTGTTTCATCAAGTTTACCCCCCATTCTCAAGAAAAACATATTAACAACCCCCATAAAATTTGTATCTGTTAAGGGTAAGGAAAAAGTAGACAGTAACAATTCCAATCAACCTGAAATTAAACACACAAATATGGAAAGAAGAAAGGATAAAAAAATTAATATGCGGAACAATGTTCAGCAGATTTCGTCGAACTCAGATCGACGAAATGTGGACAGTTCGTCAAACTCAAGTCGACGAACTCTAAACGCAAAGTTATATAATAATTATTCATCTTACTACGATCGATGAACTCTGTATGGTTCGTCGAGCAGAGATCGACAAACTTGGGGCACAGAAAATGATTATGTTCATTCTCTAAGCAGAGATCGACGATCTCATCCCATTTCATCGAACTCTGGTCGACGAACTCACAACATTTCGTCGAACCCAGGAAGACTTAATAAAAATTATAACTATAACAGCAACCCTAATCAAACCAGAAAACCCTTTAACCCTCTTGCTGATTGGATAATACCACCTAGAAGATATCACCCCTTAGGATATAAATCACAACATGAATTCTCTGTGATATCTAGCTTTTATTATCAGCAAAACAAAGGACCCATGGTAACCTGGGTCAAGAACAATTAATTATTTTCTCTGCAGGTGAAGAGTTGTCCAGTTGTTAATCAACTATGGTATCTGGACAGTGGATGCTCCAAGCACATGACTGGTAGTAAGGACAACTTACACAATTACAAGTCCAAGCTGGGACCAAAGGTAATCTTTGGTGATTCAAAGTGTGGCCAGTCTGAAAGCTATGGAGAAGTAAGGATTGGAGCAGTCACATTCAAGAAGGTGACTTATGTAAAAGGACTCAAGCATAACCTTATCTCTATCAGCCAATTATGTGATGAAGGTTATCAGGTACACTTTATCTCTACATCCTGTATTATTTCTAATAAAGAAAAACAAAAAGTTTTAATTGGAAATAGACAAGGAAACATATACTTTGTTGATTTTCTTTCTGCCAATTCAGATATTTGTTTGCTTAATATTATTTGCAATCAAAATGAATTATGGCATAAAAGAATAGAATATGTAAACATGAAAAATATTGCTAGGCTATCTAAAGACAGTCTTATAAGAGGCTTACCTTCTGGTCCCTACAAGAAGGAAGGCCTTTGCAGGGCTTGTCAACTAGGCAAGCAAACTAAATCTAGTTTTAAATCAATTAATAAAAGTAATTCAACCAGGACCTTGTACTTGCTACACATGGATCTCTTTGGACCCATTGTTGTACAAAGCCTAGGAGGGAAATCCTAAACTCTAGTCATTGTAGATGACTTCTCAAGATTCACTTGGGTGTTCTTTCTGAGATCTAAGTTAGATACCTTATAGTTCTTACAGATTTTCTCAGGACCATATAAATTGAGTACTTTACTCATGTTGCATTGATCAGAAGTGATCATGGTACAGAGTTTGAGTCTCTTCTTATGCATGAGTTCTGTGAGAAGGAAGGTATCAGGCACTGCTTCTCAGCTCCTAGAACTCCCCAACAAAATGGGGTAGCTGAAAGGAAGAATAGAACTGTGATTGAAGCTGCAGGCACATTACTTGCAGATGCTTATATGCCACTATCCTTTTGGGAAGAGGCTGTAAGCACAACAAATTATGTACTGAACAGAAGCTTGATACATAAACTTAAGAATATGACTCTTTATGAATTACTTAAAGAGAAGAAACCTAAAATCACTTATTTTAAAGTATTTGGATGTGTATGTTATATACATAATAATAACAAGAAATATATTAGAAAGTTTGAAGCTAAGGCTGAAAAGAGAATTTTTCTAGGATATTCCCAAATAAGCAAAGCTTATAGGGAGTTTAACAAATCTACTTTAAAAATTGAGGAATCAATTTATGTTACCTTTGATGAAACTAACATGTCTTATAAGGAGAAAGAGATTTCTACCAGAAACACTTTGCAGGTACCTCACTTGTGTGAGAAAATGGGTGAATTAAACCTTCCACAAGAAGCTATAACACCCTCTCCTCCACAAGTTGTTGAAGATAGCGAAGAAGAATCTTTGGAAGAAGTTGAACCTCATTCAACATCAAACATAATTCCACAAGAGGAATTAAATCCAAATGTTGTAGCTGAACCAACTCCACCCACTGATCTTATCACACTAAGGGATCACCCTAGATCCCAAGTGATTGGAGACATAACAGTAGGTGTACAGACAAGTCATCAACTCAACCAAGATGTGATGCATGCTTATTTTCTCTCTCAAGTTGAACCTCAATCCATAAAAGATGCTGAGCAAGATCCCCACTGAATCATTGCAATGCAAGAGGAACTTAACAAGTTTGAGAGATGTAGAGTTTTGGATTTGGTTCCAAGACCCAAAGATTACCCAGTCATTGGAACCAAATGGGTATATAGAAACAAGCTTGATGCCCATGGTGCAATTGTGAGGAACAAGGCTAGGCTTGTTGCTCAAGGATATAAGCAAGAAGAAGGCATAGACTATGATCAAACCTTTGCACCAGTTGCAAGGTTAGAGGCAATCAGAATCTTTCTTGCTTATGCTGCCTACAAGAAGTTCAAGGTATATCAGATGGATGTAAAGAGTGCTTTCCTGAATGAAGTACTAAAAGAAGAGGTTTATGTTGAACAACCTCCAGGTTTTGTCTCCCCAACTCATCCTTCTTATGTATTTAGATTGCATAAAGCCCTCTACGGTCTAAAGCAAGCTCCAAGAGCTTGGTATGAGACCTTAGCTAGCTTTCTGATAGAGTATGAATTCACTAGGGGCATAATAGATAAAACATTATTCACTAAGCACCATAAGGATAAAATCTTGTTAATACAAATATATGTAGATGACATTATATTTGGGTCCACTGATTCCAAATTATGCAAGAGGTTTTCTGACCTCATGCATTCAAAGTTTGAGATGAGTAGCATGGGTGAGCTCTCCTACTTCTTTGGTCTCCAAGTGAAGCAGCTACCTGATGGCATCTTCATATCTCAAGCTAAATATGTTAAAGAGCTTCTCAAAAAGTTTGGGATGGCTGATACCTCAGCAAAGAAAACACATATGGCTACTAATGTTGTAATAAATTCTAATCCACATGGGAAACCTATTGACCAGAAGTTATATAAGGGCATTGTTGGGTCCCTATTATATCTTACAGCTAGCAGACCTGATATAATGTTTGCCAAATATCTTTGTGCTAGGTTCCAAGTGAACCCTAAAGAATCTCACCTAATTTTCTTAAAAAGAATTTTGAGATATATAAAGAGTTGTCCTAGTCTAGGCCTATGGTATCCTACTGAGTCAGAATTTGAGTTAACTGGATACTCAGATGTTGACTTTGTTGGATACAGGGTAGACAAGAAAAGTACCTCAGGAACTTGTCAGTTCCTGGTATGATACTAGTGTCTTGGTTCTATAAGAAACAATCATCTATGTCCATATCAACTGTTGAAGCAGAATACATTGCAGCTGGCAGTTGCTATTCACATATGCTATGGATTCAGAATCAACTCCTAGACTATAGTTTCAGCTTAAATAATTCAACTTTACTATGCGATAACACAAGTGATATATCCATAGCACAGAATCCAGTCCATCACAGTAGGACTAAGCATATAAACATTAGACATTATTTCATTAGAGAGTGTGTAGACAAAAACAAAATTAAACTTGTCTATATCTACACTGATTTACAAAGAGCTGATATTTTCACCAAACCCTGGGATGAAAGAAATCACTTGTTCTTTATAAATCAGCTTGGAATGAACAATGGAGAAGCCTTAGTTTAATCTCTGTCTGCACTCGACGAATTTGCCAAAGTTCGTCGAACAGAGCTCGACGAACTGGGGAAAGTTCTTGAAATATTCGTCGAACGGAGATCGACAAACTCTCTGTGAGTGAAGTTGTGTTCGTTGACCGGAGGTCGACGAATCTGCTTCAGAAAACTTTCATCGAACGGAGCTCGACGAAATGTCTTCAAATCTTCAGACTGAGCTCGACGAATTGTTTACCTCCAAATTATTTCATCGACCTCAGATCGAAGAATTATTTTTTTTTTGTGGAATGGAGTTTTTTGATTCATATTCTGGAAAATCTTATATCTAGGTTTTCTTCGACCTCCGTCCCACGCTTTCAGTTCCCTTGCACTTGATCTTTGTTTTTATCTTGCAGGTGAACTAATGGCGACTCCAGCAGGCACCCTCGTAGCAATGAAATTCGACACTGGATTTGATGTCGATTTCGATTCCTTCCAACACTCAGACCCAATCTTTTTTGACATCCTGCAACTCCTTGAAGAACAGTAGTTGAAGAATCTGTTGTCCACCAGGATCAAGATATCTGGCGCTGAGATCAGAGAGTGGGTCTATACTTCTTCCACCACATATGAGAACTCTATGATTGGCACAATCTCTGGTAATGTTGTTCCACTTACCCCCGCCGTTCTAACCGAAATTTTTGGATTAATTAACGGTGAAGAAGAGTTAGAAATTGATACTGAGGAATTTGATGTGATGCTGAGTATGATGGGGCATACTGGAGAGACCCCAAATAAATTGCTGAAGAAACAACTGTCTGCCGAGTTCAAATTTCTCGCAGACATTGTGGGGAAAGTGTTGTTAGGCAAGCACACTGCCCATGATTATGTGTGTTGTGGTAAACAAGAAGAAGGTAAACCATTCCTGGTAATGTGTGTTGTGGTAAACAAGAAGAAGGTAAACTGGGCTTAGATCATGTTTGATCTGATTGAGAAAAAGAATACAAAGAAAGAGGTTTGTTTTGGAAGAATATTAGGAATCCTCCTGAAGGAGAAGGCTGCTGAATAACTGGTCTCCCCGACTATATTCATCAATGCCTCCAAGAGGCTCACCTGTGCCCTTTTTGGCAAGTGGGAGAGGACCATCACTAAGCCCTCCAAGGCTCCATCCTCTTCCTCGAGGCCTTCTGAAAGCACAAGGGCAGTAATAGCCTCTCCCTCACCCTCAGAAGCAGCTCCCTCCTCATCCAACATTCCTTCTCTTCCACAACAACAACCACCACAACAACCAGTTCATATTCCTACTCCAACTTCATCTCCTGCCAATTATCCACAAATAAATACCATTGAAATTCCCTCTTCCCCCATTCAGGAATCCCATCAACCCTCTCCTTCCCAATCACCACAACCATCCCCATCTCAATCCCCCCTTCCACCTCATTTAACTATCACAGATCCCTACACATTTATCTCCTCTCACACATTTAATCTCATGATTCCCCCATCATCCCCACATCAAGAACCCATCCTTACACCACCAATTCCACCCTATACAACAGCTCCTCCCTATGTCCCCTTCCCTTTCCTAGTCCAAACAGACCTTCCATCTTCTGCACCTGACTACACACATACAGACATGTCTAGTGCATTTTCTGTTTGCTCCAACTGTGGTCATCATAATCCCTACTCCTCCACTGCCCCAGAATCCCTCTATTTAAACTTCTCTGATATCGCTAAAGATCAACTTGCATTCATATCTCCCACTCTTCAAACTCTTTTAAACAAAGCTCTAGCTCCTCTCACTGCTTCCATCCAAACTCTCTCTGCCCAAGTTGTTGCTCTATCTCCTGTCCCTTCTTCTGAGGGACTGGCTCCAGGACCCTCTGCAGCCAGTCAGGGGGAGATGCTTCATGATGAAGAAGCTCCAGTAACAGCAGCAGCAGTAGAGTTTGAAGCAGCAACAAAAGAAGCAAAAGAAGAAGCAGAAGCAGCAACAGAGTTTGATTCTTTTATGACTGATTCTTCTGAAGATATACCAGATCCTTCTACAATAATAGACTTAATAGAATCAGATACTGAGATGGATGAGCCTGTTTTGGCTGAAATAGATACTGTTGGTGATTATATTATAAATCTCACAGTAGATCAAATAAATTTATTGAGGATTTTTGATATAGCTTATTTGAAGAATCTGCAAGCAGATAGCATCAAGCCATCTTTGGCTATAGTTCCTTACACCTCTCCTATAAGCCCCAGGTTGTCATGCAACTTAAGGCTACTTTTGTAATTCCAGAGGCTCATGTCCTGCCATCTCCACCCAGAGCTGATCCCATCATTATTTCATCCCCTCCAAAAGATAGTTCTGCTCCTACCTTCATAATGGATGATTCACCCATACCTGATCTTGATACACTGATCATGGCAGATATAGAAGAAGAAAATAAAACAGTGGCTGAAAGTATTGTTATGCATAGCCCTCCTATTCCAGCTTCAGCTCCTTCTCCAACTCCTCCTTCAGCTCCTACTCAGGCTGAAAAACCAATTGATAAATCAGTACTAAAGGTCATTGATGTCTTATATGATGCTCCTCAAGATTTTGATGATGAGGATGATGATCAAGAGGACTCAGATGATGAGCCCAAGAAAAAGAAAGTATCTAAGAAGAGGAAAGATCCTCCACCTCCTGCCCAAAACCAAATCCAGCAAATGACACTCCATACTATATACTCCAGAAGATCACACCATATAAGGGCATGCCAGCATGGATGTGGCTGTCCAAAAATCAACAGAAAGAAAGGAAGAAAAGCAGGAGATATTCCCCACCTCCTCAAAGATACAGAAAGGATCCTCCTCCTCCTCCTCCACCTGTTGTTGGTGCTTCCAGTTCTTCAACTCAGAGGACTACCGAGTTTCAAACCTATCAAGGACATTAGGGTAGGTCCTCCTCTTCAGGAAGCAGCCAGCAAACACATTATTCATCTGGCAAACAGCAACATCAACAACATCAACAACAACAATTCACTGAACATTAAAAGGCTGAAAGCCCCAAGAGACCTGCTTCCCCTCCTGTACCCTTTGAAGATTCAGAGTCAGCTATAACTGCTAGGATGGCTAGATTCCAGGAATTGGTTGCCCTATCCATGATCAATAAAGTAAGAGCTGAAGGAAAGGATCCATCTGAATATACTACAATATCCAAGTACAGAAAGGAAGAACTTAACAGGTCTGCTAAGGCTAACAAATTTTTCAATGTTGATGATTATATAAAGTTACATCCTGAAGTTGTAGTGCTAAGAGCCACCTCCCTTAACATCATTGGAGTTACTGACATGACCATGACAAAAGCTCAAGCAGCAGATCCAAATAGGGAGATCAAGTTTACACAGCGTGGTGACAAAACTAAGGAGGATAAGCCAAAGGAGCCCAAGAAGAAGAAATGAACTTTAAACTGTTTAAGTTTTTTGATTATTTTAAAACTGTCTGTTTATATTCTGATACAAAGCTCTGTGTGTATATATATCTGATGCACATTTAAATTTTTCATGCCAGATATATGTTTTATTGCTTTGTTATTAATGTGAGTCTGTAATTAGTGACCTTACCCAAATAGGGGGAGATTGTTGATCCCTAGTTGGATTTGGGCTAGGTTCACTAAATTAGGATGTTTGACCCAACATGTATAACTAGGATTATATGTGTGTCCTAGAGTCTATGCCATGCCCTTTGAATCAACACTATATGGACCAGCCATCAATAGACTACAAAAGACTCAAGACTTAGAGAAATTTCACAAAAAAAATGAGTTCGACGTTCGTCGAACTCAGGTCGACGAAAGTCGTGCTCAGCTCGACGAACTTAGAGAGAATTCTCTGAGCTGAGCTCGACGAACTTGAATCTCAGGTCGACGATTTCCAGAGTATACTTCAACAGTCTAAGTCCAGAATTCTTCACACTTAACTCCAGTCGACGAACTTAGTTCTTAGGTCGATGATTGCTGGGTATTCTACTTCAACATCTTATTCCAGAAAGATCTAAGTATTGGAAGTCCAGTATCATACTCCAGTCGATGAATTCACCTTCTCAGCTCGACGAACTTAGACCACAGTCTTGGCAAGATTTATCAAGTAGCAGTTAGAAGCTCTCAGCTCGACAAAACTAGTTCTCAGGTTGACGAACCCAGTTCTGAGGTCGACGATTTCTGGACACGTTACTTCAACATTCTCAAGTCCAAGAAACATGGAATTCTGTTCTTCAGTTGACGAAGTTATATTCTCAGCTCGACGAACTTGATGCACAGAATTGGCAAGATTCTAGAGAAAGCAGTTATCTATTCTTAGGTCGACGATCTTGGATCTCACTCGACAAACAAAGATTATCTGGTCGACGAACATGACTTCTCTGCTCGACGAACTCTGGACACAGATCGACGAATTCTGTTCTCTGCTCAACGAATTTTATAAAGTTCCAGACTTGGAAATTTCCCTCCCTCTGTCCCTTTTCTATTGCAATAATTCCTGAGTAATCAATGCTTAAATATTCTCTGAATATTACTGTTAGAAGCAAGCATTGATTACGGTCTTCATCAGGATTATTGCTTGTCATTTTTCCATGGGATAGTTGGGGAAATCAATCAATGCAAATATTCTCCAGGCTGTCAGCATTAAATGAAGGAAGAAATTCAAATTCAGAAGGAAGATTACACAGAAATATAAAAAGGATTTTTCCTTTTCTTCCTCAAAAAGAATAGAGACAACAACACAGTGAATAGGCTTTTCTTCTTCCTTCTCGTCTGAACATAAAGAACAAAATACACAGGGCAATAACACAGCAAAATCAGAAGCCCTAGAACAGAGAAAGAACAACAAGCTGAAGAAGAAGAAGAACAACCATTTAAATCAAGAGTCTTCTTTTGTCTTCATCCTAGGATTCTTCAAAGGACAACAATTACTATATCAGTCAAGAAGCACCTGGATATCTGCTGGTCAAGGCTGAAACATTGAAGGCCTACTCACACTGAAGCAAAGCTCCATCCTTCCTGAACAAATCTGTATCTCAGGGGGAGCTTTGTCAAAATCAAGATCCACTAAAGTCTTCTCAGTTGTATAAAGCGTTCTTAACTCCCTTCAAAATTTATTCCTGATTGCAAGTCATCTGATCAAAAGACCTGAGGATTGGTTTTTGAGCACCTGATCAAAGGCTCATTGGTGGCAGTCACCTGATCAAAAACCTGAGTGGATTCCTACCAGGGTGGTAGAAGAGTGGATGTACCCAAGTTTAGGGGAACCACTATAAAATTCTTGTGTTGTCTGATTGCTCTTTTTCTTTTATTCTTTTTGTAGCTGTGTGGCTTAGGTTTTCTGTGTTTGTGGTATTTAATTTAATTTCTGCAGTACCTGTGATAGGTTGAATTATCTTAGGACTGATTTATTAATTATCAAAAAAGTTTTATAAACCGTAAATTCTCTATTCACCCCCCTAGAGTATTTCAGATCTAACCCTTACTTTCAGGGGCCTACCGATGGCATAGAGGGCGGGTCTTAGGCTTCGGCCAGAAAGACTCAAATGCTCGCGATGTTGCCATCCTGGGGGCGGTGGTGGACCAGGTTCACCAAGAATGTACCATGAGAGCACGGGGTATGTGGTCGTGCGTGCCTACGCCTGCGGTGAAGTGTGCTTAAATTGTACTTTCACTATCTTATTTTGTTATACTAATAAAATGCAGGGAAGGAACACCGCCACCCCTATTTAGGGGTGGGGTCGTTATAATTTGGTCAGCCCTAGCTGACTGTTACTTTTGTTTGCCACCACTGCGGTGGAATGTTGATTGCAAGTGCTGCGGAGCCTAGTGTCAACTAGCGGGCTGAAGCCCTGGTTGCTGTGCAGACCCTCGAAGGCCAAAAGCCAATGTTTACTTTTATGCTCATGTGTGGCCGGCCTGGATGCCGATGTTTGGAAGACATTTATTATTTAAAGTAAACTCTTATAAGGTCATAAGGTCAAGTACTTTGTGTATTTATACGCTCATTCCTACTGTGGGTTCTTAGTGGACATTCATGATGTGTCTTGGGTTCTTATAACTGTTTAAAAAAGATTCCGCTAGAATGCTATGAGTTAGAACGCGTGTTCCTTTGGCAGTAATTTGGTATTAATACGTAACTCCACTAACTGTCTGTGGTATATGGCATGGGGCCCCAGCCGGACCTTCTGTTATATCCCATGTGACGGATGGGGGTGTTACAATTTGGTATCAGACTATGGCTTCGGTCTTGCTTATTTGAATTCGTGGGCGAATTATTTTAAGGGGTGGTGAGCACATGTATGTGCGTTATCGTTATAACATGAAAAAAACCCATAAATGTCCACTTAGGAATGAAAATACACTTGCTTTGAGGAACCTAAGTGTTCCAATGATTGCTTTTAGCAATCTGTATGTTGCCCAATCGAGGTTTTTTGCTATTATAGGTGACTAGGAGCGGTGCTGGACAGTCGGAACGTTCGCAATCAGCGGAGAGCAGTGCACCTAATGATGTGCCTGCAACCCCTCCTTCAGCAAAAATCATTAGACTGGTGGCTGAAGCGGTGTTTGCAATGATAAACGCCCAACAAGGAATGCAAGTGCAACATCCTTCCCCTGTAGTAGAGCAGGTACCTCTTCGAGAAGCAGAACCTAGAAGGGTAGAACAAGTGGTGGTAGAGCCATTGATACCTAGAAGAGCGACAGAGAGACAGCTCAAGCATGTAATGAGCTTTAACCCTCCGGTGTTTTCGGGAACAGGAACTCCAACCCAGGCTGAAGATTGGCTCTCTCGGGTGAAGAGAGTCTTGACAGCCACGGAAACAGAGGAATGGCAGAAGACCACCATAGCCACCTTCCTGTTGGATGGAGACGCGAGGTTGTGGTGGGAAGGGTTGGAGCTGCATCACTTGGCTAGAAGGCAACTCACGGATGTCTCGATGGAGGAGTTCTCGAGATTATTCTTGGCAAGATACCTCTCTCTGCTCAGAGGATCGCTATGGAGAATGAGTTCCAGAGACTGACGCAGGGAGATAGTAGCGTGGATGAGTACCTCCACGAGTTTACGCAGTTGGGTCATTATGCAAGCTCTACTTTGGCTGATGAGGAGCGTAAGACCAACCGGTTCTACGAGGGTTTGCGGGATGACCTAAGGCTACTACTCTCAGGGCCTATAACGTAGGGCTTCCAAACCTTGGTTAATACGGGTCGATCTTTGGAGAAGGATCCGAAGAGAGTCCAAGAGAAGAAGGACTTGAGTGCGAAGAAGACGGAGTTCAAGATGCCGAACTCCTCAAAATCTATGTTCTGTAAGTGGAATAAGAAGGCTACGACTTCGGGCCCGGCTCCTTCTTCTGCTGCATCTGGGGCAACTACAGGCCGAACCCCGGGCGCATGTTACAACTGTGTAAAGTCGGGGCATTATGCCCGAGAGTGCCGGAGCGGACGTCCAAAGTCAGAGAGGAAGCCCGGAGCAACAAACGAGGAAAAGGGGAATGCGGTGGAGTCAACTGCATCCCACTATGCTCCAACTCATCCTAGAGTGTACAATTTTGGCCTTCAGGAGGCCATAAAGCAGACTGACGTGGTGACAGGTATGAGTTAAATAATAACAGTTTAGCCTTATATATTTGTTACCTTTTGCGTGTTAGCTTATAACTGCTGGTGCTAGGCTTTGTTTTGATTTTCCATTATCCAGCGAGTGCACTGTTCGATATGGAAGCTTCACATTCTTTTTTGTCTGAAGGATTTATATCGCACATCGGAGTACCTTCTTCGATGGCAAGGGACAAATTGGATGTGTTGTTGCTTAATGGGTGTTCAATGCGCGCGAATAGAGTTTGTTGTGTAAAGATACGGATCGGGAGTCAAGAGTTTGACTTGCAAGTATCGCTACTGTTGAAGTTGGTGACCGGGCGGTCTGGCGGTTTGTCTTGGCGGGTTGAAGACCGCGCGGTCTGGCGGTTTGTCTCAGCCGGCTTGGAGACCGGACGGTCTGGCGGTCTACCCTGGCGGTCTCTCTTCCTCTCTGGTGGTAGCCGTGCGGTTAGCCCTGCTGTCTAACCGCGCGGCCTGTGCGGTTTGTTTTGTATAGTCCGCCTAGTCCTGTAAATTTTAGTCTCACATCTCTTATTTGTATTCTCTCATCTCTCCTCCATTCTATATAAGGGAGGGCATACCTTTGTAATAGATATCTTTTTTGGATAATAAAATTTCAATTATTCAAAAGTTTATTCGCTTGTTCTCTACTTTTCGCTTCTTGTCTCTACTTTCTAACATGGTATCAGAGGACACGGTCATTTCCTCCTGATTCTGTGCGCTCTCTGTTGTTTGCGGCTTGTTTTTCGCGTTCTGCGACTTGTTTTACGACTTGACTTCTCTTCTGTCCGCGCGGCTTGTTTCTATCCGCGCGGCTTGTTTCTGTCCGCTGCCCTGTTCGCGCGGCTTGCTTCTTCTTGGTTCTCTTCTCCTACTGCTCTTTGTCGCAGCGACCTGTTTCCTTGTCGCCGCGCTCCTTGTTCTTTCTTGCCGCTCCGTCTTCCTAGTCGTTGCGGTCTGTCTCTGTCCGCGTGTGTTGTCTCTCTACTCGCGGTTTGCTGCTGTGATCTGCCTGACCGTGCGGGTTGTTCCTTTCTCACCCGCATCTTGGTCGCGATCGCCGGCTCTTCTCCTCTCTTCTGTTCGCTCGGCCTTTTCAGTCCGCGCGACCTCTTCCCCGCTGTGCCTTTGACCGTTTTCTAGCAGCTGCTGTGATCTGCCTGACCGTGCGGGTTGTTCCTTTCTCACCCGCATCTTGGTCGCGGTCACCCGCTCCTGCTTGCTAGTCGCCCGGCTTCCTCTTTTTCCGTGCGACTTGTTCTCCTCTGTTCGCCCGACTTTTTCAGGTCGTGCGACTTCTTTCCCTCTGCTTTGCTCTGCTTCTTGGTAGCGGTCTTTCTAGCCGCCCGACCTGTTTTCTGTTCGCCCGGCTTGGTGCTCTTTTCTCTTCTCGCGGCTTGTTCTTATCGTCGCGGTTTGCTCCTCTCTTGCTTCCATGGCTTTCCCCTCCTCCGGCCTGTCCGCCTCTGTAGTAACCTCTTCTGGTAGTGCTCATGTTGTTACTCGCGGAAGATGGCTAATAGACTCTGGCGCCACAAATCATATGACAGGCAATCCTCACTGTTTCTCTCTTCTTGACACACATGCTCAGTTGCCCCCGGTTATTGTTGCTGATGGATCTCCCTCCCCGGTCCATGGGACGGGCCTGGTTCCCGTCACTCCATCTCTCTGCTTGGCTGATACCCTCTATGTGCCCAAGTTTCCGTGCAATTTACTATCGGTTACTTCTTTATGCAAGCAACTACGGTGTTCTGTCCTATTCACCCCTACCTCTTGCACTTTTCAGGATCCGGACTCCCAACGGACGATTGCTACCGGGACAGAGAGTGGTGGCCTCTACTTCCTCGACAACGTTTCTGCTCTATCCGCCTTCTCCTCCTCCTCTACAGATCTTCTCCAATGGCATCTTCGCCTTGGACATGCTCCTCCCCGCATTCTACGACAGTTCCTGCCGCACCTCCCTCCTCATCATCCTCCTCTCAACTGTGATGCTTGTCAACTTGGCAAACATCACCGCTCATCCTTCCCCCCGACGCAGAGTCGGGGCTCTTCCCGTCCATTCGACCTCGTTCACTCCGACATATGGGGTCCCGCTCCTAACCTCACCATCGGTCGGGGTAGTTCCTACTTTGTCACCTTCATTGATGATTTCTCTCGATGTACGTGGGTATATCTTCTCAAAGATCGCTCCGAGCTGTTCTCTGTTTGGACCTCCTTTTATTCTATGGTTAAGACTCAGTTCGCTACATCTATTAAACTCCTTCGTTCTGACAATGTCAAGGAGTATCTTAGCCACGACTTCTCATCCTTTTGTATTCACCATGGTGTCATTCGTCAAACCAGCTGTGTCTACACCTCACAACAAAATGGGGTGGCGGAACGCAAAAACCGTCACCTCCTTGATGTCGCTCGCACTATGATGACTCAAATGCATGTTCCTCGCTCCTATTGGGGATATGCTGTCCTCCTCTCCTGATATATCATCAATCGCCTTCCCTCCACAGTTCTCCACGGTGCTACCCCCTTCTCCATTCTTTATCCGGACAAGGATCCCTTTCCTCTTCCTCTACACATCTTTGGGTGCACCGCCTTTGTGCACTCTCCCGCTGCCACCCGTGATAAACTCTCACCACGTGCCACCAAATGTGTCTTTCTGGGCTACTCTCCCACTCAGAAAGGTTATTGTTGCTTTGATCCCGTTACCCGCAAGCAATTTGTCTCTGCGGATGTCACCTTCTTCGACAATGTCTCTTACTTCTCTCCCGCTTCCTCCTCTCCTCCTCCTGCTCCTACTTTTCCTACCAACCCATCCCTCCCCTCTGCTCCCACTGATGTTCCGCCATCTCCACCATCTCCACCATCTCCACCACCTCCACCATCTCCACCCTCTACTCCGCTTTCTCCCTCCACTCCGCTGCCATCTCTCTCTGCTCCCGGGCCAGCTCTCTCCACCACGGATACTCTGGATACTGAGGCCCCTGTTGACCTGGATCTCCCTATTGCTCTTCGCAAGGGGGTTCGGGCATGTACCCAACACCCGCTTGCTGCAGTTGTTTCCTATGATCGTCTTACCCCGTCTCGCAGAGCTTTTGCTCTGGCTATCTCCGCTACTACCACCCCCCGTTCCTATCAGGAGGCCCTTACTATTCCTCATTGGAAAGCTGCCATGGATGAGGAGATTGCTACTCTGACTGAACGGGGTACCTGGACCCTTGTTCCTCCTCCTTACGGCACAGATGTTGTTGGTTGTCGATGGGTCTTCGTGGTGAAGTTTCTCCCGGATGGCAGTGTGGATCGTTATAAGGCTCGCCTGGTTGCCAAGGGTTTTACCCAAACTTATGGGCTTGATTACTTTGACACTTTCTCTCCTGTGGCTCGCCTCAGCACTATTCGGGTTCTTCTCTCTGTGGCTGTCAACCGGGATTGGCCCATCTCGCAGCTCGATGTTAAGAATGCCTTCCTCTATGGCGATCTGCAGGAAGATGTTTACATGGAGCAACCTCCTGGGTATGTTGCTCAGGGGGAGACAAGGGTATGCCGGCTAAAGAAGGCTATCTATGGCCTCAAGCAGAGTCCTCGTGCCTGGTTTGACAAGTTTAGTAGCATTGTTGCGGCCATTGGTTTTACAAGAAGCTCAGCAGATCACTCCTTGTTTGTTCGGAAAACCGCATCTGGTCTTGTTGTTCTTGCGGTTTATGTTGATGACATTCTTCTTACTGGCGATGACCAGGATGGGGTATTGATGACCAAGAAACACCTTCGTCACCATCTGGTCACAAAGGATATGGGCTCCCCAAAATACTTTCTGGGGATTGAAATCTCTAGAAAACCCAACTCCATGGTCCTTTCACAAAGGAAGTATGCTCTTGATCTTTTGAAGGAGGCAGGACTCACTGGTGCTAAACCTGCTCGTTGTCCTATGGCTGCTGGAGAAGACAAAACTTGGACAGATAACTCACCTCTTCTCTCTGATCTTACGAGATACCGGCGTCTGGTGGGCAAGCTCATATATCTCACGGTAACCAGACCCGACATCTCTTATGCTGTTGGCAAAGTGAGCCAGTTCATGCAAGCTCCGAGGGAGTGTCATCTACAATCTGCTATGAGAATATTAGAGTATATTAAAGCTGCTCCAGGGAAAGGTCTCCTATTTCAGAAAAATGGTCACCTAAGGGTTGAAGCTTACTCTGATTCAAGCTATGCGGATGACAAAGTGGACCGCAAGTCGACTTCAGGTTTCTGCACATTTGTTGGAGGTAATCTTGTGAGTTGGAAGAGCAAGAAACAGTCTGTCGTTTCCAGGTCTAGTGCAGAGGCGGAATATCGCAGCATGGCATCGACTACATGTGAGTTGAAGTGGTTGCGGGCTCTCATGCTTGACTTAGGAGAGGTTTACAACTATCCTCTTCCTATGTTCTGTGACAATAAGGCCGCGATACACATTTCCAAAAATCCGGTCTTTCATGAGAGAACAAAACACATAGAAGTCGACTGTCATTTTATTCGGGAAGAAATATTGAAGAAACAGATCTGCACTCCATTTGTCACTTCCGACAACGAGTTGGCAGATGTCTTCACCAAGCCGGTGTCCGCTTCCTTTTTCCACATCTGCGACAAGCTGGGCATGATCGATATATATGCTCCAGCTTGAGGGGGAGTGTTGAAGTTGGTGACCGGGCGGTCTGGCGGTTTGTCTTGGCGGGTTGAAGACCGCGCGGTCTGGCGGTTTGTCTCAGCCGGCTTGGAGACCGGACGGTCTGGCGGTCTACCCTGGCGGTCTCTCTTCCTCTCTGGTGGTAGCCGTGCGGTTAGCCCTGCTGTCTAACCGCGCGGCCTGTGCGGTTTGTTTTGTATAGTCCGCCTAGTCCTGTAAATTTTAGTCCCACATCTCTTATTTGTATTCTCTCATCTCTCCTCCATTCTATATAAGGGAGGGCATACCTTTATAATAGATATCTTTTTTGGATAATAAAATTTCAATTATTCAAAAGTTTATTCGCTTGTTCTCTACTTTTCGCTTCTTGTCTCTACTTTCTAACAGCTACTACCATTCGTGGAGTTCGACGTGATCTTTGGGATGAACTGGCTCTCGGAGCAGTGGGCATACATTAATTGCAACCACAAGGAGGTCAAATTGGGAACTGATCGTGAGACGACATTTGCGGGCATGAAAGGGTTGAGCAAGACTTTGATGTCTGCTCTCCATGTGGTTAAGGCAGTTCGTGCCGGTGCAGAGCTGTTTTTCACTTTATTGGAGGCATCAAAGCCCAAGCCTAGTATGGACAGTATCCCATTTGTGTCTGAGTATCCTGATGTGTTCCCTGACGATCTCCCTGGAGCACCGCCTCAGCGAGAGATCGACTTCACTATTGAGCTAGTGTCAGGTGCCAAACCCGTATCACTCTCTCTGTATCGGTTAGCGCCTAAGGAGATGGCAGAGTTGAAAGTACAGGTGCAAGAGCTGTTGGAGAAAGGTTATGTGCATCCAAGTTCGTCGACTTGGAGCATGTAACGCCCCAAAACTCGTAAATGATCTGGTAGCGTCTTAAGGCCAATATGGGGCCAAGCAAGGGTCACGCGACCTTGGACACGAGCATGTCCATGGTCGTGTCCTGATACGAGTTTGATGATTTTCCGTGTGGTCGACGAAAAGCATTCGACGATCCTTGGAGGTCGGGTACACGGCTTGAGACACGGGCATGTCCGGGATCGTGTCCTGCTTTGTGTTAGTCGGGCTATGTCGTGTGAGGAACACGGCCTGGAACACGGGCGTATACTGGTCGACACGGGCATGCCAAATGTGACACGGGTGTGTCTAGGACCGTGTCCTGGTCGGTACGCGATGGTTTCCTGTGTCGCTTGGGGAACACTCCCCGTGACACGGGCATGTCATAGGCTGACACGGGCGTGTCAAGAAGTACACGAGCGCGTCAGAGCCCGTGCCCTGTTCTATGTTCGACGATCGTGTTCAGATCGTGAGACACAGCTTGTGACACGGGCGTGTCACAAGCCGTGTTCGGCCCATGAAGTTGATTTTAAGTGCGAATCGTGGTCGTTCATTTCCTTTAAATGGGATCCAAAGGTCCAGGTTTGTCCTTGCTGTTATAAGGCCGGGAATAGGGGTGAAACCCTCATTCATCTTTAGGTTTTCTCTTTCTAAAGGGTTAGAGAGAGGGGAGAGAAAGGAAGAAGGAGAAATCTGGCCGCCGGTGGAGCTTCGGAGCCCCAAATCGCGTGCTGAGTCTAGATCCGTGGAGGCGAGGCCGCTGCGGTGCTTTCCATCCGGCTAGTTTTCCATGGCGCTAAAGCAAACCTCTAGGGTAATGATTCTCTTCTTGGACATGTGAAGTCCTCTTCCTTTCTGCATAGGAAACCCGCTCTCGCGAGTATGCGGTGAGTGTGAGGTACTCCTTCGGGTGGATATGAATAGTCCACCTAGTTTTGCATGTAGAGTCCGGAATCAAAGTATGGACATAAGCATGGTGTGTGAAGACTACCCGAACAAGTTGGCCTGGATCGGTGATGTTTCATTATGCATGAATAGCCGGAGAAAACTCTGTGCCGTTGGTTATTTTCGGGTTTTCTACGTGGTAGATTGCAACAAGAAACCTTGGGGACTAATCCCAAGGTGCACCCGAAAAAGTGGGCAAATGCGTGGTTCTGCCATCTTGGTGGCCTGGGAGCCAACTTGTACATAACTGGGTTATGTAAAATTGTGTGATCGATATTCGGGCTTCGGGGAAGTTTAACCCGCGCTTATGGCTTAATTTGACGTGGCGGTGTGAGCAACGGGTTGAGTGGAACCGTACCCGCTCTATGTGGTTCAGTTAAAGAGGCCTAATGTACTTGGAACTTACCAATGGCATAGAGGGCGGGTCTTAGGCTTCGGACGCAAAGACCAAAATGCTCACGATGTTTGTCATACTAAGGGCGGTGGTGGACCGGGTTCACCAAGAATATGCCCTGAGAGCACGGGGTATGTGGTCGTGCGAGCCTATGCATGTGGTGATGTGTGCTTAACTTGTACTATCACTATCTAATTTGGTTATACTAATAAAATGCAGGGAAGGAGCACCGCCGCCCCGAATTAGGGGTGGGGTCGTTATAATTTGGTCAGGTTTAGCTGACCGTTGCTTTTGTTTGCCACCGTTGCGGTGGAATATTGATTGCAGGTGCTGCGAAGCCTAGTGGAAAGTAGCGGGTTGTCGCCCATGTTGCTGAGCCGGTCCTTGAAGGCCAAGGCGAATGTTTACTTTTTATGCTCATGTGTAACCGGCCTGCGTGCCGATGTATGGAAGACATTTATTGTTTAAATAAACTCTTATAAGGCCATAAGACCAAGTAATTTGTGTATTTGTACGCTCATTCCTACTGTGGGTTTTTAGTGGACATTCATGTTGTGGCTTGGGTTCTTATAACTGTTTTAAAAAGCTTCCGCTAGAATGCTCTGAGTTAGGACGCATGTTCCTTTGATAGTAATTTTGTATTAATATGTAACTCCAATAGCTGTCCGTGATATATGACGTGGGGGCCCGACCCGACCTTCTGCTATATCTCATGTGACGGATGTGGGTGTTACAGAGCGCGCCGGTCCTCTTTGTTAAGAAGAAACACGGAAGTTTACGGCTTTGTATATCGATTACAGTTGAATAAGCTGATGGAGAAGAATAAGTATCTGATCCCGAGGATTGATGATCTGTTCGACCAGTTGGTGGGGTCGACTATGTACTCAAAGTTGGATCTGAAATCCGGATGCTATCAGCTGCGAATTAGGGAAAGTGACATCCCCAAGACAGTTTCAGCACACGGTATGGGCATTATGAGTTTACTGTCATGCCGTTTGGGCTAACTAATGCGCCATCCATGTTTATGGATGTGATGAACAGAATGTTCAGAGAGTACCTGGACCACTTCGTGATAGTCTTCATCGACGATATATTGGTGTACTCGCAGTGCGAGGAGGATCATTTCAAGCATCTGCATATGGTGTTGGAGATATTGAGGAGGAATCAACTTTATGCCAAATTCTCCAAATGCGAATTCTGGTTATCCTCGGTAGCATTCCTTGGTCATATAGTTAGTGGAGAAGGGATTGCGGTAGATTCGACGAAGATAGTTGTGATACGGGAGTGGTCTGTGTAATCTACAGTGACAGAAGTTCGGAGTTTCCTTGGACTTGCTGGCTACTACAGGCGCTTCGTAGAGAACTTCTCGCGGATAGCGTTACCCCTCACGACTTTGACGAGGAAAGATCAAAAGTTTGTGTGGTCGTTGGAGTGTGCACAAGCTTTCGAAGAACTGAAAAGTCGGTTGACCACGGCGCCTATTCTATGTTCGCCAAATGGGACCGAAGGGTTTGAGATTTACAGTGATGCTTCGGGAAGTGGCTTAGGTTGTGTTCTATTGCAGCATGAGAGTGTAATAGCTTATGGCTCGCGTCAGCTGAAGGTGCACGAGAGGAATTATCCGGTTCATGACTTGGAGTTAGCGGCGGTGATATTTGCCCTGAAGCTGTGGAGTCATTACTTGTACGGTGTGAAGGTCAATATCTATACCGATCACAAGAGCTTGAAGTACTTGTTGGATCAAAAAAACCTAAACATGCGTCAGCGGAGGTAGATGGAGTTCCTGGGTGACTACACATTCACGATACATTATGTGCCTGGGAAAGACAATGTAGTGGCGGATGCGTTGAGTCACAGGGCCCCCGCGCAGGCCAATTGGTTGTCGATTCATGACGAGCATTTGATTCGGAATTTGGAGGTATTAGAGATCTCTTGTGTTGACAAGCAGACGAGTGCCGAAGCATAATTGAACTGGACAGAGGTGCAGTATGACCTTGCTGATAGGATTTGGCGGGCTCTAGACTTGGATAACAACATGAAGCAGACCATGGTTGAGGCTTTAGATGGGTCAAATTCCCAATTTGTTGTTGTTGATGGACTATTATGGAGGGACAGTCGTCTGTGCGTCCCAAATGTGGGTAAACTGCTGGAGGAATTGATGTACGAGGCTCATCATACCAATAACTCGATTCACCCAGGGAGCACGAAAATGTATTGTGATATGAAAAAGTTGTTCTGGTGGCCAGGACTTAAGAAGGACGTGACACTTTATGTGGGAAGTGTCAAACGTGCGTCTTGGTGAAGGCGGAGTGCCCGAAGCCTGGCGGTTTCTTGAAGTCCTTACCTATCCCGGAGTGAAAGTTCGACGATATTTCAATGGATTTTGTGCATGGATTGCCAAGGTCGCAGAAAGGAAACGACGCCATCTGGGTGCTCGTAGATCAATTGACGAAAGTGTCGCACTTCATTCCGAATATGAAGGATGATTCGGTGGATAAGCTAGCAAAACTCTATATAGAAAACATTGTTCAACTGCACAGTGTGCCCCACAATATCGTGAGTGACCGAGATGAGCGCTTCACGTCCAATGACTGGAGGTTTGTGCAACAAATGTTGGGAACCAAGCTAAGCTTCATCACGGCCTTTCATTCGCAGACGGATGGTCAGACCGAGAGGGTCAACAGGACGATGGAGGACATGTTTTGCATGTGCGTCTTGGATTTCGGAAAGCGGTGGGAAGATCACATGTACATGGTGGAGTTTGCTTATAACAACAACTACCAAGTGAGTATTCAAATGGCGCCCTTTGAGGCCCATTACGGTAGAAAATATCGCACGTCATTGTCTTGGTTGGAGACGGGTGTGTCGAAGCTGTACAAATGATAAGAAGTAGAAGGTGGCACTTCGTTGGTACAAACAATATGAGAACGATTGCTGATCGCTCAGGACAGGCAGGCTAAATACTATAATGCCAAGCACAAGAACGTTGAGTTCATTGTTGGAGACTGGGTATATTTGAATATTAAGCCGTTCAAGGGTGTCTCGCGGGTACGACGCTTGAAGAAGTTTACTCCGAGGTACCTTGTACCGTTTGAGATTCTAGAGCAAGTTGGTGAAGCGGCTTATAGAATGAAGTTATCAGTGGAGTTGAGTGGTCTACGTGACGTATTCCACATATCGGTGTTGCGGAAGGCGGTGTAAGAGCCTTCGCAAGTGATTGCAGTCGATCAGGTACCTGTTGATAGTGGGTTGACGACGAAGGTCAAGCCCGTTCGTATTGAGTACTTTGAAGTCAAGCGACTTCGTAACAAAGACATCAGGACGGTCAAAGTACGATGAGACAACTGCGGTCGTGAGGAGCTTTCTTGGGAGTGAGAGCAGACCATGCTTGAGGAGTATCCCGAGCTCTTCTACTTAGGTACCGTTTAAGTTTGAGTACTTTTCATTCTATAATTTTCGGATGAAATTCTTTTAAGGGGGAGAGAATTGTAACGCCCCAAAACTCAGAAATGATCTGGTAGCGTCTTAAGGCCAATCTGGGGCCTGGCAAGGGTCACACGGCCTTGGACACAGGCGTGTCCATGGTCGTATCCTGCTATGAGTTCGACGATTTTCCGTGTGGTCGACGAAATGCATTCAACGATCCTTGGAGGTCGGATACACGGCCTGAGACAATGGCCGTGTCCTGCTTTGTGTCGGCAGGGTGGTGTTGAGTGAGGTACACGGCCTAGGATACGGGCGTGTCCCGGTCGGACACGGGCGTGTCCAGGTCGGACACAGGCATGTACAGAGTCGTGTCCTCTTCTATGTTAGGCGGGCTGTGTCGGGTGAGGGACACGGTCTGGAACACGGGCGTGTACTTTTCGACACGAGCATGTCAAATGTTGACACGGGCGTGTCAAAGCCCGTGTCCTGGTAGGGACGTGACGGTTTGTTGTGTCGCTTAAGGGACACGCCATGTGACACGGGCGTGTCATAAGCTGACACAGGAGTGTCAATCAGTACACGGGCGTGTCTGAGCCCGTGTCCTATTCTGCATTCAACGATTGTGTTCAGATCGTGAGACGCGGCCTGTGACACGGGCGTGTCACAGGCCATGTTCGTCCCAGGAAGTTGATTTTAAGTACGAATCGTGGTCGTTCATTTCCTCCAAATAGGATCCAACGGCCCAGAGATCTCCCTGCTATTATAAGGCTACGAGTTGAGGGTTAAATCCTCATTTTCTCTTAGGTTTTCTCTTTCTAATGTGTTAGAGAGGGGATGTAACACCCCCTATCAGTCACATAGCATAAGGCAGTAGGTCCGGCCGGGGCCCGACGCCGTATGCCACTGACAGACCGGGTGGTTACTTATGGAAACCATCCAACCAATCTCAACGTCCTACACAGAGCATTCTAGCGGAAGCAGTTTATAAAAGTTGTAAACAAGAACCCAGCATCAAAGCACGAATGTCCACTAATACAAAATAGGAATGTTATACAAAATACCCAAAACAAGCCTTAAGGCCTTACAAAATGTTTCACTTGAATATTACATGTTTTACAAACCACGGCACGCAGGCCGGTCATACATGAATAAAACAGTAAACACTTCCATTTGGGCCTTCGAGGGCCGGCTACGCAAAAAGGGCTTTAGCCCGCTATTGACCGCTTGGTTCAGCTGCACCTGCAAGCAACAAACCACCGCACGGTGGCAAAAACAAGGCAACGGTCAGCAATGCTGACCAAATTATAACGATCTCGCCCCCAACTCGGGGCGGCGATGCTCCTTCCCTGCATTTCATTAGCATAAGCGAACAATATATATATGGTCATTTCATCACAGGCGGAGGCTCAACGGCCACACACCCCATGCACTCAGGGCACATTCTTGGTGAACGCAGTCTAAGTCTGCCGACTCACCGTCATCCCCTTTGGACGGCCAAACAATGAGCAGTTTGTCTTCCCGGCATGGGTCACGGTAATTAAAACCATAGACCGTCGAAAACTCTCATCTATGCCAACGGCTCTAATCCGAACGACATAGAACGGGTACGGTTCCATCTAACCCGTGCTCACAACGCAACGGTAATTTAAACCATATGCGCCCGCAACGGTAATTTAAACCATATACGCAGGTCAAACTTCTCCCGAGTCCTATTTCCATCACATTTCACATAACCTGATTATGTTCAAGCTGGCTCTCAGGCCACCAAGTTGGCAAGATCTCGTATCCACCCAGTTTTCCGGGTGCACCTTTGGGTTAGTCCCCAAGGCTCCCTGCTGCAATCTACCGCGTAGAAAACCCGAAAAACAATCCATAGCACGGAGTCTTCTCCGGCATTTATGAATGCAACATCACCGATCCAGACCAACATGTCTGGGTAGGCTTCACACATCATGCCTATGTCCGTTCTCGCTTACGGACTCTAAACAACGGGGACTTCACATATCTACCCGAAGGAACGCCTCCAACTCTCCGCAAACTCGCGAGAGCGGGCTTCCTATGCAAAGAAAGAGAGCTACTCATGCTCAAGATGAGGATCGTTACCTTTGCGTTCCGCTTTGGCGCCATGGAAAAGTAATCGGATGAAAACCACCGCACTAGCGTTGCCTCCGAGGATCCGGAGTCGGCTCGCGATTCGGAGCTCCGAAGCTCCTCCAATGGCGGGATCTAGCTCCTTCTTCCTCCCTTGGCTCTCCTCTCTCTCTCTAAGGCTTTAGAAAGAGAACACTTAAGAAAAAGTAAGGGTTTTGAAAGCCCAAACCCGGGTATATCCCTTCAGGAACAACCCCCAGCCGTTGGATCTCAAAATAAGGAAACGAAGGGCTTTGATTCGGGACTGAAATGCCCAATCTAGACCGAACACGGCCTGGCACACGCCCGTATCCAGGGCCGTGTGCCTCATTCGCCGTCAAAATCGAATCTCCTGGAACCTCACACGGGTATCGAACACGCCCGTGCTCGAGCTGACACGCCCGTGTTCCACCTCACACGACCGTGTGGCCGGTCGTGTACACCATGATGTTTCCCCAAAATCAACTCGAGCACTGCACGGGTTCTAGGACACGCCCGTGTCCTTACCCGTGTCACCTTGACATGCCTGGACCCCAGGCCGTGTACACGGTCTCGACACTCGACATTTCGTCGAGTGAAGATCGTCGACCTCATGACACGGCCTTGGACACGCCCGTGTCCTAGGCCGTGTGCCTTGTCTCGACGAATCGTCGAGTAAAGCTCGTCGACTCCCCGGGACCATCGTCGAGACAGGTCGACACGCCCTGCGACACGCCCGTGTCGCAGGCCGTGTGCCTTGTCTCGACGAATCGTCGAGTAAAGCTCGTCGACTTCGCCGCTGAGTGTCGACACGGGTCGACACGCCCTGCGACAGGCCCGTGTCGCAGGCCGTGTGCCCAGTCTCAACAAATCGTCGAGCAAATCTCGACGACTTCGCGGCTAAGAGTCGACACGGGTCGACATGCCCTGGGACACGCCCGTGTCCCAGGCCGTGTGCCTGCTGCCAGAACCCAAACTGGCCCAAAACGTCCCCCCTTCGCTCCTTTGAGTTTCGGGGCGTTACAACTCTCCCCCTCTTAAAAGAATTTCGCCCACGAAATTACATAAAGGAAAGACATGTACAAAACAAAACCAAAAGTTGTACCTGAGCGGAACAACTCCGGATACTCGTCAAGCATAGTCTGCTCTCGCTCCCAAGAGAGCTCCTCATGACCGTAATTGTCCCACCGGACCTTGATCATCCTGATCTCTTTATTGTGTAGCCGCTTGACCTCCGAGTCATCAATCCGCACGGGCTTGACCTTTGTCGTTAGCCCACTATCCACCGGCACTTGATCGACCACGATCACTTGCGTAGGCTCTTGTACCGCCTTCCGGAGTACCGAAATATGGAATACATCATGTAAACCACTAAGCTCCACTGAAAGCTTCAACCTATAGGCCGCTTCACCAACTCGCTCCAGAACCTCAAATGGTCCAAGGTATCTTGGGCTTAGCTTTTTCAATCGCCGCACCCGCGAGACACCCTTGAACGACTTGATTTTTAAGTATACATAATCGCCCACAGCGAACTCCACGTTCCTGTGCTTGGCATTATAGTACTTTGCTTGCCGGTCCTGAGTGATAAGCAACCTCTCCCGAATGGTTCTCACCAAAGAAGTAGCATCATCCACTTTCGATCGCTTATACAACTTTGACTCACCCGTTTCTAACCAAGACAACGGCGTGCGACATCTTCTACCATATAGGGCCTCGAAAGGCGTCATCTGAATACTTGTTTGGTAGCTATTGTTGTATGCGAACTCCACCAAAGAAAGGTGGTCTTCCCATTGCTTTCCAAAATCCAAGACACACATGCGAAGCATGTCTTCCATGGTTCTATTGACCCTCTCGGTCTGCCCATCCGTTTGTTGATGGAAGGCTGTGCTGAATTTCAGCTTTGTTCCCAACATTTGCTGCACCAGCCTCCAATCATTGGACGTGAACCTCCCATCTCGGTCACTCACGATGCTGCGGGGCACACCATGAAGCCGTACTATGTTATCCACATAAACTTTGTCAGCTTCACCGGATCATCCTTCCTATGCGGAATAAAATGCGACACCTTCGTTAAACGATCAACAACCACCCAAATGGCGTCGTTTCCCTTCTGCGACCTTGGCAAACCGTGCACAAAGTCCATAGAGATGTCATCAAATTTCCACTCCGGAATAGGCAAGGACTTAAGAAATCCTCCCGGCTTTTGGCACTTCGTCTTTACCAAGGCGCAGGTTTGGCACTTCGCTACGTATAGCGCCACATCCTTTTTAAAACCCGGCCACTAAAACAGTTTCTTCACAACACGGTACATCTTCGTGCTCCCCGGGTGAATCGAGTACTTGGTATGGTGTGCCTCGTACAACAACTCCACCCGTAAATTGCCCACACTTGGGACGCACAAACGACCGTCTTTCCAAAGAAATCCGTCCTCCACGACGAATTGGGGATTTGAACCATCCAGAGCCTCTACCATGAACTGCTTCATATGGGCATCCATATCCAAAGCCTGCCGAATACGATCAGCCAGGTCATATTGGACTTCAGTCCAATTCAGAACTGCTTCAGCACCTGATTGTCTGTCCACACAGACGATATCCAACGCCTCCAACTCTCGCACCAACCGCTCATCGTGCACCGATAGCCAATTGGCTTGAGCTGGGGCTCGGCGACTCAACGCGTCCGCAACCGCATTCCCTTTGCCAGGCACGTAATGGATCTTGAACGTATAGTCCCCCAGGAACTCCATCCATCTACGCTGCCGCATATTCAGATCCTTCTGATCAATAAGATACTTCAGGCTCTTGTGATCGGTGTAGATATCAATCTTCACACCGTACAAGTAGTGTCTCCACAGCTTCAAGGCAAAAATCACGGCCGCTAACTCCAAGTCATGGACCGGATAATTCCTCTCATGCACTTTTAGCTGTCTCGAGCCATAAGCTATTACACTTCCGTGTTGCAGTAGCACGCAACCCAAACCGCTGCCTGAAGCATCGCTATAAATCTCATAGCCTTCGGTCCCACATGGCGAACTCAGCACAGGCGCCGTGGTCAACCGACACTTCAACTCCTCAAAAGCTCGCGCGCACTCCGGCGTCCCAACGAACTTATGCTCATTCCTCGTCAAAGTAGTGAGAGGTAACACTATCCGTGAGAAGTTCTCTACGAAGCGCCTATAATAGCCGGCAAGCCCCAGAAAACTCCGGACTTCCGCTACAGTAGCAAGCTCAGGCCACTCCCGTATCGCAACAATCTTCGCCGGATCCACAGCAATACCCTCTCCACTCACTATATGCCCGAGGAATGCCACTGAGGATAGCCAAAACTCGCACTTCGAGAACTTGGCATACAACTGATTTCTCCTTAGCATTTCCAACACCAAATGAAGATGCTTGAAGTGATCTTCCTCACTTTGTGAGTACACCAAAATATCGTCGATGAAGACGATCACGAAATGGTCCAAGTACTCCCTGAAAGTCCTGTTCATCAAATCCATGAACACTGACGGCGCATTAGTCAGCCCAAACGGCATGACTGTAAACTCATAATGCTCGTATCTCGTACTAAACGTCGTCTTCGGGATATCACTCTCCCTTATTCGCAGCTGATAGTACCCAGCCTTGAGATCCAACTTCGAGTACACCGTCGACCCGACTAACTGATCAAAGAGATCATCAATCCGGGGGATCGGGTACTTGTTCTTCTCCGTCAGCTTGTTTAGCTCCCGATAATCAATACATAGCCTCAAGCTTCCGTCCTTCTTCTTAACAAAGAGGACCGGTGCGCTCCAAGGAGAAAAACTCGGGCGCACATACCCTTGCTCCAACAACTCTTGCAGTTGAACTTTCAGCTCCGTCATTTCCTTAGGCGCTAGCCGATACGGAGATCGTGACACAGGCTTTGCACCTGGCACTAGCTCGATCGTAAAATCTATCTCCCGCTGAGGCGGGGCTCTAGGAAGATCCGCGGGGAACACATCAGGGTATTCTGATACCACTGAAATACAATCCAATGCAGGCTTCGGCTTTGCAACCTCCACTAGTGTAAAGAACAGTTCTGCACCAGCACGAACTGCCTTCACCACCTGAAGAGCAGACATCAATGTCTTGCTCGACCCCTTTAAGCCCGTAAAAGTCGTTTCACGACTTGCTCCCAGCTTGACCTCCTTGCTACCGCAATCTATATGGGCATGCTGCTCCGAGAGCCAGTCCATGCCAAATATGACGTCGAACTCCACTAACGGAAGTAAAGACACCCGCAGGTCGAACTCCTGCTCCCCAATACGAACCTTAACATCGCAGATTCTATCCGCTCGCATCGAGCACCCATTGGGCAACAACACATCCAACTTATCCTTCGCCATCGAAGAAGGGACTCCGATGCGTGATATAAATCCTTCGGATAAGAAGGAGTGTGAGGCTCCCGTATCGAAGAGTGCTCGTGCCGGATTTTCACAAATCAATACAAATCCTAAACAAGTAGTGGTAAGGTAACATGTGCATAACAAGTATTTAAAGAAATTGACTTGCTATAAATTAAACTGTACTTGTCACCACATCAGCTTGTTTAATGGCCTCCTGTTGGCCAAGATTGTAGACCCTTGGTTGGGTCGAAGCATAATGGGATGCGGTCGACTCCACCGCCTTTCCCTTCTCTTCATAGGTAGCTCCCGGCTTCCTCTCGGACTTAGGACGTCCGCTCCAACAGTCACGGGCAAAGTGCCCCGTCTTTCCACATGTAAAACACGCACCCGGGGTCCGACTCGTAGTCGCCCCAGAAGCACCAGAAGGAGCTGGACCCGTAGTCCTATGCTTCTTAAAGAATCTTTGATATCCAGACTTTGAAGTAGTCGGCACTTTGAACCCAGATTTCTTCTCGCCCAAGCTTTTCTTTGCCTGCACATTCTTCATGTCCTTCTCCAAGGACCGGGCAGTATTGACCAAGGTTAAGAAACCCTGTGTCATCGGCCCCGAGAGTAGCAACCTCAACTCATCTCTCAACCCTTCATAGAAGCGATTAGTCTTGCGCTCCTCATCCATGATGGTGGAGCTAGCATATCGACTCAAACGGGTGAACTCATGGAGATATTCATCCACGCTCTTCTCACCCTGAACCAACTTCAGGAATTCATTCTCCAACGCTATTTTCTGCGTCGAAGGAAGGTATCTAGCCAAGAACAATCTCGAGAACTCCTCTATCGAGACATCACCAAGTTGCCTACCTCTCAGTAAGTGCAGCTCCAATCCTTTCCACCACATCCTTGCTTCACCGTCCAGAAGAAACGTAGCGATGGTGGTCATTTGCCACTCCTCCGTCTCCGTCGCTGTCATGACTCTCTTCACCCTGGAGAGCCAGTCTTCAGCCTGAGATGGGGTTCCCAACCCCGAGAATAACGGAGGGTTAAAGCTCATTATATGCTTAAGCTGCCTCTCAGTTGCCCTCCTCGGCACCATCGGTTCCACAACCACTTGCGCCACACTCCTCGGCTCAGCCTCTTGCAGAGGTTCTTGCTCCATCGCAGGAGCGGGCTGCTGCGTTTGCCTTCCAGGCTGCGCATTAATCACGGCCAACACCGCTTCAGCCACCAACCATATGTTCTCAGCCGATAGAGGTGTTGCAGGAGCAACATCCGGTGCACTACTAGCCTCAGAAACTCGGCGTTCTGACGGCCCAACATCACTTCGGGTCACCTATAGTGGTACAAAACACCGTTAAGCGACCACATAAATTGCAAACAGCAATTATAGGAACACGCAGGTTCCTCAAACACGAGTATTTTCATTCCTAAGTGGACATCCATGGGTTCTTGTTACTGTTATTACGATGACGCACACAATGTGCTCACCACCCCTTAAAAAGAATTCGTCCACGAATTCAGTTTAAGCCCAACCAAAACCAGTAGTCTGATACCAAATTGTAACACCCCCTATCCGTCACATAGCATAAGGCAGTAGGTCCGGCCGGGGCCCGACGCCGTATGCCACAGACAGACCGGGTGGTTACTTATGGAAACCATCCAACCAATCTCAATGTCCTACACAGAGCATTCTAGCGGAAGCAGTTTATAAAAGTTGTAAACATGAACCCAGCATCAAAGCACGAATGTCCACTAATACAAAATAGGAATGTTATACAAAATACCCAAAACAAGCCTTAAGGCCTTACAAAATGTTTCACTTGAATATTACATGTTTTACAAACCACGGCACGCAGGCCGGTCATACATGAATAAAACAGTAAACACTTCCATTTGGGCCTTCGAGGGCCGGCTACGCAAAAAGGGCTTTAGCCCGCTATTGACCGCTTGGTCCAGCTGCACCTGCAAGCAACAAACCACCGCACGGTGGCGAAAACAAGGCAACGGTCAGCAATGCTGACCAAATTATAACGATCCCGCCCCCAACTCGAGGCGGCGATGTTCCTTCCCTGCACTTCATTAGCATAAGCGAGCAATATATATGGCCATTTCATCACAAGCGGAGGCTCAATGGCCACACACCCCATGCACTCAGGGCACATTCTTGGTGAACGCAGTCTAAGTCTGCCGACTCACCGCCATCCCCTTTGGACGGCCAAACAATGAGCAGTTTGTCTTCCCGGCATGGGTCACGGTAATTAAAACCATAGACCGCCGAATACTCTCATCTATGTATACGGTCTCGACACTCGACATTTCGTCGAGTGAAGATCGTCGACCTCATGACACGGCCTTGGACACGCCCGTGTCCTAGGCCGTGTGCCTTGTCTCGACGAATCGTCGAGTAAAGCTCGTCGACTCCCCGGGACGATCGTCGAGACAGGTCGACACGCCCTGCGACACGCCCGTGTCGCAGGCCGTGTGCCTTGTCTCGACGAATCGTCGAGTAAAGCTCGTCGACTTCGCCGCTGAGTGTCGACACGGGTCGACACGCCCTGCGACACGCCCGCGTCGCAGGCCGTGTGCCCAGTCTCAACGAATCGTCGAGCAAATCTCGACGACTTCGCGGCTAAGAGTCGACACGGGTCGACACGCCCTGGGACACGCCCGTGTCCCAGGTCGTGTGCCTGCTGCCAGAACCCAAACTGGCCCAAAACGTCCCCCCTTCGCTCCTTTGAGTTTCGGGGCGTTACAGGGGAGAGCAAGGAAGAAGGAGAAGGAGAGATCTGGCCATCGGTGGAGCTTCAGAGCCCAAAATCGCGTGCCGAGTCCAGATCCATGGAGGCGAGGCCGTTGCAGTGCTTTCCATCCGGCTAGTTTTCCATACCGCCAAAGCGAACCTCTAGGGTAATGATTCTCTTCTTGGACATGTGAAGTCCTCTTCCTTTCTGCATAGGAAACCCGCTCTCGCGAGTATGTGGTGAGTGTGAGGTGTTCCTTCGGGTGAGCATGAATAGTCCTCTTAGTTTTGCATGTAGAGTCCGTAATCGAAGTACGGACATAGGCATGGTGTGTGAAGCCTACCCAGACAAGTTGGTCTAGATCGGTGATGTTTCATTATGCATGAATAGCCGGAGAAGACTCCGTGCCGATGGTTGTTTTCGGGTTTTCTACGTGGTATATTGCAACAGGGAGCCTTGGGGACTAACCCCAAGGTGCACCCGGAAAACTAGGCAGATGCGTGGTTCTGCCATCTTGGTGGCCTGGGAGCCAACTTGTACATAACTGGGTTATATAATATTGTGTGATCGATACTCGGGCTTCGGGGAAGCTTGACCCACGCCGATGACTTAAATTAACATGGCAATGTGAGCAACAGGTTGAGTGGAACCATTCCCACTCTATGTGGTTCGATTTAAGGGGCCTACTAATGGCATAGAGGGCGGGTCTTAGGCTTCGGCCGGAAAGACTCAAATGCTCATGATGTTGTCGTCTTGGGCGCGGTGGTGGACCGGGTTCACCGAGAATATGCCCTGAGAGCACGGGGTGTGTGGCTGTGCGTACCTACACATGTGGTGAAGTGTGCTTAAATTGTACTTTCACTATCTTGTTTTGTTATACTAATAAAATGCAGCGAAGGAGCACCACCACCCTGCTTTAGGAGTGGGGTCGTTATAATTTGGTCAGCCCTAGCTGACCGTTATTTTTTTTTGCCACCACTACGGTGGAATGTTGATTGCAGGTGCTGCGGAGCCTAATAGAAAGTAGTTGGCTGAAGCCCTGGTTGTTGTGCAGGCCCTCGAAGGCCAAAATCCAATGTTTACTTTTATGATCATGTGTGGTCGGCCTGCGTGCCGATGTTTGGAAGACATTTATTATTTAAAGTAAACTCTTGTAAGGCCACAAGCCCAAGTACTTTGTGTATTTGTACGCTCACTCCTACTGTGGGTTCTTAGTGGACATTCATGTCGTGTCTTGGGTTCTTATAACTATTTTAAAAAGCTTCCGCTAGAATGCTCTGAGTTAGGACGCGTGTTCCTTTGACAGTAATTTGATATTAATACGTAACTCCACTAGCTGTCCGTGGTATATGGCGTGTGGCCCCGAACGGACCTTCTATTATATCCTATGTGACGGATGTGGGTGTTACAGTCTCCACTCCCTCTCCGGCTATATATAACTCTCCACAGGGTCAAGGGATCACCATGCAGTGCAAGGGTGGTGGGCATCGGGAGTGGTGGCGGGGAGCTCGACCTGCCTTCTTCGGCGTCGGCAGTGTGGCATGATTGTTTTCAAAAAACTTGGGAGAGGGTCTTGGAGGTGGTTCCCCTTATTCTGAAGCTAGGGGAGGCTTTTATAGCCAAGTCGTGAGTCCTTCCCCCTCTCTCTTACTAAAGTTGAGTTTAGCCAACTATAGATTAAGCCAAGTTGATGGAGAGAGAAAGAGAGCATTGGTTCAACCCTTAGGTCTTGGGCTTACTGGTATCCCACCAATGGTGACATAGGGATTGAGGAACATCATCTTTGGTGACGGATTTTTGGGTGAGTGGGCTTGAGTGAAGAGGATAAAAAATCCAAAAGATTCACCTTTATAAGTGGTTTGACCAAAGTCAACCCTAAGTGGGGTCCCCCAGTGCATGTCAAAGTTCACATTGGTCTGTGTCATCGAGTGTTGAGTCATCATTGTTGAAATCGAAAATTCGGTCTTTGTGGAGTTCACCCTTGACGAAGGGGTGATCGCGCACTTACTTCCCTCCTGCGAGCTAAACAATGAAGGAAAAAGGAATAAGGGACAGACCCAAGGGCCTGGCGTGGAGGTCCCACCACACACCCGGAAGATCTTAGAGCGCTTCCCCTCCTTAGCCAAATGTCGGGCTAAGGATACCTCAAAAAGCGCAAGAAGACCGGGGCACAAGTGAGCATGCATTCTGAGGTACCCCCTTGGGTTTATTTATAGATTTCTGAAAACGGCCTGCAAATAGCCAACCTCCGCTGTTTTGAACAGTTATGTGCAGCCCTACTGGGTCTGCCAACAACATAACTCCACTGTTCTGGGGGACTATTGGCACCCCTGCAAGGGCATTCAGGTAATTTGTTCTGGGCCCCACTGGGCAGGTATCAAGGATCAGGGGGCCAACTCGCCACTCTACTGGGCGGACGCGGCCGGGCTCTCGCGGATAGTGCCTTATCTCTAGGCTAGCTCGAGCTGGGCTGCCATGGCTCTCCTCTCCTATATGGAGGCGAGCCGGCGACGTGGTCGCCTAGGCAGGCGCGGGCTGGGTGGGCTGGCTCGCACAGTTCGATCCGCCAAGTCTTGGCGAGAGCGAGCCGGCCGTCTGGGTTCGCCCGCCTACTACACTGAAGCGGGCTAGTCGTTCTGACTCGCTCGCCTAACCTGGTGGACCCACTCGATGAACACGGGGGTGTACAATCATTGTGGCGAT
The DNA here is from genome assembly GCA_039583875.1 of Platanthera guangdongensis. Lineage (NCBI taxonomy): Eukaryota > Viridiplantae > Streptophyta > Magnoliopsida > Asparagales > Orchidaceae > Platanthera > Platanthera guangdongensis. The sequence continues at coordinate 49,966,753 of CM077166.1, forward strand.
AAAGTTGAGATCAAGAATTCACACATTTCGACGTGTTGCATAATTTTACGAGCAATATTTTTATTTAACCGATCAAATGATTTCGGATTTTAGTGAAACGAGTCTTGTTGCACTCGTATTGGTCATACAAGTCTAATGAGATTCATAGAGGTCAATTCGGTGCTTGTTTGCCCAATATTTTAAAATGACATTCTGACGGCGCACAACGTTACTCAAAATGATCGTTTTCTCCAGACGATCTCGGTTAGAGATAAAACGAGTTCCGGTGTACTTGTATTGACTATACGAATACAAAGCATCTGACGGAAGTCGATTCAGAGCACGTATGCTCAATATTTAAACATGACGTCATTGCGGCGCGCTACGCTACTCAAAATGGTCGCTTTTTTAAACGACATCGGATTCAGACGAACCGAGTTCAGGTGCACTCATATTGACTATACGAGCCTAATGCATCTGACGAAAGTCGATTCAGAGCACACATGCTCAAATATTCTACTTTTGGATCATTGTGTGGCTCGATCCGACCTAGAATATCCAACTTCGTTGTTCCTATATATCCTGTCATCATTATGTGGCAGAGATCGGCTCGGGGTGGTTCACTATAATCTTGTCCAAGTCCCTTCTTGTGCTTAGTTGGACCGGCTAGACCCCCTTATCAAAGGTGGGATGTTAGACACTACCCTCTCTCTCTCTCTCCTACTATCTATCTCCCTCCCATTCTTCTCTCTTTCACACTACCCTCTCTCTCTCCCTCTACCTCTCTCTCTCCTACTACCTATCTCCCTCCCTTTCTTCTCTCTTTCACCCGCCACCGCCGACTCTCGCTCTCCCTCTCCCCCTCTCTCCCTCCCTCATTGTCTCTAGCGATCGTCGTCGTCTGTTATATGGGTAACCCATGTAACCACCAACGTAACCACCATTGTAGAGGTGGAAATAGGGTACGTCGGGTCAGGCTTTATGGAAAATAGGTCCGACCTACATTAATATTTTTGGGCATGAGTCTGGCCTTTTAGCCTGTTGTAGGCCAAAATGTAGGTTTGGTCTAGCCTATTTTGTAAAACTGGTAGGCATGTTCTGGCTTGTAGACCTACTTAGATATATTTAATAATTCATTTTTTTAAACTCTCTCTTAATATATGATTAGTAATTAGGTATATATAATTAATTTATATTTGATTAATATTTAAGTTTATATAATAAATTTATATTAATTGTTATTTAAAAATAATATAGGTCGGTCTGCAGGCTTACAGGCCAGACTTTAATAATAGGGGTCTGGGGCTGTTTTTTAAAAAAGCCCAATTATAGGTTTATTTTTTATGGTAAATCGAAAATAGGCCAGGCCTTTGGCATGCCAGCTCGCGGGCCCCTGATAGGCCGTCTAGCCTATTTCCACCCCTACGTCATTGTTATTGAGGAAAATTTATTTAATTTATAACGGTATGTGTATAAAAAAGTATTATAAAAAAATATGTTGTTAAAACTATATTAATTATAGTGCACCTAGTAATTTGATTACAGTGTGCGGATAGCCGCATAACTACCGAAATTATTCATGTGGCCTATAAAAAGGTTATCAGACCCCCTCTCATTTCTAACTTTTTCTCATCTCAACTTTCTTTTTCCTCTGGCCAGAGTTCAGCAGGAATCCTCCTACGAGTCTCCAACCTTCGATAACTTCGAGAATTCGTCTAAATCCATGACGCTCTGAGGAAGAAGACAGGCTGTCAGCCTCTCCAAAAATTTTCCTATATGCAAGCATTCAACGAACCCTAACCACATGCGTCGTTGCACCATGCTGCGTCCAAACAATGTTCAAAAGCGCACTTTGCCAATGGAAAGAGACGGATTTAAAGCTTAGCAAGTGGTGGTCCGTCGCCTTCCGAGCGCTCCAGTGGTTTCTATCATCCCCAAGCTGTAATGAGGAGTGACATGTCGCCCTCGATTTCTATGACAAGTTATAAACAACCACTAATAATGAAATTTGATTGGTACTGATCCGATCACGTGATTTTTTACCCAGTTGGGAAGTTTTTTATGTTAAAAATATCTTACGTAGCTCTGTACTTAATATGTTACTGTTTGGGCGCTCGATCACTGCACGGGCTAAGGTGGCCTAGTTAAGTCCAATCTAGCAGGAGTTTTGAGTTGCTCGCAACAAACTTTATATGGTGATTATATATATATATATATATATATATATATATATATATATATATATATATATATATATATATATATATATATATATATATATATATATATATATATCTTTAACTACATTAAAAAAGTAGTTTTGAATTTTAGAATCAGATCACAATCGATCACGACCGTTGAATCTAAACTGAACATTTGATCGCAGCCGTTCATCACAGCAATGAATCAGGACCGTTCATATTTTTTCATAGGCCTCGTAAACCTATATAGGGCCTCTAAAATTTAGGGCACCCTACATTTCATCCGCTCAGTCCAAAAAAACAGGCCTACCGGCCCGCCCGCCCAGCACCAACAACACACAGCCCGCCCACCCAGCTTGGATAACCGGTCAAACCCGCATCTTTGAATCACATCTACAAAATTAAAGGGACCAAAATTCTTATATACGCATACAACCAAAGCAGAATTGGCAGTGTGAGACTAAATCCCACACCGCCAATTAAACAGGCGGGATTAATCCCGCCTATGTTTAGGCGGGATTAAATCCCGCCTATGTTTAGGCGGGATTAATTCCCGCCTATGTTTAGGCGGGATTAATCCCGCCTAAGCTGGCGGGATTAATCCCGCCTAAACAGGCGGGATTAAATCCCGCCTAAACAGGCGGGATTAAATCCCGCCTATACTTAGGTGGGATTTAATCCCGCCTGTTTTTTTTAATATTTTAAAAATATTTTAAAAATATAATTAAATATTATATTTTTTTATATATAATTAAATATTATATTCTTTAAATATATATTTAAACATAATTAAATATTATATTTTAAAAATATATATTTAAATATAATTAAATATTCTATTTTTTAAATATTTTTTAAAATATAATTAAATACTATATTTTTTTAATCCCGCCGCGGGGCGGGCGCAGCCCGCCGGGCGCCGGGGAGCGGGGGGGGGGGGGGGGGGGGGGGGGGGGGCGCAGCCCGCAGGGGGGCGGGCGCAGGCAGGTGCGGGCGAAGCCCGCCGTCACGGACCGGGTACTGTGGCGCGTAGCCATAGGGGCGGAGCCCCGTGTCGGGCACTAGTATATATATATATATATATATGTTCAAGAACATCAAACTCGCTCCCTCAACCGTTTGATCAAAGTGCAAATTTAATCTCATCCTTTAGATGAAAGCGAGATAAAGAAAGAGTATAACAGAGAGGGAGATGGAATATGTTTAGCCCTCCTATCGCGATGGAACGATTAACAGTGGAGAGTGGGTCGCCATTGATGAATTACGAGCGACAAACCCCAGATGGCAGGAGGCCGCCAGAGGAGGAAGAAGGGTCGCGACTGGCCACGGGTGAGCAAGGTGGGGCGGATGGCCTTGGCGCCGTCCGCACCTTGCGGTCGTGGCACACAAGGTGGTGCGTGCGACCAAACATGCCCGGTCGAGGAGGCCGGGTGCGACGGACTGCACTCCGTGATGCAGGCCGCTACACGCGACAGCCGGATTGCGGCTGCGGGGAGTGGTCCGTCCCAGCACTGGTCGGGGCAGCCATGAGCGGTGTCGGCCTGCTTTGCGGCCGCAGCGCACGACCGCTTCTTGCGGCCATGGCCTTGCAGTTGTGGGAGAGAACACGTCCGCCGGCCGGGGAGGCCGGCGCCGTCACCGGTCGCGCCTAACGAATGAGGGCTCGCGGCCACAAGGCACGACCACAGTCGAGAGCCCCGACTTGGGAGGGGTCGGCCGCCGGGAGGGGTCGATCATGGGCGGTTTGTGCGCGTGGTGGGATCTTGTGTGCGGATTGTGCGGGGATCGGGTGCGCTGATCGCGTGCGCGATGGTTACCCTCATGATCCCCCACTAAATTGATTGGGGTGATGGAGGCCTAACTAGTTGCAAACCAGGTTTTCTATAAACGATACCTAACCGCATCAAAGTTTGCCCAAAACGTATCCCGAAGAAGCCAAAAAAATTGGCTGCTAAAAAGGAAACGACCTAAAAGGACAGTTTGGACATGCCTAAAATGGCCTGTCTCGAAACCGCTGTCGGCGATGTGCGGCCTGCTCTGTCCCGAGGTCGCCAAAAAAAACTTGTTGCCTTCAAGGTGGAGGATCTCGCCGACGATTGAGGGATCCAACCATCCTAAACATATATTTGTCATCAGTCGACGCGATTCACCATTGTGTAGTCGCTCGATTACGATGCTTAATCCAATCTCGCAACTGAGCGATTACACAAAATAAAAATGCGGAAAAACATCAAAATCCGCAGAGAGAAGGAAGAAATCCTAGAACCACCAAACCCTCGGTGAAACGACATAGAGTGGCTCTGATACCACTTGTTAGGGTGAATCCATGAAACTATGACAGACGGATTCACTGTAGTCGAAACATTGAGATGAAAAACATGAGCCAAAGCATACCTGAATCCATGAGAATGAATTGTTGTGGTCACAGATCATTGAAGTATTAAGGTCCTGTTGAAGAAGACACCTCATCCTCTCCCTCCTTAGGCTCTCTCTAGCGATGCGATGTTATAACTAAATGAGAGTAATAATGATATGACCGTTTATACATAATCTATTTATAACAAAACATAATATGACCGTTTTACATTTAAGTTCATCATATAAACATAAATGACGCCCGATCCACAAATAATCTGAACCGTCTATACAATATGAATCGTATTCAACCCGATTAATTAAATCATCTAATTTAAATTAATATTAATGACAGTACAATAACATGCATAATTAATATATTTGACGGACATGTTTATTAATTCTAACATCGACCCCACCAATTATTCAAATTACTTAAACCTAGATGATTAAACAAGGACGGTGTTATTGACAAACTTATTTATGCTAATGACAACCCATTGTTAATGGCAGACCATATAAATATAGTCACAGACCATTATGTTAATGACAGACCAAGAGAAAAATTAAAAATAAAATCAAAACTATTTATGTTATACAATATTCACAATAATTTGAACCAAAAATACAATAATTTAATGCAGGCCTTTTGTATTTCCTCTCAGAGCCTTTACACCGCTGCAGGCCTCTTTCACCACACAAACCACGTATGAGGAATCACACACAAGAGAGTAGAGGAAATCGTTACCCAAGCTCACAAATAGAACTCAACTCCACTTTCAGTATACAAATCACAAAAAGATCAGCACCTTCTCTCCTTCAAAGAAGCAAACAACCCAATCAAATACAGTAGGCAACAATTTTCAACTCCCCAAAAAAACTTCAATACAACACTACTATTCAATATCTCCACAAACGAAAATTAGCAGGATCAACTTAAAAAAGGAAGCAATAGCAAGGTTTTAATATTCAACTACATCAACATCTCTATCTCACGAAATCACCACACAACAATCAAAAACATATTCAACAACCCAATAACAAATTACAATATCAGTTTTTTTTAATCTTAGCATTATCCAAAGCAGCATCAACCCCTTTTATACCGGTTTAGAAAAAAAACGAACAGGAATTGGAAAAATAACAGGGTATCGGTGCCATTGACGTCGTGGAGGGAAATCGTGGCCAGGTGGGGGAATCCTGAGGAGTTCCAAATGGGAAATGAGGACGTGGCTGGAGGTGATGAGAGCTCATGTAGTTGCAGGCTTTTCTCAAAGGAAATATTGGGGATTGTGCGTGCTTAAAGCCCTAATGGACGCCATCATTAGGGCCGATAGACGACAACGGCGACCTGGAGTAGGAAGGCGGCAGCGGCGACCTGGAGAGGGAAGACGGTGGCGGCGACCTGGAGGGGGAAGGCGACGGCGGCGACCTGGAGGGGGAAGGCGGCGGCGGCGGCGAACTGGATAGGGAAGGAGATGCGCGATCGTACTTAGGGAGGAACATCCCGTTATCGGCTTGGGAATCGGGTTTTTAGGGTTGTTGGGCTGCCTTTAGGTTTTAAAATAGAGGAAAAATTTAGAGGAGATTTGAAAAAAGTATGATTTGCCAATATCTAAACAATATTTGCCAATAAAATTATCCTTAAACAATCACAAGTGTTGCAAAATAAAAAAAAATTAGGTGTGTTTCTCTCATTTAAAATCTCCCTGGGAGCTTAAATCAAATGGTTAATTTTTTTTTTAAATTAAATTACTGACAATATTTTTAAAATATTACAATATTCTTTGAAAATATCAAATTATACGATCATATTTACTCCTTTATTAATAATTTCTTCTCCCACCCTAAAGAATAACAACTCTTTCCCTCGTTTCTTCTCCCCGTTTACCTTGCCAATTTGGAAGTTCACTGCTCACCCCCTTCCCTGAGTTCCGGCCAACTTTGTATTGTACTCACACCATCCTCGACGCCGGCGAGTCTTCGTTGGAAGGGTTATGGCCAAAGACGAGGACGATTTCCGAGGGGAAATCGAGGAGCGGCTGATAAACGAGGAGTACAAAATCTGGAAGAAGAACACGCCGTTCCTGTACGATCTGGTGATTACCCACGCTCTGGAGTGGCCTTCGCTGACCGTACAATGGCTTCCCGACCGGGAGGAACCTCCGGGAAAGGATTATTCCGTGCAGAAGATGATCCTGGGCACGCATACCTCCGACAATGAGCCCAACTATCTCATGCTCGCACAGGTGCAGCTCCCGCTTGAGGACGCTGAGAATGATGCCCGGCAGTATGACGACGAGCGAGGTGAGATTGGAGGGTTTGGTTGCGCCAGCGGCAAGGCAAGCACCGTTTCTCTAGCAATATTTTTTTTTACTTTCTCACTTGATGTGGCTTACATTGACTTTGGGAATTTTTGTTTGTTTGATAAAGTGGCAATTTTTATGAGGAAAGTGATTTTTTTATTAAAGGGTGAGAATCAGAGTGCTGGTTTTAACTTTTATTGACTGATTTTTGGGCTTTAAATCTAAGTGGAGTGCTTTTGAATTGTTTCATGGTGAGACTCTATTTTACTGGGTATTAAAGTTTGTTTCTAAGAATGCAAGCCTTTGATGTTTGAATTCCTTGTACTTCTGTAACACAAGAATAATTAACCTCGGGAAGAGAGACTGTATTATAGAGGAATGCTTAAGAGGAGAGCTTGGGGAGGGAGATGAAAGGGTGAGGAGACTTGAACAAGGAGAAATAGATAGAAATTTGTTCTGAAATTCAAGGCCAGGATGTATGAATTCCCTGCATATCTGTAACATAACTAGAGCAATTAACCTAGGTGAAAGAGACCGCGATAGAAGAATGCTCAAGAGGAGAGCTTTGGAGTGTGATAAAGGGGAAGAGGAGCCCTGTAAAAAAGGGAGAGAAGCTTGTACTATAATGCAAGCTTGTTATGTATGAATTCCCTGTACATCTCTAACATAATAAGAGCAGTTAACCCAGGTGAAAGAGACTTCAATAGCGGAGTGCTCAAGATTAGAGCTTATGGAAGGAAATGAATGGGGAGAAGAACCTTGTACAAAGTGAAGGGGGTGTGTGTGTGTGTGTGGGGGGGGGGGGGATTGTAATTGGTATGAATTGAATAATGAAATCCAATACTTCATAAGCTAGTTTTGGATTATCTAGATTCCTTCGTTGGCATGTTTATGTTGTTGTTTTTGTTTTTGAATATCATTGCGGAGTGAGAACACATCACTCTCCATCCCTCAAATATAATATACTAATATGTTTTTTGTTGAACTTGCGCCCCATATAGTTTGAGCTGTTATTGTAACTCACTCATGATTTGCTTATGCTATCAAAAATTAAACTCAAGGGGAGATGGGAAGAATAATTGATTGAATGAAGCGGGGAAAAACTATTTAGCACGGTTTTTTTGTTTAGTATTCATAGTGCTAATGATGTTAAAAGCATAAGAGCATGAGAATATGAGATACAAGCCTCTATCAAATCTTTTCTCGTAAAGAGGGATGTATTTAAGCATGCATGTAAAAGGGTTTCTAATTGAATATTTTAGTTCAACCATTTGTGTTATAAATGCTTGGGCTGAAATCATATATCAAGCTAATCTTGTTATGAAGGTAATTATGACCTACTTCGCGCTCAGCTCCTTCTGGGTGTAGCACACACTTTATGGGTTAACTGATCCAACGGATTTTTTTACTTTTCCTTCTTGACATATAAGATCTTGTACATTTGGTCAAAAAATTTTTGCTACCTAAATTTTCCTTCACCCTAATGTTTTTGAAGCTTTTGGGTAATATATGGTCAAATAGTTTGTTTTATAATTCTTTTAGTTATACTAATCTGTGTTGTAATTGAACTCGCTCTGCCAAACACCAACTTATCCTAATCTTAAGAAATATCATTAACAGCTGTATATATATTTCTGTATTTTCCAATTTATAATTACCCTCTTATTCTTGTTTTTTCCAATACATGTGTTAGGTTCAAATAATTCAGCAGATTAATCATGATGGTGAAGTGAACCGAGCTCGTCACATGCCTCAAAATTCATTTATAATTGCAACCAAAACAGTTGGTGCAGATGTTTATGTATTTGATTACAGCAAACACCCCTCAAAGCCTCCTTTAGATGGTGCATGCAATCCTGATTTGAGATTGAAAGGCCATACAACTGAAGGTTATGGTTTGTCTTGGAGTCTTTTTAAACAAGGCCACCTACTGAGTGGTTCCGATGATGCTCAAATATGCTTGTGGGATATTAATGCATCTCCCAAGAATAAGTCACTCGATGCTCTCCAGATATTTAAGGTCAGTTCGTTTTTATATGAATGAAATATTGATTATTTTATCATGCTCCTAATGCACACCATATGAATTCTGTTGTTTGCTCATGTAAGGTGTTTCATGCGTAACTATTTTTGGCCGTTGATTCTTAGTGGATTAATTCTCGTACAAATTTAGGTAAGTTGTATATTGTAAATATCAATGTGAGTTAAGATAATGCCTATTAGTTTATAACCAATGCGGTCTGTCTAATTATAGTGAACAATGAGTGATGAAAGGTTCACTATGTACATCTTATTTTATGCAAACCTATATAGCATAAGAGAATTTCTTATGTATATTGCCAAAATATGACTCAACCATATACTTGTGGTGTAGTGTTCAAATCTTAACTATTTTTAACAAATACTTAAGGATATAAGGTATAAATTAAGTGATATGCCTTGAAACCCAAGTACCACATTTTTATAGCGAGCTGGAAAAAAACTTAATTGTATCTTAAAGCACTTGCTGCTAAGGAATACTATGAGCACACAAAGAAATAATAAGGAAACTAAGTAGCACAAAAATACGCTAATATTTATATCATTCAACAATACAAGCTTATGCCTATTGGATAAGAGATGATTTGATCCATTACTGAGAAGCCACACTTGTTCACAAATAAAAGGATTCAAGAAAACTCTGCCCCCAATCCAAGTACATCCAATAACTAGAAAAGAGATTGTCGAAGTCTCAAAAACTCAACAAAAGAGAGAATAACACAAGAGATAAGAAACAAAGAAGATTTAACTAATGCCATAATTCACTCACATGATAATTCTGAAAAAGGCTACCATAACACATGTAGATTGAATCATAATGATACTTATGTTACCGGTAATTTCATTGTGTCAAGATGGTACACATGGGCACATAGATTCTTTTTTCTTCTTTCTCTCTCTTTTATCTTATTATTTATAACTATTTGCATTCCAATCTCAATTTTTTTACACACATATTTCTTGACATCTGAGTGGGTCGGGTAAGGATGACTAAAATGTTTTTTTTCTATTAGGCAATTTGACTAGTCTTGTATTTATCTTTTAATAATAATAATAATAATAATAATATTTTTTTCATAATCAATTGGCTAACATGTTCTAGAGTTTCCCCATACCTATTTAAAGCTTTGTTATCTAAGCGAATAATCATATTCATTTTTCGTAATTCTAAAACCCTTATTTCTACTCTCCTCTTTGCTTTTCTCTTAGTTGTCACCTCCTCTAAACTTTCCCTCGCAAGCCGATAACCTCCTTTCCCTGCAGTAGTAACCACTTGCCTCCTTCCATGGAATTAACTATCATCACTTTCAAGTTCTCTCTCTTCTAGCCATATGCCCCAAGGGACTTTTCACAGTTCGCGGCCTCCCTTTGTCCAATCTCATAAGTCTTCATCCCTAGTCGACGGATCCTTGAGGTGATTGACCACCTTTTGAAGAAAATAGATCAAAGTTGATTCTACAAACATCTATTATTGCTAGAAAATTAATAAAGATGTGAAGAAGACCAATCTTTATGCACCATCAAGAAGGATCATGAGTTTTTCATTTTCTTGAAAGAAAATATAAAGGTGCTCTCTTATTTTAATTTCAAGGTTTAAAGAACTTCAAAAAGGAATCAAGAATATTTTTCCTATCCCATCTAACAGTAAGTTAGATTCGAATCAATGAGCCAATTCAAATCAAGGTTGTAAATATTGGATGTCGGTGACATGTTAAATTGAGTTCTTAAATGTTGGATGTTGCAAGTCGGAGGCATGCTAGAGATATTTTAAAATATCAGATCTCCATATTCTATAAATAAGAATTTTTTTATGTATACTAAGTATAATTATATAATCTAAAAGTTAAAAAATTAACAAGTAAAAAGATTAACACAAGTAAACAAACAATGAGTTGTGTATATCCCAAAAAAATTTGAAGGGTTTTCAAAATAAAATAATTTTGACAAATATAATTATACAATAATTTTATTTTGATAGCACTAAAGTTATACTAAATAAAGAATATTAAAAAGTAAAATATCCTTTCCGTCTTTCCAAATTTAATAAAATAACTAATAAATGTGAACTTTTTTTTTCACAATTTTCGTAATATGAAATAAGAAAAAGTGTGAAGTAATTATATAAAATTGATTGTAAAAATAAAATAGTAAAAAAGAATGAAATAGTAAGTTTGATTGATTTAAACATACATATGATCTACGAAACACAGATACTTGAAAATGCTCTACGTATCGGCTTAAACGCGTATCAGATACAAGAAATGTCTGAAAATGCGCGGAGACACTTTTTCGAAACGCATGTTTAAATAAAAAGAAAATTTTAATTCGGAATCGCGTATCCAAGCGGGATACGTGATTCTCGTGCGGTAAAGTTGCGCTCTTATCTATTTTAGTTCACGCCCGTCGAATTTTAGGTTTATGCGATTCACAAGCTGCCCGCTGCTTCACGCTGTTCCAGATCACTGCTCCAGATCCCGCTCCCAATCCCAATTCTCGATCCCACCCTGCTACAAAGCTCTTCTTCCTCCTCTTCTTCTTCCTCATCTTCTTCTTCCTATTCTTCCTCCTCGTCTTCCTCCTCCTCCTCCTCGTCTTCTTCTTCTTATTCCTCATCCTCTTCTTTTTCCTTTTCTTCTTCCTCCATTTCTTATTTTTCTTCTTCTTCCTCTTATCTCTGTTATTAGTACAAAATTTTTTTGTTCTTTGTTCCTGGATGAGTTCATGTGCCTATGGTTGATTCATATGTTTTTTTGTAAAGTTTGTGATCAAATTTCTTTTTGATTTGTGATAAATTCAGAAAAAGCAAAACATTTCATGTATAATTTTGGGATCATTTTGTGTTGCTCTTATCAATATTTATCTGTCTTAACAACCTGTCTGACTGTGTCTATATTTTTCTTTTGATATGATTATTGTTAGATAATTGTACAACCCCATATTCGATGAGTGGACCCCATCATATGCGCGAGTGAGTCAGTTTGGCCTGTACTCGCCCAATGTCTAAAGAGGGGCATTCACGCAGCCCTGCGTGGGGTGGTTTGACCCTTCGGCGAGTGCAATCTTCACCTAACACTCGCCTAAGGGTCTCGCGCCTCAGCGCGCACGCGAGACCAGTTCTCGCCAAACTGGGCGAGTGGCCGCCCAGCCAGGCATTCGCCCCCAGAGAGCTTCAAGGCGGCGAATGCGTTGTGCTCCCGGCATTCGCCCCTTCCGCCGAGTGGTGCTCTCACAGATCATTTGTCCAGTAAGGTTCAAAGGCAAAATTACCTGGAAAGTTTTGTAGGGGGTGCAAATAGCCATTCAGAACAACAGAGTTATGCTGTTGGCAGACCAATTTGGACTGCTTAGAGCCGTTTAGAACAGCGGAGATTGGCTGACCATTTTCAGAAATCTATAAATAGACCCAAGGGGGTACCTCAGAAGGCATGCTTTCTTGTGCCCCAATCTTCTAGCGCTTTCTGAGGTAGCCTTAGCTCGGCTTTTGGCTAAGGAGGGAAAACGCTCTAAGATCTTCCAAATGTGTGGTAGGACCTCCACGCCGAGCCCTTTGGTCCGTTCCTTGTCTCATTTCCTTAGTCGGTTGGCTCGTGGGGGAGAAGTAAGTGTGCGATCACCCCTTCCCCGAGGGTGAACTCCACAGAGACCGAATTCTCAGTTTCAACATTTTGGTGCGGTGAGCGTGAAAAGTGGTCAACACAAAAAATCTTCGGCAAGCTCGATGACTGGAAGAGAAGGGCAAGGTTCAGACAGAGCCGACTTGTCACCCCCTCCCCCTCTCGCCACAGTGAGGATGTTCGAGGATTTCAGGCAGGAGGTACTCGACCTCGTCAGGTTCGCACGCGGCGCCCGTGCTGAGTGCTCGACACCAGCAGCCCCTGTACTCGCGGTCCCGGCCCTTGGCGAGGACGCTCCCGACAGGCGAGCAGGGAAGGAGGTTGTAGAGGAAGCGAGGGAGCGGGACCTTCCCGGGCGAGTGCTGTTCCCCGGTTCGGCGAGTGGAGGTCGGTTCAGCGAGATGGGGGTGCGAGATCCTCCGGCTCGCCCAGCAGGGGGAGGCAACCCCTTCAGCGAGTTGGTCTCCTCTGCCACAGTTCAAGAGGGGTTCAGGGAGCCGGAGATGTCCTACTACACCGGGAGGGATGACCTGGTCCAGCACATCCAGTGGTTCGAGAATGTGGTGTCGATAAGGCAGATGTCTGATGCCTTTAAATGCAGACTTTTCGCCATCACCATCAAACAGAAGGCGAGAGAGTGGTTCCACCAGCTGCCGGCCAACTCCATCTACTGTTTCGAGGACCTGTGCCGGAGGTTCATGTTGAGGTTCACCACCTCCAAGAAGAGGAAGGAGTCGGAGTCTCTGTTCCACATCAAACAGGGGGTCAACGAGACCTGGGGAGTTATGTAGACCGGTTCCAGGAGGAGGTCACCCAGGTCCAGGAGATGACAGGGCACACCCTGATGATGGCTTTACCTTGGGGCTACAACAAGGTTTATTCAGTATGAAGCTGAAGAGGGTGCCACCTCTCTCCTACAAGGAGTTGATGGAGGGAGCGATAAGGGAAGTTGAGGGGGAGGCGTCAAACCCCGAGTTCACAAAAAAGCTGGCCAGGCGGGTCACAGAGGAGGAGAAGGGGCCCGGAGGTGGCCGGGGGCAGGAGGTGAGGAGAGCTGAACCCCGACTGAGGGAACAACAACAACCCAGGTGGGGGCGTCAGGAGCAGAACAATCGGCTCGGCTGGAGGCAGCCGGAGTGGCAAGACCAAGGCCGACAGAGGGGTTTCCACGGAGGAGACTTCCGCCAAGGGGGCCCGGGCCAGTTTCACCCTTCAGGCTGGAGGCAGGGTCCGAGGCCCCCCTCCCCTATTAGCACCCGGCTATGACAATAGCCATACAAATGAGGAGGGGGCAGCAGAGGAGGAGGGAAGTCAGGGTGGAGCCACCCTATTGTGAATTCCACCAGGAGGAGGGCCACACTACAGCCACGTGCCCGGAGTTCCTTGAGATGAGAGGAAACATGGAGCAACAGCAGCAGCAAGGCCGCCAGGAAGTGTGGATTGAGGAGGTCCTGCCTCGGACGGAGGATGATAGGTACGAGGACCAGACGGATGTTGGAACCCGGGGAGGGATCAGAGTGATCCATGGGGGGGGGGGTGGGGATTGAGGCTTCCCGGAAGGAGAGCCTCCACACCATGTATCGAAGGAGCGTTGGCTCCACATCCCAGACCACGCCCCCAGAGGAGAAAATCACCTCAAGTAGGGCTGTGCATAAAAACCGGGTCCGGGGGGCCGGCCCGGGCTCGACCCGGGAAAAGCCCGGCTAGGCCCGGGCCCGGGCTAAGCCCTCCCCGGGCCCAGGCCGGGCCATGGGGCCTAACAAGGCCCTATATATGAGCATTTGCCCGGCCCGATACCCGGCCTGGGCCGGGCAAAGCCCAGTTTCCTAGGCCCGGGCTAAGCCCGGGGCCGCGCCGGGCAAAGCCCGGTTTCTAGGCCCCTTCAACAATCAACGGCTCTAAGAGCCGTTGTTAACAACGACTCTTAGAGCCGTTGTTTTCCAAAGCTGCCAGCCCTATTTAATAGGGCTGGCAGCTATAATAATTAAATAATTAATTTTTAAAAAATTAAAAAATAAATTTAAAATAATTTTTTATATAGTTTTTAAAAATAGGGCTGCCAACCCGATTTTTTTTATTGTTAACAGGGCCCGGGCTAAGCCAGGGCCTGGCCCTGGGGGCCTTAGCTGGCCCCTCCCGGAGTCAGAAGCCCGGCCCGGCCCGACCCGACCCGATTTTAATCCGGGCCCGGGCCCGGGCCCGGTTCGGGAAAGCCTGGGCCCGGTTCGGGAAAGCCTGGGACCGGGAGGCCCGGTTTAGGCTCGGGCCCGGGGGGCTTTATGAACACGACTATTCTCAAGGAAGGATATGACAGATCATGAGGATCCCTTTTGCGATGCGCTGGTTATGCAGATGGTCATCGAGAATTTCACTGTCTCCAGATCCTCATCGACAACGGGAGTTCGGTCAACGTCATCTTCAAGAATGCATTCAATGCGATGAAAGTAGAGGAGAAGAGGGTGCTGGCCTCAGATGGACCCCTGTTTGGATTTCGGGGGAGAGGAAGGAGGTAGAAGGAGGAGTAGGACTCCATGTTATTCTGGGGGGACAGTCTCGTACTTGCAGGTTCGTCATCGTGGACGCCCCTAGCAGCTACAACGCCATCTTCGGGCGACCTCTCATCAGCGCCTTCGGCTGTGTCACCTCATCCTTCCATCAGTGCTTGAAGTTCAACGTTGAGGTGATCCAGGTCCGGGTCCGGGGAGATCCCAGGGTGGCCAGGGAATGCTACGTCACCGCCGTGAACTCCATCTCTTGGCAGGAAGGAGCCGAGGAGATGGAGCGGAGGATGGAGGAGAGCTGCACCCCGGTGGACGTGGCAGGAGGAGCCCAGGAGGAGCTGGCCGAGGCAATGGCCGTAGAGGGAACGACGGAAGCTGAGGAGGTCCATGTCCCTGAGGAGGGGGACGTTGGAGAATGGGGGGAGCAGTCCCGCTTGGAGGTTGCGGAGGAGATAGTGGAGATGGAGGTTCTCACCCTTGGAGGCAGGGTGGAGAAGGTTCGCATCTGCAGGGGGTTGACCCCGGTGGACCAGGAGGGGATGCTGGTATGCATCCGGAAGAACGTGGATATCTTCGCTTGGAGCGCAGCGGAATGTCAGGGATCGATGCGGACGTTGCCTGCCACCGCCTCAACCTGGACCCAGAAGCTCGCCCCGTCCAGCAGAAGAAGAGGTCCATCGCGGACAAGCTGGCCGAGCCCATCAGGGAGGAGGTGGTCAAACTTCTCAAAGTCTGCTTTATATCTGAAGTACAATACCCCGACTGGGTCTCTAATATAGTTATGGTTAAAAAAGGAGACGGCCGGTGGCGTATGTGTGTCGATTTTTCTTTACTTAATAAATCATGCCCTAAGGACTGTTATCCCTTGCCTCAGATCGACGCGCTAGTTGACTCAGCCGTCAGTTTTCCTGTAATGAGCTTTTTGGATGCATTTTCAGGTTACCACCAAATCAGGATGTACCCCCCAACATCAAAGATGTATCCTTCATAACGGGGATGCGTGCTACTGCTACAAAATGATGCCCTTTGGGCTGAAGAATGCAGGGGCGACGTACCAAAAAATGATGGACAAGGCCTTCTTAGAACAAAAGGGAAGGAACCTGAGGTGTATGTAGATGACCTTATGATCAAGAGGCGAGACGTGGACTCTCACCTCTGGGACCTGGAGGAAACCTTCACCACCTTGCGCAAGTACAAGATGAGGCTGAACGCCTTGAAGTGTGTCTTCAGGGCCAGTAGGGGAAAGTTCTTATGCCACCTTCTCACCCCCGCAGGGGTGGAGCTGAATCCAAACAAGGTCAAGGCGATCATGGAGTTGGGGTCGCCTCAGAATGCTAAAGAGGTACAGCGGTTGACGGGGAAGTTGGCAGGGCTGAGCAGGTTCCTTTCCCGAGTTGGGGAGAAGTGCTCTCCCTTCTTCAAAAAGTTGAGGGGAGGCAAGAAGTTCGAATGGACCAAGGAGTGCGAGGAGGCATTCCAAACCTTGAAGAGGTAGTTGACCCAGGCTCCGCTCCTCCAAGGGCCAAAAGAGGGGGAGGACCTGTCTTTGTATTTCGGGGTTGGAGCAGAAGCCCTAAGCTCCGTCCTGGTGCGAGAAGAGGGGAAGAAGCAGTTGCCCATCTATTATGTGAGCCGGTCCCGAGGAAGGCGGAGCTTCGGTATCCCATCCTGGAGAATCTGGCATTCGCTCTAGTCATCTCGGCTCGGAGGCTCCGACCCTATTTCCAGGCACACTCCATTCGAGTGGTGACTGACCATCCCCTCCGCAACATCTTCGAGGGGGTGGAACATTCAGGCAGGTTGGCCAAGTGGTCGGTGGAGGTAAGCGAGTTCGATCTCTCCTTTGTCCCCCGTCTCTCGATCAAGGCCCAAGCAAGGACCGACTTTCTTGCTGATTACATGGTCGAGGTGGTAGAGGCAAAACTCACCCGCTCAATTCCTTGGAAAGTGATGGCGGATGATGCCTCAGGTAAGCATTCCTTGGGGGTAGAGGTGATCTTGGAAAGCCCTAAGGAACAAAGATAGAGCAAACAATCGTTATCAATTTTTCTATTACTAACAATCAGGCCGAGTACGAGGCGGTGATCGCAGGGCTGCGTCTGGCCAGGGAACTGAGAGTGCTTGACGTGGAGGTCCTCACTGACTCCATGGTGGTGGCTTCCCAGATCAACGGAGAGTTCGAGGCAAGGGAGCCTGCCCTTCATTTATACTTTGCAAAGGTTAAGGGGGTCATCGACATGTTCCAAACCTTCTCCATCTGACACGTGCCTAGGGAGGAAAATGAACAGGTTGATCAGCTGGCAAAGCATGGTCCCCGGATGGAGGGGGGGTACCATCAATGATCTATTCCGCCATTCCATCGAAGAGGGAGAACTGATGGAGGTGGATCAACACCCCTCGTGGATGGACCCTTTCACAACGTTCCTTTCCACTGGGGAATATCCGGAGGGGATGGACAAAAAGAAGCTTAAGTACAAATCAACGTACTATCTCATCCGAGACGGGCAATTGTATCGGAAGACCTTCTCGGGGCTGTTGGCCCATTGTGTGGCCGAGAGGGAAGTCTAGAGGATCTTGGAAAAGGTCCACTCCGGGGATTGTGAGAGTCACTCTGGAAGTCGAACCTTGGAAGGAAGGATTGTTAAGCAAGGGTACTTCTGGCCTACCCTGGGTCACGACGCTGCAGAATTCAAAAGGAAGTGCCACAAGTGCCAATTGTTCACACCCCTCCAACTGCAACCAGCCCAACGCCTCAAAAGCATCACATCGCCCTGACCCTTTGCCATTCGGGGAATGGATTTGGTGGGACCTTTCCCCCAGGCCAGCGGGCAGAGGAGGTTCTTGCTCGTCATGATAGATTATTTTTCAAAATGGTTGGAGGTGAAAGCGCTAGCCAAGGTGACCTCCCAGGTTGTCAGAAACTTTGTTTGGGGGGAGATCATCTGCCGACACGGGTTGCCGCAAGCCATCGTCACGGACGACGAACCCCAATTCGCCAGCACCGAGTTCATTAGTTTCTGTGGGCAACTTGGGATTGATCTCAGGTTCGCGTCGGTCCATCACCACAGGAGCAACGGGTAAGTGGAGGCGGCGAACAAGATCATCGTGAACCTCTTGAAGAAGAAAGTGGAGAACTTGAAGGGTAGCTGGGTGGAGCAGCTTCCTTCGGTTCTCTGGGCCCTGAGGACTACTCCTAACACGACTAAGAGGGAGACCCCTTTCAAGCTCTCCCATGGGTGCGAGGCTGTGCTTCCGATAGAGTTCGAAGTCCGAATGCCTCGGGTGGTCGAGGAAGAGGCAGGCAAGGAGGAATGACAAGCTGAGAACGAGGAAGAGCTGCGGCTCTCTCTTGACACAGTGGAGGAGCTGCGTGACCTCTCCGTCATCCGCCAGGAAGAAGTGAAAAAGAGAATGGTTAAGTACTTTGACAAGCACGTCAGGGTCAAACAGTTCGCGGAGGGGGATTTGGTCCTAAAGAAGGTGGATGCGGCAGGGAGGTTAGCCGCAGTGGGAAAGCTCAACCCCAACTGGGAAGACCCGTACATTGTTGGGGAGGCTCTGAGATCAGGAGGGTACCGTCTCCAGAATGTAGAGGGAGAGACCCTAAGTCACACCTGGAGCGATGATGACTTGAAACATTTCTATCTGTGAAAACATGTATGTACTCTACTTTAATGAATAAAATTACTTGATGCCCCGCCCCTCTTGCAGGTCAAACTTGTGGCAGGTCTTTATTGAGTTTAGTCGTGAGATGTCTCCGCTGCCAGGCTTCCATCTAGCTGGTAGAACCGAGGATTGGTTGATGAAAGGAATATCTTCTCGCTCTGGGGTTAGGTCCCGGGACGCTTCCGCTGTCAGGCTTCCACCTAGATGGCAGGGTCGGGATCCCCGTTGGACATGGTTATGACCCTGGAGCTGAGTCCGGTTGATGCTCAACACCCGCCGTCAGGCTCTTACCTAGCTGATTGAGAAGGTGGCAGCGCCCACAGGTTGGTCAAAGGAATATCTTCTCGCTTTGGGGTTAGGTCCCGGGACGCTCCCGCTGTCAGGCTTCCACCTAGCTGGCAGGGCCGGGATCCCCGTTGGACGTCGTTATGACACTGGGGCTGAGTCCGGTTGATGCTCAACACCCGCTGTCAGGCTCTCACCTAGCTGATTGGGCCGGTGGTAGAGCCCGGAGGTTGGCCAAAGGAATATCTTCTCGCTCTGGGGTTAGGTCCCGGGACGCTCCCGCTGTCAGGCTTCCACCTAGCTGACAAGGCCGGGATCCCCGTTGGACGTCGTTATGACCCTGGGGCTGAGTCCGATTGATGCTCAACACCCTCTGTCAGGCTCTCACCTAGCTGATTGGGCCGGTGGTAGCGCCCGTAGGTTGGCCAAAGGAATATCTTCTCGCTCTGGGGTTAGGTCCCGGGACGCTCCAGCTGTCAGGCTTCCACCTAGCTAGCAGGGCTGGGATCCCCGTTGGATGTCGTTATGACCCTGGGGTTGAGTCTGGTTGATGCTCAACACCCGCCGTCAGGCTCTCACCTAAATGATTGGGCCGGTGGTAGCGCTCGGAGGTTGGCCAAAGGAATATCTTCTCGCTCTGGGGTTAGGTCCCGGGACGCTCCCGCTGTCAGGCTTCCATCTAGCTGGCAGGGCCGGTATCCCCGTTGGACGTCATTATGACCCTGGGGCTGAGTCCAGTTGATGCTCAACACCCGCCGTCCGACTCTCACCTAGCTGATTGGGCCGGTGGAAGCGCCCAGAGATTGGTTGATGAGTAGCAAGTCCTCTCGCTCTGGGGTTAGGTCCTGGGACGCTCCCGGTGTCAGGCTTCCACCTAGCTGGTCGGGCCGGGATCCCCGTTGGAAGTCGTTATGACGCTGGGGCTGAGTCCGATTGATGCTCAACACCCGTTGTCAGGCTCTCACCTAGCTGATTGGGCCGGTGGAAGCGCCCGAAGATTGGTTGATGGGTAGCAAGTTATCTCGCTCTGGGGTTAGGTCCCGGGATGCTCCCGCGGTCAGGCTCCCACCTAGCTGGCAGGGCCGGGTTCCCCGTTGGACGTCGTTATGACCCTGGGGCTGAGACCGGTTGATGCTCAACACCCGCCGTCAGGCTCTCACCTAGCTGATTGGGTCGGTGTCAGCGCCCGACGGTTGATGAACGAAAAGTAAGATCCTTGTTCCAAGGCTGTCCAGCATTGCTTCGGCTGTCAGGCTTTCACCCAGCTGGCAGGGCGGGGGCCCGCGGTGAACAAAGTTTTCAAGACACGTCCTCAACTAACCTCATCGATAAAACATATCCGAAGGCTAAGGTTTTCTTTGAAGAATGAAAAAGATCTCGGCAAGATCTCGCCAAGGGGATCTCGCCAATCAGAAGATAAACCAATGCGAGTGCCGAGAGCTCGTTCTCGCAAAATCCAAGAACTTGTACGCGCGTGGGCTAAAAGGGAGAGAACGGCGTGAAGTCTAATCCTAAGCAAAAAGTCGGCCTAAGGGGTCGCGAAATGTTCCGGCCCTGGGTTTAAGCGGGAGCGTAAGTCGAATGCATTTCAAAGTACCGCGTTACTCAGCATCACAAAGAATAAAAAGAAGAGGTGAGAATTTTTTATAACAATGTATTTCATTTATCTAAAATTTTTACATTGACAAAAGGGGGGAAAGGCCCAAAAGGAAAAAGTACAAGCAAAGGCAAAATAAAAAGGGGGGAGGGAGGGCGAGGGCCTCAAGGCGACGAGGCCGAGTGCTTGCTCTCGCTAGAATCCTCATCCCCACTCAGCATGGGCTCGGGAACAGGCTGGAAGAGCTCCGACATCAAGATCTCGGCCGTCACCTTCTCGCCATCGCTGTTGAGGAAGCCGTCCTGTTGCATCATCTGGAGCGCGTACCTAGCTTCCTTGATGACATGTTCCCGCATCATTAGGTCGATCTCATGTCGAGTATGCAACAGAGCCTCCTTCTTCGCGCCCGGGGGAGGAGGAATCATCGAATCAATCTACTGCTGATTTTGGGCCCTTATCCGCCTGTTCTCGTCCTCTTGATGGACGATACGCGCATCCTTCGCGGCAACGGTCGCAGCATCCTGCAAAATGACCAAGGATCAGGGGAAGAGTAAAAGTTTGACGAATATACAAGCAATGAAGTAAGAATTTACCACTCCCGCCTCTCGCAGGGTGAGATCCTTCTTGGAGGACACGAGCTCCTCCTTCAGCTTTTTCACCTCTGAGCTGAGAGAGGATCGCGCGGCGCTAACATCCGACAGTTGACGCGCAAGGCGGATGCTGCGGCGCGATGACATATGCGCAAGCTCGAGGGCGTGAAATTTGGCCCTCGAGCTCTCATAGGCGAGTGACTTTGTCAACGCCCTGTCATAGTAGGCGGCGCTGTCCCGCCCATACATGCCGATGGCCAATGCATAGGCCTGGCCCGAGACGGTGTCGCCTTCCTGCCAAGAAGGGAGTACGGTGGAGATAGAGACCCTGTTGGCATTTTGATCCCACACCAACAGGGGCTCTTCCCTGTCATTCAGCACATCTTCGCCCAGGCCAAAGTTCCTTTGGCCCCTGGGTTCCGGCTTCTCCTGTGCCGAGGTCCCGCCGGTCTCTCCTGTTGAAATTTCCCGAATCTTGGAGTGAGCAGGGGTTAGCTCAACTAAAGTTAGTCACAACCAAAAACACATGCAACAACAATAGTCTTTATTGATTAACAACAATCTACTTTACAAAACGAGACATACATGACGCGACATGATTCGCCGAAACCGACACAGGGAGAGCAGTGACAATTACAAAGACAAGTCAATACAAGCCGCGCAGACTCAAACACCAAGCCGCCGGTCTACTGCTATTGAGTCCGCACAATCCGCCAGGTCGCCAGCCCGCAACCCAAGCCGCGCGGACTGCCCGTTATTCCAATGCTAAGCTCTATCCGCCGATCTGCAAGCCGCCTAACCGCGAGGTCGCCTAGCCGCCAGACCGCACAAGCTGCGATGCCGAATATAATAGTCCGCCTGAAGCAGACGACTTATTGAACCCCGAACCAAGTTGCCAAAGAGAAGACCGTCTGGTAGTTGTCCGCGACCTGCTGTTTACCGCCTGTTGCTTAACCGCAGAGTCCGCACTGTCCCTGACCGCAATCAGAGCCAAGTCCTGGCTTTCCAGCGCTATCCGCACAACCTGCACAACACCAAACCGATCAACTCTATCAAACCGCGAGGACACCAAAAGTCAGTCCGCAACAACTTATCGTGGGCTCACTTACTGTTCATTCGTGCATTAGGTTCTCTATTCCTGATGTGGCATGGGTCCTATTTATATGCACGATGAGGCGTGTGGTCACCGCCCTAGCCGATAGGATCACCACCCCATCCCACAGCAAGACGTCTCCGCAAAACCGCGGATATACTCCAGTCTGCCGCGACCTGTGCAGGATAGCCAGTCCTCCATTGCATCACCAAGGCCAGACAGAAACACCAGTTCACCTTGTTCGCCAAAGGCCAAGCCAAGACCGCCACAACCGAACTCTACAACAACATTGTTCGCTATCCGCAGACACAACTCCAGTCCGCTTATCCCGAGCCAACAGCCTCGCCACCAAGGCAACTGCTGGACTCAGCGGACACAACTTCAGTCCGCTTATCCCGAGCCCACAACCTCGCCACCAAGGCACCTGCCGGACTCAGCGGACACAGCTCCAGTCTGCTTATACTGCGGATACCTCCAGTCCGCATATCCCGCAGACTGCTCCAGTCCGCATATCCCGCAGACTACTCCAGTCCGCATATCCCGCAGACTGCTCCAGTCCGCATAACCTGAGTCCATCCACGTCAGCAAGGCAGCTGTCGGACTCAGCGAACCTAGCTCCAGTCCGCACGCAGTTGCGGACGCAATCTCCAGTCCGCTTCCTCCAAGCTTGCAACCAAGGCACACGACATTACTGCCGAGCTTGGCGGACTGAGACGCAGTCCGCGCTCCACTGCGCGATCTCCCCGGACTGAGCCAAACCTGGACCTGGTTCAGAACCAACCAAGTCCACACCAATGGCCACAAGGGCCATTCCGCACTTACTGGCGGACACTGGATTCAGTCCGCCTGCACCGGCGAACTCCAGTATCAGTCCGCACTGACTAGCGATCTCCGTGGCTTCCACTTGCCGCTTCACCAGAGCAAGACCAAGGCTTCTGCCAAGCCGGTCTGCCGAGCTCCAGTCCTTCAGTCCGCTTCTTGCCGGACTCCGCGGATATAGATGCTATCCGTCTGGTTACTTCCTGGGATCCAACTGCTTGCTGAGCATACGTCGGCCTGACAAACCGCCATTGCTGTTCGCGTAGTCCGCGCGAACAGAACGCCCAGGCCGCCACATTACAAGCCGTCAACAGCCCTGCCGACCTGGCTGTCCGCCAACCCTGTCCGCCTAGTCCGCTCGGATAGGTTGCCCAAGTCCTCCATTCACCCACTTTCACTTCACAATTTTCAACACTCCCCCTTGAAGTGAGAAGTGGTGAACAGCTCCAGCAGCTCCCGTAACCTTGCACCTGGTCCCTCCGATAGCGCTTTCGAGGAGATGTCCAAGACATAGTCCTCGCACTGCATATCCTGGACCATGAGGGAGCTCTCCAGCATCTCCCAAAAGGAGTCATGCTTCCCTATGCCTTCTTCTTCAGCTTCAACCTCCACTCGTGCGTCACAGGAGTATCACCAACAACCTTGGGCACAAGAGCCCAAGCCTTGTCACCTCTGAGAGTAGTTACCTCCACAGCTTTGGCATCAACCACCTCCTTGACCCTAGTGGGATCATCATAGCTAGAAAGTACTCGCTCGACCTGAGGTCTTGCAAGGAAACATGAGAACAAGCTCACCGCGTTCCCTTCGTTATATCGAGCTGGTGGGTTACTGATCCTCTTCGATCTCCGAAGAACCCGATCACGGCTAACCACCTCCGCTGCTCCTGCTGAACCGGCTCCGTTCCCGGGCAAACCCGGAACAATGCTCCCCTTGCTTCCTGAACAAGACGCCACCTTACTGGAACCAGGAGCACCTGGAGCAACGCTCCCCCTGCTACCTGAACCAGAAGCCTCCGCTCTCGAACAAGAACTACCTGGAACATCGCTCCTCCTGCTTCCTGAACCGGAAGCCTCCGCCTTCGAGCCAGAAGCTCCTGGAGCATCGCTCCCCCTGCTTCCCGACCCTGACGCCTTTGCCTTAGCAGCAGCCTCCTTCAGCCCACCATCTAACCTTATCATCTCTAGCTCCACATATGAGCTATCCCAATACGACGTCAGCTCATCGAAGACAACGTCTCTCGACACGATGAGCCTCTTCGTCGCAGGATCCATACACCTCCATCTTCTCCTCTGCTCATCATACCCAACAAAGACTAGCTTCATCTTGAGAGCATCCGGAGCGTGTACGTAGCAGGTAGATCCAAACACCCGTAGGTGCTTTACACTGGGCTTCACCTCGAACGTCAGCTCATATGGAGTCTTCACATTGATCGGACTAAGAGGCATCCGATTGATGACATGTGTCGCACATGCCATCCCTTCCGCTCAAAAGGCCTTAGGAATGCCTTTGCCTTGAAGCCAAAACTTGCAGGTCTCCGTCAATAGACGGATAATCCGTACTGCAACACCACCTTGCTGTGAAATATGTCCACAAGAAAGCTCCCTTCGGATCCCATGCTTTCTGCAAAAGTTCGAGAACCCGGTTGAGCCGAACTCACCACCAATGCTTGTCCTCAACTTCTTGATCCGCATGCTAAGCTGGCCTTTCACAAGCTTCTTGAACTCCACAAACAAGCGGAACATGTTTGACTTCTCATTCATGAAGTATACCCAAGTATACCTCGAATAGTCATCAACCAATATCAGCATTTACCTGCTGCCTCCAAGACTGGCGGTGACGGTCGGTCCAACCAGATCACAATGGACAACCTCCAAAGGTGCTTTACATCTGGACTGTGCCTTATCAACCGTAAAACAATAAGCTTCACCATGCTGGCATCCCGCACATCCCTGACCATTGCCATAGGATGACAATCTAGGCAAGCCTCTTACGACTCTTCTTACTGCCATTGCTTTTATCTTGTCCATCCCTACATGCCCCAGTCTTTCATGCCAGATAGCTGCACTATCACTGGCTTTCATCCGATCAACATCTGAACTTGTTGATGAACCAACCAAGTTCTTCTCCTTGCCTTCAACATGAGCTACGTTTGCCGAGAGCAAGACAACCTTGCACGATTTCCTGAGGTGACCATGCTGCTTGCATCTATAGCACCTTGGTCCTTCCTTCCTCTTCTCATCACGCCTAGGAGAAACACTCATCTCTTGCTGATATGAAGTAGAAAGACCATCCTCCGCAGCAACCTTCACCTCCTTCCTGAACAACCCATCAAGGGAAGTCCAAACCTCCGCAACTGACCGACATCCACTGATGTGGTCTAAGAGCTCCGATGAGATCACCTGCTTGAGAATAGACTCCGCTTTCGCATTTGTCTCCTTCCAAGCTCTCATCTCTTCAGCATTGCCAGCAGTAACCTCTTGTCTTCCTGCTCCGCATACTACCTCCCAAAGGTCCTCGCCAAGAAGAAAGCTCTCCATACTAGACTTCCACCTATCAAAGTTCGTCTCTGTAAGGAGTTCAATTCCAAGACCACTTGCATCTTCCACTGCCATGGTTCTACCACTGGTTCCCTCTTCACAAGAGCAACAACCACTTCAGTTGATCACTGCTTATCCACTCCAACCTTGCTTTGATACCATGTTGAAATTTCCCTGACCTTGGAGTGAGCAGGGGTTAGCTCAACTAAAGTTAGTCACAACCAGAGACACATGCAACAACAATAGTCTTTATTGATTAACAACAATCTTCTTTACAAAGCGAGACATACATGACGAGACATGATTCGCCGAAACCAACACAGGGAGAGCAGAGACAATTACAAAGACAAGTCAATACAAGCCGCGCGGACTCAAACACCAAGTCGCCGGTCTACTGCTATTGAGTCCGCACAATCCGCCAGGTCGCCAGGTCGCCAGCCCGCAACCCAAGCCGCACGGACTGCCCGTTATTCTACTGTTAAGCTCTATCCGCTAATCTGCAAGGCGCCTAACCGCGAGGTCGCCTAACCGCCAGGCCGCACAAGCTGCAATGCCGAATAGAACAGTCCGCCTGAAGCAGGCGACTTATTAAACTCCGAACCAAGTTGCCAAAGAGAAGACCGTCTGGTCGCTGTCTGCGACCTGCTGTTTACCGCCTATTGCTTAACCGCAGAGTCCGCACTGTCCCTGACCGCAATCAGAGTCAAGTCCTGACATTCCAGCGCTATCCGCACAACCTGCATAGCACCAAACCGATCAACTCTATCAAACCGCGCGGACACCAAAAGTCAGTCCGCAGCAACTTATCGCGGGCTCACTTACTGTTCATTCGTGCATTAGGTTCTCTATTCCTAATGTGACATGAGTCCTATTTATAGGCATGATGAGGAGTGTGGTCACCGCCCTAGCCGATAGGATCACCGCCCCATCCCGCAGCAAGACGTCTCCGCAAAACCGCGGATATACTCCAGTCCGCCGCAACCTGTGCAGGATAGCCAGTCCGCCATTGCATCACCAAGGCCGGACAGAAACGCCAGTCCGCCTTGTTCGCCAAAGGCCAAGCCAAGACCGCCACAGCCGAACTCTACAGCAACATTGTCCGCCTATCCGCGGACACGACTCCAGTCCGCTTATCCCAAGCCAACAGCCTCGCCACCAAGGCAACTGCCGGACTCATCGGACACAGCTTCAGTCCGCTTATCGCGAGCCCACAGCCTCGCCACCAAGGCACCTGCCGGACTCAGCGAACACAGCTCCAGTCTGCTTATACTGCGGATACCTCCAGTCCGCATATCCTGCAGACTGCTCCAGTCCGCATGACCTGAGTCCATCCACGCCAGCAAGGCAGCTGTCGGACTCAGCGGACCCAACTCTAGTCCGCACGCAGTTGCGGACGCAATCTCCAGTCCGCTTCCTCCAAGCTCGCAACCAAGGCACACAACATTACTGCCGAGCTTGGCGGACTGAGACGCAGTCCGCGCTCCACTGCGCGATCTCCCCGGACTGAGCCAAACCTGGACCTGGTTGAGAACCAACCAAGTCCACACCACTGGCCACAAGGGCCAGTCCGCACTTACTGGCGGACACTGGATTCAGTCCTCCTGCACCGGCGAACTCCAGTATCAGTCTGCACTGACTGGCGATCTCTGCGGCTTCTTCTTGCCGCTTCACCAGAGCAAGACCAAGGCTTCTGCCAAGCCGGTCTGCCGAGCTCCAGTCCTTCAGTCCGCTTCTTGCCGGACTCCGCGGATATAGATGCTATCCGCCTGGTTACTTCCTGGAATCCAACTGCTTGCTGAGCATACGCCGGCCTGGCAAACCGCTGTTGCTGTTCGCGTAGTCCGCGCGAACAGACCGCCCAGGCCGCCACATCACAAGCCGTCAACAACCCTGCCGAACTGTCTGTCAACCAACCCTGTCCGCCTAGTCCGCTCGGATAGGTTGCCCAAGTCCTCCATTCATCCACTTTCACTTCACAATTTTCAACATCTCCCGCCCTTTGCACCACACCGCTGACGCCGCTTTTGGGAGAATCAATGATAATCTCCTTGCCCTTGTCGAGATCCATATCGGTTAGCTTCTCGGCAGTTGTGGGCTTCTCGACAGCTTTTGGTCTCTTGGTAACTGCCGGTTTCTCGGATGTTGATGGTTTCTTGGAAGGAGGAGGAGGTGTCGGTACGACAAGCTTCCACTTTTTACCGCCGGATCCCGACAACGGCTTCCACGAGCTCCTGCAGGCCGCTGCGGCAGCCTCAGAACGCGCCAACTTAGATGAGGGTACGACGCTGTCGGCGAATGGAGGATTAAGGGGAAGATCTCGCACCCCTGTATGAACATTATAAGTAAGAAAATTTTCCAAAGTTGATGCCCCCTGAAATGGCGAATGCATTCCTTACCCTCCCCGACGAGAACTGGCAGAGGCGTGTCAACGTTCTTCCTCAGGAAGTCGCTGTCAAAATCCTTCCCAAGAAGAAATTGGTGAAGGTTGGACTGTTGGCCGCCCACATTGGGGGGGGATAGGTGGACTCTATTGACAATGGCATACATATGCCAAAATTGATTGAGAAACTTTGCATACATATACAATGCATGCATATGTATACAAGGATCGATATGGACTCTGGTCCTCTTTTATCATGTTGCAATGGAGACGAGTTCTTTGAAGCTGGAACATACTATGCCGAGAATAGTACAGAGAGAGTAGAGGTAGGCTGAAAGGGGGGCATGTGAAGGAAAATTTTTGCGATTGAAAATGTACCTTTTTTAGGAGTAAAAATTTGTGAGAGCGGAGAATACGAAGAGGAACAGTTAAAATCAATTTGTCCAAAAAGCTTGCAGTTTAACTTAAAGGTGGGTCTATTTATAGATCAATGCATGCCCAAAATACCTACAATTATACTATCAATGGACTAACATTTGCTTATTTATCATCTAAAATAAAGTAAACATGCAACACCAGTATATGCATGACATAATGGAATGCACATAAAGTTGCTATAAGAAGAAACATTGATTATTATGATCTTCGACCTAGGGTTGAAGTATTGATGTGCTACATCAATCATCCTAAATTAAGTACGTTTCTTGCACACATTTTTTTCTTTTCTAGAGAATATTGGGTTATTAATATTTTTGCACGTTTCTTGCACATTTTTATCTTTGCAAGATTTTATTGAACTACAATTTTTGCATCCTAGTTTTTTGGGAGGATTTACCACATTGCTTTTGCTCAGGATGTGCTGAAACAGACCGGGGAGTTCAGTGAAATGGACTACTGATTCCATGGCCCCAGGCCAATTAATCAAGTCTGCATAAATAAAGATGACATCAGCTTCCAAATTTTATTTTCGTCTTCATAAAAATGAAAGAAGTTGTTGAAGAAAATATAAAAAGGCCCATATTTAGGCTCAATTTGTAGCCCATCTTGTGTATAGTTTAGTCTCACATCTTGGGATAGGGACTTTCTCCTCTTTTCCTTTCCTATTTAAATGTACAAATACTTGTATTTCAATGTATTAGAACTTGAGATATTAATAAAATCTCTCCTTTTTCTCTCTCCTATGTTTCTCTATATGGTATCAGAGCTAAAGATCCTTTATTTTCCTGCTGTGGGACCCTCACCCGCATTTTTGTGGTTCGAGTTCTTCTAACCACATCTTCTCTTCCTTCCCTGCTCCATTGTTTTTCTATTCCCAAATCCCCATCCCTCCTCTGTTTTTATAGATCTTTCTTGTGGGTCACGATCTTGCCGCACCTCGCCGATTCTCCTCGCAGCTCCTGCCCTCTAGTCGTCGTGCCTTCCCGCAGTTGAGATCGCAAAATAGCTTCTCCTGGTCGCAGCTTCTCCTGGCCTCCTAGACGTTCTCCTTGTTGTAGTCCTTGTCGTAGCTAAGCTCGCTGCCCCTGCGCCCTTTCTAGCCGTAACCCTTCCTGCCTTGCCGCATTTTTGCTTGTCTGGCTGCATTTCTAACGGGCGCCTTTCTGCTTGCTCGACACTGTCTTACCGCCTCCTCCTCTGCTCTAGCTTCATTTCGTTCTTCACAGGCAGCGGGTTCCTCTAGCCGCTTCTCTCACTTGGCTGTGTTTGGTGCAGCTGGTCCTTGATCGCTGGTGCTGGCCTTGCTTCTCTTCCCTCAGTTCGCCAGGCCGCCGTAGTTGGTTTGCTGCTGGTGCTAGTCGCCTAACCGCTGCTTATGTTCACCGGGCCAGTGGTACTTCTAACCGCTGCTTCAGTTCGCCGGGCCGCAGTTGGTTTGTCGCTGGTGCTAGTCGCCTCGCCGCTTCTTCTGTTTACCCGGCCGGTTGTGCTTCTTGCCGCTGCTGCTTTAGGTCGCCTAGCCATTTTTTCCTTGCCCTGTTGTCGTGGCTCTTACTGGTGTTTTTGCTCCATGGCTTCGCAAGCTGCTTCCTCTCTTCTTGCCCAAGTTGCTGCGCCTCTTCCTGAAGTTTAGGATGAGCTTCAGATCACTACCATCTCTCTTAGTGGGAAACAAAATTTTGTTGAGTGGGTGCACTCTGTTCGCTGTGTTCTGTAGACCAAAGACCTTCATCATCTGACACAGGACCCTCCTACCGCACCCACCGAGGAGTGGATCTGTGATGACGGTCGGTTCAATCCTGGATTCTCAATTCCATGGTCACAAAACCATATCGTATGGCCATGCATCATCAGACAGCCAAGGCCATGTGGGAGGAACTCCACTCCCTCTATTATGGCAAGAACATCCTCTAGCACTTGTTCTACATCATCGCTGATCTTCAGACACTTGGCCCCGGAGCAACAGGTGACCTGGCCTCTTTTGTTGCGAGATCCAAGACTCTTGTTGAGGCATGTATACAACATCAGCTTCTCACGACTGATCTTGCAGCGCTACGAGCACAAAAATAAGCCGTCAAGATTGCCTTGATGATGGCCCGTGTCCCACCTCATCTTCACAGTGTTCGGCTCAAATTCTCTCATCATCTACAACTCCCTCTCTCTCAGATGTTTACTTGATGCTCTTGAAGGTTATCCCACCAACTGATGTTCCTGGGTCTCTATCCCCGACCCTCCTCCAGCAGCCTCTCCCCTGTCCTCCTACTCCTTTGGCTCGTGGAGGCCGCGCCACATCTCGGGGCCGGGGACGTCATGGCCGACCCCGTATTAAATGTTCTTATTGCGGCCGCGAGGGTCACTTTGAGGCCACCTGCTATCGCAAGCATGGTCTGTCCCCACATCAAAATGCTTTCATTGTGGTCACTTCTCACCCCTCCACTCGTGATTGATGCCCCACACACCCAGCTTCAGAATCTCCAAGGGATGATTAGTCACTCATCTGGGTTTGTTGCCTCAATCTCCAATGAAGATATCTCCTGTCTCTCCCATAACTCTGACTAGATTGTGCACTCCGGTGCCACACACCATATTACTCCGCAAAAACTGCCCCGGTACTTGCAATTTGCACATCCTAAATTTATCAAAGTGGTCAATGGTGACACTACCCCGGTTTTTGGAGCTGCTAATCTGCCCCTCACTCCTACTCTCTCTTTCCCGGTCCTTCATGTTTCAGGATCCCATTTTAACTTACTTTCTGTTAGCCGCCTTACTCAGTATCTTGATTGTTGTGTAACCTTCTCCTCCTCCTCCTCCTTTGTTATGCAGGATCCACGAATGCAAGATATCATTGGTAAGAGGCGTCTGTCTAATGGCTTTATCTTTTGGATGTCCCGTCTACCGTTCTCGTCCCGGTCACTTCTGTTGATTGGCATCGACGTCTTGAACATGCTCCTCTCCATATTCTCATTAAAGCTCTTCCCGAGTTCCTGATATCTCACTTCAAGAGTTTACTTGCGAATCTTGTATCTTTGACAAACATCATCGTGCATTTTTTATTCCTCATTGTACTCAGAGTACTACTCCTTTTTCATTAGTGCACTTTGATATTTGGGGTCTATATAAAACTTCTAGTGTTTATGGTTATCGTTACTTTGCTACTTTTATTGATGATTACTTGCGCATGACCTAATTGTATTAACTTTGTGATCGTGCTGAAATCACTTTTATCTTCGTACATTTATTACTTAAACTCGTACTTAGTTCTCCACAACTATCAAACTTCTTCGCACCGATAGTGCGCGTGAATATACAAGTCATACTTTTTCAGCTCTATGTACTGAGTTTGGAATCATCCATCAAACTTCTGTGCTTATATTCCCCAACAAAATGGTGCGATCGAGCGAAAAAATCCCCACCTTCTTGACGTCGTCCGATCACTCATGTTTCAAATGCAGGTTCCCACACTTTATTGGAACTTCACGGTTTCTATTGCTTGTCATCTCATTAATCGCATGTCCTTCACCATTCTCAATTCCACGTCTTCGTTTAGTCAATTTTTTCCTTCGACAAATCCCTTTTCTATCACGGCTCGTGTTTTTGGATGTACCTGTTATGTCCATAATCTTCCGCCGACTGACAAGTTTGCTTCTTGAGCTATCAAATATATGTTTGTTGGATACTCTCACACTCAGAAAGGGTATTTATGCTACTCTCCCACCGATCGCAAGCTAGTTGCTTCGGCCGATGTCACCTTTCTCGAGGTTCAACCTTTTCACTACTCTCCTACAGCTCCGCTTCTTCCTCCCCTTCTACCACGTCTCACTATTCCTGCTACGTCTCCACTTCCACCACTTCTTCCAACCCCAACATTAGTTCAACCCAAACCATCGCTTCGTGTCTACACCCGCCGTCCTTCTAAATCTGATACCTGACAACAGTTACCCTCTACCGGGGAATCTCGCGGCCTACTGATCAGGAATCGTCCTCCACGGTTCATCCCTTAGCAAATTATGTATCCTTACATCGTCTCTACCCGCCTCTTCTCAAGTTCACGCTTTCTTTATCCTTCATCCCTCCATCTAACTCTTTGCAGGAAGCTCTCCAACATTTGAGGCGGCGTGTGGCCATGGATGAGGAAATGACTGTCCTTTGGGCTAACCAGACCCGAGATATTGTCCCTTTTCCTCCGTGACAGACCTGTGTGGGATGTAAGTGGGTTTATGCCATTAAATATGCTCTAGACAGGACAATTGATCTCCTAAAAGCTCGACTTGTGGCTCGAGGGTTCACTCAACAACATGACCTCGACTATGATCATATTTTCTCACTAGTCGCTAAGTTGAATACTATTCGGATCCTGATCTCCCTAGCTATTCATCGACAGTGGCCCCTTACATTAGTTGGATGTAAAAAATGTCTTTTTGAATGACGAACTTTAAGAAAATATTTGTATGCATCAACCTCCCGGGTTTGAGACCACGAGGAAGTCTTGTGTTTGTCACCTTAAGAAATCTATATATGGTCTCAAACAATCTCCGCGCTTTGATAAGTTTTGTAAGGTTTTTCGGGATGCTAGATTCACTTGAAGCTCGGTTGACTTCTCTCTCTTTACTCGTCATCAACCAACCGACACAGTAATCTTCTTCATTTACGTTGATGATATTTTGATTGCGGATAATGATTCCACATGAATAAAAATGATTAAGCATCACTTAAACTCAGCCTTACAAACTAAAGACCTGAAAAATCTTTGGTACTTTTTGAGACTCGAGGTAGCACGACGTCTTGATGACCTTGTCCTATCTCGACGAAGTATTGTCTTGACCTTCTTTAAGATACTGGATATTCAGGTTGCAAGCCTGCTGACACTGCTATGGATGTCAACCACAAGCTTTGTGCTCATGGATCTAACTCAGATCTGTTACTTCCAAACTCTAAGTATTATCGTCGGCTTGTTGGAAAGCTGATACATCTCATTGTTACAAGACCCGATATTTTCTTTGTTGTCGGAGTTGTCAGTCGATTTATGCATGCTCCACAGACCTCTCATCTCCAGGTAGTCGTCTGAATCCTCAGATACTTGAAAACTGCCCCTGGACAAGGGTTTGCATACAAAGCATCTTCCTCTTCCTCTCTATCTCTGATTGTCTATTTTAATGTTGACTATGCTAGCTCTCTGGATGATTAACGCTCCACAACTAGTTTGTGTATTTAGTTTGGAGACACCTTATTAACTGACGTAGTAAGAAGTAATCTGTTGTTGCTCGCTCATCTGTTGAAGCCGAGTATCGTGCAATGACTACAGTCGTGTCTGAACTTATCTGGCTAGACTCTACTTCATGATTTGGGATTCAAACTTTACTCACCAGCAACTTTATTCTGTGACAGTCAATCGACAATACACATTGCTAAGAACCCTGGTTTTCATGAGCAAACAAAACACATCGAGATAAATTGTCACTTTGTTCGGGAAAAAGTTCAATTGAAGAATTGGAACTACATCATGTTTCTACCATCGGACAAGTTGTTGATATTCTCACCAAGGCCTTACCACGACTGTTGTTTTATCAGTTTTTGTCCAAGCTTGGTGTCTACGATTTGTATGCTCCAGCTTGTGGGAAAGTGTTGAAGAAAAGACCCATATTTAGGCCCAATTTATAGCCCATCTTGTGTATAGTTTTGTCTCACATTTTGGGATAGGGGCTTTCTACTCTTTTCCTTTTCTATTTAAATGTACAAATATTTGTATTTCAATGTATGAGAATTTGAGATATTAATAAAATTTCTCTTTTTTTTCTCTCTCCTATGTTTCTCTGCAAAAATAATAAAGGTCCTAAAGGATTTCATACTTTTTTCTATGCAACTAGCGACGCCAACATGCAGTATGGTGTGGGGTTAGAGCGTGTGGAAAGAGAAACCAAGAGTTTTAGGCTTATATAAGGGCTTATTCGGTCTCGAGTAAGAATAAATTTGAGACAAGAAGTGGGGAAGTGGACAACTGCATGTGTCTGGTTAGTGAAGGTGACAAGTGACAAGAAGTGATGACTATACTAAGATGTTTGTGTTGGGTTTTGCTATACGTCACAACACTTGTGCGCAACGGAAATGGAACAAGAAAACCCAAAAAGTTCGGATCTAGCGATGAACATTGATCACGAAGTAAAATGCAATTAATAAAATTATACCTTTGAGGGATTGAGTCAATACTAAACTAAGGTGCTCCGATGAAGTCCAATGAACAGCAAAGACTAGAGTTCCGAGCGTAGAATAGTGTCCACGCCTGTACGGATATCCACACGAGCACGGGAAACCCTAGACTCTTGTCACACAAGATCTAGGTTGGAAGTAGGTTTGCCCTCAACGTCTCCACGGACTACTAGATCCGTTCAAGTAGAGGCGGTGGTGACGAATACGACGCTTAGGAAACAATTTCCGGCGACGTACAGGAACGACGGACGATCGGTGGGAAGATCGGCACTCACGACCTTGCGGAACAGTGCCGTCATCGGGAGGAAGAAGAAGAAGCCGACTTCATCGATTAGGTCAAATATGAACAGTTACTCGGTTTACTGTACAAATCGTATTTATACAGACTACCGAACCAGTCGATAACCGCAGACCAGTCGAACCAGACTTAAAGGAAATAAACCAGATGAAACAATATTCGTCGAGTATATACGTCGATACTCGACAAATCAAAACCATTCGTCGAAATAACACGTGAATACTCGACGAATCGAGACAGAGAAACCGTGCAAGTATCAAAACGATATACGACGAATCAGAGTTTGATTCGTCAAAACTGTCATGACGATACTCTACGAATTAAATCTAATTCGTCGAGATATCATAACGATACTCGACGAATTCAAACCGATTCATTGAGATGTCACGACTATACTTGACGAATTCAAGAATATTTGTCGAAACCTCTCGGCTATACTCGACGAATTTCCCTTAGATTCTTCCGACCACATACCTGATGACCCATATTCACAATATAAGTCCCGAAATGAAAATTCTCTACATATAGAACGTCATAGGTTTGGTCCTTCACTCATATCACATATGAGTAAGGCCAACACAAACCTTTCCAACTTCTCGAATGCTCTTATGTGCAATCTCATAGGCTCATATTGCGTTGACAGTGAGACTACATGTTTGATCACTTTTAGATCACCATGGTAATACCAACAGTTTGACTTTGGACTCGTATACTGTGAAGTCACACTTTATGGGTCACTGAATGTAATAATTTTATCTTCCTATAAATTATAATGATACACACACTCTCAAAATAATAAATTTTATTTAATACATGGCATGCTATACATTAAAAATTCAAATATATTCTGTGACTAGTGCATAATTTATTAATTTATATTGTAATTACCATGAAAAATAAGTGAATAGAAATAGACTCTGATGGTTTGACATATAAAACAAAATTTTTAAAAAACACCAATTAGACAAGTTATTGGAGGAGAAGGGGGATATCCAAGGTAATACAACAACACTCGAGACTTTATCCCACTACAGTGGGGTCGGCTATATGGATCCTTTGTCGTCATTGTGCCCTATCTTTTGTCATAATCTCATTAATGCCCAAGTACATTATGTCTTTCCTTATAGTTTCATTCCAAGTCTTTATTGGTCTACCCCTCCCTCCTTTAACATGTCTAGTGACTAGACTCTCACAACGCCTAACAGGTGCCTCTAATGGTCTCCTTTGTACTTGTACAAACCATCTTAGTTGAGCTTCTCGCATCATCTCTGCAATTGGTGATACTCCTGTCTTATCTCCGATACATTCATTCTTAATTTTATCCAGTCTCGTGTGTTCACACACCCACCTAAGATTTCTCATCTCCACAACTCCCATTTTTTTGCTCATGTACACAATTCACTGCCCAACACTCAGAACCATAGAGCATCACGGGTCTAATTCAATAGCCTTGTCCACGGTAATATAGTTGAAATTTGTTGAAGATTATTATATAGTTTATTTATAACACCTTGGGTAATGATTGAACGAAACTAATTGAAAATAAGAATTCATAAAGTTGGCTCTATATAGTTGAGATAAAGCTACTGATGATGTTCTATGTAGTTGATGATATTATATTTCATATTTTTAAATATATCCTTGGTATTTATAGTTTTATAATGAATGAACAATATCATCTGTATATGTATGTCTCACGTTAAATAAATGTTTTCTGCATATATTGATCTATCATACCATGAAACTATGAGAACGAGTAATAGAAAGAAGTGTAAGACGAGAGACTAACATCTCAAAAAATCAATTTAGATTCATGCTAGGGAGGTTGATAATAAAATTGGGAGATTTTTATTTTCTAATCTATAAACAATAAAGACAAGTATACCTATCGTGTATACTATAAGATATAAAAGACATATCAGGGTCGTATAAATTCACAGGTTTTTCGAGTACTTCTATTTTGAGAAAATAAACTATTATTTTACCAATATAAATTTAATATAGTTTATAATTAAAACTAAAATAAAGAAAAGAAATGAAAACTTGATCAAAATAAGCTTCGAAATGAAATATAAAAGATAATATATCAACTTCTAGTCTATGCCTTAACCGTGGAGATTCCTGAAATTATGAACGCAACTCTCTCGAGTATTACACCCAATTAATATTAGGAATATCAACCGAACTCACGTTCTAAAATCAATAACCTAATATTTGCTTTATCGAGATGAATCCCACAAAATCAGAAGAATTATGCCATTCTCTTGAGGGTCGCGTTCAACTCTCTTTATTCTTGAGCGATCGATTCATATTTGAGCCTCTCGGCTAACCAATGAAAACAAATATGGAATCATACATAGACATATGAAATCAAGATTAATCAAAAATAAATCTAAGAAAGAAAAGAGAAATAAAATAAAAGATGATTTCATTTAAATATTCTATTTTTCAAGACATGTCATGACAAAATAAAATTTGCATAAAATAAATTTCTAAATTACATTGCATGAAAAAGAAATTACAAGAAATTAAATCTAAGCTAATAAAAAGAAGAAAATATAAAAATTATAGAGCACTTCTTCCCAAAAGGGCAGAGGAAGCGTGTCCCTGAGCTCTGGAGTTGCTGGCTTTAAATAGGTAGAAATTTTGGGTTACACGTCCTCAAGGTTGTAAATATCAGATGTCAGCAATATATCAGAATGAGTTTTTAAATGTCGGATCTCGGAAATCGGAGACATGTCGGGGATATTATCGGATTTTCATGTCTTATAAATATATTTTTTATTTTTATATATACTAACTATATTTATGTGTTATAAAAACAAAAAAATATAACAAATAGATAAAAATGAGTCATTTATATTACAAAAATAAAATCGAATAGTATTTAAGAAAAAATATTACTAACAAATAAAAAACGATACATTGTAAAATTTATTTAATATTATACAATAATTATACAAAATTGATTGTAAAAATAAAACATTTAAAAAATCAAAACAATAAGTGTAATTGATTTAAATAGACATAATATAATATATATAGGTGATTTAAACATATGTTGATAGTTTGCTAATATAACATAAAATAAAATAACAAATGCTATATTTAAAAGTAGTGTCGGCCGATATATCGGAAAATCAGGTATATCGGTATATATTTTACAAAAGGACATAATCTAATTTTTTTAGAAAAACATATCATTTTGCCCTCAAAAATGCACGCTCTAGGTCACGCCCGCGACCTAGGGCATGTACTTGGTGAATCTGAAACGACTGCGAAGAGGTGCGATCTGGAGTTAATTGGAGCGTGAATTGACGTGTCGTGCCCTCGGTCACACTCGTGACCAAGGGTGTGTAATCTTAAAATTACTCTTGGCTGGATAATTTGGCGGGAACAGAGGCGTGTTCAGTGTTCTGGAAGGTACACGAGCGTGACATACTTGACGCGGGCGTGACCTTACTGAATCGGCGCGTAACGGTTGGACAGGTGACGGGATCGGCTGGACGAAGCTACACGGGCGTGACATTGATGGTCACGGGCATGTCTTTTTGTACACGGTCGTGTACTTGGTTTCTTCATAATTTGGGCTCAGGATCACGACATCAACTCTGTAATTGATTTTTATGTTGACACGACCTTGGTCATGGGCTTGACCAAGGGCGTGTACTAGCATTTTTGGGTAAAATCTCCAGAAACCTGCGCAGAATGAAATTATACTTTATTAGAATAAAAAATATAAAAAGAAAGGATTTATTAAAGAAAATATATGAAAATACTAATAATTAATATAAATATTAAATTATTAATCTAAATTATATACTAAAAAATGTACAAATCCTACTTATCAGTGGTCGACCATGGAAGCTATACATTTATTGAGGAGACTCATTGACAACTATCGAAAAAGTAAACAAGAACTGTGTTATTTATCGATTTTGAGATGTCTTATGATAGGGTTCTAAGAAAGATCTTATGCAGAGTCTTAAAAAAGAAAGGTGTAAATGTATCATGCATTGACATAATCAAAAATAAGTATTCAAATTCATGACAAGGGTGAGGACATTTGGAGCATTGACACAAGAATTCTCATCAAGGTTCAACTTTAAGCTCTAATCTTTTCCCTTATCTTAGATGAACTCACCGGACATATCCAACATGCAATACCTTGGTGTTTATTGTTTGCGGATGACATCGTTTTGGCCGATGAGACACGCAAGGGTGTAAACACGAAATTGAATCTTGGCGAGACACTTTAAAAAATAAGGGTTTTAGGTTGAGTAGGGTAAAGACGTAGTATATGGAGCTTAATTTTAGCAGTGCAAGAAGGACATATGACTTCGTTATTAAGTTGGGTGATCAAGATATTTCCCACAGTGAGTGCTTTAAATATCTTGGATTGATAGTTCAAAAAGATTGAGGTGTTGATAAAGATGTGATGCATAGAATCCAAGCAGGTTGGTCGAAGTGGAGAGGCACGTCAGGAATATTATGTGATCGTAAAGTACCATTAAAACTTAAAGGCAAATTTTACCGTATTGCAATTAGACTACTGATGCTCTTTGGTTTTGAGTATTGGTCAATGAATTGTGTACATGAGCAAAAAATGAGAGTTGCGGAGATGAGAATGCTTAGGTGGGTGCTTAGCTGGATGTGTGGACACACGAGAGTGGATAAAATTAGAAATGAATGTATTGGGGATATGACAGGAGTGACATAAATTGTAGAGAAGATGCAAGAAGCCCGACTAAGATGGTTTGGACACGTACAAAGGAGACCATTAGAGGCACTTGTTAGGCGTTGTGAGAGTTTAGTCACTAGGCATGTTAAACAGGGGAGTGGTAGACCAATAAAAACTTGGAATGAAACTATAAGGAAAGACTTGATGTACTTTGGCATTTGTGAGATAATGACTAAATATAGGGCACAATGACGGCAAAGGATCCTATAAGCGATCCCACTATAGTGGGATAAAGGCCCGAGTGTTGTTGTTCTATATTGATCTATCATGCCTGTATGGTGTGTTTATGCATTGGCAAAATGACATGATAAATATTAGACTGTGGTAATTTTATTATGATTATTAGGCAGTGAACCCTGCCACTTCCTCCAGGATGAAACTGTTGAAAATGTAATGTGCCAATTGTCACTTTTTTGTTGAGCAACCAAATCGCCTTTTTAGGAGCAATTTCCTCAGCTTCCACTTCTAGAAGTGGGTAGTCTCACCTACGAGTAATGAAATTGGCCCGAATTTGTATCCCCACCCTTTTTGGGTGTTTCATGCAATGTTAGTTTAATCCTGAAGTGTTCGTAATCTTTAATCTAAGGATCAAAACTGGAGTCTATGTTAGAAGCCTGCAACGAGTAGATGCTAAGCATTCTACTCAATTTATCAGATAGATTGAAATTTTTAGTTATGGAACTATCCTTTTCCTTTCTGTTTAAATGCTCGACTTTTACATTTGCCTATCAAGGCATTTCATCCAAATGTTTGATGGTGCCCCTCTTTGTGTAGAAACTTTAGTATTTTATAGGAATTCATAATAACTATGGAAAAAGTTTGCTATTTTTAGCTAATAATGTAAGCCCTGCTTGTTGAATTCATTTCCTTGTTTTCATTGATTGCTGAAATAATCATTCGTTTAGCGGACTCATTTGCATGCTCTATACTGTTCATCTGCATCCTTTCAACATAAAATATGAATTATAGCTTGCATGCTTCATGGATGTTACTATGTAGATTATCGCAATATTTAGCATCCACAACTCAAATCCAAGTATGCGCAAAATGGCTGCAACTACACGAAATAAAATAACAACTAGTTTTAAAAGTCTGCTGGCTAAACAGGTTCATGATGGCGTTGTGGAAGATGTTGCTTGGCATTTGAGGCACGAGTACTTATTTGGTTCTGTTGGTGATGATCAACATCTGCTCATATGGGATTTACGTTCTCCAGCTGCAAATAAACCAATTCAATCTGTTATTGCTCATCAAGGAGAGGTAATCAATTAGAATGCACCTTGAACACAAAGATATTCATAATTGAACACTTAAGTTGTCCTTAAATGCCACATTAGGTTAGTGTTTTATTGACTATGTTTTAGTGTGAAAAAATTGACTGAAATTATAGGTTGGCTGATCTTCTACAATGGATCTACATCTCTGTTTTTGAAACTAATGGAGATGGGTTACTTTTGAAGTTTTTTTAATACTTTCTTTGCCTTGCATCATTGACATGCCTAGAAGGCCCTGAGTATAGGGTTTTAGATAAACCAAATGGCGTATAAAGTTTATTTATTGTGTTCATTACTAAAGACTTCCCTTAGGATTTTTCATAATTACAGAAACTTATTTATTTTGAAATAACAAAGAATTCCCCTCCAAATTTGCATTGTTAATTTTAGTACAATGAACGTCCCCTCTAGGAGGAGTGCACTCGTAATGTATGTTAACTGGAAAAGATTTTCTTGCTATGTTATTTATTCAAGAGGGGAGGTTCTTATAATTTCAAAAAGTAGAGGGAAGGTCTTTGTAAGTCTCAGGGGAGGTCCTAATAATTAACCCTATTTCTAAAGACCCTTTCACTTATTTGAGAATTTTGTAGACAAGTTATCCAATTATTGATAAAATCTACGCCACTTCGAAAATATTAATTACGCTGACAATTTTTACTTTTGATTCTCTTTTCTTTATATGTCCTATGCATCAATAGTAACCACTATGATATTCCTAAGCTATATGATTGGTGTAGTGGTAGCAAATTTCCTTTCTATTTTATGAGCTTACTGTCAATTGTATGTTACTTTGTGTGTATATATGTACGCTTGTATAATGCACTATCCTTATCTATGAAAAGAATCATTCTTCTTATGGTTGGTTTTGCTATTTTTACCTTAACACGTGAGATGAAGCTCATTGATGTTTGAATTTAGAACAATTTGATCTATTTTAGCCATGTTTTATGAATATTTAACCATTGATAAACTCTTGATGAATAATGAACATCAGTAAAAACAATTTCGCTATTATGTTTTTGATGTTAAACATTCAAAGTTGTTTTAGTGTTTGCAATAAAGGGCAGCCTGGTGTACAAAGCATCCCCGCGAAGCGAGGTCCGGGGAAGGGTCCCACCACAAAAGTGAAATGTAGGCAAAGCTTACCCTGCATTTTTGCTAGAGGCTGCTTCCAAGACTCGAACCCTGACTGTCACGACCCGTCTCGACAGAAGTCAGAGTGCGTTTCGGGCGGGCCGTGATGCCACATGCATGGGCGAAAAGAAAACCATGTCTGCTAAGGCGGATGCAGAGAATACTGAAAATAGTTTTAAAGTAGTTATTTTGGGGGAAAACATGTGTTTTTTTATTATGCGGAAGCTTTCAAATTTTAAATGCATATGTATTTTGTAAAATTCATGTTTTACAGGCTACTACTATAATTTTCATGTCATTATTATGCAACAGAGAGTGCACATGCGTTATATTCAGATTCTAGTACATAAATATTTATATAGCCTAGCAGTTGTTCATGATATCAGAGAAAATGGCTGATTGCAATTATTACATAAAATACTTATTTGACAGAAAAAGAAAGGTAAACATAGAACCTGAAACTTGAAACAGACTGGGCTCGAGGACCTGGCGGAGCTGACATGAAAGCTAAGGCAATTCCAAAACACAAAGGAAAAAGCTCAGAACATTGAAATAAACAGAATGAGTAAAGTAAAGTACAGAACAATAATAGAAGCAGAAAAGTATGAGTACCAGATTCTCATGAAGCAAAACTATCCGGGACAAACAAACAAAAAGCTAAACAGATCAAGTTAGTTAATTAGACTACTTCGGAGAATAACCTAAAATTATTCATGTAATAGGTTGTAAGCTGTGATCGATAAAGGGTGTAGGTGCTATAGCGGACGCACATGGCTCACGATCAGATCTGAGTGCAAGT
The DNA here is from genome assembly GCA_039583875.1 of Platanthera guangdongensis. Classification (NCBI taxonomy): domain Eukaryota; kingdom Viridiplantae; phylum Streptophyta; class Magnoliopsida; order Asparagales; family Orchidaceae; genus Platanthera; species Platanthera guangdongensis. The sequence goes on from CM077166.1 coordinate 50,009,604, forward strand.
CTTATCGGAAAAGTAATCCTGCTTGCCGTGACCATGCCAACAGAAGGATGCCCAGTTAGACGCTACAGTTCAAGAATTCGCTTACAACCACAGATTTGTTTTCGTGTTTCATACGAGATTATTTATCATATTATTTTATGACAATATTATGAGAGGAAACTTCAGATCGTGATACAGATTCACGTCAACGAGAAAGATCAGATTGAAAATAAGTTTTTACTCGGGTCTTACAATCAGGCAGACATCAGAAAGCAAACAGACATCAGAAATCAGACAGACATCAAAAACCGAAAAAATTTTCGAGTAAAAAGCAAAGGTAAGTTGAAGTGTATTGGATCGGAGATGTCAAAAATTCGCCTAGGTTAATAATTTCTAGGGCACAGTTATCTTCCAAGAAAAACATGTGTTCACTACCGAGCATGATATCAAATCATCAAACATATATTTGTTATCTATAATTCGTTATAAATGTGATTTTCCAATTTAAAAGTGTGTACGGTACGAGCGTGACATAACTCAACCATCTTTAAATCCCTAACCAGGAGCCTTAACAATGATCATTCAAATCTATTAATGCTCGTACTCAAGCTTACTGTCCTCATTTTATTCATCAAATAAGAATACAAATCCTCAAATTGAATATCCAATTAACTATCATTTACTAACTCGTCTCCCAATTACTCAAATATCATTATTTATATTCACGACTCATGCTAATTCTATCGCATGAACCTCAAACTAGGAACAAGTCTAATAAATGATTAAATATCTAAATTTAACTGACAACAAGCTATCAAAGGTTGATTCATATAAACATAAGATCAGACAAAACAATTAAGTTCAATGTTTGCAAGAGAGAGGTGATCTCTACTTGCCTCAAAGAAGCTGAAGCTGACGGAGGAGAACAAATTGCGGCACAAGCGAAATCAGAAAACTTGATATCAAACCTGCTGAAGCACAAGCATATACGACAATGAGATATCAAAAAACTCTAACGCTAGCACCCACAATAAATTATCGCAGACTCAGATAGGAGAGGGCTAAGAAATTTACATCCCTCAAAGGTGAGGGGCGAAGAGATACCACGTAGAAGCAGAGACTTGGCGATACTTGAGTTAGGGGAAACCCTAATTCGGAGAGGGATTTGCTTCACGAACCGTCAAGGGGCGACGAACGATGCAATAAGAACCAAATCCGGGCCCAAAGAAGAGAGGGAAGAAAACCCTAGGCGCTCTTTTTGCAAAATCGGCCCAATCGGAGAGGAAGAGGGCTGTCGAAGGAAGGGGAGGCGGCTGCCTTCGCTGATCGACGAAGAGGAGGCCTTGCCGGCCCTAGGAGAAAGAGGGAAGGGAGCAGTCGGCCTCTGAAGGAGCAGGAGGGAAGGACTGCCTTGCTAATCGAAGGAGAAGTTGCTGGCCCTAGAGGGGATGGTCGTCGGCCCATAGCAGAGGAGGAGCAACTGGTGGCATCAGCCATGGAGGGAGGAGTCAGAGATGTCGTCGGCTTGAGGAGGCGGAGAAGGCGTAGAGTAGAGTGAGAGGAGAAGCCGGAGGAATCGGCGCCTGGAGCAGGAGGAAGCGGCGACCTGCGGGAGCTGCGTCTTGCGGTGGAGTCGGGATCGGGGTAGCCCTAGACCAAGCGGGAGCAGCGGAATGCAGGAGTCGGCGGGATCGGGAGAATCGCTGCTGGCTTGCGGGATTAAAAGAACGGGGGAGGGGGCTTGGGTAGGTAGGAATTAGATTAGGTTTCATTTTAATATAATTATTATTATATATGTTAAAAATAGGTTGTTACATTCTCCCCCACTTAGAAAGTTTCGTCCCGAAACTTACCTGAGAAACTCTGAATGAGGTCAAAAACACCGAAGATTCAGACGACATTCATCCAACAAGGTTTGCAGATCAAGGCACTTTATAGTAACGACCTAGGGAGGACCCCTAGCGCCGCTCGACCCACCAGCAACCCATGGAGGACCCATGGCGCCATGGTGGTACAACCGGAATCTACAAGGCATAGAAGTTAACTATGAATACAAAAAAACTGAGAGGAGAACAAGCGCGGAGGCTTACTAAGATCGGGTTCAAGTTCACAGGAGAACTCTTTAGTCATAGCGGGTTCGGACAGACGCAAAAGATTGACTTCAAGGAGCACAAAAATTGCTTCAGTTAGCTCAAAATTGAAAGTTAAGACTCGAGAATCTGAGATCGAGAAAAGTCCTTGCACGCAGCGAGTAATCGCAGAGATGGAAGAACACAAATCAACGCTGAAGAAATACAACGGAGCAATTCACAAAAAGAAACTCATTTCTCACTGACACTCAGAAGCTAACTAGGAAGGGGATACATGATGACCATATAAGATTGACTGACACGCGAAACAGGAAGGACTAATTACGAACATCGGGGAGTTGAATTTAGAGATTAACACATTCTCTAGTGTCAAGTACGTAAATTATGTAATAATTACAACATTTTCATTGGACAACTCTAGGCAATAATCATGCAAGTGCAACAATGTGAATATGTGCGATGTCAAGCAGATAGTAAATCCATGTGTGTACAATCATTATTGTTGTTCTTGGCGTAACACTCGTGCAATGATTTATGATATGCATGCAAATGAATGGATACACATGACATGTTAAGGCTCATATCACTTAACATGTCATGCATATTAAGACTCTAATGTCAGCGCACTTGAAAATATTAAACCGCCCATATAATTTAATATTCGCAAGCGGTGTATATCCTAGTGGAAATTCATATGCACAAAAATGTTAAGTTTGCCCATAACCCCTTAACATTCGTGTGTATACTACTCATGCTTATGAGTGAGTGTGTGCGTGTTTCAGCCGCGAACAACAAATAATGACAAGCTGAGTGAAGCAATGATGTATGCTTATATATATATATTTATTTATTTTTTTATAATAAAGTTCAAAATATTTAATAATTACAAAATACTTTATCTTTTAAAACAAACCTCGCTTTGATAGCAATTGTCACGACCCGTCTCGACAGAAGTCAGAGTACGCTTCGGGCGGGCCGTGATGCCACAGGCATGGGCGAAAAGAAAACCATGTCTGCTAAGGCGGATGCAGAGAACACTGAAAATAGTTTTAAAGTAGTTATTTTTGGGGAAAACGTGTTTTTTTATTGTGCGGAAGCTTTCAAATTTTAAATGCATATGTATTTTGTAAAATTCATGTTTTACAGGCTACTACTATAATTTTAATGTCATTATGATGCAACAGAGTGCACATGCGTTATATTCAGATTGTAGTACATAAATATTTATATAGCCTAGCAGTTGTCCATGATATCAGAGAAAATGGCTGATTGCAATTATTACATAAAAGACTTATTTGACAGAAAAAGAAAGGTAAACATAGAACCTGAAACTTGAAGCAGACTGGGCTCGAGGACCGGGTGGAGCTGACATGAAAGTTAAGGCAATTTCAAAACACAAAGGAAAAGTCTCAGAACATTGAAATAAACAGAATGAGTAAAATAAAGTACAGAACAGTAATAGAAGCAGAAAAATATGAGTACCAGATTCTCATGAAGCAAAACTATCCGGGACAAACAAACAAAAAGCTAAACAGATCAAGTTAGTTAATTAGACTACTTCGGAGAATAGCCTAAAATTATTCATGTAATATGTTGTAAGCTGTGATCGATGAAGGGTGTAGGTGCTATAGCGGACGCACATGGCTCACGATCAGATCTGAGTGCAAGTCTTATCGGAAAAGTAATCCTGCTTGCCGTGACCATGCCAACAGACGGATGCTCAGTTAGACGCTACAGTTCAAGGATTCGCTTACAACCACAGATTTGTTTTCGTGTTTCATACGAGATTATTTATCATATTATTTTATGACAATATTATGAGAGGAAACTTCAGATCGTGATACAGATTCACGTCAACGAGAAAGATCAGATTGGAAATAAGTTTTTACTCGGGTCTTACAATCAGGCAGACATCAGAAAGCAGACAGACATCAGAAATCAGACAGACATCAAAAACCGAAAAAATTTTCGAGTAAAAAGCAAAGGTAAGTTGAAGTGTATTGGATCGGAGATGTCAAAAATTCGCCTAGGTTAACAATTTCTAGGGCACAGTTATCTTCCAAGAAAAACATGTGTTCACTACCGAGCATGATATCAAATCATCAAACATATATTGTTATCTATAATTCGTTATAAATGTGATTTTCCAATTCAAAAGTGTGTACGGTACGAGCGTGACATAACTCAACCATCTTTAAATCCCTAACCAGGAGCCTTAACAATGATCATTCAAATCTATTAATGCTCGTACTCAAGCTTACTGTCCTCATTTTATTCATCAAATAAGAATACAAATCCTCAAATTGAATATCCAATTAACTATCATTTACTAACTCGTCTCCCAATTACTCAAATATCATTATTTATATTCACGACTCATGCTAATTCTATCGCATGAACCTCAAACTAGGAACAAGTCTAATAAATGATTAAATATCTAAATTTAACTGACAACAAGTTATCAAAGGTTGATTCATATAAACATAAGATCAGACAAAACAATTAAGTTCAATGTTTGCAAGAAAGAGATTATCTCTACTTGCCTCAAAGAAGCTGAAGCTGACGGAGGAGACCAAATTGCGGCACAAGCGAAATCAGAAAACTTGATATCAGACCTGCTGAAGCACAAGCATATACGACAATGAGATATCAAAAAACTCTAACGCTAGCACACACAATAAATTATCGCAGACTCAGATAGGAGAGGGCTAAGAAATTTACCTCCCTCAAAGGTGAGGGGCGAGAGATACCACGTAGAAGCAGGGACTTGGCGATACTTGGGTTAGGGGGAACACTAATTCGGAGAGGGATTTGCTTCACGAACCGTCAAGGGGCGACGAACGATGCAATAGGAACCAAATCCGGGCCCAAAGAAGAGAGGGAAGAAAACCCTAGGCGCTCTTTTTGCAAAATCGGCCCAATCGGAGAGGAAGAGGGCTGTCGAAGGAAGGGGAGGCGGATGTCTTCGCTGATCGACGAAGAGGAGGCCTTGCCGGCCCTAGGAGAAAGAGGGAAGGGAGCAGTCGGCCTCTGGAGGAGCAAGAGGGAAGGACTGCCTTGCTAATCGAAGGAGAAGTTGCTGGCCCTAGAGGGGATGGTCGTCGGCCCATAGCATAGGAGGAGCAACTCGTGGCATCAGCCATGGAGGGAGGAGTCGGAGATGTCGTCGGCTTGAGGAGGCGGAGAAGGCGTAGAGCAGAGTGAGAGGAGAAGCCGGAGGAATCGACGCCTGGAGCAGGAGGAAGCGGCGACCTGCGGGAGCTGCGGCTTGCGGTGGAGTCGGGATCGGGGTAGCCCTAGACCAAGCGGGAGCAGCGGAATGCGGGAGTCGGCGGGATCGGGAGAATCGCTGCGGGCTTGCGGGATTAAAAGAACGGGGGAGGGGGCTTGGGTAGGTAGGAATTAGATTAAATTTCATTTTAATATAATTATTATTATATATGTTAAAAATGAGTGGTTACACTGACCTCAAGGTCACACGGAGACACCTTAACTGGTGTGCCAAAGCTCCCCTTCGAAAAGTATCTTGTTGACCTCAAGTTGTTTTAGTGTTTACACATATACTGGATAAATTTTTTCACTTGATTTGATCACTTTTACACCCTAAAAAGTATCTCATTTATCTTATCATGTGAAATATACATTAAATTTCACTAAATGATTGTAATTTATCCCTCTCTATAGGAATATATATGTGCATATGTTAAATTATGTTAGAAATACAGGAATTATGTTTCAACAGCAGTTTCCATTTTTTCCATAGCTTTACAGTCCTCAATGGCTTGCTAGAACAAGATAATTTACTGTTTTGATATGCCGTTTTTTACTTCGTTATTATATTTTTATACCATTTTCCACTCCCTTCTGCTTTTTTATGAATTCTTCAAAGAAATTTCCAAATGAAGTTTGATTGTGCTATTCTAGCGCCTACTCTGTATTGTTGTTAAAAAAATTCTATTGGTGATACTGCCATCAGGAAGTTTAGATGTCAGCATTTGTTGAGACTTCTTGAACAGTGCAAATTTATAATAATGCAAGCATATGAATACTATGTTGAGAAGTTAGAATCAAGGCTTGCCAGTAATTCGACCCACAATCTGTGAGAACCAAGCATCCAGCCTAAATCCAATTGGTTGGAGGTGGAGGTTGGAGAGGCCCAAGATCTATATTAAGTGCCCAAGACTATATTAATTTTCCGATATTGAACTATGAGTGGAAAGATGTTTTTGTATTCAGATGTCCTAGAAACGAGCAATAACATACATATATATATAGGACCACAACACGTGAAATATCACATGGATTACATAAGTGCGATGGCGGAAAAGAAACGTAAAAAATAATGCGTATATTCAACTCTCCCCCTCAAGTTGGGAATACATATTGATCATTCCCAACTTGTCAGTGTTGTCTTTGAAGTTGTCACTGCATAGTCCCTTGGTGAAAACATTGGTAAGTTGGTCAAATGTGTTCACAAATGAAGTGCAGATATTCCCCTTGTCGAGGTCATCTTTGATGAAATGTATGTCAACTTTCACATATTTGGTTTTGTCATGTTGTACTGGATTGTGAGCAATACTGATGGCTGCCTTGCTGTCGCAGTAGATAGTAACAGGTCTGTTCACCTGGAAACCCATATCTTGAAGAATAGTCTTCAACCACAATCTCTCATAAACTCCTTGCGCCATAGCCCTATATTATGTTTCAGCACCTGAGCGTGCTACAGCATTCTGCTTCTTGCTCTTCCAAGATACAAGGTTGCCTCCCACAAATGAACAATACACAGTGGTAGATTTTCTGTCATCTTGACTACTAGCCCAATCAGCATCTGTAAACACTTCAACCTCCAAAGATTGATTAGCTTTGAACAGAATCTCACGCCCTGGTGTCTTCTTGAGGTATCGCAACACCCTAAAGGCAGCTTGCTGATGACGTATAGAAGGAGAGTGCATAAATCTACTTAGGACTCCCACAACGTACGCAATATCAGGGCGAGTATGGGACAAATATACGAGTCTCCCAACCAATCGTTGGTATTTTGATGCATCCACTTTCTTCCCACTAGTATCCGCATCAATTTTATGATTAGCCTCAATTGGAGTGTCCATGGGGGCACACCCAAACATCCAAGTCTCCTCCAGAAGGTCAAGTGTATACTTCCTTTGAGAGATGAAGATCCTCTGTCGAGACCTCACAACTTTAATTCCCAAGAAGTATTTCAGCTTCCCAAATTTTTGACTTCAAATTCCTTGCCCAGTTGTTTTTTCAGGTGACTAATCTCCTCCAAGTCATCTCCAGTAATGATGATGTCGTCCACATACACAATAAGAATAGAAACCTGTGCACATTTTCTCTTGATGAAGAGAGTGTGATCAGCTTGACCTTGGGTGTATCCTAGATGAATCATGGTCTTGTTAAACCGTCCAAACCACACTCTCAGAGACTGTTTCAGGCCATACAGAGATTTCTGCAGACGACAGGCCTTCCCAGATCCGGGGGAATATTCATGTAGACCTCCTCTTCCAGATCACCATGCAAGAACGCATTCTTGACATCGAGCTGTTGTAGCTCCTATCCACAACTTGCAACACAGGAGAGAAGCACTCGAATTAAGTTCATCTTAGCAACAAGAGCAAAGGTCTCTTCATAGTTAATGCCTTGAGCCTGGGTATACCCCTGAGCCACTAAGCGAGCTTTGTACCGCTCCACCCCATCTTTATTCTGTTTCACTGTGAAGACCCATCGGGACCCGACCGTTCGCTTCCCAGGAGGAAGGCTAGTAAGCCGCCATGTGTCATTTTGTTTCAAGACACGCAGTTCCTCCTCCATTGCCTGTTTCCACTCAGGTATCTGAACAACCTCCTGCCATGTCCTAGGAATCATAATAGATGAAAGAGATGAGATAAAAGCTTTGTGGACCTGAGAGAGGTGAGTATAGCAAATGTAGTTGGCAATGAGGTGTTTGGTGCCACCCCTTTTACCTATAAGACGAATAAGAAGAACATGAAGGTCATCATCAGAATCTGGAGCGGAGACAGTCACCGGCACTGGCTGAACATCAACAGTGTGCACTTGCTCAACAACCTTGGGATGACGGGAATATGTGTATATAGGTGGAGCGGAAGGGGAAGAAAGAGGGGCAGTAGTCGGACCATTGGAAGGCAAAATATAAGGATTGATAACCAGCGGAAGACGAGAGTCGACAATCGGAAGATGAGAGTCGATGGTCTCGTCACTGTTACTACTTGTCTCCCCCTGAGGAGGATCAAAGTATGACTCCCCCTCACAGAATGTAACATCAACAGTGCAATAGTAGCGACGAGTCGGAGGATGATAACACCGATATCCTTTGGTGGTAAGAGAGTACCCAATGAAAACACACCGAATGGAACATGCATCCAGTTTATCACGGTGCGAGGTATGAACATGGACAAAATAGACGGAACCAAACATACAAGGAGTGATGGTCTCCGCGACACCCGACCTTTATTTAATTAGTGATGCGGGGGTCAAATTTCGCGGAGGGAACGAAAGGAGACAAGTGCACCTATCACGAGTAGTACAGGATATTCAGGGGGAATATCGAGGTCATATATTTCCTGGGGCGAGTTGATTATTTCTACTCCTCCCGGAGGGACTATTATCTTAGCGAAATTAAGGGTGTCGGATTAACTAAGGCGGCTAAAATGACTCAGAAAAGAGACAGGAAAAGATCGATTAAGAAATAACGTTCGGTAACGAATTACGTTATGACTAAATTAATTTTATATAACTAGAAATGTAAAATTTCAAATTAATTAAAGACAACTTGGCCGTGGAGGTTCCACAAGCATGAGCTCACCTATCTCTAAGGTTATCGCTCACATGAACATTAAGACTATTCGACCGAGCTCTCATTCGGCGAAGGATTCCCTTAATGCCCGCTTTACGCTAAGAACCCCGCTATTGGGGGGGGGGGGGGGGGGCGGCCTAGTCCGGAAGAATTCCGCTCCTCTCTCGAGGGTTTAGTGCGAAAACTCTTTCTGCCCGAGGGTGATCAGTTCATACGCACGGCATCTCGGCTAGCTAGCGTATGGATAACGAAAATAGAGCTCACACATCGATATGTTGTTCTACACGTCGTATACCCGGGGTAAAACTTAAGTTATTTAATTAGAGTGAAAAAGAGGATCTTTAATTATTTAAAAAGATTTTTATGCCCCAATGCTCTTCGATACCGAGGGCTAAGAGCGGTTATTCACTCATCAGGATGAAGACGGCTTATGAGTTTAGTGAGGCGTGAGTTCGAAACTAAGCGCTGAAGGGTTATAAAAAAGACAAAATAACCTAACATTAAAAAGAGAAGAGCTTACTAAAAAAGGGAGAACGCACGCACTCAACAAAGCCATAATAAATGATAAAGCTAAGTTATAAAAGAGAAAAATACATAATTGAAATTGCAAGTCCTACTCAAACGAGTAGGCGGAAAATTGCAAGTCCTACTCAAATGAGTAGGCGGAAAATTGCAAGTGTTACTCAAACGAGTAGGCGGGCGTGACCCGGGGGCGTGTAATGTTGGCGTGCTGGAGAAGCCGAAAAGTTGGTGGCATGTTGACTTCGGGGATCTTCTGGAAGTTCCACGTAGCGGTCACGGGCGTGTAGGGGGGCGTGACTGGACATCTGGCAGCAATTTGATGTCGGCAGAAAATATTTTTGAAGTGGATTGAAAACTCGCTGACCGAACACGGGCGTGTCGGGAAGGTCACAGGCGTGTTCGAGGCGTTGAGTCCTTTGCCTTGCTGGAGGCGTTGAGTGTCTGCCTTGCTGGAGGCATTGAGTGCCTTGTAACAGGCGTGTTCGAGGCGTTCAGTCCTTGTCACGGGCGTGTTCATTCTTTGTTTCACGGATTCTCAGCGGCAGCAACTTTTTTCACTGACGTCAAAGTGACACGGCCCGGTCACGAGCGTGTACTTTGAATTTTCTACTTTTTCTGTAAAATTTTTAGGAAAGGAAAATAAAGTTAAGTTAGAAGAGAATATACAAAAAGAAACATTTTATTGAAAAAAAAGCTAAAAAACGACGAAAAATAACCTAAAATGACCTAAATTAAGTACTATAAAATACGAATATTTACAACTCATCAAGGAGCAATATGAGAGTTGTGGACGTTTTGGTTCTTGGCGAGACGCGAGAGGAGCGTATCATAGGAGATTGAACGGGACAGAAGACGGTTGATGAGATGCCCAGTCGTGAGAACTGCATCACCCCAGTAGGATTTAGGAAGGTG